>CM042147.1:58247941-58458955 GCA_023376005.1 Doryteuthis pealeii | reverse complement strand
TCCTATTGTATGTCTTGGATATTGTTCTCGGATTAAGGTCTGTAATGGCCAGTTGTATGTCAACCCTCCTTCTGTTTCCCCCTTCTCCCCATCCTGCACTATCATTTGCGTTATTCTCTTATTGATGTGAGTAACCACAGAAGCAGATATAGATGTGATATGGCATTTTTGACCTTCTACCCTGTTCGGCATTTTGTGACGAAGCAGGGGTAACTATTAGCTTCAGTATGGTCAGAAGTTGTGTGTGGTGATCTGGGTCCTACTCCATTGCTGCATTTGTTCCTGGATACAGATAAGTTTCGTTTTTTATGTATCTGTCTTTGCCAGCCAAGGGGAAACGGCCGATTTGTGGACCAAAAAGTCCCTACTGGCCGACATTTTGCGCATAACTCAGTATGGATATCCACCGTTGTCTAGTATTTTTAAATAAAAATCCAGACAGGGAATAAATTTCCTGATGCTGTCAGGTTTTTCGCTGAAATGTATGTTTTTGTCGATGTTGTGAATGTTTTGTGATTTTTTTTGGATTCTTTAAGGAAGATATGAGGATGGAGATATCATCTATATGGTGAAGAGGTGTAAGTGTGCTCAAAGTGTTAAGGCACTTGATGCTCAAGCCTGTCCATGTAAGTGATTGCTAGTAAAAAACCCGATAAGTGTTCCATCGTAGACCTTTTTTTTTTATGTTCACTCAGGAATGTAATTAGGTGTTGTCCAAGACGAGGATAGTAGTTCAATGTATATCTGATGGTGAAGTTGTTAAACAGTACAGCCAGATAAGATATGAATTCCAGTCATCAGGTTGACTGCTGGTTGACCAGCACTGACTATACAAGGAGGCAACATCTAAGCTTAAATGTGTACTGTTATCTCTAGTTTATTTGGTTGTATTTTGTGTGTCTGAGCTCTGACATGTCCATGAAAGGTAGCTAGTACTGGCTTAAGTTTTTTGAAAAAACCTGTAGAACACACACCACACCACAGACCAAGGTTAAACGGACAAGCTAATGGATTAAGTAATAAAACCAGCTTGCCCCCCCATGGAATCCACACCACACACACACACACACACACACCACACAAATTAAACAAACAAACACTAAGCCTAACCTTAATAATAAATAAAGGGTAGCCAAGCCTGGAATGATACTATGACCTTGTTGGAAGGCACACACACATTAATATTACACACATGACAGAGAATTTCAAGGGAGACATCATACAACAGAAATGAACAGAACCTAGCAACAAACTAACAGCTCCGGACCTTCAGAAATCTCTGATGAAGAGAATCTTTAACTTGAAATATTAAGATAAATCAAGGTAAAACAAACAACAATCATATAACCTATTTTTCTTTACACTTGCATTATGATAGCTGCAAAACCCAACCACCAAATCCAATATAAATAAAATGCTCCAAGCAAATTATAAAACTCTTTGATAGAATTAAAATTTATCTTAAACGTTCTATCTTGTAATTGAATTCATGATTTATTGATGTTTGAAGAGTGAAAGTATATTGTAGTAAATAGGCCCATGAGGTTAATACCATTAAACAAAATAACCAATCAACTTAACATAAAAATGATTCTACCAATTAATAACTCATCAAATTAATGAAGCGTTTCTACTAATATATTAATATCTAATAAAAAAAAAATTTAACATAGATATTATTTCTACCAATTATATAAATACATTGAAATTAACAAATTCATATACCTAACAAATAAGATTTTGCATTAAATAACCACCAGGGTGATATTGCCATGAAACATTAGCCAATTAAAGTATTTTTTTGAGCTTTTAAATTTAAGTTATTTTCTTGATTGTCAATTGTTGTTTTTGTTTAAATTGCTTTTAAAAAAAATCAAAAAAATCAAGAAAAGAAATTTTATATTTACAAGCATTCCAAATATCTTTAATTTTTGAAGATAAAATTATATCATATTACATGGCACAAGAAGACAATTATTTTTTAAAAATTCAACAAATGAAATCAATACTAAATATTTGAATTGAACTTTTTCTCTATTTCTTTCTGGAGGATGTTTTAAAATTACTCAAAGATTTATGACATAATGAGCTTTTGAACTTGTCTAAGATAAACTTTGCATCCTAGATTGAAAATTCAAATTGGAAAACAGAAAAAAAATCTTTAGACAGATTAATTTGCATCTTCAATAAACCTTATATAGTATGAATGGTGAGTGAAAGAAAGAGGGAGGGAGGGGGAGGTGTACACACTTACCAAACCCCTCTTGCATGAGCAGGATGAGACAACAAGTCATTCGTTAAGCAGAGTTAAACAGGTTGAATTCAAAGTTTTCCTTCTCCTAAACCGGTTTGCTATCCAAAGTTAACAGAACCCATCTGCCCTACTATTACCATAGCGGAGGTGAGAATATTTGATTTATGACCTTCCCAAGGGTATCTGCAGCCACATGAAATGCAAACAGCATCATCCAGGATTTGAAGTTCGGTCATAGTCCATTTCCTATGACCTTAACATTACAGCACATGCCTCAAAGAGGGAGAGGTTAAATCATCAGAGAGAGAGAGAGAGAGAAGAGAGAGAGGGGTGGGTGGCATTGTCACAGGAACAATTATCTTAATACGTTTTTATTGAAACACAGAGAATCTCTTTTTCACAAAAATAATTATAGGAACATACATTTTACTTACAAAAAATTTCAGGAAAGCATCTGTGAATCCTGAAAATAGGAAAAAATAATTCTAAATTAATTCTTACCAATTATCAGTTCTAATCTTTTCTTGGTATTTCCGATTTTTAATCTAAAAAAACTAAAAAAAAAACAAAACAAATCTTTTTCCAATGAAGCTATTAAAAAAAATATAGATATTGTGTCTGTATCAATAAGTCCATGGTATCTTTAGGTATGCAGAGACTAGACAAATAAAAAAAAAAAAAAATAAAATAATAAACAGGATCAATGCAGTGGAAATTAGTAAATATATTAACCACATTCCATAAATGAGGTTTTATTTTGGAGAATTCATCAATTTGACTTGATGTCTATGAACAAACTTGAGTTAGATAAAACTCTTAACTCCTTTGGAGATTTTTCTAAGTCAGAGATTCCTATAAATATATAAAAAAATGGCTAAAAATGACCTTGCATCTAAGTTACCTATTATCTCCTTAAATCAAAGATTTCTACATATGTTTAATATTAAATTAAACAAAGGCAATTGTTTGGGGTTGATTAGTTAAAAATGAATGTGACTTCTACCAGGTGGAGATGAGTGTATAGGACTTAAGTTAAGAAACAAAGACAATTATTTACAATTAATGTATATTAAATTACATTAAATAAAACATGCTTACAGTTCCAACCACAACTAAGAAATTTCAAATAAGAAAACAGAGAAGTGCTTGAAAATCTCTTTTCTTCAAAAGTATGAGTAAATGACATTTTGTTTCTGGAGAGCATAATGCAATCCATGTTGTGATTACAAAAGGTATTGTCTTTTTTTGATGAGACTTGACTCAAAGAAAAAGAGCTAAATGTTTATTTGAATGCTTGTTGAGTGACATAGCTGGGGCCCCTGATTTTCCGTTTCAAATTTCTAAAATTCCGTTCACATATTAGTCAATTCCGGTTTTTTTTGTTTCCACTTTGAATTCCCATTTATATAGTATTTGTGAAAAATTGAAATAAAATTGCGTATAATTATTAAAACTGAAAACAAACAGCATAATTCAAAGTTTATTAACAATAAAGAAATAGCAAATGTCTACAATTTCTTTTTGAAATTGTGAAATGAAAGTCCAAAAATAAATTAGATGTAAAAATAAATATGTAACATACTAAACATGAAATGTTGCAGTGCATAATTATCTTTGAGGTAGAACTTTTAATCAGCTTCCTTCTTTAAGAAGAAACCACATTCAGATTGTTTTTGTTTTTAAAGTAAAGGAATCCCTATTGATTATAATCATTGATTCACAATATTAAATTAACAGAAAAATCACATTTAAGATATGAACAGCAAATAACTTGCAATCTTAACAATAAATATATCTGAGAAAGTCAACATTTTGACTTAAAATTTTACAAAACAGGAATTAAACATAAATTAATTGAATCTTGTAACAAATATAAAAAAAACAAATTTGACATATTAATTCAAAATTTAAATTAAAAACTTATCTCAAGTTGAACATACTCAGAAATTTTAAATTGGATATTCCCAAATGAAAAGAAATAGCAATCTTCAATCTCTTTTCTTAAAATCTCCATTGAATACACATTATAAGTGCTTGGTGTTTCAGGGGTAAGACTTTCACATTGTTTATTTAGTAAATGTTATATTGAGGAAAAGAACGATTTCAAATCCACGCTGGAAACAGGCATTCCATATGACCTTATTGTAATCTGTTCCAGAAGGGGAAATCTACTCTTATTTGCATTAAAAAAATGCTGATGCAAAAAGATTTTGGTAAAGTCATCTTGGTAATCACAGAAAATTGAATCTTCAAGAAGTCAGTAGAAGGATCTGAAGTCCTTAATGCTTGCAAAACTTTCAATTCATGGCTTATACAAGGTAGCTGTCTAGGATCAAACAGACAAGATGCCTTGTAAAATTAATACAGTGTGAGCATCCAGTATTTATTCAGGTTTGAAAAAATGTGCGACACAAATCTTGAAATTTGAGATAACTCTTCTCCTTCTTTTATTTCTAGTTCAGACAGAAGACAGTCTATTTCTACATCAAATGTTGATTTTGACGATACCAGTATTACAAGTTTTTTCTTTATTTCTAAATTGTATTTGGTCACATGATAGTAGCATTTACTTTCTTTCATCATATTTATAAACAATTACAAGTTGTTTAGAAGCTTTTTACTTGAAATTTTGTAAAAAATCAAACGGGGCTTCAGCAGTGAGTTTCAGCCGCTGGACCTGCCAGAGGTTAAATTATAAGCGTCGATCCCAGGGGCTATCTCCCCAGGCAATACGGTCCCCTTGATTTAAAAGGGCGAAGGCTGGTTTATTGCCCGCGCCTGAGGAGGAATACCGACGGGATTGATGCAATTTTTCCACCTGCCACCCATAAGTCTCGGATTATGACTAATCTCAATTTCATCAGAAAATCTACGACCCACTTTTCTTTTTTAGGTAAAAAAACTTTTGTTCTTTATTCTTTTTCGGATCTTAAAAGGAAAAATAAACTCATATTTGTAAAATCAATTTAAAGGAAATAACTAGGTTATGTATATTCTATTTATTAAAATGTTTAACAAAAAAATCGGAGATAGTCAAATTTTGAAAGAATTAAAAACGAAAATTTGAAAACCCAAAAATCAATTTATTATTGAAAATTTCATTAAAAATCTCAGATTCCGTTCGATTAACGATTCCGTGATTCTGTCCTGATTCCGTGATCGCGGAAAAATTAGTCCCCCTACATATCTTAGTAACAAGTTTGAATATATAAAAATTTGGAAAATAAGTGCGCAAAATGAGCATTTTTAAACTTGGCTTTTTAGATAGATTAAATAAAGCTTTATTTAAGTAAATAAAAAAATAGGCCAATTGAATCAGAGAAAATACAATTGTTTTGCATAATTTCAAAGAAAAATATATTAAAAAAAAAAATGCTACAAAAATTATTTTTTGAGTTTAATAAAACACTTTTAAATTTTCAATGACTTTTTTATGATTAATTTTTTTTTTTTTTTTTAAAACTTTCTTTTTCTTTAAGTAGTCTTCTGGATTTGATCTTTCAAGAAAAGTAAAAATTAGTGACATTTTTTTTCTTCAAATGACAATCTGATTTATAAAAAAAAAAATATTTTCAAAATTTTTTTAGCAAATAGCCATTCATTGAAAATTAAACCATTAATGAAAAATTAATTAAAATAGGACAATTCCCTATTTTTTAATTTTTTGGAAAATTAAAATTTTTTAGATTTTATTACCTCCCCTTACAATTTCTGACATAACCTATATTTAAATGTGTGTGTGTGTGTGTGTGTGTGATTAAATAAAAATTGAAAAGACAAAAAGCTGTCAGAGGGATGGTATTTTTAATGTAAGAGCTGATGTATCATGTTTATTTACCATTCACCAAGGCAATTCATTTATGTGAAAAACAACTTAAAAAAAAAACAGTAATCTGTAAATTTGTTTTGTAGTATATTGTGGCTCTGAATGTTTTCACAAATAGGAAACTTTAATGCCATGTTAAAGTTTCACTTTGTAATAGGTTAAACCTGAGCATTATTAATAAAAGGTATTATTGAAAAACATGATCGGTTGGTGAATGAAAATAGGCGAAGATAAAACAAAAAAACTGGCATGACCAGTTTTGTCCCAAATAAAATGTTTGGGCTTTCATGGTTGCCATACTATACAATTATTTTTGTAAATATAGGTTGGCAACATATTTTATGAGGGGGGGTTGCAGTTGACAACAAACAACCAATAAATTCAGAAGCCGAAACACACTAAAAAAACAAAAATTTACAAACTACGTTTTTTTAAGTTGTTCTTTTTTTCATTTTTTTTTCAATATACGAATTCCAGTGATGGTTTGCTAAACAAACTGAAATGTTATAACATAAATCCTACATTAAAATATCATTTATCTAAATATCTTGTTTTTTCTTTTTAATTTTAAAATTACTTACTGTCGATTCTTTACATTTTTCCTTTATATATATAATTATATATATATATAGTATGATGTATTTATGTATGAGTAGTGGTACCGGTGGTACGGTATGATCGTTGGGAGCGCACAGATCCAGGGTTAAGACTGTGAAAAACAAATACAAAGTGCTCAATAACAATGTAGAGCAAATTTATTTAAGAAATGATATAAAGGAACCTACTCGAGTAGCTTACTTTATATCCATTCTTAAATTATATATATATAAACCTTTCCGTGGAGAAGCTAAAATCATAATAATATATGGTTTTAGATTTAAAATGTTAGTTTTTAAGGAAAGACTGGATATAATACATACTTACAGAGATGTTTTTCTCGATTTGTTTAGCCTTACATTTAAATGCATTTCTGCCTAATAATTAATTATTAATCAATTAATTTTCAAATTAGGTACGACTTCAATTAAGAACATATTCTCCCAAAAATACATACTTAGGTATGAAAAAAGAACAAACAAAAAACAAACAAAAAAACAGGCAATTAAATAGCGCAATATCTTTTTATATTTAAAGGA
This sequence comes from Doryteuthis pealeii, assembly GCA_023376005.1. Taxonomy (NCBI): domain Eukaryota; kingdom Metazoa; phylum Mollusca; class Cephalopoda; order Myopsida; family Loliginidae; genus Doryteuthis; species Doryteuthis pealeii. Next base: position 58,451,739 of record CM042147.1, on the reverse strand, counting down.
TGTTAATAAAAAAATGGAAAATTATTCTTTTTAAAGTTTCTTTTACGTTTCATATAAAAAACAATTCCCAAGTTTATGTATTCAAAAAAAGAAAAAAAGATTTCTATTACATATGAGGTTTCATTTCTTTGTTTTAAAATCATTTTTATGTTTTTTTTTTAGATTTTTTAAAACTGTCAGGGCCACTTAAAATATAAGCTGTGCTACCTTTCTAAGCGGTCATAAGTATAATCTGTACTTCCTTACACTGTAAGAAAACACAAATACTATCAGCAAAAGGTGAAGCCTCAGCAGTAATTCTTTTAATATCTTGAGTTCTTAGAATTTTAATAGATACTGTTCATATACAAATTTGTGATGGGGATTATCCTTGGATTATATCTCCTACAAAACAATATAATTGGAGTTAGGACTGGTACCCGTCACACTTGTTGGATCGACCAGCTCGCGCGCACAACAAGTGATAATAATAATTCAATAATAATAATAATAATAAAAAAAGCAAAAAATATGTGGATAGTCCCCCAGTTATAAAATAAACAATGTCATACTTCTCTCTCTCTTACTGTCCCGTGGAAGGAAGGATAGGAAGCCGAGTAAAGAAAACAGCACAATAGCAACAAACTGAAACTGACGACAACACTAAACGCTTTGACTTAAACTTGTAAAAGTTTATTTAACAAGAAAAACAAGGGGCGTAGTACAGTATAATGTTCACTAGATGGACTCTTCTTCCGAGTGCGTAGGCGATCGACCAGACGAACAACAGACAGGCATATAGATGAAGGATCCCACAAGAGGCAAAAGAGTTTACAAAATACACACAAAAAAAATATCATACAATACAGAATACAACCGCAAAAAAGAATACACATAACACGGAATACAACCGAAAAGGAAATCATGCAATACGGAATACGACAACAATATTCACTCTTCTTCAACTCACGATTCGTTGCACAGTATTCGAAATGAATGTCCTTTTTTCACAAACGACTAAAATCCTGCTAAAAAATCCTTTCTCTCAAAAATCATAAATCAAGCAAAAAAGAAATTCAATCAAAACTAATTGTAAATTCAGTCTCTTTTCCTTTTTATCATTTTCTTGTCATCTGTAATTCTTGTTAGTAGTCTTCTTCGTTGCTAAATAGGTAGTCATCTCCCGGAGCGAGGGATTGCACTTCTTGCCTCAAGCTGAGTTCGTTAAACTGTGTTCTTGCTTCAGACGTGCGCAAATTCTTGGCGCGAAAAAGAAAACCGTAAGGACGCCGGGGGGTACTCTGGTCGTTACCATAACGATGGGGTCACTGTCGTCTGCACTCTTCATGAAGCTACCTCAGAGAAGGAGGGGGGTCCGGTAAACCCGCCTGCCCTCTACTCTTACGCGTGGTAGTATTAAGAATTACTTTTAGGTATTTCTTGTCGTGAAGATAAAAATGTAAGGGTCGAACAGACTCTTAACTTTCTTGTTCGCTTGTCGCCAATGCACTCGTAAATCTCTCTTCAAACTGAATCGACTAATGGTCTTATCAATATGAGTACTAGTGGACGTACCGACAGGGTGTCACAGGACACTTTCAAAGTGTCAAGGACCCTTTGTAAAATCTGTGCCACTGCTGATGATTTTCCTTGGGGTTGAGAGAATGTTGCAGGGATTGGTCAGCTGTCTCGATTTGGTCAGTTTCAGGCATTGCTGCTGATGCTAGTTTCATGGTGGTCTGTGATTGGTAATTTCTAGGCCCTGCTGCTGATCCCAAAATGGAGAGATGACAGTGGTATATAACCCTCTGCAGACCAAGTTTGGCCTATTTGGGTGGCAAGTAAAGCTGAGAACAGACATGTTCGTTTGAGCTCTGAAGGCTCCCTCTTTTTAGGGATGGTCAAAGATAGAGAGAGAGAGATGAAAATAGTTCAGGTTTGTTAAAAACCTGAAGATTCGTGAATGTTAGTATTCTCAAATAGATCCCTCATATTATTTGCCATTGAAATATTTTTTTCAGATTGGTGGAAATGTTTGACAACTGAATCGGCTTTGTCATTCCCATTATTCCAACACAATTTGAGATCTTAATACATCATTACTTCTTTTGACTCAGTGAATTGAGTTTTTACATAATAACTTGACTATTAGTGGGTTGTCAAGTTACTTTTTTAGCATAATCAGTTACAGATAATGAATCAGAAAATATCAATTTTGTGTTTGCATTTATTGAAATAATACTAAGTGCTGGATCTATGGCAAATGTTTCAGTATTTAAGATGGAAGTTTCACTTGGGAGACGTTTTTTGCTTATTTTCTTGTGATATATTGCCATACTTCCTGCAGATAAGCCAATGGCGTGTTATCTCATTTACATATGTGTATTACAGCAGAGATATATTAGAGACTGTTTAAAGGACTGGTATGAAATTAGCGACGTGAAGCTAAGACCTGAGCTATGATTACGCTCGAAGAATATTGATACTACTACAACAGAGAATACAAAAACCACACCTCACAACACATGGCCTCGTCGATAGGTTTACTCACATTAGAGGACCCCGATTTTTGTTGAGATATGGCTAAAATGTTTTTTAGCCTTTGCTAGAAGCAAAAAATTACAAGACAAAAGAACATTGGAGGAGAAAACGAGATTACTGATTTGTTTTTAGCGTCCGCTGGATGTGAAGCAAACATGAAAGTAGCCGTTTATGACGTATCCAAAAGATATGGAGATCTCACCTTTGAAGAAATTTGCACATATCATAAGGAATAATTTAAGACCTGAGCTACGATTATGCTGAAGAATTATTGATACTACTACAACAGAGAATACGAAACCACACCTCACAACACTTCCTTTGTGTTTTCATTGTAGTGAGATAGCCAATGGCGTTTATCTCATTTACATATGTGTATTACTGCAGGACATATATATAGACACTTTAGGGACTAAGGGTTAGCTACGAGAAGCCGAACCCAGTGCTAAGACTAAGCACGAATAAATACTACTGTAACAAGGAACACAAAACCACACCTCACAACACATGGCGTCGTCGATAGGCATACTTGCAAGTTTAGAGCAGCCTGATTATGTTGAGATGTGGATAAAATGTTTTTCAGCCTTTGCAAGAAGCAAAAATTACAAGACAAAAAGAACATTGGAGGACAAAATGAGATTACAGACTTATTTTTAGCGTCCGCTGGATGTGAAGCAAACATGAAAGTAGCCGTTATGGCGTATCCAAAAGATTTGGAGGATCTCACCTTTGAAGAAATTGCACACATCATAAGAACAATGTAAGACCTAAGAAAAAACTGGTTATTGCTGAGAGGACTAAATTCCTTTCTACGAAGCAAAATCCCAACGAACCAGCAAGGAATTACATTCAGAGACTAAAAAAGCCGCGAGATTCTGTGAATTTCAACAGCTTGGAACAGGAGATTTTACCATCGAAGAAGAATTAATCCAGTTACGGTTCATTGAAGGATGCACGACAGGAATCAAAAAGACAAAATTTTAGAACGTCTACAGTCAAATAACATGCATTAGAAACATGCGTGGAATTTGTACAGCAACTGGAAATGATATCCGAATTCAAAGAAGATACTCAAAACAATACAATGTGTTTCAAATAGAAGAAAATGCAGCAAATAACACTGACGTGTTACAAGTAAAAACAAGGCTAAAGAATTGTAAGTACTGCAATTTTCAACATAATTTTGACAAAAGAACAAATTGTCCTGCTTATGGACAAACCTGTTATGTTTGCAAAAAACAGAATCATTTTAGTACGGTATGCAGAGTCAAGTCGAAATGGACAAATTCGATAGAAGACGTGTACCAAGTACGGGTGAACAAAAAACAGAAGTTGACAGTAAAATTAAATGAAATACCATTTGAGATGCAAGTCGATACAGGTAGTGACGTGACTATTATTCCAAAGAACTTTTGGCAACATATGGGCAAACCCAAGTTAAAGAGAAGTCACTTGAAATTAAGACAATTTGATGGCTCGTACATCACTGCATTGGGACAATTCGACGCTACGTTTGAGGCTAATAGAAGATTCGAAGTGGTCCCTATAACTGTAGTGGATTGTTTAAAAAATCATGGACTAATAGGCACAGATATTATAAACATAGATACAGACAATTTAATCGACTGCATAGAAAGTAAAAAGCAAAAAATAGGAATCTTGAGAGGTTATAAAGCCACAATACGAGTGAAAGAAAATAGCCCCCCCTCATATTACGAATCGCGTAGGATACCTATACATTTGCGACCTTAGTAAAAAAGAAATTGGAAGATATGGTAGCAGAAGGAGTGTTAAAACCAGTATCGGTCGGTGGTAGTAACTGGCCTCCCCAATTGTAGTTTTACAAAAAAAAGATGGGATTTAAGAATATGTGGTGATTATAAGATTGGTGTGAATCATAAAATCTGTTCAGATTCGTATCCTATTCCTGAGCTTGAAACTGTGTCGCATACATTAACAGGCACTAAATATTTTACGAAAATTGATTTAAAGGCAGCTTACAATCAAATACAAATTGACGATAAATTTCAAGAAATAACCACTATTAACACACCCCTGGATTGATGAGATGGACGAAAATGCCATACGGAATAAAGACAGCGTCGGCCATATTTCAACGAGCAATCGAAAATGTCTTAAAAGGAGTAGTAGAAAATATGATAATTTATCAGGACGATATTTTAATAGGGGCCACCAGTATAAATGAATTGCAAAAAAACGCAGCGAGTTATGAACAAATTAAAAGAAGCCGGAATGAGCGTAAACTACGATAAATGCAAATTTAATTGCGAGAAGATAAATTATTTGGGCTTTCAAATATCCAAAGAAGGCATTTCGCCTGACCCAAATTTATTAATTAAAATATCGCAGGTGGCATCCCCAGCCAACAAAAAAGAATTAGAATCGTTTTTAGGATTGGCTAATTTTTATAGCAGATATGTGCCGAAATATTCCGATTTAACTGAAGCATTTGCAGAATTACGAAGAAAGAATAGTGAGTTTGTGTGGACACAAAAACAAGAAACGGCTTTTAACAAAATAAAAAAAGTACTTATGAAAAACCCGTTATTAAAGTTTTTGATCCCAGAAAAGAAATAACCTTAACTACGGATGCCAGTGAATATGCTGTGTCTGCTATATTGTCACAGGACGATCATCCGATTATGTAGCTAACCAAGGCAGAATTAAACTATTCAAATATAGAGAAGGAAGCTTTGGCCATAGTATGGAGCACACAGCGCGCCCGACAATTTCTATTGGGTCGAAAATTTTTACTAAAATCTGACCATCGACCCTTAGAATTCATTTTTAATCCAAGGAAAGAATTACCCAAGGTCACATCCGCCAGGTTAATGAGATGGGCCATACTGCTGATGGCCTTTGATTTCGATATCATGTACGTCAAAGGAAACACTATTCCGCATGTCGACGCGTTATCCAGATTAGCATTTAACAAAGAAGACGACGAAATAAGCGACACTGAAGATGTATTACATTGGGTCGAAACCGATGTAATGCCGATTAAACAGCTTCAAGAAAAACCCTTCTGGACCCTATTCTGAGCAAAATATCGAATAGAATAAGGAGGAATAAATGGAACGACTGCTCTAAAGCTGAAAGGCCTTATAAAGAGGTTAAACATAAACTAACTATGGACAGAGGGTTATATGTAACGGAGATTTGGTTGTACCTCCGCAAAAAATGCGAAAAGAAATAATTAAAAGTGTACACGACGATATACATTGTGGAATAGCGGCCACACAAAAAAGACTCAAATTGGAGAGCTGGTGGCCAGGATATTCGCGTGACATTGAAGATTATGTAAAAAATGTCCCAAATGCATGGAAATCAAAGACTTTCCACAAAAATCGACTCATTCGTGGCCAAAGGAACAAGAACCATGGAGTCGAGTACACATGGACCATGCCTATGCCAAGGCGTAGGACTACTATTGATTTTAGTAGATTCGTTCTCGGGTGGCCAGAGATTATTCAGGTGCGTGATAGAAAATCTGCAACTGTCATTCAAATTTTGAGAACTGTATTCTCAAGGATCGGCGTACCGAGAACCCTGGTATCGGACAATTCGTCCGAATTCTGTGATGAAAGTCTATGTTCCTGGTTGAGGAAGATAGGATGTAAACCCTATAAAACTCCACCCTACCATCCACAATCAAATGGGGCTGCGGAAAGGATGGTTAGAACGGTTAAATTAGGATTAAAAGCATTTGAGCCGTCACAGACCATAGAATCTTTTCTACCTAAACTCTTGATGAGTTACAGATCCATTCCTCATGCTGATAGAACACTAAGTCCTTCTGCCTTGATGGAAGACAGATCAGATCTCCCATAACCATGTCTTTTTCGACTAATGAAAAAAATGTGGTACAAAAAGAATAAGGACGCGCAACCTGAAAAAGCGTATTTTATTATGCAGAAAGGGAACAACACCGCTATAATAACAACACAGGAGAGAAGTGTGCTGGCCCACACTGATCAGCTAAGGAATAGATATGAGGAAGACATGAGTGTAATGAAACGAGGATATAAACCAATATGGGGAGACGTTATCATAGATAATTCGAATTCCTGTCTTCCAACAATTCTAGTTACAACCGGAGAAGCCACGCCATTGGCTATCTCACTACACCTCCCTGAAACAGATCTATTGAAATGTGAATTCATCACTACTGGATCCCTGGTATGCACCTCGGAATCCGACTCGCTTTCATCTATGGTTCTATAACGTCTCCCCCATATTGGTTTATATCCTCGTTTCTTTCCGATTCCTCCACACTCATGTCTTCCTCATATCTATTCCTTAGCTGATCAGTGTGGGCCAGCACACTTCTCTCCTGTGTTGTTATTATACTTTCTGCATAATAAATACGCTTTTTCAGGTTGCGCGTCCTTATTCTTTTTGTACCACATTTTTTCATTAGTCGAAAAAGACATGGTTATGGGAGATCTGATCTGTCTTCCCATCAAGGCAGAAGGACTTATGTTCTATCAGCATGAGGAATGATCTGTAACTCATCATTCTATGGTCTCACGTGACGGCTCAAATGCTTTTAATCCTAATTTAACCGTTCTAACCATCCTTTCCGCAGCCCCATTTGATTGTGGATGGTAGGGTGGAGTTTTATAGGGTTTACATCCTATCTTCCTCAACCAGGAACATAGACTTTCATCACAGAATTCGGACGAATTGTCCGATACCAGGGTTCTCGGTACGCCGATCCTTGAGAATACAGTTCTCAAAATTTGAATGACAGTTGCAGATTTTCTATCACGCACCTGAATAATCTCTGGCCACCCCGAGAACGAATCTACTAAAATCAATAGTAGTCCTACGCCTTTGCATAGGCATGGTCCATGTGTACTCGACTCCATGGTTCTTGTTCCTTTGGCCACGAATGAGTCGATTTTTGTGGAAAGTCTTTGATTTCCATGCATTTGGGACATTTTTTACATAATCTTCAATGTCACGCGAATATCCTGGCCACCAGCTCTCCAATTGAGTCTTTTTGTGTGGCCGCTATTCCACAATGTATATCGTCGTGTACACTTTTAATTATTTCTTTTCGCATTTTTTTGCGGAGTACAACCAAATCTCCGTTACATATAACCCCTCTGTCCATAGTTAGTTTATGTTTAACCTCTTTATAAGGCCTTTCAGCTTTAGAGCAGTCGTTCCATTTATTCCTCCTTATTCTATTCGATATTTTGCTCAGAATAGGGTCCAGAAGGGTTTCTTCTTGAAGCTGTTTAATCGGCATTACATCGGTTTCGACCCAATGTAATACATCTTCAGTGTCGCTTATTTCGTCGTCTTCTTTGTTAAATGCTAATCTGGATAACGCGTCGACATGCGGAATAGTGTTTCCTTTGACGTACATGATATCGAAATCAAAGGCCATCAGCAGTATGGCCCATCTCATTAACCTGGCGGATGTGACCTTGGGTAATTCTTTCCTTGGATTAAAAATGAATTCTAAGGGTCGATGGTCAGATTTTAGTAAAAATTTCGACCCAATAGAAATTGTCGGGCGCGCTGTGTGCTCCATACTATGGCCAAAGCTTCCTTCTCTATATTTGAATAGTTTAATTCTGCCTTGGTTAGACAGGTACATAATCGGATGATCGTCCTGTGACAATATAGCAGACACAGCATATTCACTGGCATCCGTAGTTAAGTTATTTCTTTTCTGGGATCAAAAACTTTAATAACGGGTTTTTCCATAAGTACTTTTTTATTTTGTTAAAAGCCGTTTCTTGTTTTTGTGTCCACACAAACTCACTATTCTTTCTTCGTAATTCTGCAAATGCTTCAGTTAAATCGGAATATTTCGGCACATATCTGCTATAAAAATTAGCCAATCCTAAAAACGATTCTAATTCTTTTTTGTTGGCTGGGGATGCCACCTGCGATATTTTAATTAATAAATTTGGGTCAGGCGAAATGCCTTCTTTGGATATTTGAAAGCCCAAATAATTTATCTTCTCGCAATTAAATTTGCATTTATCGTAGTTTACGCTCATTCCGGCTTCTTTTAATTTGTTCATAACTCGCTGCGTTTTTTGTTGCAATTCATTTATACTGGTGGCCCCTATTAAAATATCGTCCTGATAAATTATCATATTTTCTACTACTCCCTTTAAGACATTTTCGATTGCTCGTTGAAATATGGCCGACGCTGTCTTTATTCCGTATGGCATTTTCGTCCATCTCATCAATCCAGGGTGTTAATAGTGGTTATTCTTGAAATTTATCGTCAATTTGTATTTGATTGTAAGCTGCCTTTAAATCAATTTTCGTAAAATATTTAGTGCCTGTTAATGTATGCGACACAGTTTCAAGCTCAGGAATAGGATACGAATCTGAACAGATTTTATGATTCACACCAATCTTATAATCACCACATATTCTTAAATCCCCATCTTTTTTTCGTAAAACTACAATTGGGAGGCCCAGTTACTACCACCGACCGATACTGGTTTTAACACTCCTTCTGCTACCATATCTTCCAATTTCTTTTTTACTAAAGGTCGCAAATGTATAGGTATCCTACGCGATTCGTAATATGAGGGGGGCTATTTTCTTTCACTCGTATTGTGGCTTTATAACCTCTCAAGATTCCTATTTTTTGCTTTTTACTTTCTATGCAGTCGATTAAATTGTCTGTATCTATGTTTATAATATCTGCCTATTAGTCCATGATTTTTTAAACAATCCACTACAGTTATAGGGACCACTTCGAATCTTCTATTAGCCTCAAACGTAGCGTCGAATTGTCCCAATGCAGTGATGTACGAGCCATCAAATTGTCTTAATTTCAAGTGACTTCTCTTTAACTTGGGTTTGCCCATATGTTGCCAAAAGTTCTTTGGAATAATAGTCACGTCACTACCTGTATCGACTTGCATCTCAAATGGTATTTCATTTAATTTTACTGTCAACTTCTGTTTTTTGTTCACCCGTACTTGGTACACGTCTTCTATCGAATTTGTCCATTTCGACTTGACTCTGCATACCGTACTAAAATGATTCTGTTTTTGCAAACATAACAGGTTTGTCCATAAGCAGGACAATTTGTTCTTTTGTCAATATTATGTTGAAAATTGCAGTACTTACAATTCTTTAGCCTTTTTTTACTTGTAACACGTCAGTGTTATTTGCTGCATTTTCTTCTATTTGAAACACCATTGTGTTGTTTTGAGTATCTTCTTGAATTCGGATATCATTTCCAGTTGCTGTACAAATTCCACGCATGTTTCTAATGTCATGTTATTTGACTGTAGACGTTCTAAAATTTTGTCTTTTTGATTCCTGTCGTGCATTCCTTCTATGAACCGTAACTGGATTAATTCTTCTTCGATGGTAAAATCTCCTGTTCCAAGCTGTTGAAATTCACAGAATCTCGCGGCCTTTTTTAGTCTCTGAATGTAATTCCTTGCTGGTTCGTTGGGATTTTGCTTCGTAGAAAGGAATTTAGTCCTCTCAGCAATAACCAGTTTTTTCTTAGGTCTTACATTGTTCTTTATGATGTGTGCAATTTCTTCAAAGTGAGATCCTCCAAATCTTTTGGATACGCCATAACGGCTACTTTCATGTTTGCTTCACATCCAGCGGACGCTAAAAATAAGTCTGTAATCTCATTTTGTCCTCCAATGTTCTTTTTGTCTTGTAATTTTTTGCTTCTTGCAAAGGCTGAAAAACATTTTATCCACATCTCAACATAATCAGGCTGCTCTAAACTTGCAAGTATGCCTATCGACGACGCCATGTGTTTGTGAGGTGTGGTTTGTGTTCCTTGTTACATAGTATTTATTCGTGCTTAGTCTTAGCACTGGGTTCGGCTTCTCGTAGCTAACCTTTTAGTCCCCTAAAGTGTCTCTATATATGTCCTGCAGTAATACACATATGTAAATGAGATAACACGCCATTGGCTATCTCACTACAATGAAAACACACAGAAGTGTTGTGAGGTGTGGTTTCTATTCTCTGTTGTAGTAGTATCAATAATTCTTCAAGCATAATCGTAGCTCAGGTCTTAAATTATTCCTTATGATATGTGCAATTTCTTCAAAAGTGAGATCCTCCATATCTTTGATACGTCATAACGGCTACTTTCATGTTTGCTTCACATCCAGCGGACGCTAAAAACAAATCAGTAATCTCGTTTTCTCCTCCAATGTTCTTTTTGTCTTGTAATTTTTTTTGCTTCTAGCAAAGGCTAAAAAACATTTTAGCCATATCTCAACAAAATCGGGTCCTCTAATGGGAGTAAACCTATCGACGAGGCCATGTGTTGTGAGGGTTGTTTGTATTCTCTGTTGTAGTAGTAGTATCAATAATTCTTCGAGCGTAATCATAGCTCAGGTCTTAGCTTCACGTCGCGTAATTTCATACCAGTCCTTTAAACAGTCTCTATATATCTCCTGCTGTAATACACATATGTAAATGAGATAAAACACGCCATTGGCTATCTCACTGCAGGAAGTATGCAAATATATCACAAGAAAATAAGCAAAAAACGTCTCCCCAAGTGAAACTTCCATCTTAAATACTAAACATTTGCCATAGATCCAGCACTTAGTATTATTTCAATAAATGCAAACACAAAATTGATATTTTCTGATTCATTATCTGTACTGATTATGCTAAAAAAAAGTACTTGACAACCCACTAATAGTCAAGTTATTATGTAAAAACTCAATTCACTGAGTCAAGTAATGATTGTATAGATCTCAAATTGTGTTGGAATAATGGGAAATGACAAAGCCGATTCAGTTGTCAAACATTCCACCAATCTGAAAAAAATATTTCAATGCAAATAATATGAGGATCTATTTGAGAATACTAACATTCACGAATCTTCAGTTTTTAACAAACCTGAACTATTTCATCTCTCTCCTCTATCTTTGACCATCCCTAAAGAGGGAGCCTTCAGAGCTCAACGAACATGTCTGTTCTCAGCTTACTTGCCACCCAAATAGGCCAAAACTTGGTCTGCAGGGGTATATACCACTGTCATCTCTCCCATTTTGGGATCAGCAGCAGGGCCTAGAAATTACCAATCACAGACCACCATGAAAAACTAGCATCAGCAGCAAGCCTGAAACTGACCAATCGCAGACAGCTGACCAATCCCTGCCAACATTCTCTCAACCCCAAGGAAAAATCATCAGCATGGCACAATTTTCACAAAGGGTCCTTGACACTTTGAAAGTGTCCTGTGACACCCTGTCGTACGTCCACTAGTACTCATATTGATAAGACCATTAGTCGATTCAGTTTGAAGAGAGATTTACGAGTGCATTGGCGACAAGCGAACAAGAAAGTTAAGAGTCTGTTCGACCCTTACATTTTTATCTTCACGACAACAAGAAATACCTAAAAGTAATTCTTAATACTACCACGCGTAAGAGTAGAGGGCAGGCGTTACCGGACCCCCCCCTTCTCTGAGTAGCTTCATGAAGATGCAGACGACCCAGTGACCCCATCGTTATGGTAACGACCAGAGTACCCCCCCCCCGGCGTCCTTACGGTTTTCTTTTTCGCGCCAAGAATTTGCGCACGTCTGAAGCAAGAACACAGTTTAACGAACTCAGCTTGAGGCAAGAAGTGCAATCCCTCGCTCCGGAGATGACTACCTATTTAGCAACGAAGAAGACTACTTAACAAGAATTACAGATGACCAAGAAAATGAATAAAAGGAAAAGAGACTGAATTACAATAGTTTTGATTTGGAATTTTCTTTTTGCTTGATTTTATGATTTTTGAGAGAAAGATTTTTAGCAGGATTTTAGTCGTTTGTGAAAAAAGGACATTCATTTCGAGATACTGTGCAACGAATCGTGAGTTGAAGAAGAGTGAATATTGTTGTCGTATTCCGTATTGCATGATTTCCTTTTCGGTGTATTCCGTGTTATGTGTATTCTTTTGCGGTTGTATTCTGTATTGTATGATATTTTTTTTGCTGTTGTATTTTGTAAAACTTTTGCCTCTTGTGGATCCTTCATCTATATGCCTGTCTGTATGTTCGTCTGGTCGATCGCCTACGCACCTCGGAAGAAGAGTCATCTAGTGAACATTATACCTGTACCTACCCCCCTTGTTCTTGTGTAAATAAACTTTTACAAGTTTAGTCAAAGCGTTTAGTGTTGTCGTCATTTCAGTTGTTGTATTGTGCTGTTTTCTTTACTCGGTTCCTATCCTCCTTCCACGAGCAGTAAGAGAGAGAGAAGTATGACATTGTTTATTTTATAACTGGGACCTATCCCACATATTTTTGCTTTTTATTATTATATTATTATTATTATTTATTATCACTTGTTGTGCGCGCGAGGCTGGTCGATCCCAACAAGGTTGACGGCGTAACAGTCCTAACTCCAACTTATACTTGTTTGTAGGAGATATAATCCAATGGATTAATCCCCCATCACAAATTTGTATATGAAACAGTATTCTATTAAAATTCTAAGAACTCAGATATTAAAAGAATTTACTGCTGAGGCATTCACCTTTGCTGATAGTAATTTGTGTTTTCTTACAGTGTAAGAATACAGATTATACTTATGACCGCTATAGAAAGTAGACACAGCTTATATTTAAGTGGCATGACAGTTTTAAAAATCTAAACAAAAACAAAAAATGATTTAAAACAAAGAAATGAACCTCATATGTAATAGAAATCTATTTTTTCTTTTTTGATACATAAACTTGGAATTGTTCTTTATATGAAACGTAAAAAAAACTTTAAAAAGATAATTTTCCATTTTTTATTAACATCTTTAAATATTAAAAAGATATTGCGCTATTTATTGCCTGTTTTTTTGTTTGTTTTTTGTTTGTTCTTTTTCATACCTAAGTATGTATTTTTGGAGAATATGTTCTTAATTGAAGTCGTACCTAATTTGAAAATTAATTGATTAATAATTAATTAATTAGGCAGAATGCCTATTTAAATGTAAGGCTAAACAAATCGAGAAAAAATCAATCTCTGTAAGTATGTATGTATATCCAGTCTTTCCTTAAAAACTAACATTTAAATCTAAAACCATATATATTATGATTTAGCTTCTTCCAAGGAAGGTTTATATATATATATTTAAGAAATGATATAAAGTAACCTACTCGAGTAGTTACTTTATATCCATTTCTTAAATAAATTTTGCTCTACATTGTATTGAGCACTTTGTATTTGTTTTTTCACAGTCTTAACCCCTGGATCCTGTGCGCCCCAACGATCATACCCGTACCCACCGGTAAGCCACTACTCATACATAAATACATACATACATATATATATATATATATATATATATAAAAGGAAAATGTAAATGAATCCACAGTAAGTAATTTTATAAAAAATTAAAAAGAAAAAAACAAGATATTTAGATAAATGATATTTAATGTAGGATCTTATGTTATAACATTTCAGTTTGTTTAGCAAACCATCGACTGGGAATTCGTTTATATTGAAAAAAAAAAAAAAAAAAGAACAACTTAAAAAAACAGTAGTTTGTAATTTTTTTTTTAGTGTGTTGTCGCTTCTGAATTTATTTGGTTGTTGGTTGCTCAACTGCAACCCCCCCCTCATAAAATATGTTGCCACCCTATATTTACAAAATAATTAGTATAGTAATGCAACCATGAAGCCCAAACATTTATTTGACAAAACTGGTCATGCCATTTTTGTTTTATCTTCGCTATTTTCATTCACCAAACCATTCATGTCATTTCATAATACTTTTATTATAATGCCTCAGGTTAACCTATTAAAAAGTGAACTTTACATGGCATTAAGTTTTCATATTTTTGTGAAACATTCAGAAGCCACAATATACTAAAAAAACAAATTTTACAGACTACTGTTTTTTTTTAAAGTTGTTTTTCACATAAATGAATGCCTTGGTGATGGTAAATAAACATGATAACATCAGCTCTTACATTAAAATACCATCCCTCTGAACAGCTTTTTGTCTTTTCAATTTTTTATTTAATCACACACACACACACCACACACACATTTAAATATAGTATGTCCAGAAATTGTAAGGGGAGTAATAAAAAAAATCTAAAAAAATTTTAATTTTCAAAAAATTACCAAAAATAGGGAATTGTCCTATTTTAATTAATTTTTCATTAATGGCTTAATTTTTTCAATGAATGCTTATTTTGCTAAAAAAATTTTGAAAATATTTTTTTTTTATAAATCAGATTGTCATTTGAAGAAAAAAAATGTCACTAATTTTTACTTTTCTTGAAAGATCAAATCCAGAAGACTACTTAAAGAAAAAGAAGTTTTAAAAAAAAATTAAAAATAATCATCCAAAAAAGTCATTTAAAAATTTAAAAGTTGTTTTATTAAAACTCAAAAAAATAATTTTTGTAGCATTTTTTTTTTAATATATTTTCTTTGAAATTATGCAAAACAATTGTATTTTCTCTGATTCAATTGCCTATTTTTATTTTACTTAAATAAAGCTTATTTAATCTATCTAAAAACCAAGTTTAAAAATGCCTCAATTTTGCGCAACTTATTTTCCAAAATTTTTATATATTCAAAAACTTTTACTAAGATATGTAGGGGACTAATTTTCCGCGATCACGGAATCACGGACAGAATCACGGAATCGTTAATCTGAAACGGAATCTGAGATTTTTAATGAAATTTTCAATAATAAATTGATTTTTGGTTTTCAAATTTTCGTTTTAATTCTTTTCAAAATTTGACTATCTCCGATTTTTTTGTTAAACATTTTAATAAATTAGAATATAACATAACCTAGTTATTTCCTTTAAAATTGATTTTACAAATATGAGTTATTTTTCCTTTTAAGATCCGAAAAAGAATAAAGAACAAAAGTTTTTACCTAAAAAAGAAAAGTGGGTCGTAGATTTTTGATGAAATTGAGATTAGTCATAATCCGAGACTTATGGTGGCAGTGGAAAAATTGCATCAATCCCGTCGGTATTCCTCCTCAGGCGCTGGGCAATAAACTCACCCTTCCCCCTTTAAATCAAGGGGACAGTATTGCCTGGGGAGATAGCCCCTGGGATCGACGCTTATAATTTAACCTCTGCAGGTCCAGCGGCTGAAACTCACTGCTGAAAGCCCGTTTGATTTTTACAAAATTTCCAAGTAAAAGCTTCTAAACAACTTGTAACCTTTTTTATAAATATGATGAAAGAAAAGTAAATGCTACTATCATGTGACCATACAATTTAGAAATAAAGAAAAAACTTGTATACTGGTACATCAAAATCAACATTTGATGTAGAAATAGACTGTCTTCTGTCTGAACTAGAAAATACAAAGAAGGAGAGAGTTATCTCAAATTTCCAAGATTTGTTCAGCACATCTTTTTTCAAAACTGAATAAATACCTGGATGCTCACCCTGTATATAACTTTTACAAGCATCTTGTCTGTTTGATCCTAGACAGCTACCTTGTATAACCATGACATTGATAGTTTTGCAGCCATTAAGGACTTGCAAGATCCTTCTACTGATCTTCTTGAAGAATTCCAAATTTATGTGAATTACCAAGATGACTTACCAAAATCCTTTTGCATCCCAGCATTTTTAATGCAAATAAGAGTAGATTTCCCCTTCTGGAACAGATTACCAATAAGGTCATATGGATGCCTGTTTCCAGCGTGGATGTTGAACGTTCATTTTCTCAATATAAACATTTACTAAATAAACAATGTGAAAGTCTTACCCCTGAAAAACACCAAGCAACTTATAATTGTTTTTACAATGGAGATTTAGAAAAGAGATTTGAAGATTGCTAATTTCTTTATTTGGGAAATATCCAATTTTAAATTTCATGAGTATTTCAACTTGAGATAAGTTTTTTAATTTAAATTTTGAATTAATATGTCAAATTTGTTTTTTATATTTTGTTACAAAGATTCAATTATTATGGTTTAATTCCTGTTTTGTAAAATTTTAGTCAAAATGTTTTGACTTTCTCAGATATTTATTGTTAAGATGCAAGTTATTTGCTGTTCATTCTTTAAATGTGATTTTTCTGTTAATTTTAATATTGTGAATCAATGATTATAAATCAATATGGATTCCTTTACTTAAAAAACACAAAAACAATCTGAATGTGTTCTTCCTTAAAGAAGGAAGCTGATTAAAAGTTCTACCTCAAAGATAATTATGCACTGCAACATTTCATTGTTTAGTCATGTTACATATTTATTTTACATCTAATTATTTTTGGACTTTCATTTCACAATTTCAAAAAGAATTGTAGACATTTGCTATTTCTTTATATGTAATAAAACTTTGAATTATGCTTTTGTTTTCAGTTTTAATAATTATAGCAAATTTTATTTCAATTTTTTTCACAAAATACTATAAAAATGGGAATACCAAAAGTGGAAAAAAAAAACCGGAATTGACTAAATGTGGAAACGGAATTTAGAAAAAATTTGAAACGGAAAATCAGGGGCCCCAGATATGTCACCTCAAAAAGCATCAATAAACATTTAGCTCTTTTTACTTTGAGTCAAGTCTCATCCAAAAAGACAATACCTTTTGTAATTTCACAACATGGATAGCATTATGCTCTCCAGAAGACAAAATGTCATTTACTCATACTTTGAAGAAAAGAATTTTCAGCCACTTTCTTGTTTCTATTTGAAATATTCTAGTTGTGGTGTGAACTGTAAGCATGTTATTTATGTAATTTTACAATATACATTAATTGTAAATAATGTCTTGTTTCTTAACTCTTAAAGTCCTATACCACCTCATTCCACCTGGCTAGAAGTCACATTCATTTTAACTAATCAACCCCAAACAATTGCCTTTGTTTAAATTTAATATTAAACATATGTAGAAATCTTTGATTTAAGGGAGATAATAGGTAACTTTAGATGCAAAGGTCATTTTTAGCCATTTTTTTATATATCCTTATAGGAATTCTCTGGACTTAGAAAAATCTCAACAGGATGTTAAGAGTTTTAATCTAACTCAAGTTGTTCATAGACATCAAGTCAAATTTGATGAAATTCTCAAAATAAAACCTCCATTTATGGAATTTTATATATTACTAATTTCCACTGCATTGACTGTTATTTCTAGTCTCTGCATATCCTAATAGATACCATGGACTTATTGGATACAGACACAATACTCTATCATTTTTTTAATAGCTTCATTGGAAAAAAGATTTGTTTTGTTTTTTTTTTAGTTTTTTTAGATTAAAATCGGGAAATACACAAGAAAGATTAGAACTGACTCAATTGTAAGAATTATTTAGATTATTTTTTCTATTTTCAGGAATTCACAAGATGCCTTTCCTGAAATTTTTGTAAGTACAAATGTATGTTCCTATAATTATTTTTGTGAAAAGAGATTCTCTGTGTTCAATAAAAAAGTAATTAATGATAATGTCCTGTGACAATGACCACCCACCCCTCTCTCTCTCTCTCTCTCTCTCTCTCTCTGATGACATTTACACCTCTCCCTCTTTGAGGCATGTGATGTAATGGTTAGAGTCATAGGAAATGGACTCATTGACCCGACTTCAAATCCTGGATGATGCTGTTTGCATTTCACATAGTGCTGCTAATACCCTTGGGAAAGGTATAAATCCAAATATTCTCCCTCCAGCTATGGGTAAATAGTAGGGCAGACTGGGTTCTTTAACTTTGGATAAGCAACCGGTTTAGGAGAAGGAAAACTTTGAATTCAAACCTGTTAAACTCTGCTTAAGAAAATGACCTTGTGTCTCATCCTGCTCATGCAGAGGGGTTGGTAAGTGTGTACACCTCCCCTCCCTCCCTCTCTTTTCTTTCACTCACTCATTCATACTTATATAAGGTTTTATTGAAGATGACAAATTAAATCTGTCATAAAGATTTTTTCTGTTTTCCAATTTGAATTTTCAATCTAGGATCAAAGTTATCTTAGACAAGTTCAAAGCTCATTATGTCCATAAATCTTTTGAGTAATTTTAAACATCCTCAAGAAAGAAATAGAGAAAAGTTCAATTCAAATATTTTAGTATTGATTTCCATTTGTTGAAAATTTTAAAAAATAATTGTCTCTTGTTGCATGTATATGATATAATTTTATCTTCCAAAAATTAAAGATATTTTGGAATGCTTGTAAAATATAATTATCTTCTTGATTTTTTTTGATTTTTTTTAAGCAATTTAAAACAATTGACAATCAAGAAAATAACTTACAATTTAAAAGCCTTCAAAAAATAACTTTTAATTGGCTAATGTTTCATGGCATATCAACCCTGGTGGGTTATTTAATGCAAAAATCTTATTTTGTTAGGTATATGATTTGTTTAATTTCATCTGTATTTATAAATTGGTAGAAATAATATCTATGTTAATTTTTTTATTAGATATATTAATATATTAGTAGAAACCTTCATTAATTTGATGAGTATTAATTGGTAGAAATCATTTTTATGTTAGTTGATTGGTTATTTTGTTTAATGGTATATCAACCCTCATGGGCTATTTAATACCAATATAACTTTCACTCTTCAAACATCAATAAGATCATGAATAAATTACAAGATAGACAGTTTAAGAATAAATTTAATTCTATAAAAGAGTTTTATAATTTGCTTGGAGCATTTTATTTATATTGGTTTGGTGGTTGGTTTTGCAGGCTATCATAATGCAAGTGTAAAGAAAAATGAGGTTACTATGATTGTTTGTTTACCTTTGATTTATTCTTAATATTTCAAGTTAAAGATCTCTTCATCAGAAGATTTCTGAAGGTCCGGAGCTGTTAGTTTGTTGCTAGGTTCTGTCCATTCTGTTGTATGACTGTCTCCCTTGAAATTCTCTGCATGTGTGTATATTAATGTGTGTGTGCCTGTCCAACAATGTCATAGTATCATTCCAGGCTTGGCCTACCCTTTATTTATTATTAGGTAGGCCTTAGTGGTTTGTTTGTTTATTTGTGTGTGTGTGTGTGTGTGTGTGTGTGTGTGATCTCCAGGCACAGCTGGTTTATTACCTTAATCCATTAGCTTCCGTTAACTTGGTCTGTGTGTGTGTGTGTGTTCTTCAGGCTCTTTCAAAAAATACTTAAGCCAGTACTAGCTACCTTTCATGGACATGTCAGCAGCTCAGACACCAAATACAACCAAATAAACTAGAAGATAACAGGTACACATTTAGCTTAGATGTTGCCTCCTTGTATACGTCAGTGCTGGTCCAACCAGCAGTCAACCTGATGACTGAATGCATAATCTTATCTGGCCTGTACTGTTACAACTTCACCCCATCAGATATACATGAACTACTATCCATCGTCTTGGACAACACCTAAATTACATTCCATGAGTGAACATAAAAACAAAAAGGGGGTCTACCGATGGAATCCAGCTTATCGGGTTTACTAGCTATCACTTACATGGACAGGCTTGAGCATCAAGTGCTTAACACTTGACACACTTACACCTTCTTCACCATATAGATGATATACTCATCCTCATATCTTCCCTTAAAGAATCCAACAAAATCACAACAACATTCAACAACATAGACAAAAACATACATTTCAGCAGAGAAAACCCTGACAGCACAGGAACATTATCACTGTTGGATTTTTTATTTAAAATACTAGACAACGGTGATATCCATACTGAGTTATGCAAAATGTCGGCCAGTAGGGACTTGTTTGTCCACCACAAATCGGCCGTTCCCCTTGGTGCAAAGACCAGATACATAAAAAACGAACTTATCTGTATCCAGAACAAATGCAGCATGGAGTAGGACCAGATCACACACACCACACACTTCATGACCATACTGAAAGCTAATAGTTACCCTGCTTCCGTCACAAAATGCCCGAAGCAGGTAGAAGGTCCAAAATGCCATATCACATCTAATATCTGCTTCCTGTGGTTACCTCACATCAATAAGAGAATAACTGCAATGATATGCAGGAGGATACAGAAGGAGGGCTTGGACATACAACTGGCCCATTACAGACTCTTATCCCAGAGACAACTATCCAAGAACCATCATAGGGACACCACTAGTTGCATGCAAGTTGCGAATAAACAAACCACTAAGGCCTACCTAATAATAAATAAAGGGTAGGCCAAGCCTGGAATGATACTATGGCATTGTTGGACAGACATACACACATTAATATACACACATGCAGAGTATTTCAAGGGAGACAATCATACAACAGAATGGACAGAACCTAGCAACAAGTTAACTGCTCCAGACCTTCATAAATCTTCTGATGAAGAGATCTTTAACTCGAAATATTAAGAATAAATCAAAGGTAAACAAACAACATCATAATTACCTCATTTTTCTTAACACTTGCATTGTGACAGCCTTCAAAAACCAACCACTAAATTAATTCTATAAATTCTATAATCAATAACGTGTAAATATTCTTTCTGGATGAAGGTTGAAAATACTCAAAATATGTACATTTATGGATATTAGGAATTTCAGAAAGTTTTTATATAATTTTGATCTGGATAACAACTATAAAAATAGAAGCTTCTAAAAAAGTAGTTCAGTTGTCTGTTTGAATGATTAGAATACAGATGGCAATGTTAGAATTAACTGAGGGTAGGGAAAGAGCCAACGAAACTTTACCGGGCTGGAATTAGTCATTCAATCAATCTATCATCATTATCATCATCATCATCCTCATCATCAGGTTGTGCAGTCTTTCTCTCACCAACCGACCTTATCGATCACCATCCCTGGGAGTTTCAACCCATGGCATTCAGAAACCGCACAGAGCTGATTGATGTAGGTGTTTGCTGGTAGGCATATATCTATGTATCTCTCTAATCATAATCTTATTATAATGGAGATGTGTGTTTTTCCTGTCTGTAACCGAAACTATATTCCTACTCAAGTCACAATTCCCTTAGTTATTTACATCACATTCTCCATGATTTTATTTTTATCTAAATCTCAATTATTAATAAAATTGTCTTACATTATTAATACTGTTAACTATGTCTACATACTGACAACATGCCATTATATTTATATATACAACAAAATAGCGGTTTACAGTGTGAACGGAATGCTAATTTGCATATTAATATTAAAAAATCGAATTTAATAAATATGTGCTTAGTATTATTGATTTCTAACTGTTTGGTTTTATTTTAATGAATATAAGCAAAAATCTCTTCAATAAATCTTAAATGAACTCCATTAACAAGATAAAATAACTGTCATTTTATTCTTTACTTCCTCTTTATAACTAAATACTTAAATTAGAAAAAATAACAATGAAAGACGAGAGTGATGGAAGAGTAAGTTTCAGTTGTTCCATTTTTTTATTATACTCCCTCTGTTTCAAATCTTTTATTATACTCCCTCTGTTTCAAATCTTTTTATCTGTATTCTTATTTAGTTTCATTAGCTTTTCTAATTTAATACAATATTTTATTACATTAAAACTTAAATACTTGCACCCAGAGGGTGCATATATTTGCTAGTATCTTTAATAAAACATGTCTAAAATAAAAATAATTGTCTAAGTACACTATAGATAATAATTTCAGGTTTTCAATTTATTATTTATTTTCAGATTTTTAATCTGTTGTTCATTCTCAATATTATCATCAGTAGAATCTAATTGCATTGATATACTTCAATATGACCATCCAGACTTTGGTTGTCAAAATTGTACTGGTTGTATGAAAGGAAAGGGACTTGATCTCACAGAGGTAAGTTTTCAAAATCTTTTCTTTTTTTTTTAGTATTTTATTCTCTTAGTTATTTTTTAGTATTTTCTTCTAACTAGTAAACTTATCACTTTCAATTTCTCTGAATGTTTGAGATGAGGCTTGAAGATTAGTATTATTAATGTTATTCAGACTATTGTCCCCATCTTCATTGTTATTTGTACAGCGTTTCGGCCGATATACCCTCCGGCCTTCTTCAGGTATTTCTTGTCGGACTCGGGAACCTGGTTCCCGAGTTCAATCCTGAGTGAAAGCAGTTAGAAAAATAATTAATTAGCACAAAGTCCTGCCCCAGCTATGGTTAGCGGAATGAGAACAGGATACCCCCGTGGAATAAATAAAGGGTTAGATACAAAGTTCCGTGATGGCTCCCGAATACGACAAGAAAGTTCCCGAGTTCAAAAAGAAGGTTCCAGAGTCCGAGAAAGTTCCTGAGTCTGACAAGAAATACCCGAAGAAGGCCGGAGGGTACATCGGCCGAAACGTTGTACAAATAACAATGAAGATGGGGACAATAGTCCAAATAACACTAATAATACTTATCACTTTCATTTGTTTTGAACCTGAGTGTACTTATAATGAAAGGATGATGGGTCTGTTGCTTTTTTGTTGTTGTTGTTGGGGGGGGGCAGTCTGAGACAAGATGTCTTAGAGGCCGACCCACTGTACAGATGTGACCTGATTCAGGTTTGGAAAATAGAAAAAGAAAGAAAGAAAAAATCGGAAGTTAAAATCTTCCGATCGTTTGGGTCAGAATTATAAGGCCGCGATTGAGATGTCCGTAGCGGGGGTGGAATCTTAAGTAGGTCAGAAGACCCCTGGGGTGAATCCACTCAAGTAGCCAGAAGAGATAGCACTTGGATTAGTCAGCGGTAGTTATCCTCTGATATGCGAGACGATCCTTTGAAGTACCTAGACTGATGTCGCTCGGAAGAGATTGATCATGATTGTCTGGAAGACACTTAAGAAAGGAGATAAAACTCTTGTTGAAAATCGGAAGTAAAGAAAATTCCTAATATATTCATGCCGGCCGGAAATATAATTGTTCCGATTTAAATACTATTTAACTCGGACGTTTTTGGCTTGAGAGGCAGAAGAGGCCGAATGGGCAGATGAGGCCAAACGGGCAGATGAAGTTGTGATCGCTTGAGAACCGGGCTAGCTGACAAGATTAACGCAATACTGAGAGCCGAGAGTAACTGACTTCAGCTAAGACCATTTTGAAAACTTAGTCAACTTACGAACTGTTTTGCACAATACTTTGCAGAAGACCAGAAGTATTTAATTACGGACACATCACTCCCACAAACCTTGAGAAGTAATTATTTGTATTCCTGTATTTTTGAATATAAATGTTGTTGATTTTTGAAGAAGAAAAAGAGTCGTTATACTTTTTTGTGTGTGACCAATCGGAGGCCATTAACCTCGGAAATCAGTTTCTATAGCAGATTTCTAGTCGTTTGAGATCTTAGCACAATGTGGGGCATTCGGCTAGACTTCCCGCAAATATAGAGACCCTGCAATCCTTGGTTGATGCAGAAAATCCGATCTTGACGGCCAATTTCGGAGATTCTGTGAGCCCATTAGCTCGGGAGCGACCGACGGGTTATACAGAGACTTTTTTTTAATATGTATAGCCCAGACATTTTTCCCAAGAGAGCGAAAATGAATGGAAGAAAGAAACGAATATTTTCCCTGAGGGAGGAAAAATAAACTGGAAGAGAGGAATGACCATTTTCCCCAAGGGAGGGAAAGAAAACGAGATATTCAGTGTCCAAAGAAGGTGCTGATACTTTGGAAAGAGAACAAGAAATAAGAAAAAAGTTAAGTCGACAACCTGAAATCTCTGAAAGGCAAGTGGGCTAAGATTTAATCATTATCATGGAATGAATTTCTTTATACTCCAAACCATAATGCTGGAGAGAACAGATTGGAAGTCTAATGAGAAATGTGAAATTATCTGTATTTCACCATTAATGGATCTCTACTACGAAGAGAAGTCATCTAAACTTCAAGTGCAGGATAGAATTATCAAATTTTATAGCGAATGTAAGAGCAACCAAACCACGATTAGAGCAATCCAAATCTTGAATGGTCAATCTATTCCATATTCACCATGGTTGGAAGAATTATTGAATTATTCGAATTTCCAACTGAAATGAAACAAAGTGTGTTTAGTAAGTGTTTGTTTACATACTACAAAACATATGAAAAGTTTGCCAAAAAATATTGAGTGGAACAGATAGAAAAAAAAATGTTGAACTTTAGTAATTATTTTGGAAATTTTATTTTGGTGACACAAATGATGAAATTAGACTTTTTCATTTTTCAGTGATATGATTTTTTTTTAATTGTCTAATGGCCATACATAAAACACAAATAAAATATGTCAAGCCCTAGCACCTATATGATTTTCGCAACCCTATTGCCCTTATGGCAAGCCCTAACCCCTTTTTATCATATGGGTGCTAGAAGGTGGTGGCTGCGGGTCTACATGTCCTGGGAATGACGTTAAACTCTATCTGATGGTGAGGTTCCAGTTTTGGAGGTTTGGGGAATGTGGAGCGCCCCTTCATCACCATTGCTCCCTGGTCCACTCTGACCCGGAGTGGTAGTACCTGTTAGGGTCCCATCTATGGGTTAAATAGAAAAATGTATTTATAAAAAATTGTATTATCCATTAAGAATTGATTTATTTCAAAACTTTATCGGCATTATATGACCCACTGAGGTTGATATGCTGTAAAACAAAACAAACCAAACCAAACTATGTAATACATATCACACACACGCATTTGCAACTGAAAGACGTTTTATTTTCTGTATTGTCCGGCGATTAAAACCGTAGCTAAATTTCTAAATATGTTTGTTCTTCTTTCACTGGTCTTGTATCGTGTTTCTTTATGTATATTGTGTGTTTCCTCATCTTGCAAAATCTCCAACCATTTTGAATGGAAAAACGAGCCATAACTCAGACTTTTATTTTTTTATTATTTGTATATGTCTGGGAATGAAATATCAGGGATTCTTATTGTCAGAATTCCCCATTGAAAATTTATTTCATGTCCCGTTTTTAACAGGTAATTTTATTATATAAAGATTTGAGGTGTACTTGTATAATACTAAGTAATTAAATAATGTATGTAAATGTTTATGATAATTAATATGCAATATATAATGAATAGTGAATGAAAAAATGAGAAAAGTATTTGCATGGAAAGGTGCTCAATGCTAATAAAGCAGGGCAGATTTATAATCAATGGTAATATTATGGTTTCACACTCATAACTTAAAGTTTCATGGTAATCCAATCATCAGATGAGATCAGTGGTTGAGATGTCAAAAACCAGTCGTGAAATGGTTGAGATGTTAAAAATCAAATTTTTAGCGTTTATATGAAGCGTTTTTCACGCGATGGGAAATGTAAAGCTAAAAATTGTTTTTTTTAAACTGTGGCTTGTTTAACGTTTATGTGACGTGGATTGTGTTCACGTGATGTAATGTCATGACATTAAATGTTTATGATAATTATATAGTTTTCCTTTTGTTTCATTGTTATATTTTCTTTCTTTTTTTAGTATATTCCAAGTACAAAATTGGGAAAGGAACACTGTTACTCTTGTAAGCCATGCCCACTTGGAACATTTCAAAATACATCAGTCGTCATTGAAAGCTGCAAACAATGTGATAAATGTGAAAATAAAAAAATCCTGAAAAACTGTTATGCTACAGAAGATGCAATATGTAAAGACTGCTTGGATGGGTAAGTAAATTTCTTTTTCCTTTCACAGTGACACTAAGTATGACGGCCGCCCAAAGCAAGGAAATGAATAAAGACAGAGTCCGACTGATGAAGACGCTTTTATTTGGGTAAATACGGGAGTTGTCACCTATCCTCCTGTTTTGCAACTGGTCTTCAAAGTGAAACTACAATAGAATACAAATAGACTATGTAGTTTCTCTAATACAACTACTAAAATCGAAAAAGACGAGGAAAAGTTCCAAGCTTGTAATTACCTTCTTGTCGTCTTCAAATCCTGCTGCTAAATGAATTCGAAAACCAGCGCCACGCAAACACGTGACTTTTACCGGTGTCAAATGGTGATTGTACCCACGCAATAGGATGGCCGAACAAAACAAGGGAGATAATTATCTTGCATTTACACTAAGGATGTCTGGACAGTATATTGCAGGGCATACATTTGATGAGTTATAGAAAATGTTTTGGGTAGACATTCATTGTCTTGTGATGGGCAAATGCATAGGTAATAAAATTTAAATGCCTTTTTCACCTGAGAGTGATAGAAAGTAAGTGTGTTTAACTAGAGTTTTAATGAATTCCACTATGTACATTACACTATTGAATGATGGGAGAATAGTATCTAGAGACTTGATAAATGGTAGGATAGCTTGAGGAACAAGATGCTTCTACACTATTAACTAATGGATAAACAGGTAATAAAATTTGAATACTTTTTTTGCCTCTGAAAAGTAAATGTGTGTAATTACTGTTTTAATTATTTATATCTTAAGAATCTGTCTTGTTATGAATATAAAGAAAAAAAATTTTTATGGTCTGGTTTCACTATATATTCAGCCTATGTTTTCAGTTGATTCGAAAAGCAAACATTCAATCAAAGAACTGAGTGTAGTCCATCATTCTTTTAGCCAAGTTTTGGCTAAGTGTCACTAACAATTAACGAAAATGATGTTATCTAAGAGAATCCAAGTGTCTTAGAAAGAATCTCTTAGAAAGTATTGGCATCGGGTTTCAAAGAATGATCTAACCAAATGTAAATAAAAATACATCCAAGATGGCTGTTTTTTCATTTTCATTTATTTCTTGCTGTCAAGATGATCTGGTAATTTTCTTCAATTTCTTTCTTTATAGTTTCAACCAATACTAACAAATCATCTTCTTGTTGAATCATGATGGGAGTCAATGAAAGTCTACTTGATGCTCAAGTGGTGTAGTTTTACATTGTTTATTTATTGGAAGGATTCAATAGGAAGAGAATTTCTCTTGAAGTGTATAATATTGACAAATTTTACATTTGAAAAATGATATCTTATTATAATGGAGATGTGTGTTTTTCTGTCTGTAACTGAAACTATATTACTACTCAAGTCACAATTCCCTTAGTTATTTACATTGCATTCACTGTGATTTTATTTTTATCTAAACCTCAATTATTGATAAAAATTGTTTTACATTATTAATACCGTTGACCCTATCTACATACTAATAACATGCAATTGTATTTATATATACAACCAAATAGCAGTTTACAGTGTGAATGGGAATGCTAATTTGCATATTGATACTAAAAAAATTGATTTTAATAAATATGTGTTAAGTATTATCGATTTCTAACTGTTTGGTTTTATCATAATGAATATGAGCAAAATTCTTTTCAATAAATTTTAAAAGAAATCAATTAACAAGAAGAAATAACTATAATTTTATTCTTTACTTCCTATTTTAACTAAATAAAGAAAATTTAGCAATGTAAGATAGGAGTGATGGGAGAGTAATTTTAAGTTGTTCTATTGTTTGATTATACCCCACCTCTGTTTCAAATCTTTTTATTTTCATTCTTATTTAGTTTCATTAGCTTTTCTAATTTAATATAATAGTTTATTATATTAAGACTTAAATACTTGCATCCTACGGAGGGTGCATATATTTACTATAAAACAACTAATATCAATAAAAATCAATAGGGTTTTTATTCAACAAAAATCTACATAGATATCAAAATGAAAATAGAAACAGTTCAATCTCTGAGTATGAGATTAGGATTCTATACTTTCTGAAATAATAATCTATTAAGCATCTGATATAATGTCCCCAATTCTGACATCTGATAAATGGAGATCAGATTTTGATCAGAAGTTGAGATTAGGATTCTTACTTTCTGAAATAATAATCTATTAAGCATCTGATATAATGTCCCCAATTCTGACATCTGATAAATGGAGATCAGATTTTGATCAGAAGTTGAGATTAGGATTCTATACTTTCTGAAATAATAATCTATTAAGCATCTGATATAATGTCCCCAATTCTGACATCTGATAAATGGAGATCAGATTTTGATCAGAAGTTGAGATTAGGATTCTATACTTTCTGAAATAATAATCTATTAAGTATCTGATATAATGTCCCCAATTCTGACATCTGATAAATGGAGATCAGATTTTGATCTCCTCTTCTACCTACACAAAGGCGAATGATAACTTGAAGCCACCTGAGAAATCCCATAATCATTTGGTGGTTTCTTTAAGACATTTCCAATCATATCAACTTCATTGTATGACTTAGATGTGTGATCATAACTGTTAAAAAGGGACATTCTCAAATCTGGTTATTGGGAATATTCAACTCTTTTCTTTACTTTTTCCTTATCTTCTTCAGTATTTGTGTATTTGTCTAATACTCTTTACATTACTGTATTTGTCTAATACTTTTTACATTTATGTCTTGAGTTTCTCTTTGTATCATTTTTATATTAATTGTTTTATATTCTTTTGTCACACTTGTTATAAGCAATTGTACAATTCCTTTGCACAAATTTAGAAGTACAAGAATTCCTTCTCAATAGAATATCATTATGAACCACTAGATACAATGGGAATTCAACCAGGTTTCAAGAGTCTGTTGTAGTAATAATAATAAACACATGGAAAAATTGTTGAGAACTCAACTTCTGATCAAAATCTGATCTCCATCTATTTATCAGATGTTCAAGAAATGGAGACACTATATCAGATGCTTAATAGATTATTATTCAGAAAGTATAGAATCCTAATCTCAACTTCTGATCAAAATCTGATCTCCATTTATCAGATGTCAGAATGGGGACATATATCAGCTATGCTTAATAGATCATTACTTTCACGAAAGCTATACGATCCTAATCTCAACTTCTGATCAAAATCTGATCTCCAATTATCAGATGTCAGAATTGAGCAATATCAGATGCTTAATAGCATTATATATTCAGAAAAGTATAGCAATCCTAATCATTCAACTTCTGAATCAAAAATCTAGATCTCCCCATTTAATCCAGATGTCAGAACTTAGGGGACATTATATCAGCATTGACTTAATAAGATTATTATTCAGAAGTATAGAATCCTAATTCAACTTCTGATCAAATCTGAATCCATCCATCTATCAGATGTTCAGGAAATTAGGGACATATACTCAGCATGCTTAATACATTATATCTTCAGAAGTATAGAATCCTAAATCTCAACTTGCCTGATCAAAATCCTGCATCTCCATCTATACTCAGATGTCAGAATTGGACAATTATATCAGATATGCCTTCAACTAACTATATTATTTTCAAGAAACGCTAAGAGATCCTAATCTCCAACTTCCTGATTCAAAATCTTGATCTCCATTATCAGAGTCAGAATTGGGGACAATATCAGTGCTCTAACTGATTAATTATTCCAGAAAGATATAGAACCAATCTCATTCTGATCAAAATCTGATCTCCATTTATCAGCATGTCAGAATCTGGCCGGACATTAATATCAGATGCCTTAACTCCAGATTTCATTAATCTTCAGAACCAAGTATAGAAATCCCTAAACTCTCAACCTTCTGATCNTCATCTCACTCAGATGACAAATCTTGATTCTTCAATAATAATCTTTGATATTTAAATTAAATTATTATGAATAGACATTTATTTATAGTATTTTAGATATATAAGTATATAAGATTTGAATAACTATCTAAAAAGATTTGTTTTTTGTTTCTTCTTTTTTTTTCAGATGAACAAGAAAAACCCAACGTTAAAGCTGACAACACTCTCCTCACAGGTGATACTGAAAAAAGAAATATTATCTATTATATTCCTTTTTATCAGTTTAATACTCTTTGATATATAATTATTATAAACTAAATTTCTGGGACATTCCACCAATCACAACATTTTTCAGTAAAGTTACACCTCACTCTAGACAGAAATATCTTTAAAAGGTCTTTAAAATATCTGCAAAATGTTTAAAAAAGCCAAGATAGCACAAACTAAAACATACAAAAAAGAACAATTAAAATACATCCAAGGTGAAATAAATAAGATTAGAAATTCTGTAGAAGATAGACAAACACACATAAAATGGCAGACAGAAATGGATGAAAGGCTCCCCCTCCTCAGATTCTCAAAGGTAGGTAATCACTAATTACTACATGTAAGGGTCTCTAATGGTCAATTATCAACACAATTTTCCAGCAACGAAACAGTTTGAAAACCACCTGGTGACATTCTAGATCAGGCCATGACCATCTCATTGACTACATTATAGTTTGTGGTCGTGATTGTCATGACATAAAGCTGACTCAATCAATAACTATTGGGCAATGTTGGTCAGATCACAAGATTGTTAGCGCTTGCACTGGCATGCATGTAAGGAAACCTCTTTGAAACAACAGAGCTCAACCACCAAGAAAGATAAATGTAATAAAGTTGAAAGATACAGAAATCTTGAGCTTTTTCCAAACAATATCTGACTCCAAGCTCATATCTTTCGACATCGAGGATGAAGTTGAAGTGCATGGTCGGATCTGCAGGAAATTCTTTATTGCTCAGCAAAAGAAACACTTGGGTATGTTCATCGAAAACATCAAGATTGGTTTGATTCAAATGATCCTTAAATACAATCTCTCCTTGAAAACATGCATAAATATCATCAAGTCTGGATGAATGATAAAAAATGTCAAACAAAGAAAGATGCATTTAAATCAGCCAAAGGAAAATCACAAGCAAGATTGAGGAAGATGAAGAAGAGTTGGTGGACATCAAAGGCAAAAGCTTTGCAGGAGACAGGAGACTGCTGTCAAATATGATCTTAAATCATTCTATCAAAATCTAAAGGGGTGTTTTTGGTCCAATTCCAATGGTCTATCACCAATCATGTCAGTGGATAACACTCTTTTGACTGACAAAAGTGATATTGTCAAACGTTGGACGGAACATTTCTCTACAGTCCTGAATCAGAAATCTTCTTTAGACATTCATGTAATAAACAATCTTCCCCAGAGACCTGTTGTACAATCCCTCTCTGCTAACCCATGAATATCTGAGGTGAAGAAAGCCATCAATCAACTTTCAAATGGAAAAGCACCTGGCGAAGATGGAATTTCAGTAGAATTGTATAAAGAAGATTTCTGATTCAGGACTGTAGAGAAATGTTCCGTCCAACGTTTGACAATATCACTTTTGTCAGTCAAAAGAGTGTTATCCACTGACATGATTGGTGATAGACCATTGGAAATTGGACCAAAAACACCCCCTTTAGATTTTGATAGAATGATTTAAGATCATATTTGACAGCAGTCTCCTGTCTCCTGCAAAGCTTTTGCCTTTGATGTCCACCAACTCTTCTTCATCTTCCTCAATCTTGCTTGTGATTTCCTTTGGCTGATTTAAATGCATCTTTCTTTGTTTGACATTTTTATCATTCATCCAGACTTGATGATATTTATGCATGTTTTCAAGGAGAGATTGTATTTAAGGATCATTTGAATCAAACCAATCTTGATGTTTTCGATGAACATACCCAAGTGTTTCTTTGCTGAGCAATAAAGAATTTCCTGCAGATCCGACCATGCCACTTCAACTTCATCCTCGATGTCGAAAGATATGAGCTTGGAGTCAGATATTGTTTGGAAAAAGCTCAAGATTTCTGTATCTTTCAACTTTATTACATTTATCTTTCTTGGTGGTTGAGCTCTGTTGTTTCAAAGAGGTTTCCTTACATGCATGCCAGTGCAAGCGCTAACAATCTTGTGATCTGACCAACATTGCCCAATAGTTATTGATTGAGTCAGCTTTATGTCATGACAATCACGACCACAAACTATAATGTAGTCAATGAGATGGTCATGGCCTGATCTAGAATGTCACCAGGTGGTTTTCAAACTGTTTCGTTGCTGGAAAATTGTGTTGATAATTGACCATTAGAGACCCTTACATGTAGTAATTAGTGATTACCTACCTTTGAGAATCTGAGGAGGGGGAGCCTTTCATCCATTTCTGTCTGCCATTTTATGTGTGTTTGTCTATCTTCTACAGAATTTCTAATCTTATTTATTTCACCTTGGATGTATTTTAATTGTTCTTTTTTGTATGTTTTAGTTTGTGCTATCTTGGCTTTTTTAAACATTTTGCAGATATTTTAAAGACCTTTTAAAGATATTTCTGTCTAGAGTGAGGTGTAACTTTACTGAAAAATGTTGTGATTGGTGGAAATGTCCCAGAAATTTAGTTTATAATAATTATATATCAAAGAGTATTAAACTGATAAAAAAGGAATATAATAGATAATATTTCTTTTTTCAGTATCACCTGTGAGGAGAGTGTTGTCAGCTTTAACGTTGGGTTTTTCTTGTTCATCTGAAAAAAAAGAAGAAACAAAAAACAAATCTTTTTAGATAGTTATTCAAATCTTATATACTTATATATCTAAAATACTATAAATAAATGTCTATTCATAATAATTTAATTTAAATATCAAAGATTATTATTGAAGAATCAAGATTTGTCATCTGAGTGAGATGACCAAGATAAATTTCTCTTCAAAAACTCACCTATTCTACTAAAAAAAAAATTCAAGAAAAAACACAAAAAATCTTTTTTAGCTCCCAAAAGTTTTCTATAATGTTGAATGGAGAAAATCAGTGAAAGTTTGTTCAATGAATATTTTGGAATTCTTTTTTTTTTGACTCATAGAACAATATTGATTCTTTTTCATATAAGTAATTTCAAAAAGTTTCTTTCTACATTAGTATGATAAATCTTGAATGAAAA
This sequence comes from Doryteuthis pealeii, assembly GCA_023376005.1. Lineage (NCBI taxonomy): Eukaryota > Metazoa > Mollusca > Cephalopoda > Myopsida > Loliginidae > Doryteuthis > Doryteuthis pealeii. Next base: position 58,418,655 of record CM042147.1, on the reverse strand, counting down.
TCAGACATAGCTAGTGATCAAGTCAGCTTTATATCATGACAATCACGACCACAAACTATAATGTCGTCAATGAGATGGTCATGGCCTGATCTAGGATGTCACCAGGTGGTTTTCAAACTGTTTCGTTGCTGGAAATTCGTGTTGGTAATCACAAGACTGAATTTACAACAAAGAGACAGCAGTAACAGACCATTAGAGTTTATCTTTCCTATGCCATGTTTACCAATTACTCTTCCCCAAGTCAGTGTGTCACATCCAACATGAGCATTGAAGTTACCCATAACATAGAGTTTATCACAAAATGTTGTACGTCTCAGGAGAACACGAAGGTTACTGTAAAAGGATTCCTTTACTACCTCAGTAGAGTCCATTGTAGGCCCATAACAACTCAGCAAGGTCACATATTTATTCCTTCTGATAGGTAAACAAAGAGACATCAGCCTGTAAGAAATACCAACTGGAAGCGATTCCAGTTGTAAAACAATGTCCTTTCTGATGGCAAACCCGACACCAGACTCTCTCTTCGCAGTTTCAGAGAGACCCACCCAAAAGAAGGTGTAACCACCATCCATTTCTTTCAGTTCCCCTTTGTTTGGAAGCCTGGTTTCTCATAATAATAATAATAATAATAATAACAACAAAAAGAAAGAACTTGTCAACTGGTGGATTTTGCAGTCCCAGCAGATCACAGGGTGAAGCTAAAGGAAAATGAAAAAATGGACAAATACCTGGACCTTGCCAGAGAACTGAAAAATTATGGAATATGAAAGTCAAAGTGATACCAATTGTAGTTGGTGCACTTGGAACGGTCCCAAAAGGATTGGAAAAGGGTTTGTAAATCTGGAAATCAGAGGAAGGATTGAAACCATTCAGAACACTGCACTGCTGCAATCTGCCAGAATACTCAGAAGAGTCCTGGAGACCTGAGGAGACTTGCTGTCACTCAGACTCCAGTGAAAGACCATTAGCTGACGCTGATGTGAAAACTCAAAATGACTATAACAATAAATATAATTATAACCATAATAATAATAGTTTACTTCCACATATATTTATATTATATATATATATATATATATATATATATATATATCATATATATATCATAGACTTTGATTCATTTACTTTGGCTGTCAGCGTTCAGAAATACATATATTTATGAACAATATGAAAGAGAAAATTCACTACACCAAAACCCTCAAGGTATATGGTAACTAGCCATATAGCTGATGTCTCGGAGAGGTCAAACTCTGTGATAAAACATGTGATCAAAACAAAGACCAAACGTGTGGCCCACAGTGCACCTGTATATGTTGTATTGATGGAGAGAGTGTGCTTTGCATTGAACAAGCAACAGACCACTCTAAACAAATCCTAGTGCAGGTTGATCAGCAAATGAGTGACTCAAAATCTTGCTAATGTGAGAATTTTTTCCCCAAAACTCCCAAGATAGCAACAGGGGCAGGCGGACGATGTTGCTGGAAGTCTCTAGCTTGAACTTCATATATATATATATATATGTATTTATTTGACTTTTTTTTTTTAATAATAATTAAATATCAAAGAGTATTAAAATGATAAAAAAGGAATATAATAAATATTTTTTCAGTATCACCTATTGGGAATTTCTGATTCCATTTGAATGTTATCTGAAAACAAAAAAAGAAACAAGAAAAATTTTAGATAGTTATCTAAATCTCATATACTTATATATTTATTATATTTACCTAACCCCTAAACCCTAACCCTAACCCTAGCAAAATCTTTTTTTTAAATAAATACTTTTTAATATTAACTAACCGTATAGCCACATTGAAAATAAATAAACATGTCTTTCGTTTTAAGTTTTTTGTTTTTTTAAATAACAATATTAGTTTATTTTCAGTGCAAAATTAATTTTTTCGCATATGCTAACAACAACATGAAATAACTAATTTTTTATCAAAATCAAAAACTATTTAATATAAAAATGTTACTGGTTTTATTTAAAAAAAATGATGAAACAAAACACATACATTTTAGATTGTTGTTTAATTTTTAGATACTTAAATATTCATTATACTAGATATAAATGTTACTTTTTAATGATTGAATTTAAATATCAAAGAGTATTATTGAAGCATTTCCTATTTTAGATGAAGCATTTTCATTAATATTACCAGTCATTTTGACAAGATTTTTCTTTTCTAGAGTGAGGTGAAAAGTAAAATTCAGTTCCTTTCTAAACGGATTTGGGCTGGAGTGACTATCAGTGTCAAGGTGCATTTTCATTAATATTACCAGTCATTTTGACAAGTATTTCCTTTCCTCTTTAAAATTTAGTTGCTTTTTTTTTATCACAGAAATTTAGTTTATAATAATTATATATTAAAGAGTATTAAAATGATAAAAAAGGAATATAATAGATAATATTTCTTTTTTCAGTATCACCTGTGGGGATAAATCTTGATACCTCCTGAGTGTTGTCAGTTTCTTTAGCTTTGGGTTTTTCTTGTTTATCTGAAAAAAAAAGAAGAAACAAAAAACAAATCTTTTTAGATAGTTATTCAAATCTTATATACTTATATATCTAAAATACTATAAATAAATGATCATTCATAATTTGGATTAACACCGGAAATACGACTACCCAGATCTAGTATGTAATATATATATATATATATAGCGCCATATATATACCCCTATATATATATATATATATATATATATATATATATATTATATATATATATATATATATATATATATATATATATGATATATATATATATATATATATATATATATATATATATATATATATATTTCAATAAACCCCTGGAAAACCTGAAGTGCATTTTAATCGACCATGGATTTCCATCCACACAAGATTAAATGGATAACATGCCTACATGCGCAAAACATATTTATTAAAATCAAATTTCTAATATCAATATGCAAATTAGCCTCCCATTCACACTGTAAACGGCTATTTTGTTGTATATATAAATACAATTGTATGTTATTAGTATGTAGATATGGTTAACAATTAATAATGTAAAACAATTTTATTAATAATTGAGGTTTAAATAAAAAATAAAATCATGGAGAATGTGATGTAAATAACAAAGGAAATTGTGACTTGTATAGTAATATAGTTTCGGTTACAGACAGACAAACCCACAATCTCCATTATAATAAGATGTAATTATACCAATTGAAATAACCCAAAGACATGGTTAGTTTATAATAATTAAATATCAAAGTATATTAAAATGATAAAAAAAGGAATGTACAGGTTTTTTTTTTACAGTTTCATTACTGTGAGAGCAGTTTTTTTTATCCTTCTGAAAAAACAAAACTTTTCGATAGTTATTTAAATTTTTCATATACCTATATACTTATTATTCTATACAAATGTTAGTATAGAGTCTTGAAGTGTTCTTTCCATTTAAGAAGCCTATCTTCTTGGCTGGTAGCTTTTAAATTTTATATACTTAAAACACTAAATATATATATACATAGCTTACAATTAAATATCTAAAAGTATTAAAATGATGAAAGAAAAAAAGAATATCATTTTCATTTCCATCCTCTTGAGTACACAAACAGGATTTATATAATTTGTTTCCTCGAAAACAACTGTAAGTTTTTTGTACAGCTGGAAAACAACAAAAATTTATTATTAAAATTTTATATACTTATATATTAATTATACTATATATAAATATTAGTTCATTATAATTGAATTTAAATATAAATGAATATTAAAGAAGTATTTCATATTTTAGATGAAGCATTTTATTTATTATTATTACTAATTATTTTGACAAATATTTTCTTTCTTTGGGCTACCTTATTTCTACTTTCCAAGCAGATTCTTTAAATGTTCTTTCCACTCGAGAAGTCTATCTTCCTACCTGGCAACATTTAGCTTTGATCTTGAGGTATTTTTCCTATCACTATCTTCATTTACTGTCAGATATGTTGTTTGTGATTGTTTATCTTCTACAGAATTTCCTTGGATGTATTCCAGTTGATATTTTTTGTATGTTCATTAAATTTAGTTCATTAAATCTATGACAGTGAGAAACAGTGCATACCAGAGACAAAAATAAAGGATCATCATTTAATGAGAGTCAATTTAAACTTTCTTTTATAGTTAGATTTCACTAATGACAGTTTTTAACTATTATTAATTGTACAGAATTGTTAGTATTTATTACTTCAATTTCCTCTATAGAGAATTTGTGTGCTTAGCTAGTCTAAGCATATTATATATATATAAATGGTTGTAATATATCTCCTTGTAGGTGTTATATCAGAGAGAAGATATCTCTTATGATTCACAATTCTTACTCACAAAATACACCTCGCTAGCAAAACATCAAAACTCAAGTCGGAGGCAACAAGCGGAAGTGAACTCAATGGTACCCTATCACGAAGTGACCAATTTGACGCAGTTCTGCGCATAGGCTCGGATTGAGTTACGCTTGAAAGGAATTCCAAAACAACAAAAAATAATATTGTAAGGAATCCGGATTTTCAGCCAATAAAAAACTCTCCCGCTAAAACACCGCAAAGGCATTCCGGAGCCTATCTCGCAGCATATAAACTCGGGTATTTTGAGAATCGGCAGTTGACGGACGGCCTCGATGCCGAGAACATCACCAGACAGACTTTCCTTTGTGTATGCCATTTTTGGGAATGACCATATGCTAGTAGTATTTGCTTTGTCTTTCCTTTGTGTATGCCATTTTTGGGAATGACCATATGCTAGTAGTATTTGCTTTGTCTTTCCTTTGTGTATGCAGTCCAATTCCTTGGAGAAATCTACAAAGTGCTGCCTTGAGATTTTCTGCTCGAGACCCTTACATGTAGTAATCAAGTCAGCTTTATGTCATGACAATCACGACCATAAACTATAATGTAGTCAATGAGATGGTCATGGCTTGATCTAGAATGTCATCAGGTGGTTTTCAAACTGTTTCGTTGCTGGAAAATTGTGTTGATAATTGACCATTAGAGACCCTTACATGTAGTAATTAGTGATTACCTTCCTTTGAGAATCTGAGGAGGGGGAGCCTTTCATCCATTTCTGTCTGCCATTTTATGTGTGTTTGTCTATCTTCTACAGAATTTCTAATCTTATTTATTTCACCTTGGATGTATTTTAATTGTTCTTTTTTGTATGTTTTAGTTTGTGCTATCTTGGCTTTTTTAAACATTTTGCAGATATTTTAAAGCCTTTTAAAGATATTTCTGTCTAGAGTGAGGTGTAACTTTACTGAAAAATGTTGTGATTGGTGGAAATGTCCCAGAAATTTAGTTTATAATAATTATATATCAAAGAGTATTAAAATGATAAAAAAGGAATGTAATAGATAATATTTCTTTTTTCAGTATCACCTGTGAGGAGAGTGGTGTCAGCTTTAACTAGAGTGAGGTGTAACTTTACCAAAAAAATGTTCAACCTAGATTACTGTCTACCATATGATCTCAATGCAGATTGGTTTAACCATTGGTATATGACCAGTCCTTTAACTTTATTATTATCCAATTTATATCTTTCTTTATCATTTTTATTTAATTAAATATAAGTGTATCTTTTTCAGATCTGGGATGTTTCTTCCAACAACAAAAGCTGGTTACAATAGTTTTTTGTTCTGAAACAAAAAATATGATTTCAATTTTATACATTTGAAACATTAAATGAATATTAGAATTTAAAGAGAAAATATCTATTTGATTAAATGTAGGTTAGTATATTTAGAACTTGAGATATTAGATATTAGATTATAGATATAGATATTAGTCATCATATAATTCATCATTTGTTCTTTGTTGATTACTGTCTACCATATACTGTTGATATCTATGCTTGGCTTGCAGATTGATTTTATAGAATACAATTCTATATTTTTAAATAAATACACGTACACATTTCTCTTTCCAAACTTAAGGAAAAGAGATTAAAAACAAGCACACAATACAATCCTTTTTTTCCAAGCTTAAGAAAAAGTAATTAAAGCAAACACACGAACACAAATCCTTTTCCAAAGATTTAAGGAAAAGTGATTAAACCAAAGGTTTACACAAAAATCAGAATCGATTGGCTGGGTTCGTATTGCTTTCTACTACGTCCGCGGGTTTGCACCAAAAAGTTAATTACTTTCTGATCCGACTAAAGTATTATAAATGATGGATAAGAAATCAACAATTAGACAGAATTCATTTCGATAGCAGACAACACAGACTTCATCTCACGTTCAAACTGGACACATTCCGACGACCACAAACAAACATATAGATATCGTCTTGCTGCCAGATAGAACAACGACCAAGAAACAGGTGTTCGAACGAACGACTTCACTGCCTCAACACAATTACTACTACTACCAGTATTCTTACGACTTCGTTCTACCTACATCAAGAATCCGTTTCAACAGGTCAGATACACAAACTTATTTCTCATTTCTGTCCACATCAAAATGAACTTTTCCAAACTTAACATACAAACTTTTTACATTTTACATTACACATATCATCTACACTATTCCTTTTGAACATTTACATATTTGTTGAATACTTGCAAATTTATTCTCTGAATAAATTTATTTGTTATTTTATAATTATATGCATTTGTTTTATCATTTCTCCGTATTTTCTACCTAAACTGTGTCATATTTTATTTGTCATTTTAATATCATCTGTGAACCTCTACAACAAGGCCTCTACAATTTGACCATGGTATACGACCAGAGTTGTTCAACTTTATTGTTATTAAATTTGTAACTTTCTTTATTATTTTTATTTAATCAAATGTAAGTTAGTGTACCTTTATCTTTGTTCCAACAAGGGAATATGGTTAAAACATTTCTTAGTTCTGAAAAAAAAGAAAAGATTTCAATTTTATACATTTGAAACATTAAATAAATATTAGTCTTTTATTTAAAGAATTGAAAGAGGAAATATTTTGCTTGATTATTGGCTACTGTATGTTCTTAATATCTATATTTGATCAATTGATTGATTTGATCATGGTATGTGACCAGAATCTTTCAACTTCATTTTTCTCCAATGTTATTTTCTTTTTCTATTATTTTCATTTAATAATCATTAAAATTAAAATAAAATAAAGCAACATAATTATTTGTACAATACAATATAAAAATTCTAAATATTAAGAACTATATGTAATCAGTGGCAAGACTATATATGTGAGTGGAGAGGCTATATATATATATATATATATATATATGTGTGTACATGTGTGTGTGTGTGTGTATTCAGTGTTGAGGATATATATATATATATATATATATATATATATATATATATATATATATATATATATATTCATTATAGTGTACAATACATTTAAGGTGTGATTGATATCATTGGTTTCAAAGCAGAATGTTTGTCACCTATCATCAAGACAACACAACCATTAAATGATGAGTGGCTAATATGTCGCTTTGATACCAATGGTGTCAATTGCACCTTAAATGTATTGTATACTATAATGAATAAATAAATACACCTTTTACACCCGTAATCGAGCACTTTATTTTTCAATTCTTCAATACTAGAAAAAAAAAAATACACACACACGTATATATATATATATATATATATATATATATATATATATTGTAGTAATGGGGATCATTCCATGTGTAGCCGTAGTGATACGGGTAAACCACGGTGAGAGCTCCATGTGCCTAGTGCCAGTAAGTGGACCGACAGAGCAATATATAGAATAAATTCAGGAAAAATTTTAATTTTGCTTCATTGTAATGACTAGCAAATATATGCAATCTCCAGGTGCATAAGTTTTAATGAAATAAAATATTATATTGAATTAGAAAGGCTAATGAAACTAAATAAGAATGCAGATAAAAGTTTTGAAACAGAGGAGGGTATAATCAAAAAATAGAACAACTGTAAATTACTCTTCCATCACTCCCATCTTTCATTACTAAATTTTCCTAATTTAATGATTTAGTTAAAACTGGAAGTAAAGAATAAAATTACCATTATTTCTTCTTGTTAATGGATTTCTTTTGAGATTTATCCCAAGATTTTTGCTCTTATTCATTAAGATAAAACCAAACAATTAGAAATCAATAATACTAAAAACATATTTATTAAAATCAAATTTCTAATATCAATAGGCAAATGAGCCTTTTCGTTCACCCTGTAAACTGCTATTTTGTTGTATATATAAATACAATTGTATGTTATTAGTATGTAGATATGGTCAACAATTAATAATGTAAAACAATTTTATTAATAATTGAGGTTTAAATAAAAAATAAAATCATGGAGAATGTGATGTAAATAACTCAGGGAATTGTGATTTGAGTAGTAATATAGTTTCGGTTACAGATCTCCACTATAATAAGATTTATTTATACTGCATAATCACAGCATCTTCAGACATGAGCAAAAACATGGTTATTATTGAAGGAATTCTAATAAGAATGAAAGTAAACTCTGGGGGGCACAGTTAAGTCCAACGCGTTTGCTCTCCCAACTGACCAAGTGTTCAGTCTGGAACAATCCCTCCCAGCAATGCTGCACTCTTCTCACCAACACTATCCAAATATCTTTTTCTCTTCCACTCACCGTGACAGCCAAAATGCTACAGCGATCTTTTTTCCTCCCCAGTCTGGAGAGCAGGTCCTTAAATGCACAATTACTGTGTTCATTCGGGCTCCTTACTCTGAATTGCCCATGCAGCACGTTCGACATTCATTAGCACGTGTCAATCCTCATGATGAGACTTCACATCCAGGTTACTCTGCACAGTCTAGTAATTCACATGCATCAGGCCATGATTCACGATCAGGAGGATGCGAGTTCAATCTCCCCACCCACCCTGATCACATTCTGCAAGCCAAACACAGTCGTGCATGCTTCAAACCACTACATGTGTGGTTTCTCTCGCCACAGGAATTTCCCAGAAACATGGCGGCTTAATATTAAAACCAGATAAATAATTAAGACCTTTGTTAAAAAAAATCATGGCCCCACAAATGGCTGAAAGAAGATACAACCCAACCTTATGACAGACCATGTGTGAACTTTTTATTTGAATTTTGATTTGCTCTTCTGTCTATCTGTGTTATGTCTATTTCCAACCTAGATGTTTTGTCCCCCCCCCCATATAACTAACATATACCCTATCCCTCCCCCACTTCCCCTCACCTCATCCAAAATTAACTAAGACCCCCCCCACACACACACACACCTTCAAGATTTAGAAATTTAAATCCTTGAATTCTGGGCAATTCCTTCAGTAATAACCATGTTATTGCTCATGTCTGAGGATGCTGTGATTACACAGTTGAAATAAATTATTACAATGATGCAAATTTAAAGTTTTTATTTATATATATGGACTTTATGTGATACTATTATGCCGATACTCAAAAGTCTTGTCTTAAAAAAAAAAAATTGCTCTCATGGGTGTAAATTGGTTTTCATGGCCACTTTACCCCAAAAAGAGTGCTCACAAAAAGTTCCTTTTTAAATTTGGGAACTGCCTCTGCCTCTTTACTCCAACTTACTATAATTGTCATCTCTTACTGCCACCCTTGACAATTGGCTGCAGATAACTCTAACTTCTCTCCTAACTGGTTTTGCTCTCCAAAAGTTTCTCAGGCAAAGTCTTGATAATGCATTTGACTGGAATCTTTACCTTTTATCACTGTCCAAAAATATCTGTCATTGTCTATTCATTTTCATTTTGTTGCAATTAACCCCTTACTGACCTATCACATCTGGGAACTGAATATTTGAATTAATTTCTCAGATTTCACATGAATATTGTAAATATTAAATTGTCATACACATAAAATTTTAGTTCACTAAGCTTACCAATGCTAATTGAAGACCCACAAAGAAAAGAAAAAACATTCAAGCAACCACCATAAAATAAGAACATGGTTGACTAAATTCTACCTATCAGGCTTGTGACAGAGAACACGAGGTGAGTGGCGAACATCAAGGCCTGCCGTATTCTCGAAGGAAGCGGGCTAGGCTTTGCCCGACATGTCGGACTGTAGAATCGGACCCACTTCCTTCAGAATGCAAACATTGTCACCGAAGTCAAGAAGTTACAGTCCCGGATGTAAGCGCCAGGTGCCCGGATGATAGCTATGATGATTCTGGCAGTCGGGTTTGGCTCGAGAATCTCATGCGTGGGGTGCAGACACCCGGATGTTGAAAGAAAATCTTGTATAAATAGAAATGGGGTGACGACAGCAGGAGTTGCGATTTTTCAGCTACTGAAGATATTTGATTTGGTGATTTTACGACGACGGATTTTTTGTGCTATAGATTTTGTGACGGCAACAACATTGTTGACCCCCCCCCTCTTCAACAAGTCGAATTTATTTTTTCCTCTATTTTTTTTTCTTTTCATTCCAGAAGGCTTCACCATCGTTTCATTGGTTACTTGTCCCAAATTCAAAAACCTTCACCAATCATTTCCTACTAAGTGAATACACTTTTTAATACAATATTAATTATCATAGGGAAATTTTATATCTCTTCACAATCAATTGTAATAACAAACATTTTGTTGTTATTGTCTGGATAGATAATTATAAGCAATATTCATCTACTAATAACAATACCATAACAATGAACAATTAGCAATAAACTATTGTTCTTTCCTTATGTGATGCTTAGACTATTTCAGTTTGAATGTCCCAACCCCCGACTCTATCAAACATTCTCAAACTAACGTAAATCAGTGTGTTATGCAATGGATTCTCTTACCAGATATCGTAAAGATTGCAAAATGATATATCAGAGTTCAATCTCTGGCATTTCCAAATGCTAGAAAGGCATGAGTACTCATTTCATTGGCTATGAACAGATATATATATATATATATATATAATATAATAAGATAAATATATAGGTTTTACATATCTATTTTTTGGGTGACAAAGGAACATTCACAACCATATTGGTTTCATGCGATGCATTCATCAGGTGAAGATGTTTCAAATGACATTTGAAATATCTTCACCTGATGAATGCATCGCATGAAACCAATATGGTTGTGAATGTTCCTTTGTCACCCAAAAAATAGATATGTAAAACCTATATATTTATCTTATTATATTATATAACAGCTCTATTTTATATTGAGCACTCTACCAATTAATACTGCCTTTGGTACACCATTCCAGCAAAAGCTGAAATATTGGCCATCTCACACTACAGGTATATATATATATATATATATCAAAAGTTTGATTTGGTTTGGTGTTTTTAACAGCATATTAACTCGTAATGGGTTATTTAATGCCGGGGTTTGATTCTTTTGTTGGCTGGTTGGTTGGTTGTTTTATGGCATTTCAACCCTTTTCGGGTCATTTAATACTGAATTTTAATTACCGATTTTTCAATTTAACTCTTAACATCCTGTTGAGAATTTTCTAAGTCCAGAGCCCCATTCCCATAAGGATTTATCTATAAATGGCCTCTTCATTTAAAGTTACTTGTTATTTCCCATAAATCAAAAACTGCTAAATATGTTTAATATTACATTTAAACAAATGCTATCGTTTGGGGTAGATTAGGGAAATGAATGTGACTTCTGGCCGGGTGGAATGAGGTGGTATAGGATGTTAAGAGTGAATGAACTAACCACTTCCAGATGTGAAATGGATTTATCTTTCCTTTATCAAACATCAAAATATTTATTTAGAAAATCAGGAAATACTTTGTTTAATCAAAAAGACTGATTCTAAAATCAACAAACTTCCACTTTATATTATGGGTGGATGAGTCCACCACAACAAAAAAACAGGACATACCTTCTTCTTCTTTTTTTATGTAGATACTTAACACAATCGCGTAGAACAATACCAACACTAACAAAATGAAAGTAGATATGAATAACCCTAGGTATATTTTCACATTAGTGGTTTCTGCACCTAAAAAAGAAAATATGAAAGAAAGACTGCATAAGAATTTTATACATGAAGTCCATATTTCTGTAGTAAGGTTACCTTACTATTGGTAGGAGTGGTCAAACAAATACTTTTTTTCCTAAAAATTGAATAAGACAGGTGTTTTCTATGGCCATTTTTTGCTGCTTATTATGATTCTGTTGAGATTATTGACCTAGGATGTCATTTTAGGTTGGTTCCGTGAGGATTTTTAAAATGGCGGCTAGAAATCCTTGTTTTTGTTAAAAAAATTGACAATATATGGCTTAATAATGGTGTAAAATGTCTAATCATAGGTTTTCTTAGTCACAGAATATGAAAATACATTCATTTTATAGATTTAACTAGCTCTAATTTCTTTATCATGTAAAAAATGAAAATGAAAACAAAATTAGTGACATTTTGCCCAGAGATATTACCAATTACACATGAAGTTCGCAATAGTTAACATCGACACATAAGAATTTTCCATATAAGTTAGTTACTTGACACACAGATTTGTCCTAATTTGGTTATTAAATCTAGCAAATTTTGATTCACATCTTAAGTTTGTGAGAGGTGTATACTGTAGTGCCTCTCTATCATCATTATCCTCTTGCTAGAATTGTTCTACCTCCAAAGGTTTTTTCTTAACAGCATCAATAATTTTCTCCATTACTGCAGTTTCCAGCTTTTCAATCCCATTTGGTTCACCCTCTTGTATTACATCCTTTAATTCCTTGAGAACAATCAATTTGGGTTCAAAGAAAATGTTCATCCCAGTCCAGTTTCTGTCAAGTGGCACATCACTGGTGACTATTTCACCAATCCCAGAAAGTGCATCAGAGGGAATATGAAGATGTTTCCCATCGTCCTGTAGATTTATGGGCACAAGAAAAAACACTCATTCTGAATGTATGTAGATACCAATTATGTCATAAAAAAAAACTTGTATATGCTCCTGATGTGCCACAAATAACTTTGCCAATTTTACAATACATCCAAATAACTTTGCCAATTTTGCAATACATCCAAATCTATTTGATATAAACCTTTTGAATCCCTCATGTTGAACATTGTTTCTTTCCATCTACTGTCTATAATCATTGTATATTGAAACAGAGTGTGATGCATGACTTTGGGAAAGTAATTTAGAAATAGCAATAAGTCCAATAAACATAAGTTCCAGGTTAACTGAAGGCTTTCTCACTAGCAGTGACCGATAACAATTTTTAAATCCTAATCTTCTGCTCAGTGTTTTTGTAGATTTTGCCCATGGCATGGTCCACACACAATATGAGCTCAAAATGTTAATTGCTTATCATGGTATACTCCTAGGTTATCAAGAAAAAATTACAATCAGTTGCTTGATCAGACATCCCATATTCAATTTGACTTTTAATGTCATCAACAGAGCAATTAGCAAGTACCACTTTAGTTTGTATGCTTTTGACACCATCTTCATAGTTTGCATAGCAAGTACCACTTTAGTTTGTATGCTTTTGAGACCATCTTCATAGTTTGCATAGCAAGTACCACTTTAGTTTGTATGCTTTTGAGACCATTTTCATAGTTTGCATAGCAAGTACCACTTTAATTTGTATGCTTTTGACACCATCTTCATAGTTTGCATAGCAAGTACCACTTTAGTTTGTATGCTTTTGAGACCATCTTCATAGTTTGCATAGCAAGTACCACTTTAGTTTGTATGCTTTTGAGACCATCTTCATAGTTTGCATAGCAAGTACCACTTTAGTTTGTATGCTTTTGAGACCATCTTCATAGTTTGCATAGCAAGTACCACTTTAGTTTGTATGCTTTAGTTTGCATAGCAAGTACCACTTTAGTTTGTATGCTTTTGACACCATCTTCATAGTTTGCATAGCAAGTACCACTTTAGTTTGTATGCTTTTGAGACCATCTTCATAGTTTGCATAGCAAGTACACTTTAGTTTGTATGCTTTTGACACCATCTTTTGACACCATCTTCATAGTTTGCATAGCAAGTACCACTTTAGTTTGTATGCTTTTGACACCATCTTCATAGTTTGCATAGCAAGTACCACTTTAGTTTGTATGCTTTTGACACCATCTTCATAGTTTGCATAGCAAGTACCACTTTAGTTTGTATGCTTTTGACACCATCTTCCCTTGAATGGCTTAGATTCTCACCATAGCCAAATGGGAGTGATGTTCTTGCACCAGAATTCCATGTTTTTTCTATTTTTTACGTACTGAGGTCTTCACGGTACGAAATCATGTAATGTTGTATACCCTTTCTTACTTCTTACTCTAGTCGTCTTCTCCTCTGGCCGGCTTTGGTTCTATCTTCTAACATCTTGCGTCTGGTGTTGTCTTGGGGACTTCGGTCTGGTTTTCCATGCTAGGGATTTCTCCTTATCAGAAGCCCCGTGTCATTGTTAGTTTTTAGGTAATAAACACAAGACTTCGATTTACGTTGATGTTACTTTATTTCCAAATCCCCAACCCAGACACTGCGCAGTTGAGGGACTGCGTGTATAACACAACTTACCCCTTCAAGCTCGCTGCTACCTTCTAACTGCTGAAACTTACTTACTCCTTAAACCGGAAGACAGGGTTTTCTATGCCTTCCGGTTCTCATGATTTATCCCCGGAAGGCAAGGTGAGAGTGAGGTCAAGCGTTGTCACTCATCCTTCAAGGCTGTGGGCTGCACTAATCGCCATTATGTTTCTACACTATCTTTAAAAAGTATTAGGGATCCAATAATTATGTAACACTATATAATCCATTTTGACATCATAGTGATGATGGACAGCCACCATTGTGGTATCATCAAGTGCTATTGTAATGACTTTGACCAGCTTTATTTCTGAATTTGGTATGATTATATCTATTGATTTGTTTAAAATATTTTTCTCATAATTTTGGTTAGAATCTCNATCTCTTTGATAATTATTTATATAATACAATATTTTGGCATTCATATTGACTCACAGATTAAATTCACAATTCTTCTCTGGTTAGGTGGATTATGTTTTAAGAAGATAAAAACATAAAAGTGATTTTAAAAGAAACATACTTTTAGATTTTTCACAGATGATTGAACCTGCTTTGTTACTGACTTTATGATATCTGAAAATAAAAACAATAAAACATTATTTTCTTTAGCAAAAAATAATTTAGAATAAATATTATAATGAAAATAATGAGAAACTCAATATTTAGGATACATCCATCCTTCCTGTGATGAAAAACAATGATCATAATATTTTTTTAAAGACATTTTTCTTTGTGTTTATGTTACATTTTTAATGTACAACAATATAAAAATAAAAGATGGATCTCTGTCTTATTCATAGTTTGTTCTACTGTCACATTCATCAGTTAACCTTCTTCCCTTCAGACCTCATTTAATGTTTTACAAATGAACTTCCTGTTGACCCATTATGATGAACAAGATAACTTAACTCCTTCAAAATCTATCTGGGTTTTTTTCTCCGGTTTTAGCTAAAAAATAACTAGGCCGTCATTAACAGGAGATTCAGGGGTATGAACTCATTTCATCTCGTTTTGTGGTATGATTATGGCAATTTGCAAATATGCCCACAGAGAAACTGGATATAAGATGTCATTTTTGACAGGTTAATGTAGATTATAACAGTGACTTGGATGTGTGTACAAAATCCGGAAAAGAGACATGCAATAAGGAAAAATGACTCAGTGGAAGAACTATGACCTAAGGCAACACTCTTATTACACGATCACTGTCGTCATAAGGTCACAGGTCTCCAAGACTTATAGGTTGAAATCTTGTCTACCAACCAAGGATGATACTGAAGCCACCTGGAATCCATATCATTTGGTGGTTCGTTTAAGACATTTCCAATCATATCAAGTTTTGTATGACTTAGATGTGTGATCATAACTTTAAAGGGACATTCTCATAATCATGGTTATTGGTGAATATTCAACTTTTCTTTACTTTTTCCTTTATCTTCTTCCAGTATTGTGTATTGTCTAATATTTTACATTACTGTAGTCTAATACTTTACATTTACTGTCTGAGTCTTGTATCATTTTTTTATTGTTTATATTCTTTTGTCACCATTTGGTAAGCAAATTGACCAACCTACAACTGTCTCAAATTCTTATGCGATAAGGACAAAACAGAATGTAGCACAACTTCCATTTCAAATAAACAGATTCTCAAATAGAATATCATTATGAACCACTGATACGATGGGAATTCAACAGGTTCAAGAGTTGTGTAGTAATAATAATAAACACATGGAAAATTGTTGAGAAAATCTCAACTTCTGATCAAAATCTGATCTCCATATTATCAGATGTCAGAATTGGAGACATTATATCAGATGCTTAATAGATTATTATTTCAGAAAGTATAGAATCCTAATCTCAACTTCTGATCAAAAATCTGATCTCCATTTATCAGATGTCAGAATTGGAGACATTATATCAGATGCTTAATAGATTATTATTCAGAAAGTATAAGAATTCCTAATCTCAACTTCTGATCAAAATCAGATCTCAATTTATCAGATGTCAGAATTGGGGACATTATATCAGATTGCTTAATAGATTATTATTTCAGAAAGTAAGAATCCTAATCTCAACTTCTGATCAAAATCTGATCTCCATTTTATCAGATGTCAGAATTGGGGGACATTATATCAGATGCTTAATAATTATTATTTCAGAAAGTATAGAATCCTAATCTCAACTTTGATCAAAAATCTGATCTCCATTTATCAGATGTCAGAAATTGGGGTCATTATATCAGATGCTTAATAGATTATTATTTCAGAAAGTATAGAATCCTAATCTCAACTTCTGATCAAAAATCTGATCTCCATTTTTCAGATGTCAGAATTGGAGACATTATATCAGATGCTTAATAGATTATTATTTCAGAAATTATAGAATCCTAACTCAACTTCTGATCAAAATCTGATCTCCAATTCATCAGATGTCAAAAATGGAGACATTATATCAGATGCTTAATAGACATTATATTTCAGAAAGTATAGAATCCTAATCTCAACTTCTGATCAAAATCTGATCTCCATTTATCAGATGTCAGAATTGGGGACATTATAATCAGATGCTTAATAGATTATTATTTCAGAAAGTATAGAATCCTAATCTCAACTTCTGATCAAAATCTTATCTCCATTTATCAGATGTCAGAATTGGGGACATATCAGATGCTTAATAGATTATTATTTCAGAAAGTATAGAATCCTAATCTCAACTTCTGCATCAAAATCTGATCTCCATTTATCAGATGTCAGACATGGGACATTATATCAATGCTTGATAGATTATTATTTCAGAAGATATAGAATCCTAACTCAACTTCTGATCAAAATCTGATCTCCATTTATCAGATGTCAGAATTGGGGACATTATATCAGATGCTAATGATTTATTATTTCAGAAAGTATAGAATCCTAATCTTCAACTTCTGATCAAAAAATCTGATCTCCATTTATCAGATGTCAGAAATGAGACATTATATCAGATGCTTAATAGATTATTATTCAGAAAGTATAGAAATCCTAATCTCAACTTCTGATCAAAATCTGATCTCCATTTATCAGATGTCAGAATTGGGGACATTATATCAGATGCTTAATAGATTATTATTTCAGAAGAGTATAGAATCCTAATCTCAACTTCTGATCAAAATCTGATCTCCATTTATCAGATGTCCAGAATTGGGGACATATCAGAATGCTTAATAGATTATTATTTCAGAATATTAGAATCCTAATCTCAACTTCTGATCAAAATCTGATCTCCATTTATCAGATGTCAGAATTGGGGACATTATATCAAGATGCTTAATAGATTATTATTTCAGAAATATAGAATCCTAATCTCAACTTCTGATCAAATCTGATCTCCATTTATCAGATGTCAGAATTGGGGACATTATATCAGAGCTTAATAGATTATTATTTCAGAAAGTATAGAATCCTAATCTCAACATTCTGATCAAAATCTGATCCCATTTATCAGATGTCAGAATTTGAGACATTTATCAGATGCTTAATAGATTATTATTTCAGAAAGTATAGAATCCTAATCTCAACTTCTGATCAAAATCTGATCTCCATTTATCAGATGTCAGAATGGGGACATTATATCAGATGCTTAATAGTTATTATTCAGAAAGTAAGAATCCTAATCTTCAACTTCTGATCAGAATCTGATCTCCATTTATCAGATGTCAGAATTGGGACATATATCAGCATGCTTAATAGATTATTATTTCAGAAAGATAAGAATCCTAATCTCAACTTCTGATCAGAATCTGATCTCCATTTTTCAGATGTCAGAATTGGCGGACATTATATCAGAATGCTTAATAGATTATTATTTCAGAAAGTTATAGAATCCTAATCTCATACTCAGAGATTGAACTGTTTCTATTTTCATTTGATATCTATGTAGATTTTTGTTGAATAAAAACCCTATTGGTTTTATTGATATTAGTTGTTTTATAGTAAATATATGCACCCTCCGTAGGGATGCAAGTATTTAAGTCTTAATATAATAAACTATTATATTAAATTAGAAAAGCTAATTGAAACTAATAAGAATGAAAATAAAAAGATTTGAACAGAGGTGGGTATAATACAAACAATAGAACAACTGAAAATTACTCTCCCATCACTCCCATCTTACATGGCTAAATTTTCTTTATTTAGTTAAAATAGAAGTAAAGAATAAAATTATAGTTATTTCTTCTTGTTAATTGATTTCTTTTAAAATTTATTGAAAAGAATTTTGCTCATATTCATTACGATAAAACCAAACAGTTAGAAATCAATAATACTTAACACATATTTATTAAAATCAATTTTTTTAATATCAATATGCAAATTAGCATTCCCATTCACACTATAAACTGCTATTTTGTTGTATATATAAATACAATTGCATGTTATAGTATGTAGATAGGGTCAACGGTATTAATAATGTAAAACAATTTTTATCAATAATTGAGGTTTAGATAAAAATAAAATCACATGAATGCAATGTAAATAACTAAGAATTGTGACTGAGTAGTAATATAGTTCAGTTAACAGACAAAAAAACACACATCTCCATTATAATAAGATATCATTTTTCAAATGTAAATTTGTCAATATTTATACACTTCAAGAGAAATTCTCTTCCTATTGAATCCTTCCAATAAATAAACAATGTAAAACTACACCACTTGAGCATCAAGTAGGACTTTCATTGACTCCCATCATGATTCAACAAGAAGATGATTTGTTAGTATTGGTTGAAACTATAAAAGAAAGGAATGAAGAAAATTACCAGATCATACTTACAGCAAGAAATAAATGAAAATTGAAAAACAGCCATCTGGATGTATTTTTATTTTACATTTGGTTAGATCATTCTTTGAAACCCGATGCCAATACTTTCTAACGAGATTCTTTCTAAGACAACATTGGGGGGATAAAATTAGAAGCAATGGTGTTACATAATTGATGGTTGCCTATAAATTATGTACCAGTAGTGTAGAAAATTAAAAACAATCGGTATTTCTTAATCATGAGAAAACAAAAAAAGTATAAGTAATTGACAGGACTTAACTAAACTTGTATTAGTCTCTGGACTGGCCTGACCTTTTTAACCTAAGCCAAGAATGGAGAACAGAAAATAGAAAGCCCAGTTTTGGCTTGGTGCGAACGTTAAACAAATACAAATGGTGTGGTCCATTTCTCCATGCATGTTGTTCTTACTTGCGGTTGAATAAAGACATCTAAAAAAAACAGATATCAAGTCTTGTGTTCATTACTAAAAACACAAATGAACACAAAGATGAGAATCCCAAAAATCAAAGAAGGAAGATCAGAACAAGAAGAGAATCCAGCCCAAATGTCCTGGATAGCAGATAGATGTACCTGCAATCAACCCAGCTTAGAAGAAGATACATATTATAAGATGGTAAAAGATAAGAAATGGCTATACAAACAAAGAAGTAAGGGTTGTCACAGGTGTAGGTAGTACATAATATATATATTACCTACATCTGTTAATTTTCCTTATGTGCTTATTCAAAAATAAAAAGCAACCATTTTATTAGTTTCCATAATTATACACAAAATATATATATATATATATATATATATATATATAACACAAATCTTTTTTCCATAATGTATTACACAATATATATATATATATATATATATGATATATATATATATATATAACAACAACATCTTGTTTTCTATAAATTATACACAAAATATATATATATATATATATATATATATATAACACACTTGTTTTCAATAATTATACAGCAAATATATATATATTATATATATATAACACAACATCTGTTTCCATAATTATACACAAATATAATATATATTATATATATATATATATATATATATATAACACAACATCTTGTGTCCCCGACCTAGAGCAGTATGCTCCCTATAAAAATATCATAATAGGAAATACTGATCACCCAAGAATGGTGCAGACTTCTTTTTCTTCTTCAATAAAGATTTCCATTCGTGATAACACTTTATTATTTTTTTTTGTTAATCCTTGAAAGTGTCGAGAGAAAAGAGAGGAAAAAAAAAAATTGCCAAACTGTCATATCTGATTAACTAGCATATGTACAGTACATTTTTTTTTTTTTTAAATTATTTAATTTCTCTTTGAAATGTGTGTGATTTTTTTTTTTTTTTTTTTGTGTGTGTGTTTGTAACATCCCTTACTTCATCCTTCTCTATCTCCCTCCTCTGTCCCGTGCCTTTACTTTTCTACCCTGTCTATATGCCATTCCTTTTTCAAATAATAAAGTTCATTCTGATAAAGCTTCTAAAAACCAACAGAAGCCAAATATTAATTGAACTTTTCCAATACTTTTCCTCACATTTTTTCCCAATCTGTTATTTTTGCTTCATATATATATATATATATATATTATATATAGGTGTGTGTGTGCGTATATTTTATCCCGAGATATTAAGAATAAATTACAGGTTAACAAACAACACCATAGTTACCTTATTTTTCTTTACATTTGCATTGTGATAGCCTTCAAAACCAACCAACAAACCAATATATATAATATATATAAATATATATATGTATATATATATTTAAATAAATAACAAAGACTTATAGATCTTGCATTATAGACTATTTCAGGGAGCTTAGACAAAAATGTCTAATTCTCCCGACTCATCAGATGCGAATGATGAATTCTTTATTTTTAAGGCGTTTGAAAACAAAGTCTGTTTAAAAAAAAAAAAAAAAAATTTTTCTGAAGTTTGAAAAAAGGAGACGGTTTTGAAATATGACATCAAATATTCTATTCTATCAATATTTCTATTTTAAGGTGTGAGTATGTAGCGCTGTAAGTGTATGCATTGAAAGAAATGAGTCGGGAGAATTAGACATTTTTGTCTAAGCTCCCTGAAATAGTCTATAATGCAAGATCTATAAGTCTTTTGTTATTTATTTAAATATAAATTTGCTCTGTGACTCTAACACAAGAGCACACATTGAGCTCTCTAACTGCGACAAGTTGGTTTTTTTAAAAAAATACCTTTGTCGTAAGGAAGATTTCTTCTCTGGACTTTTGGATTATATGTATATATATATATATATATATGACTGAGCAACATGACTGAGCCCATACATTTACATGCATAAATGTGCAAGCTTGCTGATGCCCACATGCAGTCTGTAGACAAGTGTGGACGAGCCCTCTTTTTCTTTACTAAAGACTGACCACACTGGCTGTAGCATGATTGATGAACTTATCAATCCAAAACCACAGACTAGATGGGGCTCTCTAGCCTCAGCCAGAACCAGGACAAGGAAAAGTCTCATAAAACCACCGTTGCTTTGCAGCTCTACCTTATCCCAAGGAGAAGGCTAAGGGAGTAAACCCTAAAAACAAATCCAGATCTGGAGTCCCGAAGATGGTGGTGCTGAATCTCAGCACCTCCCAACAAGACCTGCGACACCGCCGTTGCCAAACCACATTGGTTCCTACCTTTCCTTTGGATCACAACGGCTGTGTGGAGAGGGAGGATCTGCTTGGGCGACAGCTCAACCCCCATAACAACCTACCCAGGCTACATAGTTTCCACTACAAAAAATTATACTTATGCCGCGAGAGGAAACTAGACAATTTCCACCTCAGATGCCTACGCCACATCCTACACATACATTGGCAGGACAAAGTGCTAACCACAGGCAAACATAAACAGCATGACCGTCATCGTCTGCGAGAGACGCCTACATTGGCTTGGTCACGTCAGGAGGATGGACAAAGGCTGCATCCCCAAAGACCTACTATACGACGAATTGGCAGAGGGCACCCAACCAGCAGGGAGACCACCCCTGCACTTTAAAGATGTCTGCAAAAGAAAAATTAAGACATGCCACATTAATACCAACACATGGGAGGCTTGTGCAGAAGACCATGCGACCTGGCGACTTTTTGTCAAACAAGGAACGAAAAGGAGTGAAAAGAGAGGAAAGCAGCCGCCACGGAAAAGAGAGCCAAAAGGAAGGAGAGACAACAGCAACACCAGCAGGCATCACTGTTTGTTTGCAGTCACTGCACCAGAGATTGCATTCAAGAATTGGATTGTGCAGCTACTCGCGCAGTTGCAGATAAAAAAAAAATAAGAATAAAAAACAACGGACACTACGCCATCAGAAGGATGCCAAGAATATATATATATATATATATATATATATATATATATATATATATATATTGTTGGCATCCTTCTGATGGCGTAGTGTTCCTTCACCTGATGGTAACACAGATTTCTTTGACATTGTTACTGGACTCCTACAAGGAGATACATTAGCACCATTTATATTTATAATATGCCTAGACTGTGTTATAAAAATCATTCGATCTAATAAAAAAAAAGGCTTCACACTAAAACAGGCAAGAAGTAGGTGATATCCAACAGAGACTATTACAGATGCAGATGATCTAGTACTTCTTGCAAATACACCTGCAGAAGCCGAATCACTGCTGCATAGTCTAGAGAATGCAACAAGAAGCATTGGCCTCTATGCGAACTCAGATAATATAGAGTTCATGTGTTTTAAACAAGATGGAAGCATCTTCATACTGGAAGGTAAGCTTCTAAAATTAGTAGACTAGTTCACATACCTAGGTAGTATTATCACATCTACAGAAAGTGATGTCAATATATATATATACCAACTCCTCCGCACGAGCAGGATACGACACAAGGTCAATTTCTTAAGCGGAGTTTAACAGGTTTGAATTCAGAGTTTTCCTTCTCCTAGACTGGTTACCTAGCCATGGTTAAAGAACCCAGTCTGCCTTGCTATTTACCCATAGCTGGAGGGAGAGTAGGATTCATACCTTTCCCAAGGGTATTAGCGCTAAGTGAAATGCAATTACCACGTCCAGGATTTGAATGCGGGCGACGAGTCCATTTCCCATGACTTTAACCATTACACCACGCGCTTCCTGTGATGTCAATATACACATAGGAAAGGGATGGACTGCTATAGACAGATTATTGATCATATGAAAATCTGATAAGATAAAGCGAAAATTCTTTCAAGCTATAACCATGTTAGAGCTACTGTATGGCTGCACCACTTGGACTCAAATAAAACAGAGAAAAAGCTAGATGGAAACTACACGTTGGTGCTGCATGCAAATCCTGGAAGCAGCACTCCACAAAAAGCAGCTGTATGGCCACTTACTTCCTATCACACAAATCATCCAAATAAGACAAACAAGACATGCTGGACACTGAATGGAGAAACAATGACGAGCTAAAATGTGACACCTACACATGAACACACCAGTTTAGGCTGACCAGCAAAAACCTACATCAGTCAGTTCTTTGAACACAGTTAGGCAGTGGGTAATACATTTCACCAGTGGAGAATAAATGCCTAAGGATATGAACTAGACATGAACTGGATTTATGTGTAAGAGAAATCATATTTCAAGGAATGAGATTATATGAACTTATATCTCAAGTCATAATGTTTGTCAAAGTGGACACAGTGAGACGAGTTCAAATCCTGGACATGGTTGTTTGTATTTTCACATAATTTTAATACCCTGGGAAAGGTATGAATCTAACTATCCACCCCCTCCAGCTATGGGTAAATAGTAGGACAGACTGGGCTCTTTAACTTTGGTATGGCAACCGGTCTGGGAAATGGAAAACTGAATTAAAACCAAATCCTCTCTTCTTTTTATTCAAATAATATTTTAAGAGCTCCTCCTTTTATCTTGTATGGTAGGGAAATAGTAAGCATAGTTACTCCACCTGCGCTAGAAATTAATCTTGTTTTTCTAGCCACTTCCTCCATGATTCTGGGCAAGAACAACCTTCAAATCTTACTTTCAGATGAATGGTATAGTTACATAGATTATTGACAAACACTTGTAGAATAAGGGGTCATTGGCCCCTCATCAGAAGTAGATGGCAGGTTTCCGTGGAAAAATACAGACCATTGGTAAAGGCGGGAGTCTCGCACGTCACATGATTTGACTAGTTAGGTAACCAGTTTCAACCAAAATGCGACGCTGTGCAGACGTGTGAGTGCGGGGTTGAACTCACACAGCGCTGTGAATTAGAATGAGCAATAAAGCTTTGATCAAAGACAAACAAGTCTTGTTAGTTAATTATGCATGCCCTTAGTTAGAAGAAGATAAGAAGAATCTTGACGACAAAAACTAAGAAGATAGAAAGAAGTAAAGGAAACAGCTCTAGACGATCACAGATGACCGAAGGAAGAAGATAGAATGTAACAAGCAGTAAGTCAACACTATATCTCTGTATGTGTCTCTCTCTAATACTCTCTCAATGTATATACCCAATGAGGGTATATATATCTTATATACTCAATGATGGTATATATCTATCTTATGTACCCAATGAGGGTATATATATATATATATCTTATATACCCAATGAGGGTATATATATATTATATACCCAATGAGGGTATATACATATCTTATATACACAATGAGGGTATATATATATATATATCTCTTATATACCCAATGAGGGTATATATATATATATATATATATATATATATATCTTATATACCCAATGAGGGTATATATATATATTTTATATACTCAATGATGGTATATATATCTATCTTATATACCCAATGAAGGTATATATATATATATATATATATATATCTTATATACCCAATGAGGGTATATATATATCTTATATACTCAATGATGGTATATATATATATATATATCTTATATACCCAATGAGGGTATATATATATATATCTTATATACCCAATGTGGTATATATATATATATATATATATATCTTATATACCCAATGAGGTATATATATATCTTATATACCCAATGTGGGTATATATATATATATATATATATACCCAATGAGGGCATATATATATATATCTTATATACCCAATGAGGGTATACATATATATATATATCTTATATACTCAATGATGGTATACATCTATCTTATATACCCAATGAAGGTATATATATATTTTATATATACCCAATGAAGGTTATATATATATATATATATATATATATATATATCTTATATACCCAATGAGGGTATATATATATCTTATATACTCAATGATGGTATATATATATATATATATATATCTTATATACCCAATGAAGGTATATATATATCTTATATACCCAATGAGGGTATATATATATATCTTATATACCCAATGAGGGTATATATATATCTTATATACTCAATGATGGTATATATATATATCTATCTTATATACCCAATGAAGGTATATATATATATATATATATATATATATCTTATATACCCAATGCGGGTATATATATATCTTATATACCTAATGATGGTATATATATATATATATATATATCTTATATACCCAATGAGGGTATATATATATATATCTTATATACCCAATGAGGGTATATATATATATATATATATCTTATATACTCAATGATGGTATATATCTATCTTATATACCCAATGAGGGTATATATATATCTTATATACTCAATGATGGTATATACATATCTTATATACTCAATGAGGGTATATATATATATATATATATATATATATATATATATATATCTTAGATACCCAATGCGGGTATATAACAGTATAATGTTTATTATTGTAGGAAATGGACCTGGCAATCCAAGTTCAAATCATGGATTAAGCTGTTTGTGTTTCACTTTGCACTGATTCCCCTACAAAAAGCATAAGTCCATTTCTCTTCCTTCTCTCCCAGGTAAATAATAGGGTAGATTGAGCACTTTAGCCTTGGTGTGATCATGTAACAGAATGGGTAGAGACGTCTAGAGTGAGCCTCATCATATGAAGTATAGAGATCCATGTTTTCCATTGTAAGGTCAGAGGGAAGAAATGAAAGAAAGATTAATTGACTTTCTTATATGAAGAGACTGATTTAAAAAAAAAGAAAGAAAAAAAGAATTAATCAAAGGGGTTGATTGGTTCTGATAAATTGATCCGAATAAAGAAGTTTGTAAAGATCAGAAACAAACTCACAGTTAACCAGAGATTAAACCAACCCACGGGCCTTTGAGTTAAATAGAGAGGAGGGATTTTAAAATATAACTGACCCAGAAAAAAATTAAACCCAAACATCCTTTTTCCACCACTGAGTTCTCCTGCTTGTGTGGCATGGCACAGTCCTGTTGTCAGACATAGGGTCTTTCAGTAGTCACCCTCTTGATCCAGCGCAGCACTTCCTACTCCAGGCACTCAATATAGGTCTAAGATCATGTGTGAATATGAATGGAGACATAATGTCACCATTGCTAGTGACCACCCCAAACACCATGTGTTACATAATTATTAGATTCCTAATACTTATTTACAGTAGAGTAGAAACCAAAATGGCTGTTATAAGTTCAGCCGGCGGCCTTGAAGGATTGAACGACAAGGCTTGACCTCATCCTGATCCTTCCGGTGGATACCGTGAGAATTGGTGGAGAAGACCCTCTTCCGGTTTAGATTAGAGAGAGTTTTAGTCAGATCGGCCAAAGCCACGATGGTGGTAAGTCGTGTTATGCACAGTGCCAACTCAATCTGCGCAGGTAGTCTGGTGGGGATTTCAGAATAAAATATGATCTAAGTTAAATCGAAGTCATGTTATTATCTAAAAACTACCAATGACACAGGGCTTCTGATAAAGAGAAATCCCCAATGGAAGACCAGACACGAAGTCCCCAAGACGAAGTCCAGACGCTTGAAGAAAAATAATAGAAGTAAGAAAGTAAGGAAAGAGAGTATACAACACATGATGTGGACTGGGTATTCGGTTTTCATTATTATCAGGAGATCTTGTAGAGACAGAGAAAACAAACAGTTGTTCTATAAGTTCATCATCTGATCCTGGTAGAAATTTTTTTCTGATCTGAGAAAAAACAAAATCATATTTGGTTGTTGGTGAATGCTTGGGTTAGTTTAAAGTGTAGTCTTTCCTCTTGCTTTCATGGCCCGGGGTTAAAAAAAATAAAAAAATTGGTCCTTTCTCATCTTGTATGAGAAATATCAAATGTATTCATCCACTACCTTCCTGATAAGAGGCTCAGCCAATCCTATATTCCTGGATTAGAGTAGCATAGACATAAAGTCAACAGTGATTAGTGTCAAATTTCAAAATTGGCTTTGCAGAAAGAACCAATAGTTCAATTCTAAAATCCTTGTTAAAATAACAATGTTTCCATAATATTGGAAGTGAAAATTTTCAACATTTTCATGAAACACAATATGACAAGAAATACATTTATGACAATCTTGAATTTTGAATTTGGTGATGCAGAAAGGATTTACTATTTAATTATAAAACCCCTAAAAGGATTTCTATCAAATTGTGTGATACTATTTCGGAACAATATCCTTTTATTCAAATAGATATTTTTAAAAAAATTTGTAAATAAAAAGTATTTTTATTTAGATAAACCTAATTGCATTTCTCTTCTGATTAAGTAAAAGCTATTTTAGTATAAAAAAAAGTCTTTTGTATCTTTTTTTTGAATTTATTGTAAGTGTTTGAAAAATATTCATAAACTTCTGATTAAAAAGTATTTATCTAAAAGAAGATTTTGCTATTAAATTTTAATTTGATTACGTGTACGAACCATGGGATCAAATCAAAAATTGATATTTTCAAAAAATTTTTAAAAGTATTTATTTATTTAAAAAAAAGAAAAGAACAGCAACAACAATAAAATTAGATTATTGTTATTTTTTGTGATTGCAAAATTTAAACATTATTTTTAGGAATCTCAATATAATTGAAATTTCAAAGTGGAATAGATCAAGATGTTACCCAGCACAAAGAGCATCACAGACTTACAAAGAGTAATAGGAATTATTACCTACATGGCATCATTTATTCCACATCTCTCAGATCTCATATCACCAATGAGTGATCTACTAAGAAAAGAGTCGGAGTATGGGTGGACAGAAAGTCACCAAAAGATTTTGCAAACAAGAAAAGACTTGGTTTGTCAAGAAATGCTGCTAACATACTTCGACCCTAAAAAAGAAACTCTAATCCAGGTAGATGCATCCAACAGAGGCCTAGGTGCAGCCCTACTGCAGGAGGGAAAACCCATAGCAATTGCGTCGAAGTCGCTGACAGAAACAGAACAACGATATGCAAACATTGAGTGGGAGCTCCTAGTAGTTGTCTTTGGATGTGAGCATTCCCGAACGTACATCTATGGTTATGCCTTCCGGGTAGAAAGTGATCACAAGCCTCTGGAGATGATCAACCTAAAAAACCTGATTTCAGCCCCCACCTCGTCTCCAGCGAATGTTATTACGCCTACAAGGGTATGACATGACCATTGCCTACCGCCCAGGAAAAGAAATGGTACTAGCAGATGGTTTTTCCAGACTCCCCAACAAGGGAGTGAAAAGGCAATCGACCTGGACATAAAAGTCGATTTTGATATACTGGCCCTATTGGGATGAGTTAGCGATAGAAAATGGGATCTTGCTCAAGGTTGAGTGAATCATCATCCCAAAATCTCTGCAAAAAGAGGTTCTTCACAAGATCCAATATGGCCATCAGGGAATGAAAAAGTGCAAGTTGTGAGCAAAAAGCTGCATATTCTGGCACAACATCAAACAAGATACCGCCCTGTCAGCTGGGGCGTTAGAATGCACCGACTGCACCTCTGCAGAGGGGTAAGACTCCCCCAATGGGGCCACCTGTTGGCCGTGTGTGCGACCCGTGATGCTTAAGGATAGAGCCCAGGTGGATGAGCAGTTCATGACATGCAATACTCCACTTTGGCCCTATCTTGGGCTAGACGGGCGGTCGGAGAGGCCCCCTCCGATCAATCGGCTGGTCACGTCAAGCCCTAGCACCTATATGATTTTCCCAACCCTATTGCCCTTATGGCAAGCCCCAACCTTTTTTTTATCATATGGGTGCTAGAAGGCGGTGGCTGCATGTCTACATGTCCTGAGAATGACGTTAAACTCTATCTGATGGTGAGGTTCCAGTTTTGGAGGTTTGGGGAATGTGGAGCACCCCTTCATCACCATTGCTACATGGTCCACTCTGACCCGGAGTGGTAGTACCTGTTAGGGTCCCATCTATGGGCTAAATAGAAAAATGTATTTATAAAAAAATTGTATTATCCATTAAGAATTGATTTATTTCAAAACTTTATCGGCATTAAATGACCCACTGAGGTTGATATGCCGTAAAACAAAACAAACCAATCAAACAAGATATTGACAGACTAATCCAGCTATGCAATGAGCACAAAAAATGCAAAGTACTGAGACGTTGATGCCACATGAGATCCCAGTAAGACCACGGCAAATAGTAACCACTGATTTGTTCCACTTTGAAGGATCAAATTTTATCCTCAAAATATCCCTTTGTGAGGATATTGAATAATTTTTCCAGCCAGGAAGTTATAAACACAATTAAGCAAGTGTTTGGAGAGAATAGCATTCCAGAGAGAGTGATCAGCGACAACGGAGCGCATTATAACTCAGCTGCATTTAAGCAGTTTGCAAAATAATCGGGATTTGAGCATCGTAATTATCTCCAAGATACCCACAGTCTAATGGACTTGTAGAACATTGTGTGCAGTCAATAAAATCCACCATCAAAAAGGCTAAGTTAAGCGACTGTGACATCAACATGGTACTGCTTCCCTTTGGACAACTCCTATAGACCATACAGTACCCTCACCTGGAGAAATGCTTTTCAACAGTAAATTAGTTAACAACATTCCAGTAAAATGTAAACAGCAGAGATATCAGCCCGTTTGTACAAGAGACAAGCTGAACAAAAAGCATGCAAAAGACCTACCTGACATCCAAATAGGACAGCATGTTAGGATGCATGACAGGGACACAAATAGATGGAGTCGTGCAGTTGTCACACAAACATGCACGGAACTAAGGTCCTATATCATTAAAACTCTATCTGGACAGGTCCTCCACAGGAATCGAAAACACCTGAGGGAAGACCTATCTACAGCAACTAGGTATCCACCAGAGATCATACCATCCAGAGTAGAAATTGACCCATAAAAAAAAAAAAAAATCAAACAGAATACTGAATACCCCATCCCAAACTAGCAATCATCATGTCCCACATGAATCACATACACGCTCTAACACAACAAAAATAAAACAACTAAATCTGGCCCCGATAATAAAGCCACCAGCAAGATACAGTGAATGAAACAGAAACAAAAACATTTTTTTCTCAGTTGAGAATTTCTTATCAAAAAAAAGAAATCCCGGTATGGACAAAAAAGAAAAAAGAACATTTCTTTTAATTTTTATATTACTTACATAGGAAATATGTAGAAAAAAGAATAAAAAAATGTAAAAAAAATCTATGTGAACACAACTGAACAGTTATATTTTTATTTCTTGTGTTTGATGCAACTTAAATAAAATAAAAATACAACTAATAAAAAAAATATTTGTTGAAAAGGAGGATGTTATGTTATTGAACCCTTAAAGAGTTACTGCCCTTGGTTTGGGAATAAAAATGGCTTCTAACTCCTAAGACGCCGTCTGAGTTATACTCCATTTCATTTAAATATTACTGACATTAATTAGTATTAATTTTTTATTCATTTAAAAAACATATTTTGAATATTTTATTCCTAAAATATCCATTTTATTTAAGAATTTAGGTTCGGTATTCTAGAACAAAAAAAATTTCGTATTGCATGGTTCTCATACAAAGTTCGATAGATAATTTTACTTGACCTCCAAATGAACTCAAATGTTAAATTTTAAAAAATATTCAAAAATGTTTTTTAATGAATAAAAAAGATTAATACTAATTAATGTCAGTATATTTAAATGAAATGGAGTATAACTCAGACGGCGTCTTAGGCAGTTAGAAGCCATTTTTATTCCCAAACCAAGGGCAGTAACTCTTAAGGTTCAATAACATAACATCCCTCCTTTCACAAAATATTTTTTTTTATTAGTTGTATTTTATTTTATTTAAGTTGCATCAAACACAAGAAATAAAAATATAACTGTTCAGTTGTGTTCACATAGATTTTACATTTCTTTTTTATTCTTTTTCTACATATTTCTATGTAAGTAATATAAAAATTAAAAGAAATGTTCTTTTTCTTTTTGTCCATACGGGATTTTCTTTTTGATAAGAAATTCTCAAACTGAGAAAAAATGTTTTTGTTCTGTTTCATTCACTGTATCTTGCTGGTGGCTTTATTATCGGGCCAGATTTAGTTGTTTTATTTTCTGTTGTGTTAGAGCTGTATGTGATTCATGTGGGACATGATGATTGCTAGTTTGGGATGGGGTATTCAGTATTCTGTTTGATTTTTTTTTTTTTATGGGTCAATTTCTACTCTGGATGGTATGATCTCTGGTGGATACCTAGTTGCTGTAGATAGGTCTTCCCTCAGGTGTTTTCGATTCCTGTGGAGGACCTGTCCAGATAGAGTTTTAATGATATAGGACCTTAGTTCCGTGCATGTTTGTGTGACAACTGCACGACTCCATCTATTTGTGTCCCTGTCATGCATCCTAACATGCTGTCCTATTTGGATGTCAGGTAGGTCTTTTGCATGCTTTTTGTTCAGCTTGTCTCTTGTACAAACGGGCTGATATCTCTGCTGTTTACATTTTACTGGAATGTTGTTAACTAAATTTACTGTTGAAAAGCATTTCTCCAGGTGAGGGTACTGTATGGTCTATAGGAGTTGTCCAAAGGATAGCAGTACCATGTTGATGTCACAGTCGCTTACTTAGCCTTTTTGATGGTGGATTTTATTGACTGCACACAATGTTCTACAAGTCCATTAGACTGTGGTATCTTGGAGATAATGTACGATGCTCAAATCCCGATTATTTTGCAAACTGCTTAAATGCAGCTGAGTTATAATGCGCTCCGTTGTCGCTGATCACTCTCTCTGGAATGCTATTCTCTCCAAACACTTGCTTAATTGTGTTTATAACTTCCTGGCTGGAAAAATTATTCAATATCCCACAAAGGATATTTTGAGGATAAAATTTGATCCTTCAAAGTGGAACAAATCAGTGGTTACTATTTGCCGTGGTCTTACTGGGATCTCATGTGGCATCAACGTCTCAGTACTTTGCATTTTTTGGTGCTCATTGCATAGCTGGATTAGTCTGTCAATATCTTGTTTGATTGGTTTGTTTTGTTTTACGGCATATCAACCTCAGTGGGTCATTTAATGCCGATAAAGTTTTGAAATAAATCAATTCTTAATGGATAATACAATTTTTTTATAAATACATTTTTCTATTTAGCCCATAGATGGGACCCTAACAGGTACTACCACTCCGGGTCAGAGTGGACCATGTAGCAATGGTGATGAAGGGTGCTCCACATTCCCCAAACCTCCAAAACTGGAACCTCACCATCAGATAGAGTTAACGTCATTCTCAGGACATGTAGACATGCAGCCACCGCCTTCTAGCACCCATATGATAAAAAAAAGGTTGGGGCTTGCCATAAGGGCAATAGGGTTGGGAAAATCATATAGGTGCTAGGGCTTGACGTGACCAGCCGATTGATCGGAGGGGCCTCTCCGACCGCCCGTCTAGCCCAAGATAGGGCCAAAGTGGAGTATTGCATGTCATGAACTGCTCATCCACCTGGGCTCTATCCTTAAGCATCACGGGTCGCACACACGGCCAACAGGTGGCCCCATTGGGGGAGTCTTACCCTCTGCAGAGGTGCAGTCGGTGCATTCTAACGCCCCAGCTGACAGGGCGGTATCTTGTTTGATGTTGTGCCAGAATATGCAGCTTTTTGCTCACAACTTGCACTTTTTCATTCCCTGATGGCCATATTGGATCTTTGAAGAACCTCTTTTTGCAGAGATTTTGGGATGATGATTCACTCAACCTTGAGCAAGATCCCATTTTCTATCGCTAACTCATCCCAATAGGGCCAGTATATCAAAATCGACTTTTTGTCCAGGTCGATTGCCTCTTTCACTCCTTGTTGGGGAGTCTGGAAAAACCATCTGCTAGTACCATTTCTTTTCCTGGGCGGTAGGCAATGGTCATGTCATACCCTTGTAGGCGTAATAACATTCGCTGGAGACGAGGTGGGGCTGAAATCAGGTTTTTAGGTTGATCATCTCCAGAGGCTTGTGATCACTTTCTACCCGGAAGGCATAACCATAGATGTACGTTCGGGAATGCTCACATCCAAAGACAACTACTAGGAGCTCCCACTCAATGTTTGCATATCGTTGTTCTGTTTCTGTCAGCGACTTCGACGCAATTGCTATGGGTTTTCCCTCCTGCAGTAGGGCTGCACCTAGGCCTCTGTTGGATGCATCTACCTGGATTAGAGTTTCTTTTTTAGGGTCGAAGTATGTTAGCAGCATTTCTTGACAAACCAAGTCTTTCTTGTTTGCAAAATCTTTTGGTGACTTTCTGTCCACCCATACTCCGACTCTTTTCTTAGTAGATCACTCATTGGTGATATGAGATCTGAGAGATGTGGAATAAATGATGCCATGTAGGTAATAATTCCTATTACTCTTTGTAAGTCTGTGATGCTCTTTGTGCTGGGTAACATCTTGATCTATTCCACTTTGAAATTTCAATTATATTGAGATTCCTAAAAATAATGTTTAAATTTTGCAATCACAAAAAATAACAATAATCTAATTTTATTGTTGTTGCTGTTCTTTTCTTTTTTTTTTAAATAAATACTTTTAAAGATTTTTTGAAAATATCAATTTTTGATTTGATCCCATGGTTCGTACACGTAATCAAATTAAAATTTAATAGCAAAATCTTCTTTTAGATAAATACTTTTTAATCAGAAGTTATGAATATTTTTCAACACTTACAATAAATTAAAAAAAAAAGATACAAAAGACTTTTTTTTTATACTAAAATAGCTTTTACTTAATCAGAAGAGAAATGCAATTAGGTTTATCTAAATAAAAATACTTTTTATTTACAAATTTTTAAAAAATATCTATTTGAATAAAAGGATATTGTTCCGAAATAGTATCACACAATTTGATAGAAATCCTTTTAGGGGTTTTATAATTAAATAGTAAATCCTTTCTGCATCACCAAATTCAAAATTCAAGATTGTCATAAATGTATTTTCTTGTCATATTGTGTTTCATGAAAATGTTGAAAATTTTCACTTCCAATATTTATGGAAACATTGTTATTTTAACAAGGATTTTAGAATTGAACTATTGGTTCTTTCTGCAAAGCCAATTTTGAAATTTGACACTAATCACTGTTGACTTTATGTCTATGCTACTCTAATCCAGGAATATAGGATTGGCTGAGCCTCTTATCAGGAAGGTAGTGGATGAATACATTTGATATTTCTCATACAAGATGAGAAAGGACCAATTTTTTATTTTTTTTTAACCCGGGCCATGAAAGCAAGAGGAAAGACTACACTTTAAACTAACCCAAGCATTCACCAACAACCAAATATGATTTGTTTTTTTCTCAGATCAGAAAAAATTTCTACCCAGGATCAGATGATGAACTTATAGAACAACTGTTTGTTTTCTCTGTCTCTACAAGATCTCCTGATAATAATGAAAACCGAATACCCAGTCCACATCATGTGTTGTATACTCTCTTTCCTTACTTTCTTACTTCTATTATTTTTCTTCAAGCGTCTGGACTTCGTCTTGGGGACTTCGTGTCTGGTCTTCCATTGGGGATTTCTCTTTATCAGAAGCCCTGTGTCATTGGTAGTTTTTAGATAATAACATGACTTCGATTTAACTTAGATCATATTTTATTCTGAAATCCCCACCAGACTACCTGCGCAGATTGAGTTGGCACTGTGCATAACACGACTTACCACCATCGTGGCTTTGGCCGATCTGACTAAAACTCTCTCTAATCTAAACCGGAAGAGGGTCTTCTCCACCAATTCTCACGGTATCCACCGGAAGGATCAGGATGAGGTCAAGCCTTGTCGTTCAATCCTTCAAGGCCGCCGGCTGAACTTATAACAGCCATTTTGGTTTCTACTCTACTGTAAATAAGTATTAGGAATCTAATAATTATGTAACACATGGTGTTTGGGGTGGTCACTAGCAATGGTGACATTATGTCTCCATTCATATTCACACATGATCTTAGACCTATATTGAGTGCCTGGAGTAGGAAGTGCTGCGCTGGATCAAGAGGGTGACTACTGAAAGACCCTATGTCTGACAACAGGACTGTGCCATGCCACACAAGCAGGAGAACTCAGTGGTGGAAAAAGGATGTTTGGGTTTAATTTTTTTCTGGGTCAGTTATATTTTAAAATCCCTCCTCTCTATTTAACTCAAAGGCCCGTGGGTTGGTTTAATCTCTGGTTAACTGTGAGTTTGTTTCTGATCTTTACAAACTTCTTTATTCAGATCAATTTATCAGAACCAATCAACCCCTTTGATTAATTCTTTTTTTCTTCTTTTTTTTTAAATCAGTCTCTTCATATAAGAAAGTCAATTAATCTTTCTTTCATTTCTTCCCTCTGACCTTACAATGGAAAACATGGATCTCTATACTTCATATGATGAGGCTCACTCTAGACGTCTCTACCCATTCTGTTACATGATCATACCAAGGCTAAAGTGCTCAATCTACCCTATTATTTACCTGGGAGAGAAGGAAGAGAAATGGACTTATGCTTTTTGTAGGGGAATCAGTGCAAAGTGAAACACAAACAGCTTAATCCATGATTTGAACTTGGATTGCCAGGTCCATTTCCTACAATAATAAACATTATACTGTTATATACCCGCATTGGGTATCTAAGATATATATATATATATATATATATATATATATATACCCTCATTGAGTATATAAGATATGTATATACCATCATTGAGTATATAAGATATATATATACCCTCATTGGGTATATAAGATAGATATATACCATCATTGAGTATATAAGATATATATATATA
This sequence comes from Doryteuthis pealeii, assembly GCA_023376005.1. Taxonomy (NCBI): domain Eukaryota; kingdom Metazoa; phylum Mollusca; class Cephalopoda; order Myopsida; family Loliginidae; genus Doryteuthis; species Doryteuthis pealeii. The sequence goes on along the minus strand of CM042147.1, from coordinate 58,382,189 downwards.
TATATACCCTCATTGGGTATATAAGATATATATATATACCCTCATTGGTATATAAGTATATAATATATAATATACCATCATTAGGTATATAAGATATATATACCCGCATTGGGTATATAAGATATATATATATATATATATATACCTTCATTGGGTATATAAGATAGATATATATATATATACCATCATTGGTATATAAGATATATATATACCTCATTGGGTATATAGTATATAAGATATATATATCCATCATTGAGTATATAAGATATATATATACCCTCATTGGGTATATATATATATATATATATATATATATATATATATATACCTTCATTGGGTATATAAAATATATATACCTTCATTGGTATATAAGATAGATGTATACCATCATTGAGTATATAAGATATATATATATGTATACCCTCATTGGGTATATAAGATATATATATATATGCCCTCATTGGGTATATAATATATATAATATATATACCCACATTGGGTATATAAGATATATATATACCCTCATTGGGTATATAAGATATATATATATATATATATATATACCCACATTGGGTATATAAGATATATATATATATACCCTCATTGGGTATATAAGATATATATATATATATATACCATCATTGAGTATATAAGATATATATATACCCTCATTGGGTATATAAGATATATATATATATATATATATATATATACCTTCATTGGGTATATAAGATAGATATATATACCATCATTGAGTATATAAAATATATATATATATACCCTCATTGGGTATATAAGATATATATATATATATATATATATATATATACCCTCATTGGGTATATAAGAGATATATATATATATATACCCTCATTGTGTATATAAGATATGTATATACCCTCATTGGGTATATAATATATATATACCCTCATTGGGTATATAAGATATATATATATATATACCCTCATTGGGTATAAGATAGATATATACCATCATTGAGTATATAAGATATATATACCCTCATTGGGTATATACATTGAGAGAGTATTAGAGAGAGACACATACAGAGATATAGTGTTGACTTACTGCTTGTTACATTCTATCTTCTTCCTTCGGTCATCTGTGATCGTCTAGAGCTGTTTCCTTTACTTCTTTCTATCTTCTTAGTTTTTGTCGTCAAGATTCTTCTTATCTTCTTCTAACTAAGGGCATGCATAATTAACTAACAAGACTTGTTTGTCTTTGATCAAAGCTTTATTGCTCATTCTAATTCACAGCGCTGTGTGAGTTCAACCCCGCACTCACACGTCTGCACAGCGTCGCATTTTGGTTGAAACTGGTTACCTAACTAGTCAAATCATGTGACGTGCGAGACTCCCGCCTTTACCAATGGTCTGTATTTTTCCACGGAAACCTGCCCATCTACTTCTGATGAGGGGCCAATGACCCCTTATTCTACAAGTGTTTGTCAATAATCTATGTAACTATACCATTCATCTGAAAGTAAGATTTGAAGGTTGTTCTTGCCCAGAATCATGGAGGAAGTGGCTAGAAAAACAAGATTAATTTCTAGCGCAGGTGGAGTAACTATGCTTACTATTTCCCTACCATACAAGATAAAAGGAGGAGCTCTTAAAATATTATTTGAATAAAAAGAAGAGAGGATTTGGTTTTAATTCAGTTTTCCATTTCCCAGACCGGTTGCCATACCAAAGTTAAAGAGCCCAGTCTGTCCTACTATTTACCCATAGCTGGAGGGGGTGGATAGTTAGATTCATACCTTTCCCAGGGTATTAAAATTATGTGAAAATACAAACAACCATGTCCAGGATTTGAACTCGTCTCACTGTGTCCATTTCCTACTACTTGAGATATAAGTTCATATAATCTCATTCCTTGAAATATGATTTCTCTTACACATAAATCCAGTTCATGTCTAGTTCATATCCTTAGGCATTTATTCTCCACTGGTGAAATGTATTACCCACTGCCTAACTGTGTTCAAAGAACTGACTGATGTAGGTTTTTGCTGGTCAGCCTAAACTGGTGTGTTCATGTGTAGGTGTCACATTTTAGCTCGTCATTGTTTCTCCATTCAGTGTCCAGCATGTCTTGTTTGTCTTATTTGGATGATTTGTGTGATAGGAAGTAAGTGGCCATACAGCTGCTTTTTTGTGGAGTGCTGCTTCCAGGATTTGCATGCAGCACCAACGTGTAGTTTCCATCTAGCTTTTTCTCTGTTTTATTTGAGTCCAAGTGGTGCAGCCATACAGTAGCTCTAACATGGTTATAGCTTGAAAGAATTTTCGCTTTATCTTATCAGATTTTCATATGATCAATAATCTGTCTATAGCAGTCCATCCCTTTCCTATGTGTATATTGACATCACAGGAAGCGCGTGGTGTAATGGTTAAAGTCATGGGAAATGGACTCGTCGCCCGCATTCAAATCCTGGACGTGGTAATTGCATTTCACTTAGCGCTAATACCCTTGGGAAAGGTATGAATCCTACTCTCCCTCCAGCTATGGGTAAATAGCAAGGCAGACTGGGTTCTTTAACCATGGCTAGGTAACCAGTCTAGGAGAAGGAAAACTCTGAATTCAAACCTGTTAAACTCCGCTTAAGAAATTGACCTTGTGTCGTATCCTGCTCGTGCGGAGGAGTTGGTATATATATATATTGACATCACTTTCTGTAGATGTGATAATACTACCTAGGTATGTGAACTAGTCTACTAATTTTAGAAGCTTACCTTCCAGTATGAAGATGCTTCCATCTTGTTTAAAACACATGAACTCTATATTATCTGAGTTCGCATAGAGGCCAATGCTTCTTGTTGCATTCTCTAGACTATGCAGCAGTGATTCGGCTTCTGCAGGTGTATTTGCAAGAAGTACTAGATCATCTGCATCTGTAATAGTCTCTGTTGGATATCACCTACTTCTTGCCTGTTTTAGTGTGAAGCCTTTTTTTTTATTAGATCGAATGATTTTTATAACACAGTCTAGGCATATTATAAATATAAATGGTGCTAATGTATCTCCTTGTAGGAGTCCAGTAACAATGTCAAAGAAATCTGTGTTACCATCAGGTGAAGGAACACTACGCCATCAGAAGGATGCCAACAATATATATATATATATTATATATATATATATATATATATATATATATATTCTTGGCATCCTTCTGATGGCGTATTGTCCGTTGTTTTTATTCTTATTTTTTTTTATCTGCAACTGCGCGAGTAGCTGCACAATCCAATTCTTGAATGCAATCTCTGGTGCAGTGACTGCAAACAAACAGTGATGCCTGCTGGTGTTGCTGTTGTCTCTCCTTCCTTTTGGCTCTCTTTTCCGTGGCGGCTGCTTTCCTCTCTTTTCACTCCTTTTCGTTCCTTGTTTGACAAAAAGTCGCCAGGTCGCATGGTCTTCTGCACAAGCCTCCCATGTGTTGGTATTAATGTGGCATGTCTTAATTTTTCTTTTGCAGACATCTTTAAAGTGCAGGGGTGGCCTCCCTGCTGGTTGGGTGCCCTCTGCCAATTCGTCGTATAGTAGGTCTTTGGGGATGCAGCCTTTGTCCATCCTCCTGACGTGACCAAGCCAATGTAGGCGTCTCTCGCAGACGATGACGGTCATGCTGTTTATGTTTGCCTGTGGTTAGCACTTTGTCCTGCCAATGTATGTGTAGGATGTGGCGTAGGCATCTGAGGTGGAAATTGTCTAGTTTCCTCTCGCGGCATAAGTATAATTTTTTGTAGTGGAAACTATGTAGCCTGGGTAGGTTGTTATGGGGGTTGAGCTGTCGCCCAAGCAGATCCTCCCTCTCCACACAGCCGTTGTGATCCAAAGGAAAGGTAGGAACCAATGTGGTTTGGCAACGGCGGTGTCGCAGGTCTTGTTGGGAGGTGCTGAGATTCAGCACCACCTATCTTCGGGACTCCAGATCTGGATTTGTTTTTAGGGTTTACTCCCTTAGCCTTCTCCTTGGGATAAGGTAGAGCTGCAAAGCAACGGTGGTTTTATGAGACTTTTCCTTGTCCTGGTTCTGGCTGAGGCTAGAGAGCCCCATCTAGTCTGTGGTTTTGGATTGATAAGTTCATCAATCATGCTACAGCCAGTGTGGTCAGTCTTTAGTAAAAGAAAAGAGGGCTCGTCCACACTTGTCTACAGACTGCATGTGGGCATCAGCAAGCTTGCACATTTATGCATGTAAATGTATGGGCTCAGTCATGTTGCTCAGTCATATATATATATATATATATACATATAATCCAAAAGTCCAGAGAAGAAATCTTCCTTACGACAAAGGTATTTTTTAAAAAAAACCAACTTGTCGCAGTTAGAGAGCTCAATGTGTGCTCTTGTGTTAGAGTCACAGAGCAAATTTATATTTAAATAAATAACAAAAGACTTATAGATCTTGCATTATAGACTATTTCAGGGAGCTTAGACAAAAATGTCTAATTCTCCCGACTCATTTCTTTCAATGCATACACTTACAGCGCTACATACTCACACCTTAAAATAGAATATTTGATAGAATAGAATATTTGATGTCATATTTCAAAACCGTCTCCTTTTTTCAAACTTCAGAAAAATTTTTTTTTTTTTTTTTAAACAGACTTTGTTTTCAAACGCCTTAAAAATAAAGAATTCATCATTCGCATCTGATGAGTCGGGAGAATTAGACATTTTTGTCTAAGCTCCCTGAAATAGTCTATAATGCAAGATCTATAAGTCTTTTGTTATTTATTTAAATATATATATACATATATATATTTATATATATATATATATATTGGTTTGTTGGTTGGTTTTGAAGGCTATCACAATGCAAATGTAAAGAAAAATAAGGTAACTATGGTGTTGTTTGTTAACCTGTAATTTATTCTTAATATCTCGGGATAAAATATACGCACACACACACCTATATATATATATATATATATATATATATGAAGCAAAAATAACAGATTGGGACAAAATGTGAGGAAAAGTATTGGAAAAGTTCAATTAATATTTGGCTTCTGTTGGTTTTAGAAGCTTTATCAGAATGAACTTTATTATTTGAAAAAGGAATGGCATATAGACAGGGTAGAAAAGTAAAGGCACGGGACAGAGGAGGGAGATAGAGAAGGATGAAGTAAGGGATGTTACAAACACACACACAAAAAAAAAAAAAAAAAAAAAAAATCACACACATTTCAAAGAGAAATTAAATAATTAAAAAAAAAAAAAAATGTACTGTACATATTGCTAGTTAATCAGATATGACAGTTTGGCAATTTTTTTTTTCCCTCTCTTTCTCTCGACACTTTCAAGGATTAACAAAAAAAAATAATAAAGTGTTATCACGAATGGAAATCTTTATTGAAGAAGAAAAAGAAGTCTGCACCATTCTTGGGTGATCAGTTATTTCCTATTATGATATTACTCTATAGGGAGCATACTGCTCTAGGTCGGGGACAACAAGATGTTGTGTTTATATATATATATATATATATATATATATATATATATATATATATATATATATATATTTGTGTATAATTATGGAAAACAAGATGTGTTTATATATATATATATATATATATATATATATTGTGTATAATTATAGAAAACAAGATGTTGTGTTTATATATATATATATATATATATATATATATATATATATATATAGTGTATAATTATGGAAAACAAGATGTTGTGTTATATATATATATATATATATATATATATATTTGTGTATAATTATGGAAAACTAATAAAATGGTTGCTTTTTATTTTTGAATAAGCACATAAAGGAAAATTTACAGATGTAGGTAATATATAAGTATTTATGTACTACCTACACCTGTGACAACCCTTACTTCTTTGTTGTATAGCCATTTTCTTATCTTCTTACCATCTTATAATATGTATCTTCTTCTAAGCTGGTTGATTGCAGGTACATCTATCTGCTATCAGGACATTTGGGCTGGATTCTCTATCTTGTTCTGATCTTCCTTCTTGGGATTTTTTGGGATTTCTCATCTTTGTGTTCATTGCTGTTTTTAGTAATGAACACAAGACTTGATATTGTTTTTTTTAGATGTCTTTATTCAACCCAAGTAAGAACAACATGCATGGAGAAATGGACCACACCATTTGTATTTGTTCTGTTCAGCCACCAAGCCAAAACTGGCTTTCTATCTTTCTGTTCTCCCACTTGGCTCAGGCCAATCAGAGACTAAATACAAGTTTAGTTAAGTCCTGTCAATTACTTATACTTTTTTTGTTTTCTATGATTAAGAAATACCGTTGTTTTTAATTTCTACACTACTGTACATAATTTATAGGCAACCTATCAATTATGTAACACATTGCTTCTATTTTATCCCCCCCCCCCTGAGAATACCGAGTACCCCTCTAAATTAACGGATGTGAGTGTGTTGGACAAAACAAAATAAAATTTTGTGATGATCTAAAAATATGGTCTAGTTCAATCAATACCCAGTATTAAGAGAAGTATTTTCTTTTAAACATATATTTTTTCAAAATTGAAATAGATCACTAAGTAGGTCTAAGTCTATTCTAGTAGTGACCAGGTTTGAATTCAGAATTTTTCTTCTTCTGAACTGGTTACCTAACCAAGGTTAAATAGTCTAGTCTGCCCTATTATTTACCCATAGCTAGAGGGAGAATAGATCGATTCATAACTTTCCCAAGGGTATTAGCACTCTGTGAACTGTGGTTTCGTCCAGGAATTGAACTTGGGTTGACGAGTCCATTTCCTCCGACTCTAAACAGTACACCACCGCACTTTCACAAGCCTGTGGGCATTTCTTTCCTCCTGTGAAAGTTTGGATTATATTGTGGAGGAGTTCGATTTCTAAATTGTCAATTTTATCTCCTCATTTCGTAAAATAAATCTTCCTGATAAAAATTGTATTTTAATCTGAAGATAAAAAGTTTGTAACAGCATCAAACTTTTATTGAAAGTGAGATGTTTTCACGCACATCTATTCAAAGAATAAAAAGAGTTAAGTTTCGTCAATGGTGCCGTTTAAAAGGGGTAATACTTTTTTGGTACGGTCAACTGCCTGACGCTCGAGTCCAGCCAATTAGCCCCGCCCACAGATTTTTATGAAAACAAAACATACAAACGCCCACAAATCTTGATAAAAACAAAAATACGACCAGGACGAAAATCTTATTTTACTTTTAAAATGTAATATTTTTTTTAGCTTAGAAAATTGAAAATTTTAATTAAAACAACTTTGAATCATGTAAATTTAGGGTTCTACAAACATTTTTTCTTTAATTATTTGAATATGCACGAATCTTTACATTCCTTTTTTTTTTTTTTACAAATCAAACAATCATTTCATGTTTCCCCTCACGCAATAAATTTTAAGAACATCTTTGAGTTAAAACTTATTATTAAAACTATTATAATTATTAAACTTATTAAAAAACAAAACAAAAAATAAATAAATTACGGAAATTCTGAAATTTATGAATTGAAAATAATTTTTGAAGTAAAAATGGTACATAATTTGGAATTGTTTTGTTTTTGTGTTTTGATATTAAACGTAAATAGCAGTTTTTGTGTTTTAATATTAAACGTCAATTTTCTAAGCTAAAAAATATTACTTTTAAAAGTAAAATATGACCGTACTTTTGAAAAGTACGATCTTTCTTTTCATTAAAATTTGTGGGCGTGTATAAATATTTTAGTTTTTCATTTGAATTCTTTATTCATTTTCATTTATCGTAAGGTTTAAAAAAAAAAATTTTCATAAAAATAGCTTTAATTTTTTTTTTCTGAAAAAAATTGAATTTTTCTTTTACTAATTTAAAACCAGAAAACATCGAATAACATAAAATTTTAAAGTTTTACAAAGTTAAACAAAACTATTTAATGATTTAAATGAAAAACAAGTTTGTCCCCATCCCCCAAAGCAAATCAAAACGTTACGAGGCTGACACCTGCTGCTATTTACGTTTAATATTAAAACACAAAAAACTGCTATTTACGTTTAATATTAAAACACAAAAACAAAACAATTCCAAGTTATGTACCATTTTTACTTCAAAAATTATTTTCAATTCATAAATTTCCGTAATTTATTTATTTTTTGTTTTAACTCAAAGATCTTCTTAAATGTAAAGATTCGTGCATATCTTATTATAATGGAAATTGTGGGTTTATATGTCTGTAACCGAAACTATATTACTATACAAGTCACAATTCCCTTTGTTATTTACATCACATTCTCCATGATTTTATCTTTATTTAAACCTCATACTAAGAACATGCAATTGTATTTATACATACAACAAAATAGCGGTTTACAGTGTGAATCGGAAGGCTTTGCATTTCGATCTTAAAAATGTGATTTTAATACATATATGCTTAGTATTATTGATTTCTAATTTTTTGGTTTTATATTAATGAATATGAGCAACAAATCTCGGGATAAATCTTAAAAGCAATCCATTGACAAGAAGAAATAATTGTAATGTTATTCTTTACTTCTTATTTTAACTAAATAGTTAAATTAGGAAAACTTACCAATGAAAGACGGGAGTAAGGGAAAATGATAGAAGAGTTAGTTTCAAAGTTGTTCTATTTTTCAATCATACCCCCTCTGTTCCAAATATTTTTATCTGAATTCTTATTAAGTTTCATTAACCTTTCTTATTTAATATGATATTTTATTATATCAAAACTTAAATACTTGCACCCGGAGGGTGCATATATTTGCTAGTTCAAATAACTAAAGAAAAAATGTTTGTAGAACCCTAAATTTACATGATTTCGTGGTCGTACTTTTGAAAACATTACGAGGCTAGCACCTGCTGCTATTTACGTTTAATATTTAAAAAAAACAAAAAAAAACAACACCAAAACAAAACAATTCCAAGTTGTGTACCATTTTTACTTCAAAAATTATTTTCAATTCATAAATTTCAGAATTTCCGTAATTTATTTATTTTTTGTTTTGTTTTTTAATAAAGTTTTAACTCAAAGATCTTCTTAAAATTTATCGAGTGAGGGGAAACATGAAATGATTGTTTGATTAATGATTATTTCTAAAAAACAAAAAAAAAAAGTAAAGATTCGTGCATATTCAAATAACCAAAGAAAAAATGTTTGTAGAACCCTAAATTTACATGATTCAAAGTTGTTTTATTTAAAACTTTCAATTTTCTAAGCTAAAAAATATTATGTTTTAAAAGTAAAATATGACCGTACTTTTGAAAAGTACGATCTTTTTTTTCATTAAGATTTGTGGGCGTGTATAAATATTTTAGTTTTTCATTTGAATTTAATTTTATTTTACTAATTTAAAACCAGAAAACATCGAATAACATAAAATTTTAAAGTTTTACAAAGTTAAACAAAATTATTTAATGATTTAAATGAAAAACAAGTTTGTCCCCATCCCCCAAAGCAAATCAAAACGTTACGAGGCTGACACCTGCTGCTATTTACGTTTAATATTAAAAACACAAAAACTGCTATTTACGTTTAATATCAAAACACAAAACAAAAACAATTCCAAATTATGTACCATTTTTACTTCAAAAATTATTTTCAATTCATAAATTTCAGAATTTCCGTAATTTATTTATTTTTTGTTTTGTTTTTTAATAAAGTTTTAACTCAAAGATGTTCTTAAAATTTATTGCGTGAGGGGAAAAAAATGTTTGTAGAACCCTAAATTTACATGATTCAAAGTTGTTTTAATTAAAACTTTCAATTTTCTAAGCTAAAAAAAATTACATTTTAAAAGTAAAATAAGATTTTCGTTCTGGTCGTATTTTGTTTTTATCAAGATTTGTGGGCGTTTGTATTTTTTGTTTGTTTTTGTTTGATAAGAAAAAGTGAAACTAAAAAAGTGAAACATATAGGAAGCGGTTATTCCCACAAAAAAAGCCAGTGATTATTGCATCACAGAATAATTAGAAACAAAGTTCTGCGAAATATCAAACGACCAAGTCATCAGCAAAATAGGTAAATAGTAACCTTTTTTTAATGTAATTTAAATGTGAAGATATATCCCATATTTATGCTTACTAAATTTGATAACAATATGTCTTGTCGATGTTTGTTTATTAGTTTGTTTGCCGATGAAATAAAACGATGACTAAAATAGCGATTCGTTTGTGTAAAATTTACACAAACGAATCTATTTAAGTTAAATAGATTTAACATTTAAGTTAAATAATTAACTATTTAAGTTAAATAATTTAACATAGGTATACCCCCCAAAAAATCGTTGGCTACGTTTTTAAAAACGAATTAAAATTAATTAAATCTATTATTTACGGTTAAACTTTTGGCGGACCTGACCATCTGGCCCCATCTAAAATTAGAAAAAAAAAAAAAAGAAAAAGTTTTTTCCTTCAATGGATTATTATCGATTACACACCAATCTATCAGATTGTAAAAAAAAAAAAAAATTCTAAAAAGTTCTTTAGGCGGACCTGAACTTTCAGAACCCCGTATGTAAAATTTTCGTTTTTATTTTATTTTTTTTTTTTTTTTTCAACGTATTATTATCGATTGCACACCAATCTATACGATTGAAAAAAAAAATTTCAAAAGTTATTTATTTTTCGAGTTTTCAGGGGTGCTCAGTTCCACGTATAAGTTTATAGTAAACCGATCCCCCATATCGGAACCGCTCTACCATTGCAGTTGGGCTGAATTTGCACTAAGGTGTCCAAATTAAGGTGACCCCAAAAAAAACAGAACCCACAAACTTTGTAATAAAAATTTTAATTTTAACTAGGGGGGGTTAGGGTTGGGATTGGGGTTGGGTTTTGGAACTATTTTTTGACAATTTTAATTTTAACTAGGGGGGTTAGGGTTAGGTTGGTTTTGGAACTATTTTTTGACAATTTTTTGAAAGCATAAATTATCTATATTTTAAAATCATAAATAAAATAATGTCTATTCTTCTCTAACAAAAATACGTCTCTGTCATTATTATCGTTAACACAACTATTGGCTGAACTTGCACGACCCAGAAAAAAAAAAAAAAAAAATATTCTGGATGGTTTGGTTTGGTTTGGTTGGTTGGTTGGTTGGATTTTACAGCATGTCAATCCCTTGGGTTATTTTATGCCGAATACTTCTATTGGTAATTAGGTATTCAAAAATGTATAGGGGTTTATTTGCTGTAATCAAGTTTTCTGTTGAGAATTTTAACATCAAGAGAGTGAGTGGGTGATTTTTGTAGGTCTGTGAACTTACATCCTTGATAAGAGGCCGGTTCTTTTCAAAAAGTTTAATATCCTCTTGGTATCTATTTTTCCAAATAGTTTGTCCATGCTGTCAACATTGTAGAACTTTCTTCGAGTGTGAGAGAGGTGTGCAGAATATGTTTTATTGTGTATCGGTTTCCACATGAACATTTAGTTGGAGGTTCTTCTTTTAAAATGAAAGAGTGGGTTAATCTAGTGTGGCCAATGCGTAGCCGGGTGATAGTGGTTTCTTCTCGTCTGGTATTACTAGGATCAGGTGTCCTTTCTATAAAAATACCATACAGTGACCTTAAACCAAAAATCAAGCAAATAATGAGAATCAAATGGCAACAATTATGGGATGAAAATCCCCACAACAAACTCTACAAACTACAGCCTAACTTAAAAAATATTCTGTTATTCTGAAACTACCACAAAAATAAAAAGATATTTCAAAAATCGTTGAAAACCAATAATCGGTTATTGAATATGTACAAGAAAACAATTATGTTGAATACAGCCATCCATAAATTTAAATGTATAATTGTCAAAGAGAGATAATATGTAAATTTACAGTCCCCGTTTCTGCATAAAAATCACCCTTTTGCAAGTTAAACAAACTGTTTTATTTATTTTTCAAGATATCGGCGTAATTTTTCCCAATCGGATAATTTGATATTTGAATTAACTGTTTTTCTTTGTAACAACTCTGTATGATTTTAAAAAACAAAATTCAAAAATATTTACTTCCGTTTATTCAATATGGCCTAAACTGATCACATGATCAGTTTAGATACCTAGTGTACATAAATAAATGTTGCAGTGGATTCAATTATCTGAAGAGTTCTGATCTCCATGGGTTTGACCATGGAAGAAACATTATAATATTGTAATACAAGATTTTGGTAAAGAATTATTATCACAATAATTTGGATTATTATTATTATTACTAATTATCATTATTATCATTATTATTATAATTGTTGTAGAATACTTTTTTTGTATTAAATTAGTTTTCATTTAAAAATAAAGCATAATTATATACTATTTCTTTGATTATTAAAACCTCAAAATTATATTAGTGAAAGATAGAATATTGTCTTCTTATAACCAATAGTTATTAAGGGGTTCACAAAGAAAAAAAGAAGGGAAAAGGGTTCCATGGGTAAAAAAAAAAGGTTGAGAACCACTGGTGTAAATGATGTATGTATGAAAAAATTCAGGCACCTGTCGATAAGGGAACCCATTAAATTAAAAAAAACAACAAAAAAAAAACTAATAATCTGATTTTGATAAAAATGTTGGTATATAAATTATTTAGCATGTACCCCACATGTACGGGTTAGGCACAAGGCCCTATTAATGTGGGGCCACCCACAAGCCGTGACTCATGGGGTGGCAGGTGCAAAAAATGCATTGATCCCATCAGCATTCCCCCTCAATGGGGGGCACCTCAGGCACTGGGCAATAAACCCAACCTTTAAATTGAGGGGAGGGGGAGGTGTTGCCTGTGGGGCGGGGATGGCCCCCTGGGATCAACGATGTTAATTACTTGATCAGTCCAGTGGATGAAGCTCACTGGACCCCCACTAAGATATTTTGTTTACACTAAATTAAAAATGCTAAGTAATTTATTTGGATAGATTTTGTTTTGCGCATACTGACCCCCTCCCCGACCCAACAATAAGTTTCTTTGTAATTTTTTCAGTGGCTTAAAACGAATTTGACACTTTTAGAAAGAAAATTCAATGACAGAATATATCTATAAAAAATATATATATAGAATAAGATGATGTAAAGTAGGTACTGCCAATTGTGACATCACAGAAATTTTACAGAATAAATTTAACCCCCTGATTAAAAAAAAAAAAAAAAAAAAATTACCAAAAATCAGGGAATTATCCGATTTTAATGAGATTTTCAGTGTTGATTTATCAATGAATGAATTTTATAATGCATTAGTTATTTCATTAAAAAGATCTTCCTGTTTTTTTCCAGGTCACTTAATTTTGTCCCCCCCTCTATTTTTGGGGCGCAAAATATCGATGGCGTTATATAATTTTGAAACTAATTACTAGGTATCACCAAAATCGGGTCATGGGATCAGTTTAGGCCATATTTCAATATGGCCTAAACAGATCACATGACAAATAACATGACAATAAACGAAAGTAATTTTTTTTTTTTTTTAAATCTTGCAAAAAAAAATAACGAACATAAAGAGTTGTTACAAAGAAAAACAGTTAATTCAAGATCAAATTATCCGATTGGGAAAAATTACTCACTGTTATCTTGAAAAATAAGTAAAGCAGTCCATTTTTCTTGCAACAGGGTGTGTTGTTTTAGAACAAGAAACCACAAATTTACATATTAATTCTCTTTGACAATTATATATTTAAATGTATGGGTGGCTGTATTTGACATAACAATTGTTTTCTTGTGCAAATTCAATAACCGTTTATTGGTTTTCAACAATTTTTTGAAAGATTTTTTTGTTTTTTGTGGTAGAGTTTCAGAATAACTCCTGAATATTTTTTAGTTGAACTTATGGTGCAACTGAAGCAAAGAAAAGACAATAAGTATTTTACTAATTGTAATTTATATTTAACCCGTGTAAATTTTACCCCCTCCCCTATATTTAACACAATGAAACTTGCATAAAAGTTAATATTATCTTGAAAAATTTTTGTGCATTCAAAAAAGAAACATTAAACAAAACTCCTGATGATTTTTTTTAAAATTCACCTTTGGAAAATAATGAAAATTATGAACGAAAAATAATGTTTACATTTTTGCATCGTTAAACCAATTGAAATTTAACTTAGCCAATGACTACTGGCTTTTAAAAAAATTCTATGAAAAATCAATTAATGATCCGATTTCCATGAAAAGTTCCATAATTATTTACCTTTGGATGTAAATATGTCTGAAATAGTTTTTTCCTAAAATATATTAGGGGAAATATATTTTGTTACGAGGTCTACCCCCCATATTTTATTTTATGAAATATGGAAAAATGAACTGACAAAAAACGATTTTTACTTTTTTCTATAAAGAATAATTATCAGAATAATTATTTCAATAGATTTTTATAAGCTTAGATTCGAGAGCTTTTTAGTATTGAAATTTATTATTAAAATTTCACAGTAAAAGTAACTTTTTTTCAATTATGCCGGTGAATGTTCAGCGGTCTGGATAAATTTAAAATCGAAAAAGAAATGAAATGAATGAAAATTTGAATAGTTTTTCTAAGAGAAAAACTGATAAAATTATAAAGTACTTACTTTTCTTGCAAAAAGGCCGGGGTGGTTGAAACTGAAGATTTTATGCGAAAAACAAACAATAAGTATTGTCTCATTTGTACTTGTACTTAGTGTTATGACTAGAGCCTTTTTTAAAATTCTATGAAAAATCAATTAATGGTCCGATTTTTATGAAAATTTACATAATTACTTACCTTTTGATGTAAATATGTCTGATAGTTTTTTTCCTAAAATATATTAGGGGAAATATTTTATTTTATTTCATGAAATATGAAAAAAATGAACAGACAAAAAAAAATGTTTTTTTCTATAAAGATATGAGTCTGAATAATTATATCAGAAGATTTTTATAAGTTTCAATGCCAGAGCTTTTTAGTAAAAGAACCATAAATACAGAATTCAGCTAAAAAATATCAATAAAGAAACTGACCATGTTGTAAAAAAATTGACTGTTTTACTTATTTTTCAAGATAACAGATAATTAAATCTTTGAATTAACTGTTTTTCTTTGTAACAACTCTTTATGTTCGTTATTTCTTTCTTTTGTGAGATTTAAAAAAAAAAAAGATGAATGTTGTGAGGTGTGGTTTTGTGTTCCTTGTTGCAGTAGTATTTATTCGTGCTTAATCTTATCACTGGGTTTAGCTTCTCGTAGCTAAATCCCCTAGTCCCCTAAAGTGTCTCTATATATGTCCTGCAGTAATACACATATGTAAATGAGATAACACGCCATTGGCTATCTCACTACACCTCCCTGAAACGGAGAGGTTTTATTCCCCTCGTTGATCTATTGCTTCTCCTAAATATCCTTGGGGGTGTTCTTCATAATGGTGACTGCGGTCTCATTTCATCACTACTGGATCCCTGGTATGGCACCTCCGAATCCGTCTCGCTTTCATCTATGGGTTCTATAACGTCTCCCCCATATTGGTTTATATCCTCGTTTCTTTCCGATTCATCCACACTCATGTCTTCCTCATATCTATTCCTTAGCTGATCAGTGTGGGCCAGCACACTTCTCTCCTGTGTCGTTATTATAGCGGTGTTGTTCCCTTTCTGCATAATAAAATACGCTTTTTCAGGTTGCGCGTCCTTATTCTTTTTGTACCACATTTTTTCATTAGTCGAAAAAGACATGGTTATGGGAGATCTGATCTGTCTTCCCATCAAGGCAGAAGGATTAGTCTTCTATCAGCATGAGGAATGGATCTGTAATTCATCAAGAGTTTAGGTAGAAAAGATTCTATGGTCTCTCGTGACGGCTCAAATGCTTTTAATCCTAATTTAACTGTTCTAACCATCCTTTCCGCAGCCCCATTTGATTGTGGATGGTAGGGTAGAGTTTTATAGGGTTTACATCCTATTTTCCTCAACCAGGAACATAGACTTTCATCACAGAATTCGGACGAATTGTCCGATACCAGGGTTCTCGGTACGCCGTTCCTTGAGAATACAGTTCTCAAAATTTGAATGACAGTTGCAGATTTTCTATCACGCACCTGAATAATCTCTGGCCACCCCGAGAACGAATCTACTAAAATCAATAGTAGTCCTACGCCCTTGACATAGGCATGGTCCATGTGTACTCGACTCCATGGTTTTTGTTCCTTTGGCCACGAATGAGTCGATTTTTGTGGAAAGTCTTTGATTTCCATGCATTTGGGACATTTTTTTACATAATCTTCAATGTCACGCGAATATCCTGGCCACCAGCTCTCCAATTTGAGTCTTTTTTGTGTGGCCGCTATTCCACAATGTATATCGTCGTGTACACTTTTAATTATTTCTTTTCGCATTTTTTGCGGAGGTACAACCAAATCTCCGTTACATATAACCCCTCTGTCCATAGTTAGTTTATGTTTAACCTCTTTATAAGGCCTTTCAGCTTTAGAGCAGTCGTTCCATTTATTCCTCCTTATTCTATTCGAGATTTTGCTCAGAATAGGGTCCAGCAAGGTTTCTTCTTGAAGCTGTTTAATCGGCATTACATCGGTTTCGACCCAATGTAATACATCTTCAGTGTCGCTTATTTCGTCGTCTTCTTTGTTAAATGCTAATCTGGATAACGTGTCGACATGCGGAATAGTGTTTCCTTTGACGTACATGATATCGAAATCAAAGGCCATCAGCAGTATGGCCCATCTCATTAACCTGGCGGATGTGACCTTGGGTAATTCTTTCCTTGGATTAAAAATGAATTCTAAGGGTCGATGGTCAGATTTTAGTAAAAATTTTCGACCCAATAGAAATTGTCGGGCGCGCTGTGTGCTCCATACTATGGCCAAAGCTTCCTTCTCTATATTTGAATAGTTTAATTCTGCCTTGGTTAGCTACATAATCGGATGATCGTCCTGTGACAATATAGCAGACACAGCATATTCACTGGCATCTGTAGTTAAGGTTATTTCTTTTCTGGGATCAAAAAATTTAATAACGGGTTTTTTCATAAGTACTTTTTTTATTTTGTTAAAAGCCGTTTCTTGTTTTTGTGTCCACACAAACTCACTATTCTTTCTTCGTAATTCTGCAAATGCTTCAGTTAAATCGGAATATTTGGGCACATATCTGCTATAAAAATTAGCCAATCCTAAAAACGATTCTAATTCTTTTTTGTTGGCTGGGGATGCCGCCTGCGATATTTTAATTAATAAATTTGGGTCAGGCGAAATGCCTTCTTTGGATATTTGAAAGCCCAAATAATTTATCTTTTCGCAATTAAATTTGCATTTATCGTAGTTTACGCTCATTCCGGCTTCTTTTAATTTGTTCATAACTCGCTGCGTTTTTTGTTGCAATTCATTTATACTGGTGGCCCCTATTAAAATATCGTCCTGATAAATTATCATATTTTCTACTACTCCCTTTAAGACATTTTCGATTGCTCGTTGAAATATGGCCGACGCTGTCTTTATTCCGTATGGCATTTTCGTCCATCTCATTAATCCGAGGGGTGTGTTAATAGTGGTTATTTCTTGAAATTTATCGTCAATTTGTAATTGATTGTAAGCTGCCTTTAAATCAATTTTCGGAAAATATTTAGTGCCTGTTAATGTATGCGACACAGTTTCAAGCTCAGGAATAGGATACGAATCTGAACAGATTTTATGATTCACACCAATCTTATAATCACCACATATTCTTAAATACCCATCTTTTTTTCGTAAAACTACAATTGGGGAGGCCCAGTTACTACCACCGACCGATACTGGTTTTAACACTCCTTCTGCTACCATATCTTCCAATTTCTTTTTTACTAAAGGTCGCAAATGTATAGGTATCCTACGCGATTCGTAATATGAGGGTGGGGGGGCTATTTTCTTTCACTCGTATTGTGGCTTTATAACCTCTCAAGATTCCTATTTTTTGCTTTTTACTTTCTATGCAGTCGATTAAATTGTCTGTATCTATTTTTATAATATCTGTGCCTATTAGTCCATGATTTTTTAAACAATCCACTACAGTTATAGGGACCACTTGAATCTTCTATTAGCCTCAAACGTAGCGTCGAATTGTCCCAATGCAGTGATGTACAAGCCATCAAATTGTCTTAATTTCAAGTGACTTCTCTTTAACTTGGGTTTGCCCATATGTTGCCAAAAGTTCTTTGGAATAATAGTCACGTCACTACCTGTATCGACTTGCATCTCAAATTGTATTTCATTTAATTTTACTGTCAACTTCTGTTTTTTGTTCACCCGTACTTGGTACACATCTTCTATCGAATTTGTCCATTTCGACTTGACTCTGCATACAGTACTAAAATGATTCTGTTTTTTGCAAACATAACAGGTTTGTCCATAAGCAGGACAATTTGTTCTTTTGTCAAAATTATGTTGAAAATTGCAGTACTTACAATTCTTTAGCTTTGTTTTTACTTGTAACACGTCAGTGTTATTTGCTGCATTTTCTTCTATTTGAAACACCATTGTATTGTTTTGAGTATCTTCCTTGAATTCGGATATCATTTCCAGTTGCTGTACAAATTCCACGCATGTTTCTAATGCCATGTTATTTGACTGTAGACGTTCTAAAATTTTGTCTTTTTGATTCCTGTCGTGCAATCCTTCAATGAACCGTAACTGGATTAATTCTTCTTCGATGGTAAAATCTCCTGTTCCAAGCTGTTGAAATTCACAGAATCTCGCGGCCTTTTTAGTCTCTGAATGTAATTCCTTGCTGGTTCGTTGGGATTTTGCTTCGTAGAAAGGAATTTAGTCCTCTCAGCAATAACCAGTTTTTTCTTAGGTCTTACATTGTTCCTTATGATGTGTGCAATTTCTTCAAAGGTGAGATCCTCCAAATCTTTTGGATACGCCATAACGGCTACTTTCATGTTTGCTTCACATCCAGCGGACGCTAAAAATAAGTCTGTAATCTCATTTTGTCCTCCAATGTTCTTTTTGTCTTGTAATTTTTTGCTTCTTGCAAAGGCTGAAAAACATTTTATCCACATCTCAACATAGTCAGGTTGCTCTAAACTTGCAAGTATGCCTATCGACGACGCCATGTGTTGTGAGGTGTGGTTTTGTGTTCCTTGTTGCAGTAGTATTTATTCGTGCTTAATCTTAGCACTGGGTTCAGCTTCTCGTAGCTAAATCCCTAGTCCCCTAAAGTGTCTATATATATGTCCTGCAGTAATACACATATGTAAATGAGATAACACGCCATTGGCTATCTCACTACAATGAAAACACAACAGGAAGTGTTGTGAGGTGTGGTTTCGTATTCTCTGTTGTAGTAGTATCAATAATTCTTCAAGCATAATCGTAGCTCAGGTCTTAAATTATTCCTTATGATATGTGCAATTTCTTCAAAGGTGAGATCCTCCATATCTTTTGGATACGTCATAACGGCTACTTTCATGTTTGCTTCACATCCAGCGGACGCTAAAAACAAATCAGTAATCTCGTTTTCTCCTCCAATGTTCTTTTTGTCTTGTAATTTTTTGCTTCTAGCAAAGGCTGAAAAACATTTTAGCCATATCTCAACAAAATCGGGGTCCTCTAATGTGAGTAAAACTATCGACGAGGCCATGTGTTGTGAGGTGTGGTTTCGTATTCTCTGTTGTAGTAGTATCAATAATTCTTCGAGCGTAATCATAGCTCAGGTCTTAGCTTCACGTCGCTAATTTCATACCAGTCCTTTAAACAGTCTCTATATATCTCCTGCTGTAATACACATATGTAAATGAGATAACACGCCATTGGCTATCTCACTGCAGGAAGTATGGCAATATATCACAAGAAAATAAGCAAAAAACGTCTCCCAAGTGAAACTTCCATCTTAAATACTGAAACATTTGCCATAGATCCAGCACTTAGTATTATTTCAATAAATGCAAACACAAAATTGATATTTTCTGATTCATTATCTGTACTGATTATGCTAAAAAAAAGTACTTGACAACCCACTAATAGTCAAGTTATTATGTAAAAACTCAATTCACTGAGTCAGAAGAAGTAATGATGTATTAGATCTCAAATTGTGTTGGAATAATGGGAAATGACAAAGCCGATTCAGTTGTCAAACATTTCCACCAATCTGAAAAAAATATTTCAATGCAAATAATATGAGGGATCTATTTGAGAATACTAACATTCACGAATCTTCAGGTTTTTAACAAACCTGAACTATTTCATCTCTCTCTCTCTATCTTTGACCGTCCCTAAAAGAGGGGAGCCTTCAGAGCTCAAACGAACATGTCTGTTCTCAGCTTTACTTGCCACCCAAATAGGCCAAACTTGGTCTGCAGAGTGTTATATACCACTGTCATCTCTCCCATTTTGGGATCAGCAGCAGGGCCTAGAAATTACCAATCACAGACCACCATGAAAACTAGCATCAGCAGCAAGGCCTGAAACTGACCAATCGCAGACAGCTGACCAATCCCTGCAACATTCTCTCAACCCCAAGGAAAAATCATCAGCAGTGGCACAGATTTTCACAAAGGGTCCTTGACACTTTGAAAGTGTCCTGTGACACCCTGTCGGTACGTCCACTAGTACTCATATTGATAAGACCATTAGTCGATTCAGTTTGAAGAGAGATTTACGAGTGCATTGGCGACAAGCGAACAAGAAAGTTAAGAGTCTGTTCGACCCTTACATTTTTATCTTCACGACAAGAAATACCTAAAAGTAATTCTTAATACTACCACGCGTAAGAGTAGAGGGGAGGCGGGTTACCGGACCCCCCCCTCCTTCTCTGAGGTAGCTTCATGAAGAGTGCAGACGACCCAGTGACCCCATCGTTATGGTAACGACCAGAGTACCCCCCCCCCGGCGTCCTTACGGTTTTCTTTTTCGCGCCAAGAATTTGCGCACGTCTGAAGCAAGAACACAGTTTAACGAACTCAGCTTGAGGCAAGAAGTGCAATCCCTCGCTCCGGGAGATGACTACCTATTTAGCAACGAAGAAGACTACTTAACAAGAATTACAGATGACCAAGAAAATGAATAAAAAGGAAAAGAGACTGAATTACGATTGTTTTGATTGGAATTTTCTTTTTGCTTGATTTTATGATTTTTGAGAGAAAGGATTTTTAGCAGGATTTTAGTCGTTTGTGAAAAAAGGACATTCATTTCGAGATACTGTGCAACGAATCGTGAGTTGAAGAAGAGTGAATATTGTTGTCGTATTCCGTATTGCATGATTTCCTTTTCGGTTGTATTCCGTGTTATGTGTATTCTTTTGCGGTTGTATTCTGTATTGTATGATATTTTTTTTTGCTGTTGTATTTTGTAAACTCTTTTGCCTCTTGTGGGATCCTTCATCTATATGCCTGTCTGTATGTTCGTCTGGTCGATCGCCTACGCACCTCGGAAGAAGAGTCATCTAGTGAACATTATACCTGTACCTACCCCCCTTGTTTTCTTGTGTAAATAAACTTTTACAAGTTTAGTCAAAGCGTTTGGTGTTGTCGTCATTTCAGTTGTTGCTATTGTGCTGTTTTCTTTACTCGGTTCCTATCCTCCTTCCACGGGAGCAGTAAGAGAGAGAGAAGTATGACATTGTTTATTTTATAACTGGGACCTATCCCACATATTTTTGCTTTTTTATTATTATTATTATTATTATTATCACTTGTTGTGCGCGCGAGCTGGTCGATCCCAACAAGTGTGACGGCGTAACAGTCCTAACTCCAACTTATACTTGTTTGTAGGAGATATAATCCAATGGATTAATCCCCCATCACAAATTTGTATATGAAACAGTATCCTATTAAAATTCTAAGAACTCAGATATTAAAAGAATTTACTGCTGAGGCATTCACCTTTGCTGATAGTAATTTGTGTTTTCTTACAGTGTAAGAATACAGATTATACTTATGACCGCTATAGAAAGTAGACACAGCTTATATTTAAGTGGCATGACAGTTTTAAAAATTTAAACAAAAAACAAAAAATGATTTAAAACAAAGAAATGAACCTCATATGTAATAGAAATCTATTTTTTCTTTTTTTGATACATAAACTTGGGAATTGTTCTTTATATGAAACGTAAAAGAAAACTTTAAAAAGATAATTTTCCATTTTTTATTAACATCTTTAAATATTAAAAAGATATTGCGCTATTTATTGCCTGTTTTTTTGTTTGTTTTTTGTTTGTTCTTTTTTCATACCTAAGTATGTATTTTTGGGAGAATATGTTCTTAATTGAAGTCGTACCTAATTTTGAAAATTAATTGATTAATAATTAATTAATTAGGCGGGAATGCCTATTTAAATGTAAGGCTAAACAAATCGAGAAAAATCAATCTCTGTAAGTATGTATGTATATCCAGTCTTTCCTTAAAAACTAACATTTAAATCTAAAACCATATATATTATGATTTAGCTTCTTCCAAGGAAGGTTTATATATATATATTTAAGAAATGGATATAAAGTAACCTACTCGAGTAGGTTACTTTATATCCATTTCTTAAATAAATTTTGCTCTACATTGTATTGAGCACTTTGTATTTGTTTTTTCACAGTCTTAACCCCTGGATCCTGTGCGCTCCCAACGATCATACCCGTACCCACCGGTAAGCCACTACTCATACATAAATACATATATATATATATATATATATATATATATATAAAAGGAAAAATGTAAATGAATCCGACAGTAAGTAATTTTATAAAAAATTAAAAAGAAAAAAACAAGATATTTAGATCAATGATATTTTAATGTAGGATCTTATGTTATAACATTTCAGTTTGTTTAGCAAACCATCGACTGGGAATTCGTTTATATTGAAAAAAAAAAAATGAAAAAAAGAACAACTTAAAAAACAGTAGTTTGTAAATTTGTTTTTTTTAGTGTGTTGTCGCTTCTGAATTTATTTGGTTGTTGGTTGCTCAACTGCAACCCCCCCCCCTCATAAAATATGTTGCCACCCTATATTTACAAAATAATTAGTATAGTAATGCAACCATGAAGCCCAAACATTTATTTGGGACAAAACTGGTCATGTTTTATCTTCGCTATTTTCATTCACCAACTGATTCATGTCATTTTCATAATACTTTTATTATAATGCCTCAGGTTAACCTATTTAAAAAGTGAAACTTTTACATGGCATTTAAGTTTTCATATTTGTGAAACATTCAGAAGCCACAATACTAAAAAAACAAATTTTACAGACTACTGTTTTTTTTTAAAGTTGTTTTTCACATAAATGAATGCCTTGGTGATGGTAAATAAACATGATAACATCAGCTCTTACATTAAAATACCATCCCTCTGAACAGCTTTTTGTCTTTTCAATTTTTTATTTAATCACACACACACACACACACACACACACACACACACACACATTTAAATATAGGTATGTCCAGAAATTGTAAGGGGAGGTAATAAAAAAAATCTAAAAAATTTTAATTTTCAAAAAATTACCAAAAATAGGGAATTGTCCTATTTTAATTAATTTTTCATTAATGGCTTAATTTTTTCAATGAATGGCTTATTTTGCTAAAAAAATTTTGAAAATATTTTTTTTTTTATAAATCAGATTGTCATTTGAAGAAAAAAAATGTCACTAATTTTTACTTTTCTCGAAAGATCAAATCCAGAAGACTACTTAAAGAAAAAGAAAGTTTAAAAAAAAAATTAAAAATAATCATCCAAAAAAAGTCATTTGAAAATTTAAAAGTTGTTTTATTAAAACTCAAAAAATAATTTTTGTAGCATTTTTTTTTTAATATATTTTTCTTTGAAATTATGCAAAACAATTGTATTTTCTCTGATTCAATTGGCCTATTTTTATTTACTTAAATAAAGCTTTATTTAATCTATCTAAAAAGCCAAGTTTAAAAATGCTCAATTTTGCGCAACTTATTTTCCAAAATTTTTATATATTCAAAAACTTGTTACTAAGATATGTAGGGGGACCAATTTTCCGCGATCACGGAATCGCGGACAGAATCGTGGAATCGTTAATCTGAAACGGAATCTGAGATTTTTAATGAAATTTTCAATAATAAATTGATTTTTGGGTTTTCAAATTTTCGTTTTAATTCTTTCAAAATTTGACTATCTCCGATTTTTTTGTTAAACATTTTAATAAATAGAATATAACATAACCTAGTTATTTCCTTTAAAATTGATTTTACAAATATGAGTTATTTTTCCTTTTAAGATCCGAAAAAGAATAAAGAACAAAAGTTTTTACCTAAAAAAAGAAAAGTGGGTCGTAGATTTTCTGATGAAATTGAGATTAGTCATAATCCGAGACTTATGGGTGGCAGGTGGAAAAATTGCATCAATCCCGTCGGTATTCCTCCTCAAGGGGGTGCGCCTCAGGCGCTGGGCAATAAACTCAGCCCTTCCCCTTTAAATCAAGGGGACAGGTATTGCCTGGGGAGATAGCCCCTGGGATCGACGCTTATAATTTAACCTCTGGCAGGTCCAGCGGCTGAAACTCACTGCTGAAGCCCCGTTTGATTTTTTACAAAATTTCCAAGTAAAAGCTTCTAAACAACTTGTAACCTTGTTTTATAAATATGATGAAAGAAAAGTAAATGCTACTATCATGTGACCATACAATTTAGAAATAAAGAAAAAACTTGTATACTGGTACATCAAAATCAACATTTGATGTAGAAATAGACTGTCTTCTGTCTGAACTAGAAAATACAAAGAAGGAGAGAGTTATCTCAAATTTCCAAGATTTGTTCAGCACATCTTTTTCAAAACTGAATAAATACCTGGATGCTCACCCTGTATATAACTTTTACAAGGCATCTTGTCTGTTTGATCCTAGACAGCTACCTTGTATAAGCCATGACATTGATAGTTTTGCAGCCATTAAGGACTTGCAAGATCCTTCTACTGATCTTCTTGAAGAATTCCAAATTTATGTGAATTACCAAGATGACTTACCAAAATCCTTTTTGCATCCCAGCATTTTTTAATGCAAATAAGAGTAGATTTCCCCTTCTGGAACAGATTACCAATAAGGTCATATGGATGCCTGTTACCAGCTTAGATATTGAACGTTCATTTTCTCAATATAAACATTTACTAAATAAACAAAGTGAAAGTCTTACCCCTGAAAACACCAAGCAACTTATAATGTTGTATTACAATGGAGATTTAGAAAAGAGATTTGAAGATTGCTAATTTCTTTATTTGGGAAATATCCAATTTTAAATTTCATGAGTATTTCAACTTGAGATAAGTTTTTTAATTTAAATTTTGAATTAATATGTCAAATTTGTTTTTTTTATTTTGTTACAAAGATTCAATTATTATGGTTTAATTCCTGTTTTGTAAAATTTTAGTCAAAATGTTTGACTTTCTCAGATATTTATTGTTAAGATGCAAGTTATTTGCTGTTCATTCTTTAAATGTGATTTTTCTGTTAATTTTAATATTGTGAATCAATGATTATAAATCAATATGGATTCCTTTACTTAAAAACACAAAAACAATCTGAATGTGTTCTTCCTTAAAGAAGGAAGCTGATTAAAAGTTCTACCTCAAAGATAATTATGCACTGCAACATTTCATTGTTTAGTCATGTTACATATTTATTTTTACATCTAATTTATTTTTGGACTTTCATTTCACAATTTCAAAAAGAATTGTAGACATTTGCTATTTCTTTATATGTAATAAAACTTTGAATTATGCTTTTGTTTTCAGTTTTAATAATTATAGCAAATTTTATTTCAATTTTTTTCACAAAATACTATAAAAATGGGAATTACCAAAAGTGGAAACAAAAAAAACCGGAATTGACTAAATGTGGAAACGGAATTTAGAAAAATTTGAAACGGAAAATCAGGGGCCCCAGATATGTCACCTCAAAAAGCATCAATAAACATTTAGCTCTTTTTACTTTGAGTCAAGTCTCATTCAAAAAAGACAATACCTTTTGTAATTTCACAACATGGATAGCATTATGCTCTCCAGAAGACAAAATGTCATTTACTCATACTTTGAAGAAAAGAATTTTCAGCCACTTCTCTGTTTCTATTTGAAATATTCTAGTTGTGGTGTGAACTGTAAGCATGTTTATTTATGTAATTTTACAATATACATTAATTGTAAATAATTGTCTTGTTTCTTAAAACTCTTAAAGTCCTATACCACCTCATTCCACCTGGCTAGAAGTCACATTCGTTTTAACTAATCAACCCCAAACAATTGCCTTTGTTTAAATTTAATATTAAACATATGTAGAAATCTTTGATTTAAGGGAGATAATAGGTAACTTTAGATGCAAAGGTCATTTTTAGCCATTTTTTTATATATCCTTATAGGAATTCTCTGGACTTAGAAAAATCTCAACAGGATGTTAAGAGTTTTAATCTAACTCAAGTTGTTCATAGACATCAAGTCAAATTTGATGAAATTCTCAAAATAAAACCTCCATTTATGGAATTGGTTATATATTACTAATTTCCACTGCATTGACTGTTTATTTCTAGTCTCTGCATATCCTAATAGATACCATGGACTTATTGGATACAGACACAATACTCTATCATTTTTTTTAATAGCTTCATTGGAAAAAGATTTGTTTTGTTTTTTTTTAGTTTTTTTAGATTAAAATCGGGAAATACACAAGAAAGATTAGAACTGACTCAATTGTAAGAATTATTTAGATTATTTTTTCTATTTTCAGGAATTCACAAGATGCCTTTCCTGAAATTTTTGTAAGTACAAATGTATGTTCCTATAATTATTTTTGTGAAAAGAGATTCTCTGTGTTCAATAAAAAAGTAATTAATGATAATGTCCTGTGACAATGACCCCCCCTCTCTCTCTCTCTCTCTCTCTCTCTCTCTGATGACATTTACACCTCTCCCTCTTTGAGGCATGTGATGTAATGGTTAGAGTCATAGGAAATGGACTCATTGACCCGACTTCAAATCCTGGATGATGCTATTTGCATTTCACATAGTGCTGCTAATACCCTTGGGAAAGGTATAAATCCAAATATTCTCCCTCCAGCTATGGGTAAATAGTAGGGCAGACTGGGTTCTTTAACTTTGGATAAGCAACCGGTTTAGGAGAAGGAAAACTTTGAATTCAAACCTGTTAAACTCTGCTTAAGAAAATGACCTTGTGTCTCATCCTGCTCATGCAGAGGGTTTGGTAAGTGTGTACACCTCCCCCTCCCTCTCTTTCTTTCTTTCACTCACTCATTCATACTTATATAAGGTTTTATTGAAGATGACAAATTAAATCTGTCATAAAGATTTTTTCTGTTTTCCAATTTGAATTTTCAATCTAGGATCAAAGTTATCTTAGACAAGTTCAAAGCTCATTATGTCCATAAATCTTTTGAGTAATTTTAAACATCCTCAAGAAAGAAATAGAGAAAAGTTCAATTCAAATATTTTAGTATTGATTTCCATTTGTTGAAATTTAAAAAAATAATTGTCTCTTGTTGCATGTATATGATATAATTTTATCTTCCAAAAATTAAAGATATTTTGGAATGCTTGTAAAATATAAATTATCTTCTTGATTTTTTTGATTTTTTTTAAGCAATTTAAAACAATTGACAATCAAGAAAATAACTTACAATTTAAAAGCCTTCAAAAAATAACTTTTAATTGGCTAATGTTTCATGGCATATCAACCCTGGTGGGTTATTTAATGCAAAAATCTTATTTTGTTAGGTATATGATTTGTTTAATTTCATCTGTATTTATAAATTGGTAGAAATAATATCTATGTTAATTTTTTTATTAGATATATTAATATATTAGTAGAAACCTTCATTAATTTGATGAGTATTAATTGGTAGAAATCATTTTTATGTTAGTTGATTGGTTATTTTGTTTAATGGTATATCAACCCTCATGGGCTATTTAATACCAATATAACTTTCACTCTTCAAACATCAATAAGATCATGAATAAATTACAAGATAGACAGTTTAAGAATAAATTTAATTCTATAAAAGAGTTTTATAATTTGCTTGGAGCATTTTATTTATATTGGTTTGGTGGTTGGTTTTGCAGGCTATCATAATGCAAGTGTAAAGAAAAATGAGGTTACTATGATGTTGTTTGTTTACCTTTGATTTATTCTTAATATTTCAAGTTAAAGATCTCTTCATCAGAAGATTTCTGAAGGTCCGGAGCTGTTAGTTTGTTGCTAGGTTCTGTCCATTCTGTTGTATGACTGTCTCCCTTGAAATTCTCTGCATGTGTGTATATTAATGTGTGTGTGCCTGTCCAACAATGTCATAGTATCATTCCAGGCTTGGCCTACCCTTTATTTATTATTAGGTAGGCCTTAGTGGTTTGTTTGTTTATTTGTGTGTGTGTGTGTGTGTGTGTGTGTGTGTGTGTGATCTCCAGGCACAGCTGGTTTATTACCTTAATCCATTAGCTTCCGTTAACTTGGTCTGTGTGTGAGTGTGTGTTCTTCAGGCTCTTTTCAAAAATACTTAAGCCAGTACTAGCTACCTTTCATGGACATGTCAGCAGCTCAGACACCAAATACAACCAAATAAACTAGAAGATAACAGGTACACATTTAGCTTAGATGTTGCCTCCTTGTATACGTCAGTGCTGGTCCAACCAGCAGTCAACCTGATGACTGAATGCATAATCTTATCTGGCCTGTACTGTTACAACTTCACCCCATCAGATATACATGAACTACTATCCATCGTCTTGGACAACACCTAAATTACATTCCATGAGTGAACATAAAAACAAAAAGGGGGTCTACCGATGGAATCCAGCTTATCGGGTTTACTAGCTATCACTTACATGGACAGGCTTGAGCATCAAGTGCTTAACACTTGACACACTTACACCTTCTTCACCATATAGATGATATACTCATCCTCATATCTTCCCTTAAAGAATCCAACAAAATCACAACAACATTCAACAACATAGACAAAAACATACATTTCAGCAGAGAAAACCCTGACAGCACAGGAACATTATCACTGTTGGATTTTTTATTTAAAATACTAGACAACGGTGATATCCATACTGAGTTATGCAAAATGTCGGCCAGTAGGGACTTGTTTGTCCACCACAAATCGGCCGTTCCCCTTGGTGCAAAGACCAGATACATAAAAAACGAACTTATCTGTATCCAGAACAAATGCAGCATGGAGTAGGACCAGATCACACACACCACACACTTCATGACCATACTGAAAGCTAATAGTTACCCTGCTTCCGTCACAAAATGCCCGAAGCAGGTAGAAGGTCCAAAATGCCATATCACATCTAATATCTGCTTCCTGTGGTTACCTCACATCAATAAGAGAATAACTGCAATGATATGCAGGAGGATACAGAAGGAGGGCTTGGACATACAACTGGCCCATTACAGACTCTTATCCCAGAGACAACTATCCAAGAACCATCATAGGGACACCACTAGTTGCATGCAAGTTGCGAATAAACAAACCACTAAGGCCTACCTAATAATAAATAAAGGGTAGGCCAAGCCTGGAATGATACTATGGCATTGTTGGACAGACATACACACATTAATATACACACATGCAGAGTATTTCAAGGGAGACAATCATACAACAGAATGGACAGAACCTAGCAACAAGTTAACTGCTCCAGACCTTCATAAATCTTCTGATGAAGAGATCTTTAACTCGAAATATTAAGAATAAATCAAAGGTAAACAAACAACATCATAATTACCTCATTTTTCTTAACACTTGCATTGTGACAGCCTTCAAAAACCAACCACTAAATTAATTCTATAAATTCTATAATCAATAACGTGTAAATATTCTTTCTGGATGAAGGTTGAAAATACTCAAAATATGTACATTTATGGATATTAGGAATTTCAGAAAGTTTTTATATAATTTTGATCTGGGATAACAAATATAAAAATAGAAGCTTCTAAAAAAGTAGTTCAGTTGTCTGTTTGAATGATTAGAATACAGATGGCAATGTTAGAATTAACTGAGGGTAGGGAAAGAGCCAACGAAACTTTACCGGGCTGGAATTAGTCATTCAATCAATCTATCATCATTATCATCATCATCATCCTCATCATCAGGTTGTGCAGTCTTTCTCTCACCAACCGACCTTATCGATCACCATCCCTGGGAGTTTCAACCCATGGCATTCAGAAACCGCACAGAGCTGATTGATGTAGGTGTTTGCTGGTAGGCATATATCTATGTATCTCTCTAATCATAATCTTATTATAATGGAGATTGTGTGTTTTCCTGTCTGTAACCGAAACTATATTCCTACTCAAGTCACAATTCCCTTAGTTATTTACATCACATTCTCCATGATTTTATTTTTATCTAAATCTCAATTATTAATAAAATTGTCTTACATTATTAATACTGTTAACTATGTCTACATACTGACAACATGCCATTATATTTATATATACAACAAAATAGCGGTTTACAGTGTGAACGGAATGCTAATTTGCATATTAATATTAAAAAATCGAATTTAATAAATATGTGCTTAGTATTATTGATTTCTAACTGTTTGGTTTTATTTTAATGAATATAAGCAAAAATCTCTTCAATAAATCTTAAATGAACTCCATTAACAAGATAAAATAACTGTCATTTTATTCTTTACTTCCTCTTATAACTAAATACTTAAATTAGAAAAAATAACAATGAAAGACGAGAGTGATGGAAGAGTAAGTTTCAGTTGTTCCATTTTTTTATTATACTCCCTCTGTTTCAAATCTTTTATTATACTCCCTCTGTTTCAAATCTTTTTATCTGTATTCTTATTTAGTTTCATTAGCTTTTCTAATTTAATACAATATTTTATTACATTAAAACTTAAATACTTGCACCCAGAGGGTGCATATATTTGCTAGTATCTTTAATAAAACATGTCTAAAATAAAAATAATTGTCTAAGTACACTATAGATAATAATTTCAGGTTTTCAATTTATTATTTATTTTCAGATTTTTAATCTGTTGTTCATTCTCAATATTATCATCAGTAGAATCTAATTGCATTGATATACTTCAATATGACCATCCAGACTTTGGTTGTCAAAATTGTACTGGTTGTATGAAAGGAAAGGGACTTAATCTCACAGAGGTAAGTTTTCAAAATCTTTTCTTTTTTTTTTAGTATTTTATTCTCTTAGTTATTTTTTAGTATTTTCTTCTAACTAGTAAACTTATCACTTTCAATTTCTCTGAATGTTTGAGATGAGGCTTGAAGATTAGTATTATTAATGTTATTCAGACTATTGTCCCCATCTTCATTGTTATTTGTACAGCGTTTCGGCCGATATACCCTCCGGCCTTCTTCAGGTATTTCTTGTCGGACTCGGGAACCTGGTTCCCGAGTTCAATCCTGAGTGAAAGCAGTTAGAAAAATAATTAATTAGCACAACTCCTGCCCCAGCTATGGTTAGCGGAATGAGAACAGGATACCCCCGTGGAATAAATAAAGGGTTAGATACAAAGTTCCGTGATGGCTCCCGAATACGACAAGAAAGTTCCCGAGTTCAAAAAGAAGGTTCCAGAGTCCGAGAAAGTTCCTGAGTCTGACAAGAAATACCCGAAGAAGGCCGGAGGGTACATCGGCCGAAACGTTGTACAAATAACAATGAAGATGGGGACAATAGTCCGAATAACACTAATAATACTTATCACTTTCATTTGTTTTGAACCTGAGTGTACTTATAATGAAAGGATGATGGGTCTGTTGCTTTTTTGTTGTTGTTGTTGGGGGGGGGGCAGTTTGAGACAAGATGTCTTAGAGGCCGACCCACTGTACAGATGTGACCTGATTCAGGTTTGGAAAATAGAAAAAGAAAGAAAGAAAAAATCGGAAGTTAAAATCTTCCGATCGTTTGGGTCAGAATTATAAGGCCGCGATTGAGATGTCCGTAGCGGGGGTGGAATCTTAAGTAGGTCAGAAGACCCCTGGGGTGAATCCACTCAAGTAGCCAGAAGAGATAGCACTTGGATTAGTCAGCGGTAGTTATCCTCTGATATGCGAGACGATCCTTTGAAGTAGCTAGACTGATGTCGCTCGGAAGAGATTGATCATGATTGTCTGGAAGACACTTAAGAAAGGAGATAAAACTCTTGTTGAAAATCGGAAGTAAAGAAAATTCCTAATATATTCATGCCGGCCGGAAATATAATTGTTCCGATTTAAATACTATTTAACTCGGACGTTTTTGGCTTGAGAGGCAGAAGAGGCCGAATGGGCAGATGAGGCCGAATGGGCAGATGAGGCCAAACGGGCAGATGAAGTTGTGATCGCTTGAGAACCGGGCTAGCTGACAAGATTAACGCAATACTGAGAGCCGAGAGTAACTGACTTTCAGCTAAGACCATTTTGAAAACTTAGTCAACTTACGAACTGTTTTGCACAATACTTTGCAGAAGACCAGAAGTATTTAATTACGGACACATCACTCCCACAAACCTTGAGAAGTAATTATTTGTATTCCTGTATTTTTGAATATAAATGTTGTTGATTTTTGAAGAAGAAAAAGAGTCGTTATACTTTTTTGTGTGTGACCAATCGGAGGCCATTAACCTCGGAAATCAGTTTCTATAGCAGATTTCTAGTCGTTTGAGATCTTAGCACAATGTGGGGCATTCGGCTAGACTTCCCGCAAATATAGAGACCCTGCAATCCTTGGTTGATGCAGAAAATCCGATCTTGACGGCCAATTTCGGAGATTCTGTGAGCCCATTAGCTCGGGAGCGACCGACGGGTTATACAGAGACTTTTTTTAATATGTATAGCCCAGACATTTTTCCCAAGAGAGCGAAAATGAATGGAAGAAAGAAACGAATATTTTCCCTGAGGGAGGAAAAATAAACTGGAAGAGAGGAATGACCATTTTCCCCAAGGGAGGGAAAGAAAACGAGATATTCAGTGTCCAAAGAAGGTGCTGATACTTTGGAAAGAGAACAAGAAATAAGAAAAAAGTTAAGTCGACAACCTGAAATCTCTGAAAGGCAAGTGGGCTAAGATTTAATCATTATCATGGAATGAATTTCTTTATACTCCAAACCATAATGCTGGAGAGAACAGATTGGAAGTCTAATGAGAAATGTGAAATTATCTGTATTTCACCATTAATGGATCTCTACTACGAAGAGAAGTCATCTAAACTTCAAGTGCAGGATAGAATTATCAAATTTTATAGCGAATGTAAGAGCAACCAAACCACGATTAGAGCAATCCAAATCTTGAATGGTCAATCTATTCCATATTCACCATGGTTGGAAGAATTATTGAATTATTCGAATTTCCAACTGAAATGAAACAAAGTGTGTTTAGTAAGTGTTTGTTTACATACTACAAAACATATGAAAAGTTTGCCAAAAAATATTGAGTGGAACAGATAGAAAAAAAAATGTTGAACTTTAGTAATTATTTTGGAAATTTTATTTTGGTGACACAAATGATGAAATTAGACTTTTTCATTTTTCAGTGATATGATTTTTTTTTAATTGTCTAATGGCCATACATAAAACACAAATAAAATATGTCAAGCCCTAGCACCTATATGATTTTCGCAACCCTATTGCCCTTATGGCAAGCCCTAACCCCTTTTTATCATATGGGTGCTAGAAGGTGGTGGCTGAGGGTCTACATGTCCTGGGAATGACGTTAAACTCTATCTGATGGTGAGGTTCCAGTTTTGGAGGTTTGGGGAATGTGGAGCGCCCCTTCATCACCATTGCTCCCTGGTCCACTCTGACCCGGAGTGGTAGTACCTGTTAGGGTCCCATCTATGGGTTAAATAGAAAAATGTATTTATAAAAAATTGTATTATCCATTAAGAATTGATTTATTTCAAAACTTTATCGGCATTATATGACCCACTGAGGTTGATATGCTGTAAAACAAAACAAACCAAACCAAACTATGTAATACATATCACACACACGCATTTGCAACTGAAAGACATTTTATTTTCTGTATTGTCCGGCGATTAAAACCGTAGCTAAATTTCTAAATATGTTTGTTCTTCTTTCACTGGTCTTGTATCGTGTTTCTTTATGTATATTGTGTGTTTCCTCATCTTGCAAAATCTCCAACCATTTTGAATGGAAAAACGAGCCATAACTCAGACTTTTATTTTTTTATTATTTGTATATGTCTGGGAATGAAATATCAGGGATTCTTATTGTCAGAATTCCCCATTGAAAATTTATTTCATGTCCCGTTTTTAACAGGTAATTTTATTATATAAAGATTTGAGGTGTACTTGTATAATACTAAGTAATTAAATAATGTATGTAAATGTTTATGATAAT
Source organism: Doryteuthis pealeii (assembly GCA_023376005.1). NCBI lineage: Eukaryota > Metazoa > Mollusca > Cephalopoda > Myopsida > Loliginidae > Doryteuthis > Doryteuthis pealeii. Next base: position 58,347,951 of record CM042147.1, on the reverse strand, counting down.
TAATATGCAATATATAATGAATAGTGAATGAAAAAATGAGAAAAGTATTTGCATGGAAAGGTGCTCAATGCTAATAAAGCAGGGCAGATTTATAATCAATGGTAATATTATGGTTTCACACTCATAACTTAAAGTTTCATGGTAATCCAATCATCAGATGAGATCAGTGGTTGAGATGTCAAAAACCAGTCGTGAAATGGTTGAGATGTTAAAAATCAAATTTTTAGCGTTTATATGAAGCGTTTTTCACGCGATGGGAAATGTAAAGCTAAAAATTGTTTTTTTTAAACTGTGGCTTGTTTAACGTTTATGTGACGTGGATTGTGTTCACGTGATGTAATGTCATGACATTAAATGTTTATGATAATTATATAGTTTTCCTTTTGTTTCATTGTTATATTTTCTTTCTTTTTTTAGTATATTCCAAGTACAAAATTGGGAAAGGAACACTGTTACTCTTGTGAGCCATGCCCACTTGGAACATTTCAAAATACATCAGTCGTCATTGAAAGCTGCAAACAATGTGATAAATGTGAAAATAAAAAATCCTGAAAAACTGTTCTGCTACAGAAGATGCAATATGTAAAGACTGCTTGGATGGGTAAGTAAATTTCTTTTTCCTTTCACAGTGACACTAAGTATGACGGCCGCCCAAAGCAAGGAAATGAATAAAGACAGAGTCCGACTGATGAAGACGCTTTTATTTGGGTAAATACGGGAGTTGTCACCTATCCTCCTGTTTTGCAACTGGTCTTCAAAGTGAAACTACAATAGAATACAAATAGACTATGTAGTTTCTCTAATACAACTACTAAAATCGAAAAAGACGAGGAAAAGTTCCAAGCTTGTAATTACCTTCTTGTCGTCTTCAAATCCTGCTGCTAAATGAATTCGAAAACCAGCGCCACACAAACACGTGACTTTTACCGGTGTCAAATGGTGATTGTACCCACGCAATAGGATGGCCAAACAAAACAAGGGAGATAATTATCTTGCATTTACACTAAGGATGTCTGGACAGTATATTGCAGGGCATACATTTGATGAGTTATAGAAAATGTTTTGGGTAGACATTCATTGTCTTGTGATGGGCAAATGCATAGGTAATAAAATTTAAATGCCTTTTTCACCTGAGAGTGATAGAAAGTAAGTGTGTTTAACTAGAGTTTTAATGAATTCCACTATGTACATTACACTATTGAATGATGGGAGAATAGTATCTAGAGACTTGATAAATGGTAGGATAGCTTGAGGAACAAGATGCTTCTACACTATTAACTAATGATAAACAGGTAATAAAATTTGAATACTTTTTTTGCCTCTGAAAAGTAAATGTGTGTAATTACTGTTATTATTTATATCTTAAGAATCTGTCTTGTTATGAATATAAAGAAAAAAAATTTTTATGGTCTGGTTTCACTATATATTCAGCCTATGTTTTCAGTTGATTCGAAAAGCAAACATTCAATCAAAGAACTGAGTGTAGTCCATCATTCTTTTAGCCAAGTTTTGGCTAAGCGTCACTAACAATTAACGAAAATGATGTTATCTAAGAGAATCCAAGTGTCTTAGAAAGAATCTCTTAGAAAGTATTGGCATCGGGTTTCAAAGAATGATCTAACCAAATGTAAATAAAATACATCCAAGATGGCTGTTTTTTCATTTTCATTTATTTCTTGCTGTCAAGATGATCTGGTAATTTTTGATGCTCAAGTGGTGTAGTTTTACATTGTTTATTTATTGGAAGGATTCAATAGGAAGAGAATTTCTCTTGAAGTGTATAATATTGACAAATTTTACATTTGAAAAATGATATCTTATTATAATGGAGATGTGTGTTTTTCTGTCTGTAACTGAAACTATATTACTACTCAAGTCACAATTCCCTTAGTTATTTACATTGCATTCACTGTGATTTTATTTTTATCTAAACCTCAATTATTGATAAAAATTGTTTTACATTATTAATACCGTTGACCCTATCTACATACTAATAACATGCAATTGTATTTATATATACAACCAAATAGCAGTTTACAGTGTGAATGGGAATGCTAATTTGCATATTGATATTAAAAAAATTGATTTTAATAAATATGTGTTAAGTATTATTGATTTCTAACTGTTTGGTTTTATCGTAATGAATATGAGCAAAATTCTTTTCAATAAATTTTAAAAGAAATCAATTAACAAGAAGAAATAACTATAATTTTATTCTTTACTTCCTATTTTAACTAAATAAAGAAAATTTAGCAATGTAAGATGGGAGTGATGGGAGAGTAATTTTCAGTTGTTCTATTGTTTGATTATACCCCACCTCTGTTTCAAATCTTTTTATTTTCATTCTTATTTAGTTTCATTAGCTTTTCTAATTTAATATAATAGTTTATTATATTAAGACTTAAATACTTGCATCCTACGGAGGGTGCATATATTTACTATAAAACAACTAATATCAATAAAAATCAATAGGGTTTTTATTCAACAAAAATCTACATAGATATCAAAATGAAAATAGAAACAGTTCAATCTCTGAGTATGAGATTAGGATTCTATACTTTCTGAAATAATAATCTATTAAGCATCTGATATAATGTCCCCAATTCTGACATCTGATAAATGGAGATCAGATTCTGATCAGAAGTTGAGATTAGGATTCTTACTTTCTGAAATAATAATCTATTAAGCATCTGATATAATGTCTCCAATTCTGACATCTGATAAATGGAGATCAGATTCTGATCAGAAGTTGAGATTAGGATTCTATACTTTCTGAAATAATAATCTATTAAGCATCTGATATAATGTCCCCAATTCTGACATCTGATAAATGGAGATCAGATTTTGATCAGAAGTTGAGATTAGGATTCTATACTTTCTGAAATAATAATCTATTAAGCATCTGATATAATGTCTCCATTTCTGACATCTGATAAATGGAGATCAGATTTTGATCAGAAGTTGAGATTCTCAACAATTTTCCATGTGTTTATTATTATTACTACACAACTCTGTGTGAATTCCCATTGTATCAGTGGTTCATAATGATATTCTATTTGAGAAGGAATTCTGTCTTCTAATTTGTGCAAAGGAATTGGACAATTGCTTTACCAAATGGTGACAAAAGAATATAAAACAATAAAATAAAAATGATACAAAGAAAACTCAAGACAGTAAATGTAAAAGTATTAGACAAATACAGTAATGTAAAAGTATTAGACAAATACACAAATACTGAAAGAAGATAAGGAAAAAGTAAAGAAAAGTTGAATATTCACCAATAACCAGATTATGAGAATGTCCCTTTTAACAGTTATGATCACACATCTAAGTCATACAATGAACTTGATATGATTGGAAATGTCTTAAAGAAAACCAAATGATATGGATTCCAGGTGGCTTCAGTATCATCCCTTGGTTGGTAGACAAGTTTCAACCTATAAGTCTTGGAGACCTGTGACCTTAATGGACAGTGATGTGTAATAATGAGTGTTGCCTTAGGTCATAGTTCTTCCACTGAGTCATTTTTCCTTATTTGCATGTCTCTTAATTCCAGATTTTGTTACACACATCAAAGTCACTGTTATAATCTACATTACCACTGTCAAAATGACCAGAACGAACATCTTATATCCAGTTTCTCTGTGGGCATAATTTGCAAATTGCCATAATCATACCACAAACGAGATGAAATGAGTTCATACCCCATGAATCTGCCTGTTAATGACGGCCATGTTATTTTTTAGCTAAAACCGGAGAAAAAAAACCCAAATAGATTTTGAAGGAGTTAAGTTATCTTGTTCATCATAATGGGTCAACAGGAGATTCATTTGTAAAACATTAAATGAGTCTGAAGGGAAGAAGGTTAACTGATGAATGTGACAAGTAGAACAAACTATGAATAAGACAGAGGAAGAGTCCATCTTTCATTTATACATATTTGTTGTACATTAAAAATGTAACATAAACACAAAGAAAAATGTCTTTAAAAAATATTATGATCATATGTTTTTCATCACAGGAAGGATGGATGGTATCCTAAATATTGAGTTTCTCATTATATTTCATTATAATATTTATTCTAAATTATTTTTTGCTAAAGAAAATAATGTTTTATTGTTTTTATTTTTCAGATATCATAAAGTCAGTAACAAAGCAGGTTCAATCATCTGTGAAAAATCTAAAAGTATGTTTCTTTTAAAATCACTTTTATGTTTTTATCTTTGTAATACAATGGTGGGTGCAAGAATGTGTATGTGCATATAAATGCACACTTAGTATATAGTTAAATAATAGTTAGTTAAATCGAATTAAAAAGGTAGTAAGTCAAACCACATATATGTATAAATATGTGTGTGTGTTCTAGTGTAGATAATGTGTGAGTATATGTATGTATATATAGATATAGATATATATGTGCGTGTGTATATATACATGTGTGTGTGTCTACATATATAGTATGTGTAAAGTAGGGTCAATGATAAGTTAGAGAAACCATTAAAACTGAGGATAGATATAAAAGGATGATAATCTCTTCTTAGGAGACGAGAAGTCTGGGTTGTGAACAACTTTAATAGTTGACCAGTTGGTCAGATAGGTCATAAAAAAATCATGAGGGTGGTCTTTTAGACAAAGAACCCTTTCAAATCCCACAAGGTTGATAAGATCTCAGAGGATGAGATTTGATACGAGAGTGAGATGAGATTGGGGATTCTGGGAAATTTAGAAAAGTTAAAACAGTTGGTCCCTGGGAGCCGAAGAGGACACATGAACAGTTAGCTTCTGGACAGCGGAGAGAGCAGTTAGTCTAGCTTCTGGGGTCTACAAAGAAAAGGGGGGTCCCCCATCTCGACAACCAGTGGCGATAGCAGCAGCAAGTTATATGCCTCATCCTTGCCTTTTCTGAAGTTCACCTGACATTGTCTTGTCTTCATTTCTCTTGTTGTTGTTTTGTTTCCCTTATGACACATGGGTGCGTTTCAGACACAGCATTGGGGTTTTGTCCGACGATCAATACGGCCAGTGACAGAATTGACAGAGACGATCCGGACAGACTGCTATTGACCATCAATATTCTCTCCGGACGTCCTGTACGTAACAATCCAGAGTATCGATCTGGGAGACTGCTATTGATAGTGATCAATATTCTCCCAGACAATTTGGACGAGAACAACGGTGAAATGATGACGACGCGAACCCATGTCTCATAACTGGTAGCCGTGATCAGGAAACGAAAAAGAAAGAAAGAGAAGCGGAGAAAGAGAGAGCGAGAGAGAGATGGATAGACTGACAGTCAGACGGACGAACGGATGGATGAAAAAAAAAAAAAAAAAAAAAAAAAAAAAAAAAAAGAAATCGCAGAGATGGAGACAGAAAATATATATATATATAAAGTAAAAAAAAAAAAAAAAAAAAAAAAAAAAAAGAGAGACTGAAAAAAAAAGAATTGAAAAGAACACTTGAAAAAAAAAGAAATAGATAAAGAAAAGAAAAAAAAAAAGAAAAAAAGAAAAGAAAATGATAAGGAAACAGACACGCAAATTTTGGTTTTAATTGTGGCACGCACGCATGCACGCACGCATACACACACATATTTATATATACATATTTGAAGGTAGGAATGTCATTTTTTTTCTCTCCAAAATACGAATTTGTAGATAATTCTTATTGTTTTTGTTTTGTTCTATGTTTAACTTTGATTTTTACAAAATCGGAATTGTCGGTTGAATAACTAAATTTTTGTAAGGTCCCTACAAGGGTTTGGTCGGACAATCCATCATAGGAATTAGAATATATCTCAGTAATCGGTTTTGTTTAAAAGAAGAAAAAAAAAAGAAAAAAGTTATTTTACGTTCATAACTATATTTAGAAAGGAATATTGTTTTTCTTGTTACAATCTTTTAAAGGAAGGATAGATTCCAGGTTTCTGTAGTTGATTGTGTTGTTAACGAAAGAGAAAATAGATGAATGAATTATCAAATTCCCTGCTAAAATATTTTCTTTTCCTCTTAACCACTTATCGTGGATAGAAATTTCTGTTGGAAGATGGTTGTAGATTTTGTTTTCTCCCTATTAAAAAGAAAGAAAGGGAAGGGAGGAAGAAAGAGAGAAATAAAGCGAAAGGCTTTGAGGGAAGCAGTGGAGAAAGAAAGGGTAGAGATAGAAAGATATCTGATATACTAATGTTTTAAGCAGTGGGAGAAAGAAAGGGCAGAGAAAGATATCTGATATACTAATGTTGGGAACAAAGAAAGGAAGGGACCTTACTACTAGGTCATAAAGATGACTTGCATTTTTTTACGACTTGGACGGAAAGTCAGTGATAGATAGATAGATAGATAGATAGAGAGGTGTGTAAAGAAATAAAAAGTTGTTTCTTTTGGTATTTTTTTTTGTTTTTTAGTTATTATTATTTAGAGTAAGCATTTAATTAGACTTTCTTAATTAATGTGATAAGATTACTAATGATCTTTACTTAAAAAAAAATCGTTGAGAAGATTACTGAATTTTTTAATTTTTTTAATTTTTTAAATTTTTATTAAATGTTGAGAAAAAGGAGAGACCCCCCCCCCCCGAGAAAGAGCGAAGCACCTCCCCACCCACACCTGTTGATTAGTTGTTTCTTGTCTTATACAGCCGATTTAATTGATTTTTTTCCCTCCAGTTTTCATATAGTTGATTAGAATGTTTGTTTAAAAGGAAAAATGAGATTTTGAGTAATTATTTTGTTTATTTATTCATTTTGAATTTGCTATTTATTTAATTTTTTCTGTTGTCCCACCAAAATATATATTGTAAGGTAGCTTTGAAAAGATTTGGGTGCAGTTAATTAAATGGAAATTATTATTATTATTATCATCATTGTTATTATTATTTTATATACAACAACTAACTGTAGAATTTATTTATTTTTTTTTATTTTGTTTTTTTTTTCCTTCTAATTTGATTTGACTTGGAGAATTGAGCTTGTTTCGTGTGTGTTAATTGAATGAAAATTATTATTGTTGTTGTCATTGTTATTGTTGTTGTCATTGTTATTATTATTTTATATACAACAACAATTGACTGTAGGATTTTAATTTTAATTTTTTTTTCTGTCTTCTCCTATTTTATTGACTTGGAGAATTGAACTTGATTTATGTGTGTTGCGATCAGGCGTGTGCCCAAATATATTAAAAGAAAAAAAAAAAAAAAAAAAAAGGACAATGAAAAATGACAGGGATTAGATTTGAACTCTTCTAAATCTCCTGATAGGGTGAACATTGTGTATGTGTGTGATGAAAGGGGTGAAACTCATCCCTGAACAACTTTGGCCATTGAACTGTGCTGTTTTTGTTTTTGTTGATTGCAAAATTGGGGCATAAAGGCCCAGAGAATCAAGAGACTGATGATTGTTTGGTATTTGTTGGTATTTTTTTTTTTTTTAAATTGTAATTTAATGAACAGGGGGGATGGAGACCCCCGGCCACAAGGTAGACCCGACACTGCTTCCAATCAATAATTCCGGTACGGCACCGAAAGAACTGCGTGGATCTCTTATGCCACCGCGTCGTAGGATTAAATGGGATTACGTAATACTTCTGAATCGTTTTAGTAGAGGGGTTAAAATTCCCCTGTGTTAGTGGGGGTGGGGTGAAATCGAGGAGGTGAATTGAGAAGTCCTCCTGTAAGAAGAGGGTGTTTAAAATCCCTGTGTTTAGTGGGAGGTGAGCTGAGGAAAGCCCTCCTGGTTTGATTAAGTAAGAAGTTTCCCCAAAAGATTGACTTGAGGAAGCAGGGTCGAAGAACCAAGCTGGCAGAAGATGATTTGTTTTTTTTTTTGTTTTTGTTTGTTGTGTTATGTGATTTTGGAAAAGGGTGGGGATAGAAATCACCCTGACCATTGTTGGCCATTGTTGCTGTTGTTGGTTTGATGAGAGGGGACTGATTCCCAATTACCAACATAGCATGAATGCATGTTCTTTTGTCGTTGAATTGTTTGCTTTGTTCTCTCCTTGGTGTGCCTCTGCTCTCGCGGGTGTCCTGTTGGGTCCCCGGGTCCAAACCCAGGGATACCAAGGGGATAGAAAACAAAGATGGGATGCAGGGCCGTGAGTGCGCGTATCCGGCCCAGAAAGAATGACCGCAGAAACAAAATGGAAAGGTATGACCACGGAAACGAAATGGAATCGAGAAGGAATGACCGCCGAAACAGAATGGAAAGCAACGACCACAGGTACGAAATGGAAAAAGGTAGGATGAATGGTAAGAAGGAAACAACCAGGCAACGCAACCGGGATGGGAGAAGGATCTTTGGGTGAGTGCTCTGGTGCCCGGCGGGCCACTCCGTGTGGGTGGTTGCACTTCATGGAGAGAAACAATGTGTCATGTGAATTTTTTTTTTTTCTTGATTGTAATTTTTTTTTGTTTGTGTAATTTATGAATAAATGACAAGAAAGGCAAGGGGAGGTATGTAATACAATGGTGGGTGCAAGAATGTGTATGTGCATATAAATGCACACTTAGTATATAGTTAAATAATAGTTAGTTAAATCGAATTAAAAAGGTAGTAAGTCAAACCACATATATGTATAAATATGTGTGTGTGTTCTAGTGTAGATAATGTGTGAGTATATGTATGTATATATAGATATAGATATATATGTGCGTGTGTATATATACATGTGTGTGTGTCTACATATATAGTATGTGTAAAGTAGGGTCAATGATAAGTTAGAGAAACCATTAAAACTGAGGATAGATATAAAAGGATGATAATCTCTTCTTAGGAGACGAGAAGTCTGGGTTGTGAACAACTTTAATAGTTGACCAGTTGGTCAGATAGGTCATAAAAAAATCATGAGGGTGGTCTTTTAGACAAAGAACCCTTTCAAATCCCACAAGGTTGATAAGATCTCAGAGGATGAGATTTGATACGAGAGTGAGATGAGATTGGGGGATTCTGGGAAATTTAGAAAAGTTAAAACAGTTGGTCCCTGGGAGCCGAAGAGGACACATGAACAGTTAGCTTCTGGACAGCGGAGAGAGCAGTTAGTCTAGCTTCTGGGGTCTACAAAGAAAAGGGGGGTGTCCCCCATCTCGACAACCAGTGGCGATAGCAGCAGCAAGTTATATGCCTCATCCTTGCCTTTTCTGAAGTTCACCTGACATTGTCTTGTCTTCATTTCTCTTGTTGTTGTTTTGTTTCCCTTATGACACATGGGTGCGTTTCAGACACAGCATTGGGGTTTTGTCCGACGATCAATACGGCCAGTGACAGAATTGACAGAGACGATCCGGACAGACTGCTATTGACCATCAATATTCTCTCCGGACGTCCTGTACGTAACAATCCAGAGTATCGATCTGGGAGACTGCTATTGATAGTGATCAATATTCTCCCAGACAATTTGGACGAGAACAACGGTGAAATGATGACGACGCGAACCCATGTCTCATATCTTCTTAAAACATAATCCACCTAACCAGAGAAGAATTGTGAATTTAATCTGTGAGTCAATATGAATGCCAAAATATTGTATTATATCAAATAATTATCAAAGAGATTCTAACCAAAACATTATGAGAAAAATATTTTAAACAAATCAATAGATATAATCATACCAAATTCAGAAATAAAGCTGGTCAAAGTCATTACAATAGCACTTGATGATACCACAATGGTGGCTGTCCATCATCACTATGATGTCAAAATGGATTATATAGTGTTACATAATTATTGGATCCCTAATACTTTTTAAAGATAGTGTAGAAACATAATGGCGATTAGTGCAGCCCACAGCCTTGAAGGATGAGTGACAACGCTTGACCTCACTCTCACCTTGCCTTCCGGGGATAAATCGTGAGAACCGGAAGGCATAGAAAACCCTGTCTTCCGGTTTAAGGAGTAAGTAAGTTTCAGCAGTTAGAAGGTAGCAGCGAGCTTGAAGGGGTAAGTTGTGTTATACACGCAGTCCCTCAACTGCGCAGTGTCTGGGTTGGGGATTTGGAAATAAAGTAACATCAACGTAAATCGAAGTCTTGTGTTTATTACCTAAAAACTAACAATGACACGGGGCTTCTGATAAGGAGAAATCCCTAGCATGGAAAACCAGACCGAAGTCCCCAAGACAACACCAGACGCAAGATGTTAGAAGATAGAACCAAAGCCGGCCAGAGGAGAAGACGACTAGAGTAAGAAGTAAGAAAGGGTATACAACATTACATGATTTCGTACCGTGAAGACCTCAGTACGTAAAAAATAGAAAAAACATGGAATTCTGGTGCAAGAACATCACTCCCATTTGGCTATGGTGAGAATCTAAGCCATTCAAGGGAAGATGGTGTCAAAAGCATACAAACTAAAGTGGTACTTGCTATGCAAACTATGAAGATGGTGTCAAAAGCATACAAACTAAAGTGGTACTTGCTATGCAAACTATGAAGATGGTGTCAAAAGCATACAAACTAAAGTGGTACTTGCTATGCAAACTATGAAGATGGTGTCAAAAGCATACAAACTAAAGTGGTACGTGCTATGCAAACTATGAAGATGGTATCAAAAGCATACAAACTAAAGTGGTACTTGCTATGCAAACTATGAAGATGGTGTCAAAAGCATACAAACTAAAGTGGTACTTGCTATGCAAACTATGAAGATAAAAGCATACAAATTAAAGTGGTACTTGCTATGCAAACTATGAAAATGGTCTCAAAAGCATACAAACTAAAGTGGTACTTGCTATGCAAACTATGAAGATGGTGTCAAAAGCATACAAACTAAAGTGGTACTTGCTATGCAAACTATGAAGAAAAGCATACAAACTAAAGTGGTACTTGCTATGCAAACTATGCTCAAAAGCATACAAACTAAAGTGGTACTTGCTATGCAAACTATGAAGATGGTCTCAAAAGCATACAAACTAAAGTGGTACTTGCTATGCAAACTATGAAGATGGTGTCAAAAGCATACAAATTAAAGTGGTACTTGCTATGCAAACTATGAAAATGGTCTCAAAAGCATACAAACTAAAGTGGTACTTGCTATGCAAACTATGAAGATGGTCTCAAAAGCATACAAACTAAAGTGGTACTTGCTATGCAAACTATGAAGATGGTGTCAAAAGCATACAAACTAAAGTGGTACTTGCTAATTGCTCTGTTGATGACATTAAAAGTCAAATTGAATATGGGATGTCTGATCAAGCAACTGATTGTAATTTTTTGATAACCTAGGAGTATACCATGATAAGCAATTAACATTTTGAGCTCATATTGTGTGTGGACCATGCCATGGGCAAAATCTACAAAAACACTGAGCAGAAGATTAGGATTTAAAAATTGTTATCGGTCACTGCTAGTGAGAAAGCCTTCAGTTAACCTGGAACTTATGTTTATTGGACTTATTGCTATTTCTAAATTACTTTCCCAAAGTCATGCATCACACTCTGTTTCAATATACAATGATTATAGACAGTAGATGGAAAGAAACAATGTTCAACATGAGGGATTCAAAAGGTTTATATCAAATAGATTTGGATGTATTGCAAAATTGGCAAAGTTATTTGGATGTATTGTAAAATTGGCAAAGTTATTTGTGGCACATCAGGAGCATATACAAGTTTTTTTTTATGACATAATTGGTATCTACATACATTCAGAATGAGTGTTTTTTCTTGTGCCCATAAATCTACAGGACGATGGGAAACATCTTCATATTCCCTCTGATGCACTTTCTGGGGATTGGTGAAATAGTCACCAGTGATGTGCCACTTGACAGAAACTGGACTGGGATGAACATTTTCTTTGAACCCAAATTGATTGTTCTCAAGGAATTAAAGGATGTAATACAAGAGGGTGAACCAAATGGGATTGAAAAGCTGGAAACTGCAGTAATGGAGAAAATTATTGATGCTGTTAAGAAAAAACCTTTGGAGGTAGAACAATTCTAGCAAGAGGATAATGATGATAGAGAGGCACTACAGTATACACCTCTCACAAACTTAAGATGTGAATCAAAATTTGCTAGATTTAATAACCAAATTAGGACAAATCTGTGTGTCAAGTAACTAACTTATATGGAAAATTCTTATGTGTCGATGTTAACTATTGCGAACTTCATGTGTAATTGGTAATATCTCTGGGCAAAATGTCACTAATTTTGTTTTCATTTTCATTTTTTACATGATAAAGAAATTAGAGCTAGTTAAATCTATAAAATGAATGTATTTTCATATTCTGTGACTAAGAAAACCTATGATTAGACATTTTACACCATTATTAAGCCATATATTGTCAATTTTTTTAACAAAAACAAGGATTTCTAGCCGCCATTTTAAAAATCCTCACGGAACCAACCTAAAATGACATCCTAGGTCAATAATCTCAACAGAATCATAATAAGCAGCAAAAAATGGCCATAGAAAACACCTGTCTTATTCAATTTTTAGGAAAAAAAGTATTTGTTTGACCACTCCTACCAATAGTAAGGTAACCTTACTACAGAAATATGGACTTCATGTATAAAATTCTTATGCAGTCTTTCTTTCATATTTTCTTTTTTAGGTGCAGAAACCACTAATGTGAAAATATACCTAGGGTTATTCATATCTACTTTCATTTTGTTAGTGTTGGTATTGTTCTACGCGATTGTGTTAAGTATCTACATAAAAAAAGAAGAAGGTATGTCCTGTTTTTTTGTTGTGGTGGACTCATCCACCCATAATATAAAGTGGAAGTTTGTTGATTTTAGAATCAGTCTTTTTGATTAAACAAAGTATTTCCTGATTTTCTAAATAAATATTTTGATGTTTGATAAAGGAAAGATAAATCCATTTCACATCTGGAAGTGGTTAGTTCATTCACTCTTAACATCCTATACCACCTCATTCCACCCGGCCAGAAGTCACATTCATTTCCCTAATCTACCCCAAACGATAGCATTTGTTTAAATGTAATATTAAACATATTTAGCAGTTTTTGATTTATGGGAAATAACAAGTAACTTTAAATGAAGAGGCCATTTATAGATAAATCCTTATGGGAATGGGGCTCTGGACTTAGAAAATTCTCAACAGGATGTTAAGAGTTAAATTGAAAAATCAGTAATTAAAATTCAGTATTAAATGACCCGAAAAGGGTTGAAATGCCATAAAACAACCAACCAACCAGCCAACAAAAGAATCAAACCCCGGCATTAAATAACCCATTACGAGTTAATATGCTGTTAAAAACACCAAACCAAATCAAACTTTTGATATATATATATATATATATACCTGTAGTGTGAGATGGCCAATATTTCAGCTTTTGCTGGAATGGTGTACCAAAGGCAGTATTAATTGGTAGAGTGCTCAATATAAAATAGAGCTGTTATATAATATAATAAGATAAATATATAGGTTTTACATATCTATTTTTTGGGTGACAAAGGAACATTCACAACCATATTGGTTTCATGCGATGCATTCATCAGGTGAAGATATTTCAAATGTCATTTGAAACATCTTCACCTGATGAATGCATCGCATGAAACCAATATGGTTGTGAATGTTCCTTTGTCACCCAAAAAATAGATATGTAAAACCTATATATTTATCTTATTATATTATATATATATATATATATATCTGTTCATAGCCAATGAAATGAGTACTCATGCCTTTCTAGCATTTGGAAATGCCAGAGATTGAACTCTGATATATCATTTTGCAATCTTTACGATATCTGGTAAGAGAATCCATTGCATAACACACTGATTTACGTTAGTTTGAGAATGTTTGATAGAGTCGGGGGTTGGGACATTCAAACTGAAATAGTCTAAGCATCACATAAGGAAAGAACAATAGTTTATTGCTAATTGTTCATTGTTATGGTATTGTTATTAGTAGATGAATATTGCTTATAATTATCTATCCAGACAATAACAACAAAATGTTTGTTATTACAATTGATTGTGAAGAGATATAAAATTTCCCTATGATAATTAATATTGTATTAAAAAGTGTATTCACTTAGTAGGAAATGATTGGTGAAGGTTTTTGAATTTGGGACAAGTAACCAATGAAACGATGGTGAAGCCTTCTGGAATGAAAAAGAAAAAAAATAGAGGAAAAAATAAATTCGACTTGTTGAAGAGGGGGGGGGGTCAACAATGTTGTTGCCGTCACAAAATCTATAGCACAAAAAATCCGTCGTCGTAAAATCACCAAATCAAATATCTTCAGTAGCTGAAAAATCGCAACTCCTGCTGTCGTCACCCCATTTCTATTTATACAAGATTTTCTTTCAACATCCGGGTGTCTGCACCCCACGCATGAGATTCTCGAGCCAAACCCGACTGCCAGAATCATCATAGCTATCATCCGGGCACCTGGCGCTTACATCCGGGACTGTAACTTCTTGACTTCGGTGACAATGTTTGCATTCTGAAGGAAGTGGGTCCGATTCTACAGTCCGACATGTCGGGCAAAGCCTAGCCCGCTTCCTTCGAGAATACGGCAGGCCTTGATGTTCGCCACTCACCTCGTGTTCTCTGTCACAAGCCTGATAGGTAGAATTTAGTCAACCATGTTCTTATTTTATGGTGGTTGCTTGAATGTTTTTTCTTTTCTTTGTGGGTCTTCAATTAGCATTGGTAAGCTTAGTGAACTAAAATTTTATGTGTATGACAATTTAATATTTACAATATTCATGTGAAATCTGAGAAATTAATTCAAATATTCAGTTCCCAGATGTGATAGGTCAGTAAGGGGTTAATTGCAACAAAATGAAAATGAATAGACAATGACAGATATTTTTGGACAGTGATAAAAGGTAAAGATTCCAGTCAAATGCATTATCAAGACTTTGCCTGAGAAACTTTTGGAGAGCAAAACCAGTTAGGAGAGAAGTTAGAGTTATCTGCAGCCAATTGTCAAGGGTGGCAGTAAGAGATGACAATTATAGTAAGTTGGAGTAAAGAGGCAGAGGCAGTTCCCAAATTTAAAAAGGAACTTTTTGTGAGCACTCTTTTTGGGGTAAAGTGGCCATGAAAACCAATTTACACCCATGAGAGCAATTTTTTTTTTTAAGACAAGACTTTTGAGTATCGGCATAATAGTATCACATAAAGTCCATATATATAAATAAAAACTTTAAATTTGCATCATTGTAATAATTTATTTCAACTGTGTAATCACAGCATCCTCAGACATGAGCAATAACATGGTTATTACTGAAGGAATTGCCCAGAATTCAAGGATTTAAATTTCTAAATCTTGAAGGTGTGTGTGTGTGTGGGGGGGGTCTTAGTTAATTTTGGATGAGGTGAGGGGAAGTGGGGGAGGGATAGGGTATATGTTAGTTATATGGGGGGGGGCAAAACATCTAGGTTGGGAAATAGACATAACACAGATAGACAGAAGAGCAAATCAAAATTCAAATAAAAAGTTCACACATGGTCTGTCATAAGGTTGGGTTGTATCTTCTTTCAGCCATTTGTGGGGCCATGATTTTTTTTAACAAAGGTCTTAATTATTTATCTGGTTTTAATATTAAGCCGCCATGTTTCTGGGAAATTCCTGTGGCGAGAGAAACCACACATGTAGTGGTTTGAAGCATGCACGACTGTGTTTGGCTTGCAGAATGTGATCAGGGGTGGGTGGGGAGATTGAACTCGCATCCTCCTGATCGTGAATCATGGCCTGATGCATGTGAATTACTAGACTGTGCAGAGTAACCTGGATGTGAAGTCTCATCATGAGGATTGACACGTGCTAATGAATGTCGAACGTGCTGCATGGGCAATTCAGAGTAAGGAGCCCGAATGAACACAGTAATTGTGCATTTAAGGACCTGCTCTCCCAGACTGGGGAGGAAAAAAGATCGCTGTAGCATTTTGGCTGTCACGGTGAGTGGAAGAGAAAAAGATATTTGGATAGTGTTGGTGAGAAGAGTGCAGCATTGCTGGGAGGGATTGTTCCAGACTGAACACTTGGTCAGTTGGGAGAGCAAACGCGTTGGACTTAACTGTGCCCCCCAGAGTTTACTTTCATTCTTATTAGAATTCCTTCAATAATAACCATGTTTTTGCTCATGTCTGAAGATGCTGTGATTATGCAGTATAAATAAATCTTATTATAGTGGAGATCTGTAACCGAAACTATATTACTACTCAAATCACAATTCCCTGAGTTATTTACATCACATTCTCCATGATTTTATTTTTT
This sequence comes from Doryteuthis pealeii, assembly GCA_023376005.1. Taxonomy (NCBI): domain Eukaryota; kingdom Metazoa; phylum Mollusca; class Cephalopoda; order Myopsida; family Loliginidae; genus Doryteuthis; species Doryteuthis pealeii. The sequence continues at coordinate 58,331,764 of CM042147.1, read as the reverse complement.
ATTTAAACCTCAATTATTAATAAAATTGTTTTACATTATTAATTGTTGACCATATCTACATACTAATAACATACAATTGTATTTATATATACAACAAAATAGCAGTTTACAGGGTGAACGAAAAGGCTCATTTGCCTATTGATATTAGAAATTTGATTTTAATAAATATGTTTTTAGTATTATTGATTTCTAATTGTTTGGTTTTATCTTAATGAATAAGAGCAAAAATCTTGTGGATAAATCTCAAAAGAAATCCATTAACAAGAAGAAATAATGGTAATTTTATTCTTTACTTCCAGTTTTAACTAAATCATTAAATTAGGAAAATTTAGTAATGAAAGATGGGAGTGATGGAAGAGTAATTTACAGTTGTTCTATTTTTTGATTATACCCTCCTCTGTTTCAAAACTTTTATCTGCATTCTTATTTAGTTTCATTAGCCTTTCTAATTCAATATAATATTTTATTTCATTAAAACTTATGCACCTGGAGATTGCATATATTTGCTAGTCATTACAATGAAGCAAAATTAAAATTTTTCCTGAATTTATTCTATATATTGCTCTGTCGGTCCACTTACTGGCACTAGGCACATGGAGCTCTCACCGTGGTTTACCCGTATCACTACGGCTACACATGGAATGATCCCCATTACTACAATATATATATATATATATATATATATATATATATATATATATATATATATATATATACGTGTGTGTGTATTTTTTTTTTCTAGTATTGAAGAATTGAAAAATAAAGTGCTCGATTACGGGTGTAAAAGGTGTATTTATTTATTCATTATAGTATACAATACATTTAAGGTGCAATTGACACCATTGGTATCAAAGCGACATATTAGCCACTCATCATTTAATGGTTGTGTTGTCTTGATGATAGGTGACAAACATTCTGCTTTGAAACCAATGATATCAATCACACCTTAAATGTATTGTACACTATAATGAATATATATATATATATATATATATATATATATATATATATATATATATATATATATATATATCCTCAACACTGAATATACACACACACACACATGTACACACACATATATATATATATATATATATATAGCCTCTCCACTCACATATATAGTCTTGCCACTGATTACATATAGTTCTTAATATTTAGAATTTTTATATTGTATTGTACAAATAATTATGTTGCTTTATTTTATTTTAATTTTAATGATTATTAAATGAAAATAATAGAAAAAGAAAATAACATTGGAGAAAAATGAAGTTGAAAGATTCTGGTCACATACCATGATCAAATCAATCAATTGATCAAATATAGATATTAGGAACATACAGTAGCCAATAATCAAGCAAAATATTTCCTCTTTCAATTCTTTAAATAAAAGACTAATATTTATTTAATGTTTCAAATGTATAAAATTGAAATCTTTTCTTTTTTTTCAGAACTAAGAAATGTTTTAACCATATTCCCTTGTTGGAACAAAGATAAAGGTACACTAACTTACATTTGATTAAATAAAAATAATAAAGAAAGTTACAAATTTAATAACAATAAAGTTGAACAACTCTGGTCGTATACCATGGTCAAATTGTAGAGGCCTTGTTGTAGAGGTTCACAGATGATATTAAAATGACAAATAAAATATGACACAGTTTAGGTAGAAAATACGGAGAAATGATAAAACAAATGCATATAATTATAAAATAACAAATAAATTTATTCAGAGAATAAATTTGCAAGTATTCAACAAATATGTAAATGTTCAAAAGGAATAGTGTAGATGATATGTGTAATGTAAAATGTAAAAAGTTTGTATGTTAAGTTTGGAAAAGTTCATTTTGATGTGGACAGAAATGAGAAATAAGTTTGTGTATCTGACCTGTTGAAACGGATTCTTGATGTAGGTAGAACGAAGTCGTAAGAATACTGGTAGTAGTAGTAATTGTGTTGAGGCAGTGAAGTCGTTCGTTCGAACACCTGTTTCTTGGTCGTTGTTCTATCTGGCAGCAAGACGATATCTATATGTTTGTTTGTGGTCGTCGGAATGTGTCCAGTTTGAACGTGAGATGAAGTCTGTGTTGTCTGCTATCGAAATGAATTCTGTCTAATTGTTGATTTCTTATCCATCATTTATAATACTTTAGTCGGATCAGAAAGTAATTAACTTTTTGGTGCAAACCCGCGGACGTAGTAGAAAGCAATACGAACCCAGCCAATCGATTCTGATTTTTGTGTAAACCTTTGGTTTAATCACTTTTCCTTAAATCTTTGGAAAAGGATTTGTGTTCGTGTGTTTGCTTTAATTACTTTTTCTTAAGCTTGGAAAAAAAGGATTGTATTGTGTGCTTGTTTTTAATCTCTTTTCCTTAAGTTTGGAAAGAGAAATGTGTACGTGTATTTATTTAAAAATATAGAATTGTATTCTATAAAATCAATCTGCAAGCCAAGCATAGATATCAACAGTATATGGTAGACAGTAATCAACAAAGAACAAATGATGAATTATATGATGACTAATATCTATATCTATAATCTAATATCTAATATCTCAAGTTCTAAATATACTAACCTACATTTAATCAAATAGATATTTTCTCTTTAAATTCTAATATTCATTTAATGTTTCAAATGTATAAAATTGAAATCATATTTTTTGTTTCAGAACAAAAAACTATTGTAACCAGCTTTTGTTGTTGGAAGAAACATCCCAGATCTGAAAAAGATACACTTATATTTAATTAAATAAAAATGATAAAGAAAGATATAAATTGGATAATAATAAAGTTAAAGGACTGGTCATATACCAATGGTTAAACCAATCTGCATTGAGATCATATGGTAGACAGTAATCTAGGTTGAACATTTTTTTTGGTAAAGTTACACCTCACTCTAGTTAAAGCTGACACCACTCTCCTCACAGGTGATACTGAAAAAAGAAATATTATCTATTACATTCCTTTTTTATCATTTTAATACTCTTTGATATATAATTATTATAAACTAAATTTCTGGGACATTTCCACCAATCACAACATTTTTCAGTAAAGTTACACCTCACTCTAGACAGAAATATCTTTAAAAGGGCTTTAAAATATCTGCAAAATGTTTAAAAAAGCCAAGATAGCACAAACTAAAACATACAAAAAAGAACAATTAAAATACATCCAAGGTGAAATAAATAAGATTAGAAATTCTGTAGAAGATAGACAAACACACATAAAATGGCAGACAGAAATGGATGAAAGGCTCCCCCTCCTCAGATTCTCAAAGGAAGGTAATCACTAATTACTACATGTAAGGGTCTCTAATGGTCAATTATCAACACAATTTTCCAGCAACGAAACAGTTTGAAAACCACCTGATGACATTCTAGATCAAGCCATGACCATCTCATTGACTACATTATAGTTTATGGTCGTGATTGTCATGACATAAAGCTGACTTGATTACTACATGTAAGGGTCTCGAGCAGAAAATCTCAAGGCAGCACTTTGTAGATTTCTCCAAGGAATTGGACTGCATACACAAAGGAAAGACAAAGCAAATACTACTAGCATATGGTCATTCCCAAAAATGGCATACACAAAGGAAAGACAAAGCAAATACTACTAGCATATGGTCATTCCCAAAAATGGCATACACAAAGGAAAGTCTGTCTGGTGATGTTCTCGGCATCGAGGCCGTCCGTCAACTGCCGATTCTCAAAATACCCGAGTTTATATGCTGCGAGATAGGCTCCGGAATGCCTTTGCGGTGTTTTAGCGGGAGAGTTTTTTATTGGCTGAAAATCCGGATTCCTTACAATATTATTTTTTGTTGTTTTGGAATTCCTTTCAAGCGTAACTCAATCCGAGCCTATGCGCAGAACTGCGTCAAATTGGTCACTTCGTGATAGGGTACCATTGAGTTCACTTCCGCTTGTTGCCTCCGACTTGAGTTTTGATGTTTTGCTAGCGAGGTGTATTTTGTGAGTAAGAATTGTGAATCATAAGAGATATCTTCTCTCTGATATAACACCTACAAGGAGATATATTACAACCATTTATATATATATAATATGCTTAGACTAGCTAAGCACACAAATTCTCTATAGAGGAAATTGAAGTAATAAATACTAACAATTCTGTACAATTAATAATAGTTAAAAACTGTCATTAGTGAAATCTAACTATAAAAGAAAGTTTAAATTGACTCTCATTAAATGATGATCCTTTATTTTTGTCTCTGGTATGCACTGTTTCTCACTGTCATAGATTTAATGAACTAAATTTAATGAACATACAAAAAATATCAACTGGAATACATCCAAGGAAATTCTGTAGAAGATAAACAATCACAAACAACATATCTGACAGTAAATGAAGATAGTGATAGGAAAAATACCTCAAGATCAAAGCTAAATGTTGCCAGGTAGGAAGATAGACTTCTCGAGTGGAAAGAACATTTAAAGAATCTGCTTGGAAAGTAGAAATAAGGTAGCCCAAAGAAAGAAAATATTTGTCAAAATAATTAGTAATAATAATAAATAAAATGCTTCATCTAAAATATGAAATACTTCTTTAATATTCATTTATATTTAAATTCAATTATAATGAACTAATATTTATATATAGTATAATTAATATATAAGTATATAAAATTTTAATAATAAATTTTTGTTGTTTTCCAGCTGTACAAAAAACTTACAGTTGTTTTCGAGGAAACAAATTATATAAATCCTGTTTGTGTACTCAAGAGGATGGAAATGAAAATGATATTCTTTTTTTCTTTCATCATTTTAATACTTTTAGATATTTAATTGTAAGCTATGTATATATATATTTAGTGTTTTAAGTATATAAAATTTAAAAGCTACCAGCCAAGAAGATAGGCTTCTTAAATGGAAAGAACACTTCAAGACTCTATACTAACATTTGTATAGAATAATAAGTATATAGGTATATGAAAAATTTAAATAACTATCGAAAAGTTTTGTTTTTTCAGAAGGATAAAAAAAACTGCTCTCACAGTAATGAAACTGTAAAAAAAAAACCTGTACATTCCTTTTTTTATCATTTTAATATACTTTGATATTTAATTATTATAAACTAACCATGTCTTTGGGTTATTTCAATTGGTATAATTACATCTTATTATAATGGAGATTGTGGGTTTGTCTGTCTGTAACCGAAACTATATTACTATACAAGTCACAATTTCCTTTGTTATTTACATCACATTCTCCATGATTTTATTTTTTATTTAAACCTCAATTATTAATAAAATTGTTTTACATTATTAATTGTTAACCATATCTACATACTAATAACATACAATTGTATTTATATATACAACAAAATAGCCGTTTACAGTGTGAATGGGGAGGCTAATTTGCATATTGATATTAGAAATTTGATTTTAATAAATATGTTTTGCGCATGTAGGCATGTTATCCATTTAATCTTGTGTGGATGGAAATCCATGGTCGATTAAAATGCACTTCAGGTTTTCCAGGGGTTTATTGAAATGTTATATATATATATATATATATATATATATATATATATATATATATATATATATATATATAAAAATTAATTTTGCACTGAAAATAAACTAATATTGTTATTTAAAAAAAACAAAAAACTTAAAACGAAAGACATGTTTATTTATTTTCAATGTGGCTATACGGTTAGTTAATATTAAAAAGTATTTATTTAAAAAAAAGATTTTGCTAGGGTTAGGGTTAGGGTTTAGGGGTTAGGTAAATATAATAAATATATAAGTATATGAGATTTAGATAACTATCTAAAATTTTTCTTGTTTCTTTTTTTGTTTTCAGATAACATTCAAATGGAATCAGGAACTCCCCAATAGGTGATACTGAAAAAATATTTATTATATTCCTTTTTTATCATTTTAATACTCTTTGATATTTAATTATTATTAAAAAAAAAGTCAAATACATATATATATATATATATGAAGTTCAAGCTAGAGACTTCCAGCAACATCGTCCGCCTGCCCCTGTTGCTATCTTGGGAGTTTTGGGGAAAAAAATTCTCACATTAGCAAGATTTTGAGTCACTCATTTGCTGATCAACCTGCACTAGGATTTGTTTAGAGTGGTCTGTTGCTTGTTCAATGCAAAGCACACTCTCTCCATCAATACAACATATACAGGTGCACTGTGGGCCACACGTTTGGTCTTTGTTTTGATCACATGTTTTATCACAGAGTTTGACCTCTCCGAGACATCAGCTATATGGCTAGTTACCATATACCTTGAGGGTTTTGGTGTAGTGAAATTTCTCTTTCATATTGTTCATAAAAATATGTATTTCTGAACGCTGACAGCCAAAGTAAATGAATCAAAGTCTATGATATATATATGATATATATATATATATATATATATATATATATATATATATATATATATATATATATATGTGGAAGTAAACTATTATTATTATGGTTATAATTATATTTATTGTTATAGTCATTTTGAGTTTTCACATCAGCGTCAGCTAATGGTCTTTCACTGGAGTCTGAGTGACAGCAAGTCTCCCCAGGTCTCCAGGACTCTTCTGAGTATTCTGGCAGATTGCAGCAGTCCAGTGTTCTGAATGGTTTCAATCCTTCCTCTGATTTCCAGATTTACCAAACCCTTTTCCAATCCTTTTGGGACCGTTCCAAGTGCACCAACTACAATTGGTATCACTTTGACTTTCATATTCCATAACTTTTTCAGTTCTCTGGCAAGGTCCAGGTATTTGTCCATTTTTTCATTTTCCTTTAGCTTCACCCTGTGATCTGCTGGGACTGCAAAATCCACCAATTGACAAGTTCTTTCTTTTTTGTTGTTATTATTATTATTATTATTATGAGAAACCAGGCTTCCAAACAAGGGGGAACTGAAAGAAATGGATGGTGGTTACACCTTTTTTTGGGTGGGTCTCTCTGAAACTGCGAAGAGAGAGTCTGGTGTCGGGTTTGCCATCAGAAAGGACATTGTTTTACAACTGGAATCGCTTCCAGTTGGTATTTCTTACAGGCTGATGTCTCTTTGTTTACCTATCAGAAGGAATAAATATGTGACCTTGCTGAATTGTTATGGGCCTACAATGGACTCTACTGAGGTAGTAAAGGAATCCTTTTACAGTAACCTTCGTGTTCTCCTGAGACGTACAACATTTTGTGATAAACTCTATGTTATGGGTAACTTCAATGCTCATGTTGGATGTGACACACTGACTTGGGGAAGAGTAATTGGTAAACATGGCATAGGAAAGGTAAACTCTAATGGTCTGTTACTGCTGTCTCTTTGTTGTAAATTCAGTCTTGTGATTACCAACACGAATTTCCAGCAACGAAACAGTTTGAAAACCACCTGGTGACATCCTAGATCAGGCCATGACCATCTCATTGACTACATTATAGTTTGTGGTCGTGATTGTCATGATATAAAGCTGACTTGATCACTAGCTATGTCTGATTTTCATTCAAGATTTATCATACTAATGTAGAAAGAAACTTTTTGAAATTACTTATATGAAAAAGAATCAATATTGTTCTATGAGTCAAAAAAAAAAGAATTCCAAAATATTCATTGAACAAACAAGTTGTCGAAATTAGGAGTTCCAGATAAAATGCTTCATATAATCATCTCTTTGCATGAAGGTATGAGTGCTTCTGTGAGATCAGGTAGTGAGCAATCCAGTACTTTTTATGTCTCAAACAGTACAAAGCAGGGCTGTGTTCTTGCTCCACTTCTATTTGCATTGTTTTTTTCTGCTATGCTCGAGAAAGTATTCTCAGATCTAAGCGAAGGAATAAATGTTGAATTCAGAACAAGTGGTGGCCTATACAATCAACAACGTTTTAAAGCTAGGTCAAAAATTTCCTTGCAGCTAGTACATGATCTTCTCTTTGCAGACAATGCCACTCTATTAGCACACAGCCTAAAAGATATCCAGACCATTATTGATAAATTCTCTGAGACATCAAAAGCATTTGGACTTACTATCAGTATAAAGAAAACTGAACTTCTGTACCAGCCTGCAGCATACAACCCACGTTTTGTAAACCCATCTGTCTTCATTGATGGAAAAGCATTAAAGACTGTTGACACGTTTAAATATCCTGGATCAACAGTCACATTTGATTAAAAAATGGACAAAGAAATCCAGGTAAAGCAAACACTGAAACATCGATTATGGAATACCAAAGATGTATCTCTTAAAATAAAAATTAACATCTAGAGAGCAGTCATACTTTCTACCCTACTGTATGGTGCTGAAACTTGGACACTTTACCGCAAGCACATAAACCAACTTGACGCCTTTCCCATGCATTGTCTTCATGCCACTTGCAGTATAAAATGGGATGATAGAGTAAAAAATAGTGCAATATTAAAAATATGTAACATTTCTGGCATTGAAACGTTACTAGCCAAGGTTCAGCTTAGGTGGGCTGGCCACGTTGTCAGAATGAATGAGAACAGGCTTCCAAAGAAGATGATATACAGACAATTAGTAAATGCTATTGGACATCCACTCTTATGCTATAAAGACAAATTGAAGGACAATTTGAAATGCCTCAATATTAATCTGAGTGCTTGGGAAAATCGGAAAGAATGGCGTAAGATATGTTTCACTTGATTATAGAGCTTTGTAGACTGAAACATAGAGATCAGCTCCGCCTAAATTTAAAACAAAAATACCTGATCCCACTTCAGAAAATTTCATCAATCAGTGTGGCTTCATAGCTTGCAGCAAGTCTGGGCTGCTATCACACTTGAGGAAACACAAAATATCTCCTTGAAATCATGCACAACATGGGAGGAAACAAATCACTCACTGCTGACTCTCATCTATCGTTCACGATAGGAGAGTCCACCATATATATATATATAGAGAAAGAGAGCGATATATATGTGTGTGTATGTATGTATAAAGAAGGCCTGCAACAGTTTGTAAGTTGCCTCACACATCCTTGTAAGGAGTTTGGACTTTCCATAAGTAAAAGTAAGACTAATATCATGGCACAAAACATGGACTCTCCTCTAAACATCAATATTGATGGGTGCAACCTTGAATCTGTGGAGAGTTTCAAGTACCTTGGGTCCACCATCTCAAACTCAGTCTCCTTTGATTCTGAAGTCAACAGCAGAATAGCGAAAGCAGCAGCAGTCATGGCCAAACTATATATATATATATATATATATATATATATATACATATATATATATATATATATATATATATATATATATATATATATATATATATATATATTTAAATAAATAACAAAAGACTTATAGATCTTGCATTATAGACTATTTCAGGGAGCTTAGACAAAAATGTCTAATTCTCCCGACTCATCAGATGCGAATGATGAATTCTTTATTTTTAAGGCATTTGAAAACAGAGTCTGTTTAAAAAAATATTCTGAAGTTTGAAAAAAGGAGACGGTTTTGAAATATGACATCAAATATTCTATTTTAAGGTGTGAGTATGTAGCGCTGTTAGTGGATTTTTTTGGGTATGTGGTAGTGTGTGTGTGTGTATACATTTTTTCTCTAGCGGTCAATGACAGCGGATGTAAAACCTCAAGGTTGTGTGTGTGTGTGTGTGTGTGTGTGTGTGAGTATGTGTGCGCGCGTGTGTGTGTATATTGGTAATAGGTAGGGGAGAGGTGTCATGAAAAGAAATTTTCATGTTTCATATTAAGAGAGGAGATGGAAGTTTGGGTGTGTGTGTGTGGGGGGGATTTAAAGAATGAAAAGATTTTATTTTATTTTATTTGTTTATTTATTTATTTATTTTTTAGAAAGAGTATTGTATTGTTGTTTTATAGTTAGTACTGATTATTTGACGATTGATATATATTAATATTACAATTACGTATAAGTGAATGAATTATTGTATTAATATTATTATTATTATTATAGTTTGTTATATTATTATATCTAAATACATCACTATAATTACACACATATATATGTATATATATACATATATATATATATACATACATACATATAAATTTTATTATAATTAAAAAATATATTATATTATAGTTGTAAAGATAATTGTTATAGTATATTATACATTATTTTATCATAATTTTTATTGAAAAGTTGTTATTATTGTTATTGTAATATATATTAATATAATTATTGTTATTATAAATATTATTATTAATGTTATAATTATTACTTATATTTTAATTATTGTAGTTGTTATTATTATAATATTAGTATTATTGTTATTATAATTTTTATTATCATTAAATTATTGTCATTACAATTATGTTATTATTATGATTATTCTGATGACAATTGTGTGCTAATGAATGTTTATGCAAATAGTATTATTATTATTATTATTATTATAGTTTGTTATTTTATTATATCTAAATACATTATTATAGTTATACATATATATATGTATATATATATATATATATACATATATATATATAAATTTTATTATAATTAAAATATATTATTGTTGTAAAGATAATTGTTATAGTATATTATATTCATCATTTTATTATAATTTTTATTGAAAAGTTGTTATTATTGTTATAGTAATATATATTAATACAATTATTGTTATTATAAATATTATTATTAATGTTATAATTATTACTTATATTTTTATTATTGTAGTTGTTATAATTATAATTATTAGTATTATTGTTATTATAATTTTTATTATCATTAAATTATTGTCATTACTATTATGTTATTATTATGATTATTCTGATGACAATTGTGTGCTAGTGAATGTTTATGCAAATAGTGTTAGTGTGGTTATAATTATGTGAAAATAATTATTGGTAAACAAGGATGTATATTTCTGATTATTATTTTTATCAGTAGTTATATTGTAATTGTGTCAATGGGGATTATAAATGTGTGGGGGGTTTAATATATAATAAAATATACTAACATTATATTTTGAATTTTGCCTTATGTCTGCACTTGGCTATCAGTTCATTCCGTTTGTTCAGCAGTTTTCTAGAGTCCTTAAACAATATTATTTCTATTTTTTCCGCTATACAAAGCGGGCATTTGTCTTTGAAGTTAGTAGCTGAGTTTGAAGTTCTGACAATTCTCCATTTAACCACTGGGTCGTTGTTTGAGTTCTTGATTGCCCAGTAGTGCTTGGATAATTCCGTTTGGTTAGATAGTGCGGGGTTGTTAAAGGAATGCCTATGGGTGTAGTACCTTTGCTTGAATGGTCCAGCAGTAATCCCGAGGTAATGCATGGTGTTTTCCGGGCTGTTACGAGCTGATATTTGGGCTTCGTATATTATATTGCTGGCTAGACAGTTTCTATCTAAAGGGCATTGCTGAGTCTCTCTACAATTGCATTTCCCTGTGTTCAGGTTGCTGTCTCTAGTTCTGGGGCTATTTAAGTTTAAATTAGTGTTCTCTTCTAGATTCTTGTGATATTCATTCAATATCTTTTTATTATGGGCATTAATTATGCTACTCATATTGGGAGTACATGAGTAGCTAATTTTCAGGGTATTTCTGTTTAGTATTTTGCTTAAAGGATTGTTTTGGTTAAAGTGTGTATTTATTAGGTTAAGAAAAGTTCTACCTATGTCTAATTTTGCTATTCTACAGTAAGGGGGGTTAAACCAAATTACTTTGCGTGTCCTATTCCTTGAATTACCTGGCCCATTCACACTATTTAGTTCCAATTTACTAATATATTGTAGATTATTGGTATATCCACTGTCCTTCAGAGCTTCATCATAGAAGGATTTATTGTTTTTAAAAATCCTATTGTTAGCCGACAGTCTATTGATTCTTATATTTATAGAGTGAGGGATCTTATCTAGTATGGATTTGGGGTGGTTAGAGTTTATATTCACATATAGTGGTATATGCCCTTCCTTGTGGAAAGGTTGGAAGGTATTCGTTTCCAGATTCAATGTAATATCTAGAAAATTCACTATCTTGCAGTTTGGTTTGACTTCAATTCTTAGTCCTAATTTTTGGAAGGTGCTAACTATTTTTTTCGCGATACTTGACGTTAGGGGGCCGTTACTATTAGGAACGAGGATCAGCCCGTCATCCCGGTAAATACCTATTTGGGATGGTGGGACTATATCACCTAATGAGTGTATTATATAGATTCCCACTAAGTCAGATAATTGGGCTGAGTCGTAGGCCCCCATCGGTAAATCGAAGTTGTTGTTTCCTTTTTTAACCCAATCTGACTTATTATTCCTTAATATAGTTTTTCGGCAGGCCATTATAATATCACTATCCTCTTGTGATATGTATGCATATTTCTTTGCGAAATCTATGCTTTTCCCTAGCAATTCCTTGGTTATTGATGGGTAATATTCTATGATATCAAATTGAATAAGCGTTGCTCTGCTTTTGTTTTCAATTTTTCGGAACCAGTCAATAGTGTCCATTGAGTTTTTCCATAGATGGTATTTAGTTTTATTAAGGGTTGTTTCTACTATTTCTTTGACTATTGTTTTAGATACTAGCCCTAATTCATTCTTAGTGGGGTTTATTAATCTAAATTGGCGGTTATTTTCGAAATTGGGCTTGTGGTCTTTAATTAGTACATATGCATTTTTGGGGTCTATTTTACCCATTCTATCCCTAACCGTCAATTTGTCAGCTATCTTAGCGGTATTATTATCTATTTCCAACCTGGTGTCATTATGGTCTAGCTTATAGTCTTTACTGCAGGTATCTACAAGGTATTTGTGGTATTCCTCAGGGTTGACTTTGTAGAAGTTTGGTGTTTTGTCCGCTTTCATCCATATTTTTTTAGATGTTTTTATATTTTTTGAATCCTTTTTTAGTTCTTGTTGAAAAGGATTCAGTTCTTTTCGGAATTTAACCTTCCTAATCATATTTAGGAGATCTGTTTCGAAATGGTCCAAGTGTTTGCATTTAGGTGGGGTTTTTTGTGTTTTCAAGCCGTAGAACTCCTTTTGTGCGTATCCTTCGGATGGATTTAGAAAGAAGAAAGATTTCCATCGTAGCCGTTTGATTAAATCGATGATTTTCTCGGTTAGGTGATAGACGTATTTCCTTTCAGTGGGATACGGGATGTTTTTCATAGAGTATTTAGGAGTAAAAGTAATAATTATAACATTAATAATAATATTTATAATAACAATAATTGTATTAATATATATTACTATAACAATAATAACAACTTTTCAATAAAAATTATAATAAAATGATGAATATAATATACTATAACAATTATCTTTACAACAATAATATATTTTAATTATAATAAAATTTATATATATATATGTATATATATATATATATATATATATACATATATATATGTATAACTATAATAATGTATTTAGATATAATAAAATAACAAACTATAATAATAATAATAATAATAATACTATTTGCATAAACATTCATTAGCACACAATTGTCATCAGAATAATCATAATAATAACATAATTGTAATGACAATAATTTAATGATAATAAAAATTATAATAACAATAATACTAATAATTATAATAATAACAACTACAATAATTAAAATATAAGTAATAATTATAACATTAATAATAATATTTATAATAACAATAATTATATTAATATATATTACAATAACAATAATAACAACTTTTCAATAAAAATTATGATAAAATAATGTATAATATACTATAACAATTATCTTTACAACTATAATATAATATATTTTTAATTATAATAAAATTTATATGTATGTATGTATATATATATATGTATATATATACATATATATGTGTGTAATTATAGTGATGTATTTAGATATAATAATATAACAAACTATAATAATAATAATAATATTAATACAATAATTCATTCACTTATACGTAATTGTAATATTAATATATATCAATCGTCAAATAATCAGTACTAACTATAAAACAACAATACAATACTCTTTCTAAAAAATAAATAAATAAATAAACAAATAAAATAAAATAAAATCTTTTCATTCTTTAAATCCCCAACCCCCCCCCACACACACACCCAAACTTCCATCTCCTCTCTTAATATGAAACATGAAAATTTCTTTTCATGACACCTCTCCCCTACCTATTACCAATATACACACACACACGCGCACACATACTCACACACACACACACACACACACACACAACCTTGAGGTTTTACATCCGCTGTCATTGACCGCTAGAGAAAAAATGTATACACACACACACACTACCACATACCCAAAAAAATCCACTAACAGCGCTACATACTCACACCTTAAAATAGAATATTTGATGTCATATTTCAAAACCGTCTCCTTTTTTCAAACTTCAGAATATTTTTTTAAACAGACTCTGTTTTCAAATGCCTTAAAAATAAAGAATTCATCATTTGCATCTGATGAGTCGGGAGAATTAGACATTTTTGTCTAAGCTCCCTGAAATAGTCTATAATGCAAGATCTATAAGTCTTTTGTTATTTATTTAAATATAAATTTGCTCTGTGACTCTAACAATAAGAGCACACATTGAGCTCTCAAACTGCGACAAGTTGTTTTTAAAAAAACCTATGTCGTAAGGAAGATTTCTTCTCTGGACTTTTGGATTATATATATATATATATATATATATATATATATATATATATATAGGTATATGTAAAAACAAAATTTCTTTTGCGATGAAACAAAGAAAATACAGTGCTCAATCACAGTTTGTAAGAGCTAATATTTATTTATTTTACAATGTTTTCATAGATCAATGTTCATTATCAACGACCGCGTTTTCATGCTAAAGCAATCATCAGGTTGAGGAGCAAGATCCAATGGTGTTTGTTGTGGTTCTTTACTCAAAGTCACATTTAGGATTGTAAATAACGTCGGTTAATTTTTCCGAATGCTGTTATTATTTTTTTTAAAATTTGAATTTTTTGAAGTAATGCCAACGAAGTTGCCTCCCTTTATTCGTTAAAAAAATATATAGGGTGTTTTTTTAAAAACCGTTTTATTTTTTATTTTTTATTTATAAATTAATTCCGTTTGGCAAAGGGTGTATATGACTTCAAAAAATCATTTTAATATATATGGTAGAGTCTTTTAAGTTTTTATCCCACATAATATAAAGGTGGATGGTGTTGTAACTCTGTCGAAAAATCATTTTTTCACTGTTGAAATATTGGATATCATTGCAAATAATTGCTTTTTCACTGTTGAAATATTGGATATCATTGCAAATAATTGCTGAATGGTGTTGTAGGATGGTGTTGATACTCTGTCGAAAAATCATTTTTTTACTGTTGAAATATTGGATATCATTGCAAATAATTGCTGAATTTATTCTCACGGTGGATGTTGAGTATCTCCTCTCCATGCATTTAGGAAGAATTTTCTTTTATGGGGACATTGTTTGAAGATTTCTGATTTTTTATTTAAACTTCTATTATTATTATTGTTATTATTATTAAAGGAAATCAAGTTTTTTAATATTCTAAATTTTTCGGTAACACATAAGTTGCAGTATCTGGAGCCATTTGTGTAACATTTGGGATGATCTAAGATTTTCCACTCTATTTTGTGAGGTATATCTTTTTCTTTCAGTTTCCATATCCTTGTTGCAAGGGAAGTTGTTTCTCTTTTATCTTTCTTTCTGAAAGATTCCATATGGACGTAAAATCTTTGCTTGAAGTCACCCTGGGTCATCCCAACATATTTGTCCGTGCATATAGGGTGATTCGCAACTGTAGATGTTACCTTAGCCTCATATACTACTGATCTAATGTTACATTTCTGATTTAGAGGGCAGTCTTTTTTAATTCTACAAGAACATGAAGGGTTTAAGTTTGGTTTAGAATTTGATGTAATAAGTGATTTCATTGAGAGTCCACATGAGTAGCTAGTTTTTACCGTATTTCTATTAAATATTTTATTATATCTATTTTGGGGTGGGAAGTGTTTATCTATTAAGTCTAGAAATTTTTTACCAACATTTGTTTTAACTGTTTTAGAAAAAGGGGGCGTAAACCAAATTATCTTTCTTTTTCTGTTTTTTGAATTATTATGTTTGGGGATGTTATCTATGTAGTATATTTTTTCTTTGAATCCGCTATTAAGTAATGCTTTATTGTAATATGGGGCGGCCTTTTCAAAAATATCTTTGTTGGATGATAGTTCTGAGATTCTACGGCTAATGTTAGGGACTAGATTTTTTAAAACTAATGGTGGGTGGTTGGAATTTATATTAATGTATTTAAGTTTTTCATTTTGTTTGTGGTATGGTTTATACGTATCATTTTTAAGATCTAAATTGACATCTAGGAAATTGACATTTGTTAAGTTAGTATCTATAGTAATCTTGAGTTCCATATTATCTAGGTGTGTTATTATATCTTTACGTAATCTATCTAATGATTTACCGGAACAGTCCCGTGAAATACAAATTCCGTCATCCCGGTAGAGTGCGAATGTGTGTTCAGGAAATTTCTGTTTAAGTGAATTTAATATATACAATCCTACTAAATCACAAATTCCCGCACTATCGTATCCCCCCATAGCGATGTCGAAATAATCTGATGGGTTTGATTTTTTTACCCAGGATTTACCTTCATTGAAAAGGATTGTCTTTCTTGCGTGCATGATTGTGTTAATTTCTAAACTATTTATTTTGGTAAAGTCATTGGCGAATTCTAAAGCTTTACTTAAAAGATTTTTAGTGATTGATGGATAGAAATCAACAATGTCAAATTGTGTAAATTTATGGCTTGTTTTAGATGGGATATCTTTGAACCAGTTAATTACAGCTGATGTATTATCCCATTGTAATAATTGGGTCTTATTTCTGATTTCTAGGTTTATTTTATTAATGATATTTTTGCTTACTAATCCCAGTTCTGATTTAGCTGGATTTATTAATCTACAGGATGGTCTGTTACTAAAATCAGATTTATGGTCTTTCAAAGTAATAAAGGCTTCTCGTTTAGCAAGGCATTTAATTCTATCTTCTAAATTAAGTTTTTTTGCCAAAATTTTAGCCTCCTCATTTATGTTGTTATATGCATTGGCTTCAGTTTGTTGGTATTTATTTGTTATGCTATTTAAAAGTAGTTGTTTGTATTTGTTTTTATCTAATTCATATAAATTATTAGTTTTATCAGAAAATACGAAAGTGTTATCAGATGATCTAAATTTTTTTAAATCTTTAAATAATTTATATTGGAAATTATTTTTAAAAATACGGAATTTAATATTATGAATAATATCTATTAAGTCAATTTCAAATTCTGCTAATTCTTTAATTTTTGGTGGGTATTTATTAGATTTAAATTTGTTTACCGTTGTTGTGTTTATCTTCCCGTCAAATGCAAGGGCTTTCCATCTCATCCTCCTTGTTACATCTTCTATTTTATTTATGAGTAATTTCATGTATGTTTCCTGTGGGAGTGTAGGGATATTTTTTACCGTATAATCCATTTCGTGTAGATCCATTTTAATAGAAAATTTCTTTCTTCCTAGAGTGCTCTACTATTCCTGGTTGTAGGTTCCTGTTGATTTGTTTTACATCAGGTTCTTAATCCATTTTAGGAGCGATATAGGTATATGTAAAAACAAAATTTCTTTTGCGATGAAACAAAGAAAATACAGTGCTCAATCACAGTTTGTAAGAGCTAATATTTATTTATTTTACAATAATTATTTTAGCATGAAACCGCGGTCGTTGATAATGAACATTGATCTATGAAAACATTGTAAAATAAATAAATAAATAAATATATATATATATATATATATATATATATATATATATATTCGTAGATATGGAGGCGCGTGGGCTAGTGGTTAGAGTCGTGGAAAAATGGTCTCGTCGGTTCAAGTTCAATTCCTAGACGAAGCTGTTGGCATTTCACATAGCGTTAATACCCTTGTGAAAGGTATGAATCCATATATTTTCCCCCCAGCTATGGGTAAAATAGTAGGGCAGACTGGGCTCTTTAACCAAAATATTATCTTATTATAAATCTAATCATTGTTTGAAAAAAATCCCACTTCATTTGCTTCTAATTATCGTAATTTACACTTAAGTCAAAGACTGACCAATCTCTGTCATAAGTATAGTTTATTTCTCTCACCCTCTCTCAATACATGTAGAATAGAGGAGAGTATGAGGAGAGAAATTCATTACCTTGCTTGAAAAAAATTACGGCTGGCTGCTGGACGGATTTTACCACCCTCTCTGTCTCTATGTATATATCTCTCTCTTTTTATTATCTACATACACTAGCTACTGGCAAAAGGATCCTAAAATGTGTTTTTGACAAAATGACTTTAGCCCCCCCCCCTACAGAAAACAATTTACCAAAAATCACGGAATTATCAGATTTTAATGAAATTTTCAGTGTTTATTTATCAATGAATGATCTTTATAATGCATTTATTTTATTTCAAAACTTTCTCATTTTTTTCAGGTCGCTTAATTTTGACCCCGCTTAGGTTGGGGGCATAAAATGTTTTGCGAGTGGTCATTTTCAATACTAATTACAGTATAAATAAAGAGATAAAAGACTGAAGTTATGAATAGAAACAAAAAAAAAATTTTACAATGGCTATTCTATGAGAAAATAAGTTTCGAAAATCGAAAAATAAAATGTAAAAAAATAAAAAATAATTAATTTTTTGGAGATTTTTTTTTTACTCATTTCGTTAATTATTTAATTGGCTATTATCTTATAAAAGAAAAAATATAAATTGATATTTTCTGCTTAAAAAGGGGAGGGTTTTTCTTTAAAACTTATTACTTGATGTATCTAAAATAAGGTTTGCATTGAATAGATATTTATTTCTAGAATCTAAAAGTATAGCATTTTAAACTTAAAATCCGAATATTTTTATTTTAAATGAATTTTATATATTAATTATTCATAGCAAAAATACTAAATTAAGTTTTGAAATAAAATAACTGATGTGTTATTGTTATATTATTTGGGGTTATCCACAAAGGATGTCTTCAGATTGAGAAGTCGGAAACAGGAGCTCGTTTTCATATGTGTTTATTCATGGCTGACGGGGCAGGAAGTACAAAGATTAAAGGGCGGACAATTAGGGTTTAGTTAAGGGTTTGTCCAATGGACTTAACTAATACAACATCTCCCTTTCTTAATTAAGAATGGGCTTTTTACTTTAATATGTATTTAAATTTTTTAAATCTTTATTTGTGAATGTTCATTTTTAAATTCTTTTTTTTTTCTTTCGGGGAAAGCTAGAATAGAAGTAAATTTTTTAAAAGTTTTTAGTAGGAAGGTTTCAGAGGTCTAGCCTCTGAGGAGTCCTTATACATCGCCGAGATCGCCGTGGTTCAGGGGTTGGCCTTGGTGGTCCACAGCTGGGTGATTGGATGATCGGTTGCTTCATCGCTATGGGCGGTGCTGGTGGTTCAGGTATTAGTACCTGACTGGAGGTTGTTGGTGTGCTTCTCTGGTGACTGTTATGACATGAGGGAATGTCAGCATTTGTACGGTGTGGTTGTTCTATTTGTGATGTGTTTGCATCAGCTATAGGTAGTTGGTATTGTCTACCTTTATGTACCGGACTGCATCTAGCTGGCCTAAGGAACTGTCTATTCCTTCAGTGGGTGCTACCATCCGCAGACTCTACCATGTATGACCTTGGTTCAGTAGTAGGGTGTTGGATTGTTCCGGGTTCCCACAATTTTGTCCTCTCATGCTGAACATAGACTTTTTGACCAGCATACAACGGGGGATGTTTTCGATTTTTGTATTTGTTGTATTGATCCCTCGATTTGTTTTTGTAACATTGTATTGCTTGTCTAGTCTGTTCATCACCAAGCTGCTCTTTTGATACAAGTGGTGTTCGCATCTGTCTCCCATTCAGTAATTCTGCTGGAGATTTAAGGTGAGCTGACAATGGTGTCGCTCTGTACGCCATCATTGCTAGGTGGCAGTCATGCCCGGTTTCCCGTGCCTTTAGTAAAATTCTTTTGCACACTCCTACCATCCTTTCTGCAAAACCATTAGATTGTGGGTAGTGTGGGGAAGATGTTTTGTGTAGGAATGCATACTTTTTCGCAAAGTCTGTAAATTCTTTGCTTGTAAATTGGGGTCCATTATCCATGTAGAGGATCTCCGGCGAACCTCTTTCCTCGAAGATTGCCTTCATGTTGTTAATGACGGCTGTAGATGAGGTTGACTGGAGTCATCTCACAAATGGGCTTCGGCTGTAGTGGTCTGCTACAAGTAAGTACTCATTTCCTGCCATTGTGAACAGGTCGGCACTTACATATTGCCAAGGGTATGTAGGTGTTTCGTGCTGGCGCATCGATTCGGCTGGAGTGCTCGCTTGATATTTCTGGCAGGTGTGGCATTTGGCAATAAAATCCTCAATGTCCCTATTCATCCCTGCCCAGTATACAACTGTTCGGGCCCTCAGCCTTGTCTTCTCAACTCCTTGATGTGATGCATGGAGTTCTCCTAGGATCCCTCTTTGTAGTGATGTTGGTATTATTATTTTATCACTCTTGAGCAGGATCCCATCTTGGATTCCTATTTCATCCCTGAAATTCCAAAAGGGTATGAGACTGGTTGGGCAGCTAGATTGATCATCGGGCCAGCCAGCCATAACAATATGGGAGAGTTCTTTTAGAACTTCATCCTTTGAGGTTTACTCTCTGATATTCTCTATCCTGGTTGGTGAGAAATTCTGATAAGTGGTTACGTTGTGCACTTTCACATCTATCCCTTCAATATGCTTGCTGGGTATTGGTGATACTCGTGATAAGCAGTCTGCGATTGGAACTGCTTTTCCTGGGGTATATTTTACGGTTATGTCATAACCTTCAACCTTTAGCAACATTCTTGCTAACCTTGGGGGTGCTCGTGCTATGTTTTTTAATGCTATGGACTCTAAAGGCTTGTGATCTGTTTGGATTGTGACCTTGTGACCCCATGCATAGTGGTGAAATCTTTCTATGCCAAAAACAATAGCCAACATCTCCCTTTCAATATTTGAATATCGGGTTTCTGGACCCGACAATGTCTTGCTCGTGAATGCGACTGGCATCTCATTTTGTAGGAGAGCTGCACCGATGCCTGCTGTCGATGCGTCTACTTGAATGACGATCGGTGCTTTTGGGTCGAAATACCTCAATATCGTGACTCTCCGGATTTCTTCTTTTACTTCCTCAAAAGCCATCTGCTGTTGCGAGGACCATGTAAATTCCTTATCCTTTGATGTTAAGTCACGAAGTGGTTTGGTTAATGTTGCAAGGCGGGGTGTGAACTTGTTTAAATAGTTAACAAGTCCCAGAAAACTGGTGAGTTGCTTTACATCCTCCGGGGGTTGCATTTTGACAATCGCCTCTACTTTCTTCGGGTCTGGTTTGATGCCATCTTTTGAGATGATGTGACCGAAAAAGGGTATCTCTTCTGCTTTTACCACTAGTTTCTCAGGGTTGAACTTGCAGTTTATCTCCCTTGCTCTTAGTAGTAGCTGTCTTAGTGCATGGTCATGATCACTGCCATCCTCCTTGAATCCATAAACAATCATGTCATCACAAATAGAAAGGACGTTTTTTATATCCCCAAAGTTCTCTTCCATAGCATGCTGGAATTCGTCTTGTGCACATTTTATTCCCATGGGGAATCTATTAAACATATATCTCCCAAATGGAGTGATAAATGTTGTCAGTTTCCTGGATTCTTTGTCCAGATTTAAATGCCAGTATCCTGACTTTATGTCAACAATCGTAAACCATCTAGCTCCATGTAGTTGGGATACGACTTCTTCAAATGTTGGGGTGACGAAGTGTGGTCTACGTACTGCTTTGTTTAAGTCTCTAGGGTCTAGACATAGTCTGACTGAGCCATTAGCCTTAGTCACACAAACGAAAGAATTGACCCATGGCGTTGGTTCAGTCACTGGAGATATGATACCTTGGTTTACCAGGGAATTTAGCTCCGTTTTAAATTTATCCCTGAGAGCTATAGGGATTCGTCGGGGTGGGTGCACGACTGGTGGTGTTCTCGGGTCTACATGAATGGTGTATTCACCAGGTAAGCAGCCAATTGATTGGAATACGTCTGGAAATTCCTGGAGAATTTTATCTTTTGTTAGTAAATTTCCTCTCATACTCAGTCTTGGTGTTGGTACTGGTTTCCTTCCGTGGTGAAGTTTCTCTTTTTTAGTACCGTTTTTCTGTGCATTTTGTTCCCTCGTGGCTGGAGTGTCCGTTTTTATAGCCAAGTTTAAAGTTACTAGGCCCAATTCCCGTGAAGTTTGAAGTCCTAGCAGCATTGGTCCTTCACAATTTACAACATGAAATGTTGCACCAACGAATCTGTCACGGAACCCTACTCCTAGCCAACATGTCCCTTCTTGTTTAATAGCAGTTCCGCCAAACGCAAATAAACGTACGTTCGTCTTTTTGAGTGGTACTCCCTTGAGATTGTTGAACATCTCTTTTGGTAAGAGGTTACTCATAGCCCCTGTATCCACCTTAGCATTTATCTCCATTTGTTTCTTTTTGTTGCCAATTTTTAATTTGGCATATGCCTCCGTGGCATTAGAGGGTAGTTTCTGGATGGAGTAGAAGTATACATCCTCGCTACTGGAGTCGCTGTCGTTTTTATTCGTCGCCATGTGGATATTTCTGTTTTTAGTTGGTTTGTAGCCTCGTTTTCCTTTTGTTTCCTTGTTTTTTTTCCTGGGTTTTTGAACGGCAAATTTTTGCAAAGTGACCTTTTCTGTAGCAAATAGCGCATATTTTTCCTTTCGCAGGACATTCACCTTTAAAATGGTTCCTACCACAGCAGCTACACTGGACGTAATTATTTTTCATTTTTGAAAGTACCGCGTGCGCGCTGGAGTTCTCAAGTGGAACACGAATGGTTTCTATTTGCTGGGCCGTAGCCTCATCGGTTTCCGCTATGCTCAATGCTTTTGTTATTGTCAAGTCTCTGTTTTCCTTCAATAGGGACGTTTGAGTTTGTTTAAGCATCATACCAAATATGAAAATGTCAACAATTAATGTTTCCTCAACAATAGGATGATATTCGCATTGGTTTATAATTTGTCGTAACCGCTTCAAATATGCGTGCGACGACTCGTCTGGGTTTTGTCGGCATTTTAAAAGTTCGTATCTTGACACACGGAAATTTGACCGTGGCCTAACATACTTTCTGAAATATTTTATGTATGTTTCGACAGTCCTGGCTTCACCCGGTTGAAACGCAAATGTATCGCTTACTTCTTGTCCTTCTACACCGGACCATAATAAAAGATATCTAAGTTTGACGTGTTCATCCAAATCTCGTAGCGGACCTTCAAAGTGAAGCTCTACTTGTCGAATAAACCTTTCCATCTCTTTAGGAAGATTCCGACTAGACCAGTCTATCGTTGGTGGAGGTAGTTGACCAGCCATATTCAAAAGAATTTTTTTTTTAACAAAATGTGCGGAGAAAAATTTCTCTTACCTTCGTAAAAATCGAAGTGTGACCACATGTGTCCCTTTTTTAAAAATGTTTTAAAGTCTTCAAATCCTTGGAAATATCACTGTTGTCCGTGATTTTCTTGGTTTAAATTGTCCTTGTAGGTTTTTAATCCCTTTTATCTGACACCATGTTATATTATTTGGGGTTATCCACAAAGGATGTCTTCAGATTGAGAAGTCGGAAACAGGAGCTCGTTTTCATATGTGTTTATTCATGGCTGACGGGGCAGGAAGTACAAAGATTAAAGGGCGGACAATTAGGGTTTAGTTAAGGGTTTGTCCAAGGGACTTAACTAATACAACAGTTATAAAAATTCATTAATTGATAAATCAATACTGAAAATTTCATTAAAATCGGATAATTCCATGATTTCTGGTAATTTTTTTTGCAATCGCGAATGTTATATTAAATTTGTAAAAAAGCCACTTTAAGCCATTTTAAACCAGTGTCTCAGACCGAAAGCGATAGAAATTGACCGAAAAATCGTTTTAAATGTTTTGTTTTTTTTAATTGTATATGTAATGATATTTTTCTTTTTTAATGATGGTCATTATGTTACTACTTATTGTTTTAGACAAAAGTTTGACTTTAAATAATTGATATAATTAATTTTAATTCGTTTTTAAAACAAAAGATCTGTTGCTAGCAGACGAATTATGGGCCATCCTACTATTATCTTATAAAAGAAAAAATATAGATAGATAGATAGATATGAAGATGGATAGTTTTTAATAGACTGAGCAGGGTCGTTATTTTGATAGTCACTGGGTAGCAATTTTTGAGGCTGGGACGCACTTCCTCATAAATTACTCATGTTTCATAAAATAAACTTGCATACATTAATTACAAATGAACAACTACATTAGTGAGAGAGCACTAACCCAAATAATAAAATCATGAATGAAAACATTCTCTCTTGCTCCCTGATACCATTGAAGTAAAATGTATACCCTCCTGTTTAATTTATCACTCTAGTCAATACTTTTGGGCTGGGAGGGGGGGTATAAGAGTTGNTACTACACTGAATTCCTTTTAGTATAGGTCAGGTTATCTGCCCCTAGTTTTGTTATTATCTATTGATAAAAAGTAGACCACACATGTTTTAAAATCCTTCTCATGTTTTTGCTTCATTGATTGTTTGTTGGTCTGTTTTGTTTTATGGCATATCAACCTCAGTGGGTCATTTAATGCCGACAAAGTTTTGATATAAATTCATTCTTAATGGATACTCAATTTTATTTTTATAAACCCATTTTCTATTTAACCCATAGATGGGGCCCTAGAAATTACTATCACTCTGGGTCAGAGTAGACCTGGGAGTAATGGTGATGCAGAGGTACTCTACATTTCCCAGACTTCATTGATTGAGTCCTATTAGATATATATGAATTTACCTGAGATAAAAACGTATATCTTATTTTCATATGGAATTAGGTTAATAAATTCCCAACACCCCCTTCTCATTGTTTTAACTCAAAGCACTACCTCAAAAGATAATCTGTGCAAAATAAAACAGAAAAGATTATTTTCCAAATACAAAATTGTTTCCTTTGTCGTGGGTCAATAAAGAGACGAACACACAACGTTTTTTTACAAGGAGAAAGCTTAACACAAACAAAACGAATGAAGGAACAAATGAAGGAGTAACAGTGTAAGAAACAAGGCTTTTATTTACCGAAGATACAGCAAATAGAATTATTTGACTTTGTTTTGGTGTCGGTCCGTCAGGTCGGTTTGTTGTCTGGTTCCCGTTAGTGTTTGTCGATCAGGGTTTCTGGAAGCTCCTAGTAGCGATAGTACTCCGGCGTGGCTAGCGTTGCAAGTAGCTAGGCTGTAGCAGTTTTTGTCGGGGATCAACGACTGATGACCATAGTCCTGGTTAGGACCAAAGGGATGATGTCACGCTGAAGGGAACCGACTTTCAGTATAGTTCTCAGGAGAACCATTAGGAAACGCCGTATCGAGCTTAGGAACACCAACTTTTGTTTAGTTCTAAGAAGAACTATTAGTAATGCCGTATCGAGCTTAGGAACACTGACTTTCGTTTAGTTCC
Organism: Doryteuthis pealeii; assembly: GCA_023376005.1. Taxonomy (NCBI): domain Eukaryota; kingdom Metazoa; phylum Mollusca; class Cephalopoda; order Myopsida; family Loliginidae; genus Doryteuthis; species Doryteuthis pealeii. Next base: position 58,306,224 of record CM042147.1, on the reverse strand, counting down.
AAGAAGAACTATTAGTAACGCAGTATCAAGCTTAGGAACACCGACTTTCATTTAGTTCTAAGAAGAACTATTAGTAACGCAGTATCGAGCTTAGGAACACGACTTTCGTTTAGTTCTAAGATCTCTCTTATTACTTGCTTTTTAATCAGTATTAAATTTAAAGAATTTTAGAATAAAAGCCTTTTAACAAAATAGGCAGTTAAATATATCAACTACTTATTTCGTAAATAAGTCAACATAATAGCAATAACAAAATTTAAAAATAAAAATACGATGTAGTTAACTCAAACTTTGTTTTAAATCAGTATTTAATTTTTTCGTATATAACAAGAGTTTTAGAAAAAAAAAGCCTTTTACAAAAAAACTTATACGGGGAACTGAGCACCCCTGAAAACTCGAAAATAAATAACTTAAAAAATTTTTTTTTTTACAATCGGATAGATTGGTGTGGCAATCGATAATAATCCATTGAAAGAAGGAAAAAAAATTAAAAACGAAAATTTAGAGGCGGGGGGCGGCTGAAAGTTCAGGTCCGCCAAAAAAGCCTTTTACCAAAAATAGTAGTTAAATTATATAACTACTTATTTCGTAAATAAGTAAACAAGGCTGAACTTGAAAAACGTCGGAAAATTAGGGTGGCTCAGAAAAACAGAACCCCACACATTTTGTAATAAAACTGTTAATTTTAACTAGGGGCGGTAAGGTTAGGGTTGGTTTAGGTTGGGGTTTAGGGTTAGTTTAATGGAAATGAATAAAAAATTTTGGTTTCTGTTTTTTCTGGGTCACCCTAATTTTCCGACCTTTTTTCATGTTCAGCCCTCTTATCATGAGATTTCTTTTAATCAATTATTAACATTTTTTTTAACTTCTAGAAGTTACTTTAATTCATTCATATTAGTGTTGTCTCGAATATAACATTATTTCAACCGTTTATTCATTAGACAATTCTCGGCGATTTAAAAAAAAATTTGATAAATAATTATCTCTTTTTAGTTACCACTAATTTTCCCTGTGAAATTTACCCTCCCCCTGTATTTAACACCATGAAAATTAATATTATCTTTAAAAAAATTTTCCCATTTGAAAGAAGAAACATTAAACAAAACTCCTGATGATTTTTTTTTAATTTTCAGCCTGACAGAAATAATGTAAATTATGATTGGAAAAACAATGTTTTTCATTTTTGCACCGTTAAATCAACTGAAATTTAACGTAGCCAAAAACAACTTACGACAATAGGATTTTTTAAAATATACTATGAAAAATCAATTTTCACAAAAATATATAGGGGAAATATTTTTTTACGAGGTCTATGCCCCATCTCCTATTTTATTTATATGAGATATTAAAAAAATGAACTAAAAATTGGGTATACCTATCCTTATTTCTCCTCATCACTCTTTAGTGTTCCTATTTTTTGTTAGTCCGCCGTCATGGACCGGGTACTTTAGCTAGTATATGTATAAAAGGAAGTTTTGGTATGTACGTGTCGACGTATAACTCCAAAATGGGAGGTCACTCAGATTTGAAATCTTGCATACACCTTGATATCTTTTCTAACTAAGAAACACGTCAAATTTGGTTATTGATTTTTACTTATTAAGGGATATAACTAATTAATTAAACAAAAAATCAAACAATTTTCGGAAAGTATCGTAAGCTGCCCCTGCAGCTTGGTGTATCAGCAGAAGTGTGACTGCTGCTTTTTCAGCTACCCCGAAGCAGAAGAAGAAAAAGAAAGAAATAATATCAGCTGCCAAAAATATCCGCTACAACTATGACTAAATTTAACATAAAATAAAAATGGGTTTTTTTGGAGGGGTCCAATCTCTAAAATATTTATTTATATAATCTTTCTAAATATGTAATTTGTATGAGTTTATCCATTGAATTATTTTACAGGTGTGTAAAATATTTTGCTTTGGAGAGCCGATTATAATTTCAGACTAACGTAAAATCTAATCTTTGTCCATATTCTTAAATTGTACACTCACTTAAATTAAATGTTGTCATACACAAAAAATTGTAGAAAAATTAAAATTGTTTCAAAACACAAGTTTACGCTTACATTTAAAAAAAGTAAGATTGTAAATGTAAATAAAAAATATCATGAAAATGTTTTAAAATATTCACCAGTATAGGGTTGTATATATATATATATATATATATTAAATTAAAAAAATGATAAACAAGTTGTTTGTAATTAATACTAATGGTAAAAAAAAGTCTTAATTTTTAGAGAACTAATAAAAAAAACTTTTAAACAATATGTTTTTAAAATACTATCTTGAGTTTAAGCAAAAATAGATATTGCAATACGAAGATTTAAATTTTCGATTCTCAGCTTCTTTTTATCAATAAATACTGGATTTGAATTGTCATGTACAAAAATTGAAATAAATAAATTACAATGTATTTCTAACTCAGCAAGCAATTAAAAACTAATTTAAAATTGTCCCCAAAATACTATTATTATTTCAAACTGGATTTTCAGTGAAACTTTTCGCGGACAACAATATTCTATTTACAACAATGAAACTTGAATAAAGGTTATTATTATCTTCAAAATGTTTGGACCGTTCAAAGAAGAAACATTTTAAAAACTCCTGATGATATTTTTTTTAAATTCAGCTTACAGAAAATAAAAAATTATGAACAAAAACAATGTTTACATTTCGTACCGTTAAATCAACTGTAGTTTAAAGTAACTAAAAACAAGTTATGACTATCTGCTTTTTTAACAAATTCTATGAAAAATGAAAAATATGTTTGAAATAGGTTTTTTTTCTTAAAATATGTTAGGGGAAATTTTTTACAGGTCCTTACCCCCCCCATTTTATGAAATCTGAAAAAAATAAACAGATAAAAAAAAATTTTTTTCTATAAATATAATAGTCTGAATAATTATATCAAGATTTTTACAAGTTTCTATACGGGATTTTTTTTAGTAAAAAAAAAAAAAAAAAAAAAGAATTCTACCTAAAAATGTCAAATATATGACAAAAAATTATTTCAAAACACACAAAAATCAGGATTACATTTAAAAAATATTTTCAATGTTAAAGAAAAAAAATTCCCTAAAATAAACAATGTAATACATAAATTTTCAGTGATGTTTTTTTGATTTTATTCTTATGAACACCTCTTGGTGTTCCTAAAAATGTTTTGTCCGGTCATGGACCGGGTACTTTTGCTAGTTATTATCATTATTTTATATACAACAGCAATTAACTGTAGAATTTTTATTTTTATTGTTTTTTCTCTCCTATTTTGGTTGAATTGGAGAATGAACATATTTAAGTGACAGTGTTCTATGTGTTGCAATCAGGTGTGTGCCCAAATATGTCGGAAAACCAAAAACAAAGCAAATGTGAAGACTTGTAAAGTAGAGGTCAGCTTTAGCAGAGGTCCTTAAATGAACAAAAGGGCCTTGTGAATGTTCACTGAAAATTGTCTGGTCTGTCTTCGTCTCTCTTAGTTTGTTGTTTTTTTGGCGATTTTTTTTCCTTATGACATTGTCACGAAGTGTCTGTCGATAATTCAACACTCGCTAAATCGTGTGATCCTGAGTGACTAGGCAAATTGACTCTCCAAGAAAAAGAAATATTTCAGGGGAAAATACAGAAGGTTTTTTTTAAGCAAAATAAGTAAAAAAAAGGAATTTAGTCAATAAGACAATTTATAAGTGATGAATTAATTATTTTATTTTATAAAAATAATTATTTATTTTCTTTTTTTTTAATGAAACAGACACGTGCAAAATATAAAGTTCATGAAACAGTCAATAAATACCTTCTTTTTTTCCGTTAAAACATAAGTTGCTCTTTGTTATTATTTTTTTTCTCTCCTTATTTTTTATCAAATATATGTTCCTCTTTCTTTCTTTAAATCCATTTCCAAAAACAATTACTTCTTTTCGTTTTCTTTCCTTTTCAAATTAATTCAGTTTTTAATTCAACAAATCTCTTTCTCCAAACTTTTTTTCCAAATCCGTTCCAAACAATACTTCTTTTCATTTTTTCTATTTTTCAGACATAGACATTCCCACTTAATTATTCCAAACGTCACTTCACTCTACTGTCGTATGTCTTGTTACTGTTTCAATTCCATATTCTGTCTATTCCTTTTCGTGTCCAACCGTCTCTAAATTCTGTCGCCTCTAAACTCCGTCTGTGTATTCTTATCGTCTGTCTGTTTCAATTTTTTTTCGGGTATTAGGCTACAGTCCCAAGCCGATTATCGTTCATTGTGTCGGATGTAAAAAGTGGCCGAATAAATTGTCCTATTATTAAAATGATATCACCCCAAAATTCCAATTTTTTTTTCGCGCATGTTTATTGTCGCAAGAATTAATAAAATAAGTTTTAAGTGATTAAAATACGTATAGAACGAAAATAGCTCGAATTCAATTAGCCAATGAGATTACAGATTTTATCTGGAATGTAAACATCAGCTGGTGTTCTGTGTTTATGAATAAAAAAATGACCCTCAAAACACCCCCAAAAAATTCCTAATAATATGCTTTAGTAACTCAAGCAAACAATAATAATGCTTTAGTAACTAAAGTAAACAATTTTTTTTCTTCAGAAAAAATTTCAAAATATAATTTTCAATTAAAGAACTGGCTTTTTAGAAAAATTTTTTTAATTTTTTAATGAACCTAAAAAAGCGTAAGACTTTAGCCCCTACAGAATATAATTTACCAAAAATCAGGGAATTATCGGATTTTAATGAAACTCTCAGTGTTTATTTTATCAATGAACGATCTTTTATGCAATTATTTATTTTATTTCAAACTTTCTCATTTTTTTCAGGTCACTTAATTTTGACCCCACCTTATGTTGGGGCATTTTCGATACTAATTACAGTATAAATAAAGAGATAAAAGGACCGAAACTTATTGAATAGACAACAACAAGTCACGTAAATAAAATGAGTAATAAGCGAATTTGCTTTTTAGAAAAAATAAAAAAAAATAATAGTATTTCGCATATCGCGTAAATTTTTGTTGTTTCTATTCATAAGTTCGGTCTTTTATCTCTTTATTTATACTGTAATTAGTATCGAAAATGCCCCCAACATAAGGTGGGGTCAAAATTAAGTGACCTGAAAAAAATGAGAAAGTTTTGAAATAAAATAAATAATGCATTATAAAGATCGTTCATTGATAAATAAACACTGAGAGTTTCATTAAAATCCGATAATTCCCTGATTTTTGGTAAATTATATTCTGTAGGGGGGCTAAAGTCTTACGCTTTTTAGGTTCATTAAAAAATTAAAAAAATTTTTCTAAAAAGCCAGTTCTTTAATTGAAAATTATATTTTGAAATTTTTCCTGAAGAAAAAAAATTGTTTACTTTAGTTACTAAAGCATTATTATTGTTTGCTTGAGTTACTAAAGCATATTATTAGGAATTTTTTGGGGGTGTTTTGAGGGTCATTTTTTTATTTCATAAACACAGAACACCAGCTGATGTTTACATTCCAGATAAAATCTGTAATCTCATTGGCTAATTGAATTCGGAGCTATTTTCGTTCTATACGTATTTTAATCACTTAAAACTTATTTTATTAATTCTTGCGACAATAAACATGCGCGAAAAAAAAATTGGAATTTTGGGGTGATATCATTTTAATAATAAAGGACAATTTATTCGGCCACTTTTTACATCCGACACAATTGAACGATAATCGGCTTGGGACTGTAGCCTAATACCCGAAAAAAAAATTGAAACAGACAGACGATAGAATACACAGACGGAGTTTAGAGGCGACAGAATTTAGAGACGGTTGGACACGAAAAGGAATAGACAGAAATATGGAGTTGAAACAGTAACAAGACATACGACAGTAGAGTGAAGTGACGTTTGGAATAATTAAGAGTGGGAATGTCTATGTCTGAAAAATAAGAAAAAATGAAAAGAAGTAATTGTTTGGAAACGGATTTGGAAAAAAAAGTTTGGAGAAAGAGATTTGTTGAATTAAAAACTGAATTAATTTGAAAAAGGAAAGAAAACGAAAAGAAGTAATTGTTTTTGGAAATGGATTTAAAGAAAAGAGAAAGGAGGAACATATATTTGATAAAAAAATAAGGAGAGAAAAAAAATAATAACAAAAGAGCAACTTATGTTTTAACGGAAAAAAAAGAAGGTATTTATTGGACTGTTTCATGAACTTTATATTTTGCACGTGTCTGTTTCATTAAAAAAAAAAAAAGAAGTAAATAATAATTATTTTTATAAAATAAAATAATTATTCATCACTTATAAATTGTCTTATTGACTAATTCCTTTTTTTTTACTTATTTTGCTTGAAAAAAAACCTTCTGTATTTTCCCCTGAAATATTTCTTTTTCTTGGAGAGTCAATTGCCTAGTCACTCAGGATCCACACGATTTAGCGAGTGTTTGAAATTATCGACAGACACTTCGTGACAATGTCATAAGGAAAAAAAATCGCCAAAAAAAACAACAAACTAAGAGAGACGAAGACAAGACCAGACAATTTCAGGTGAACATTCACAAGGCCCCCTTTTGTTCATTTAAGGACCTCTGCTAAAGCTGACCTCTACTTTACAAGTCTTCACATTTGCTTTGTTTTTGGTTTTTCGACATATTTGGGCACACACCTGATTGCAACACATAGAACACTGTCACTTAAATATGTTCCATTCTCCAATTCAAACCAAATAGGAGAAGAAAAAAACAATAAAAAATAAAAATTCTACAGTTAATTGCTGTTGTATATAAAATAATGATAATAACTAGCAAAAGTACCCGGTCCATGACCGGACAAAAACATTTTTAGGAACACCAAGAGGTGTTCATAAGAATAAAATCAAAAAAACATCACTGAAAATTTATGTATTACATTGTTTATTTTAGGGAATTTTTTTTCTTTAACATTGAAAATATTTTTTTAAATGTAATCCTGAATTTTTGTGTGTTTTGAAATAATTTTTTGTCATAATATTGACATTTTTTAGGTAGAATTCTTTTTTTTTTTTTTTTTTTACTAAAAAAAAAATCCCGTATAGAAACTTGTAAAAATCTTGATATAATTATTCAGACTATTATATTTATAGAAAAAAAATTTTTTTTTATCTGTTTTTTTTTTCAGATTTCATAAAATGGGGGGGGGGGTAAGGACCTCGTAAAAAATATTTCCCCTAACATATTTTAAGAAAAAAAACCTATTTCAAACATATTTTCATTTTTCATAGAATTTGTTAAAAAAGCAGATAGTCATAACTTGTTTTTAGTTACTTTAAACTACAGTTGATTTAACGGTACGAAATGTAAACATTGTTTTTGTTCATAATTTTTATTATTTCTGTAAGCTGAATTTAAAAAAATATCATCAGGAGTTTTTTTAAAAATGTTTCTTCTTTTGAACGGTCCAAACATTTTGAAGATAATAATAACCTTTATTCAAGTTTCATTGTTGTAAATAGAATATTGTTGTCCGCGAAAAGTTTCACTGAAAATCCAGTTTGAAAATAATAATAGTATTTGGGGACAATTTTAAATTAGTTTTTAATTGCTTGCTGAGTTAGAAATACATTGTAATTTATTTATTTCAATTTTTTGTACATGACAATTCAAATCCAGTATTTAATGATAAAAAGAAGCTGAGAATCGAAAATTTAAATTCTTCGTATTGCAATATCTATTTTTGCTTAAACTCAAGATAGTATTTTAAAAACATATTGTTTTAAAAAGTTTTTTTATTAGTTCTCTAAAAAATTAAGACTTTTTTTTACCATTAGTATTAATTACAAAACAACTTGTTTTATCATTTTTTTAATTTAATATATATATATATATATATATACAACCCTATACTGGTGAATATTTTAAAACATTTTCATGATATTTTTTATTTACATTTACAATCTTACTTTTTTTAAATGTAAGCGTAAACTTGTGTTTTGAAACAATTTTAATTTTTCTACAATTTTTTGTGTATGACAACAATTTAATTTAAGTGAGTGTACAATTTAAGAATATGGACAAAGATTAGATTTTACGTTAGTCTGAAATTATAATCGGCTCTCCAAAGCAAAATATTTTAACACACTGTAAAAATAATTCAATGGATAAAAACTCATACAAATTACATATTTAGAAAGATTATATAAATAAATATTTTAGAGATTGGACCCTCCCCCAAAAAACCCATTTTATTTTATGTTAAAATTTAGTCATAGTTGTAGCGGATATTTTTGGCAGCTGATATTATTTCTTTCTTTTTTTCTTCTTCTGCTTCGGGTAGCTGAAAAAAGCAGCAGTCACACTTCTGCTGATACACCAAGCTGCAGGGGCAGCTTACGATACTTTCCGAAAATTGTTTGATTTTTGTTTAATTAATTAGTTATATCCCTTAATAAGTAAAAATCAATAACCAAATTTGACGTGTTTCTTAGTTAGAAAGATATCAAGGTGTATGCAAGATTTCAAATCTGAGTGACCTCCCATTTTGGAGTTATACGTCGACACGTACATACCAAACTTCCTTTTATACATATACTAGCTAAAGTACCCGGTCCATGACCGGACTAACAAAAAATAGGAACACTAAAGAGTGAATGAGGAGAAAATAAGAGATAGGTATACCCAATTTTAGTTCATTTTTTTAATATCTCATAAAATAAAATAGGAGATGGGGCATAGACCTCGTAAAAAAATATTTCCCCTAATATATTTTTGTGAAAATTGATTTTTCATAGTATATTTTAAAAATCCTATTGTCGTAAGTTGTTTTTGGCTACGTTAAATTTCAGTTGATTTAACGGTGCAAAAATGAAAACATTGTTTTTCCAATCATAATTTACATTATTTCTGTCAGCTGAAAATTAAAAAAAATCATCAGGAGTTTGTTTAATGTTTCTTCTTTCAAATGGAAAAATTTTTTTAAAGATAATATTAATTTTCATGGTGTTAAATACAGGGGGAGGGGTAAATTTCACAGGGAAAATTAGTGGTAACTAATAAGAGATAATTATTTATCAAATTTTTTTTTAAATCGCCGAGAATTGTCTAATGAATAAACGGTTGAAATAAATGTTATATTCGAGACAACACTAATATGAATGAATTAAAGTAACTTCTAAAGTTAAAAAAAAATGTTAATAATTGATTAAAAGAAATCTCATGATAAGGGCTGAACATGAAAAACGGTCGGAAAATTAGGGTGACCCAGAAAAAACAGAACCCAAATTATTTATTCATTTTCCCATTAAACTAACCCTAAACCCCAACCCTAACCCAAACCCTAACCTTACCGCCCCTAGTTAAAATTAACAGTTTTATTACAAAATGTGTGGGTTCTGTTTTTCTGAGCCACCCTAATTTTCCGACCGTTTTTCAAGTTCAGCCTTGTTTACTTATTTACGAAATAAGTAGTTATATAATTTAACTACCTATTTTTGTAAAAGGCTTTTTTGGCGGACCTGAACTTTCAGCCGCCCCCCCCCCTCTAAAATTTTCGTTTTTAATTTTTTTTCCTTCTTTCAATGGATTATTATCGATTGCACACCAATCTATCCGATTGTAAAAAAAAAAAATTTTTTAAGTTATTTATTTTTCGAGTTTTCAGGGGTGCTCAGTTCCCCGTATAAGTTTTTTGTAAAAGGCTTTTTTTTTCTAAAACTCTTGTATATACGAAAAAATTAAATACTGATTTAAAACAAAGTTGAGTTAACTACATCGTATTTTTATTTTAAAATTTTGTTATTGCTATTATGTTGACTTATTTACGAAATAAGTAGTTATATAATTTAACTGCCTATTTTTGTAAAAGGCTTTTATTTCTAAAATTCTTTAAATTTAATACTGATTAAAAACAAAGTAATAATACATATTTGTAAGATAGATTATTCATTTCATTTCTAACTAAATTAATATTTTAAAGACAGGAATAAAAAGATTGCGATATAAGATTTGATTTTTCGTTAAAACATACTTTTGCTGTCCGACACAAAATTTTTTTTTCTAACTCGCTATAAAAAATAATTCAATGGATAAAGACTCATACAAATTATATAGTGAGAAAGATTATTTTCTCTTCTTTCAAACAATATGGATATTTTAAAGATTGGCCTATAAATAGGCGATAAATTCCGAGCTGAACAGCTTAAGACTGCAAAATTTATTCACTAAAATTGAATTTTTATTGCTGGTAGTCGCTGTAACAAAAAGTCAGGCAGCGGACAATATTTTATCATCAGCAGGAGTTGGTATACGGACAGTTTCGCAAATTGGGTGATTTTGGCTTAATTAATAAATTATATCTCTTAATGAGTAAAAATCAATAACCAAATTTGGCGTGTTTCTTAGTTAGAAGGATATTAATATGTATGCAAGATTTCGAATCAGTGACCTCCCGTTGTGACCTTATACATCGACACGTACATACCAAAAACTTAGTCTTATATATTTAGATAAGATAATAAGTATAATAATTTTCATTTAATTAAACTGTACACCAAATCTTTCCAAAGCTACCTTGCAATATATATTTTGGTGGGACAACAGAAAAAAAACAACAATTTTTTTTAAAATGAATAAATAGTCAAGATAATTACTTAAAATCCTTTTTTTGTTAACAAACATTCTAACCAACTATATGAAAACCGAAAGGAGAAAAAAATATCCTCTGAATTGGCTGGATAAAAAATATCCTCTGAATTGGCTGTATAAAAAATATCCTCTGAATTGGCTGTATAAAACAAAAACAAAAACAATAATTAATCAACAAGGTGAGGGGGAGCTTCTCTCTCTTTTCTTTTTCTTAACTTTCAATAAAAAAAAACTTTCAGTGATAATATAATAATGTAATTTATTGTGTACAGTGCTCAGGTGCACCACAACTCATCAAAGTCTCATGTCAGGTACACAGAATAATGTTGTGCCAGTATGTCTTCTTTCCTTCCTCTTTCTTTCTTTCCTTCCTTCCTTCTTCATACAAAACGCCGTGTCACTAAAGCACGCAAAAATCGCCACACCCTCTCTGCCCAAAATGGGCCACTTTTATGGTGAAAGCAGGAGTTGCAATGCACCATGGGCCATTACCCATAGTGCCTTTCAATATCAATAAAAATGTCTTCTCTGCCCCCTTCCAACTTTTCAACATTTCTCACTCCGACCGGACTCCACGACACACCGCCCCGACCACATTCCTTTCTTCTTCGCTACATTTTCTCCCTGCAAGCCATGCACCGGAACCGTTTTGAGTCAGGTAGGTTTGCCTCGTCATTACATTCCCCCCTGATCTCAGGATCACAAAAAGTACAACCGTGAGCAGGACGTTTTCGACGTGTACTCCTCCGGAGAGGGACAGGGCCTGGTTGATCGTCCTCCCGATCGCAACGGCTCCAACAGTGAGTTGGTTTGGCAAATCCGGGTCGTCTGAGCGCGTTTCAACGTCGGGTGGCTGTTGTGCATATCCCGAGCGAGTGACACTGTTTTGCCTTCCTTGTTGATCACAATGCTTCCCAGCGCCAATCTCTTGTCTCTCGTTGGCATGGGACTGACGTCCCAGTCTCGGCTCGTCTGCAGAGGATTCATCCGAGGAATCACTGGCAGCACACGATTCTGATGAGGGGGATCCCACCTGGATAAGCCTCATACTTTCTTCAGAGGAACTCTCATCTTCCAAAGAGCAAGGTTTTGAACAGAGGCGCAAATGTCTGACATGGCGTGGAGTTCCATCAACCGTTACGGATTGCTGACTGTTGACTCCGGTCACACGACCTATTTTTGATCGTGTAGTGCACCTGCCGTTCGGAACCTTGACCCAAACATAGTCCCCTACCTGGTACATTCCGTGTTCCTGTTGCAATTCGGGCGGGAGAGCGGCATCAATTCCCCTGACCCTGACATGGTACTGGTGTATACGATTGGCCGGTGCTGAAGACGACGAAACATCGTCTTTGGGTGTCACGTTATACCAGTACACAGCTTCTTGGATGGTACACTGCTTCCTGGCCGCGATTGTCTTGATCGTCCTATGACACCGTTCAACAATCCCGTTTCCGGACGGCACGTACGCGCATCGGAGACGCAATCGCACTCCCCATTCCCCAAGAAAAGTTCGAAATCTCCTGCTGGTAAAGGCAGTGTCATTATCGGTAAGTATTTCAACTGGTGGACCCCGCTCGCAAAAGATTGCCTCCAAGTGACGAGCCACTGTATCAGAATCCTGGCACCGAATTGAACGCCAAATAGTAAATCGAGAGGGTCCGCAGTCGATGAGGCTCAGGTAGTGTCTACCCCCATAGTGGGTAATATCCATTCCCAGCCGGCTCCAATTAGTATCCACGTCTAATTTTCCCTTCCTCCAATGTACCGGTGCTGGGTCGATGGTTTGACAGTCCACACAGGATCGCACTACAGATCTCACGTCTGCCTTTGTTGTTAACGGGCCAACTCGCCGCACAAAATAGGTTGTCCGTCTTACTCCGGGGTGCCCGCTCTGCCGGTGAATACTCAATATCTGATGTTTACTCAGAGCAGTGGCACAGACATCCGGCGCCAATTCCTCCCCCTTTTTCATGGCCTTGAACCAGTGTTGCGGTACTCTCGTCAGTTCGTCGGCTCTGTTATGCTCTGACCTTACCAGCGTCACGTCTACGGTCAATTCGTACTCTTTGATCAATTGTGAGAGGGTGTATAACCTCCTCTTGACCAACATCTCCGCAGCCGCTTTGGTGCGTACCTTTGACTTTCCACTCAAACTGTTATTGAGCCAATGGTACGTACACAGGGAATCCGTTTTGATGTGAAGTACTTTTGCCTGCCATTGAAGCGCAAGGTTGACACCCTTCACCACCGCATCGAGTTCGGCCAAATTAATGTGATGGGAGTCATTGTCAGGGCGCAACCAGCACGCATCTTCAATTACGGCTCCATTGTCGTCTAATAACACCCCCGTAGCAAGTGAGCTGGCGTCAACCCACAAATTCATCTCCAGGCCGGCGGTACACCACACTCCCTTAACCGGATCACCCCGCTTAACCCGGGTGACTGTATCTTGTAGCATCTTCTTCAGTAGAGGATCAGCAAGCTCAGTGTCCCAACCAACCGATACCGCACTCGCCCGACGTTTGATAAATCCAGCAGCCACTCTAAGCCAGCCACAAACAGGAAAATGCCCCACAAGTCTCCCACACAGGGAAAATGTGTTTCGGCGAGTAATGACCTGGGGAACATCGGGAATTTCACTCCCCCGCTTCCATCGAAGAACACCTTTTTCCCCCAGACCTGCAGACCAAGGACTTTGGCACCATCCTGTAGTCGCTCTGGATCCTTGCAAATCAGGCCGTACTCAGACAGGTGCGCCCTCACCCGAGCTGTTGAGACTAGATCTTCATTAACGAAAATATCATCGATGTACGCCGACGTGGCGCTCCTGATGGTTGGATCTCGAGACATAACGGCTTCAACAACAGACTTCATGATGAGAGGCGCCACATTGAGGCCAAAACCCAGCCGGGTGAGGCAATACCTTTGGCCCCCAAATATCACAGTCTGATAAGGCCACAAAGACTCGTCAATGCCAATCTGAAGATATGCTCGCTTCAGATCAAGCAATGACACATTCGCGCCCTTCTTGCGCCATTCCCTCAACGTGGCCGCGCACACGTCAGCATTAGCCGTAAATGCGTCCACATGTTCGTTTAGCTCTCTGTAATCCATGACAGGGCGCACCTTACGCTTATTGTGCTGAATTACGGCCATTAGTGGAACCAGTCCCTTAGGTGGGCCAAGTCTCTCTTCGGGGTAGGACAACAACCAGCCATTTTCAATCCACTTGTGAAGCTCGGTTTCGTAGCTCTCTCTGGCATGTTTTGGAACTTGGTACTCCGGTATCTTATTGTCCAGAAGCTCTGGAGCTCGTCCTCCGGACCATTTCCATTTAGCGATCCATCGGTTCATCCTTTCGTCGAAATCCACGCGAAAATCCGGCTCATCAATTTGGATCGCAGCGCATACATTCGCTTCATACCCACCAAAGCTCACAGTTCCTGATGGTGTAATGGTCATACCACCTAAAGCTCGATGGCATCGTTCCCCAGTATGAGGTCAAACCCCAACAGCTGCCGATTCACAACAAGTGCATTAAGATGCACCGGCTCAGCATTGCCCACAGTGAGCCGAAGTCGGCTTCGCCCGCAGCACTTAAACATTTTTCCGTCTGCTGTCAGCACACTAGCTTGTCCGAGCCTCCAGGCGTCACACACAAATCTGCTGGCCAGCGTCCGTGTACACCCAGTGTCCACCAGGGCTGTGCATTTTCTCCCGTTGACATGAACATCAAGTGTTGGCAGCGCCTCATTCTTCTTTTCTCTGGGGAGCAAGCTGACGCTGATTACTTCTCCCCCATGCCGTTTCCCGAACACTCCGAAGCAATATGGCCGGTCTTTTTACACCGAAAACATCGGATCGTACGGAGACGCCGAGATGGTTGTTCAAAGGCTGCATCCGAGCGTCCTTGCAAGCAGTCCCTTGACAGATGATTGGGACCGGAGCACTTGTAGCACACAACTTCGTTCCTTCGGGCCTCGGCTGGTACAGGGGCAGGTTTAGTAGCAGCAACGATCTCTTCGGGCTGTTCAGTGTCGGCCATAACGGCCCGTACCCGATCCACTATCTCTCCCATCGTCATGTCATCCATGCGCGATGACGCGCGCAACAATCGACGCACGTCCTGCGGCAGTCCAGAAACGAATGCACAAATCATTCGTCGCTCCCCAACGAGTTGGTCCAGCCGTTGTAATTCAGCCAAATACTCGTTCACGGTTTCACCAGGCTGAAGTCGCCGGGTCACGAATCGATCATATGCACCGAATGAGTCAGGAGCGTAGGCTTTTATCAGAGCCTGTTTTATTCGCTGATAATCAGTCTTCTCCCCTTTGCTCAATTGTCTATAAACAGCGAGAGCTCCACCTCGCAGGCGCAACGGTAGGATAGCTCGATATCTGTCCTTTTGCAGAGTTCGCAGATCATCTCCACACGCTGAATCCACTCGATGACGGGTTCATCGGAGGGAGACCCACCAAACTCCGGGATCAGTCTGTAATCAAACACCTTGTCCATAATTTGGCCGAAATAGCTTATGTCTTCTTTCCTTCCTCTTTCTTTCTTTCCTTCCTTCCTTCTTCATACAAAACGCCGTGTCACTAAAGCACGCAAAAATCGCCACACCCTCTCTGCCCAAAATGGGCCACTTTTATGGTGAAAGCAGGAGTTGCAATGCACCATGGGCCATTACCCATAGTGCCTTTCAATATCAATAAAAATGTCTTCTCTGCCCCCCTTCCAACTTTTCAACATTTCTCACTCCGACCGGACTCCACGACACACCGCCCCGACCACATTCCTTTCTTCTTCGCTACATTTTCTCCCTGCAAGCCATGCACCGGGACCGTTTTGAGTCAGGTAGGTTTGCCTCGTCATTACAGCCAGGAACATGAACAGTTCACAGTAGTAATATGGATGTATGTGTGTGCATGTGTATGTGGAGAGTGGCATCAGGTATAGTGTTGGCGGACTACAGGAAGCATGGAGGCTTTGAAAGTTTCAGTGCTCCGGCAGCCTACAGCAGATGCAGGCAGTTTATTCCATATCTCCGCAATTCTGAGCGTGAAAAAATGTTTCTGAAAGTCACGTGAACAGTGCTGTTTTCTGACTTTGTAGGCATGCCCGCGTGTATTGGAGAGATGGAGATCAAAAAGGTGCTCAAGGTTGCTGTTGTTAAGATGATTAATGACCTTATGAGCATTTACCAGGTCAGTTGCCAGACGCCGAAGTTTCAACGAATCCATTCCCAGGGCTGCGAGACGTTCAGAGTATGGCAGATTCCTGATGGAGGGTACTCGCCTGGTTGCACGTCTCTGTACAGTTTCTAGGAGGTTAATATTCTGAGAAAGGTAGGAGTTCCAGACTGGTGATGTTCTCAATGATTTTTTAAATTAAAGATCATAATTAATCCTATCATACTAATTAGGAAAGTCTAATTAAATGCTTACTCTAATTAATAATTAAAAACCTAAATAAATGAATAACAAAAGTAACAACTTTTTATTTCCTTACATACACCACACTATCTATCTATCACTATCTAACTTTCAGTCCAGGTCATAAAAATGCAAGTCATTTTATGACCCTACTGGTAAGGGTCCATCTTCCCTTCCTTTCTCCCACTGCTAGTCTTAAAGGCTTTTTCTTTTCTTTCTCTCCTCCTTTCCCCTCCTATTCTTTCTTTTTCTTTGGGTAAAAATAAATAAATAAATAAAAATACTTGGTGAGGTCCTTTGACCGAATCTAAAAATAACTAACCATATTTCTCATACAAAACCATTAAAAAAAAAAAATTATCTACAAATAGTTAAAAACAAGAAAATATATATTTCTTAGACATCTGATTACTTATCCACCCATTTTCTTTTCGAGATGCATAACCAACTAACAGAAACCTGGAATCGATCTCTGTACTAACACAAAAAGACAGTAAAAAAAAAACCAATATTCCATTTCCTTTCCTTTTGAAATATAGTTATAAACAAGAATAAATCTCTCTCTTTCGTTTCCTTTCTTAAACAAAACTATTTGAATCTATTTCTTCTAATTCTTATGATAAATCTTAACAACAGCAGCCTTGAGCACCTTTTTGATCTCCATCTCTCCAATACACGCGGGCATGCCTACAAAGTCAGAAAACAGCACTGTTCACGTGACTTTCGGAAACATTTTTTTCACGCTCAGAATTGCGGAGACATGGAATAAACTGCCTGCATCTGTTGTAGGCTGCCGGAGCACTGAATCTTTCAAAGCCTCCATGCTTCCTGTGGTCCGCCAACACTATACCTGATGCCACTCTCCACATACACATGCAAACACATACATGCATGCATATTGCTGCTGTGAACTGTTCATGTTCCTGACACAACATTGTTCTGTGTACTTCACATGAGACTTTGATGAGTTGTGGTGCACCTGAGCACTGTACACAATAAAATTACACATAATACACATAATTAAATTGTCCTACTAAATAGATCTTTACAAAAATTTAATTATTAAACTCCGACGATTTCAGATTTTGTAAAAATTAAAATAAAACACAGAACAAAACAAAAAACAATAAAAATGATCTAATTATATGCATTTGAAAAAAAAATGTATGGACTTCCTACCTCGATATGTATACACATTATAGAAGGAAAAAAATAGAGGGGGGAAAATAGATATTTGAGTCAACAAGTTCCTACTGAGGGGGGACCAAAAAGAAGCGAGTCCACCGTCTTCTCGCAGGCCAAACTTCCTTTTGGTCAACACAGTCTTCGTCTTCGACCAGCAGCTAAAAAGCCGTCGTCGTCAAAATATTTTAGCAGCTGAAAAATCGCAACTCCCATTTAGTTTTGTTTCTTTGTTGGATTAAAATCAATTTCTTTGTTGGGTCATTCACAAAGCACTTCGTCGCTGACTGCCGTCTCACGTCGGCCAACTGCTTCTCCTCAGCGCTCCACTCACTTGTTATTTATGGACACAGTCCCCCAACTTCTGGTCACCTGAATTACACCTCATGTCCATCCAGCGCCTGAATCGCATTTCATTGCATTCCGGAGGGCGCGGGTTCGACTCCAGCAGGCAAGACAATGTCTTGCTCTTTTTCTAAATGAGTACTGTAGTACTTGTTCCCCGTCACACACATCTGCATACTATCTTTTTTTTCCCTTCCTTGTTGTGTGTGTGTATGCGTGTGTGTTCCTCCTTCTGATTCTTTCTTTCTTTTCTTTTTTTCTTTTTCTCCGTCTTTCATTCAGCTTCTCTTTTCGATTCTTTCCTTCTTTTTCTTTTTTTTTCTTTTTAACAAATTTTAATTTTTAGTCTTTCTTTTCTTTTTTTTCTTTCTTTTTCTTTAAGTGTTCTCATTGTTTCTTTTGATTCTTTCTTTCCTTCTTCCTCTCTTTTTTTTTTTTTTTTTTGTCTTTCAATCGGCTTCTCTTTTCAATTCTTTTCAATTCTTTCTTTCCTTTTTTTTTTCTTTCTCTTTCTCTGATTTTTCTTGTTGTTCCATCCGTCCATTCATCTATCTCTTTCCATTTCTCTTTTTCTCTCTGTTTTTCTCTCTCTTCTTCTGTTGCCTCTTTCTTTCTTTTCTCGTCTTGTCTCTGTCTCTCTCTCAAGGCCCCCTCTTGTTCCTTTAAGGACCTCTGCTAAAGCTGACCTCTACTTCACAACTCTCTAAGGGGGATCTTACTTCTTCAGTGTCCGGCTCCCAACTAACTGACTGCCTTTTCAAATTTCCCCCTTCCCCCAAATCTCATCTCACTCTCATTCTGCGAGATTCCACATGAGATCCCCCCCCCCGCCTGCGTGATTTGAAAACAATTTTCCCTTATCTGCTTTTTATTACTGCTAGTGGTTTAATTGCCCTTCCTGTTGTACAAAACTCAGACCCTCCGTCTCCTAAGGAGAGATTATCTTGATTTTGATTTTCTTGTTTTACGGCATATCAACCTCAATGGGTCATTTAATGCCGACTACGTTTTTGAAATGAATTGGTGATAATGTTTAATTTTCTGAAGATTTTTTGTTTTTGACATATTTTTTGTGAATGGAACTTTTAGATGATTCTTTTTAACATATATTTTTGTGTTTTCAGTTTTTGGGGAAGATTTTTAGATTTTGTTGTAGATGTGTGCTTCTTTTATGTATCCAAGTAGTTTTTCTGGGTTTATTTGATAGAATATCTGTTTTAGATTTGTTGTTTGGTAGTATTTTTTTCGTATTTGTTTTAGGTTGCTACATTCTGTTAAAATGTGTTTGATTGTGTAGGGTTTTTGGCATGGTATGCAACATGGGGCTTGTAGTATCTTGAGATCTCGACCTGGTGGGATTAGGGGAATCTCGATAGGGCGAGATCACGGAAAATAGGGTTTTGACTACTAACGTGGACATACAGCCACAAGGACCTCGAATGTATATATTCCCGTAATAAACCGTTCTATAAAACGTTAAACCTGAGTTGACTCCACTACAACTGGCGACGAATGAGATAACCACAATTCGGACAAACAAGAACAGAAAGTGCCAAAGAAAAATCCCTTTAGGAAATTTTTAAACAAAAGGAAAAAGTGGCCATTAGACTACGCCGTTAGCCTACCACGTGGAGACAAAAAAAAAAAAAAAAAAAAAAAGTACATTCAAGTAAGTGCTAAATTCCTGCCTACGCTAAATGTTTAATAACTGAAATTAAACAACTAAAGCACAGGAATAAAATCATTCATTACTTTATTTGAAACTTTTGTCGTTGAATTTTTTGTTCCTTGTGGAATTTAAAAAAAAAAAAAAAAAATTTTGTTTCTTGCCGAATTTAAAAAAAAAAATGTCTAAAATCATTCCATTAGCAGGATTACAAGCACCATCACATCTTGACACGATTGGCCAACCTGAAACATTGCACAAAAGATATGAGGACTGGAAATTAGATCTGGAAATCTATATCACAGCAACAGGTGTGTGTAATGCCGAACAAAAAAGAGAAGTTTTACTCGTAACAGGAGGACCAGGCGTTCGTGAAATTTGGCGAAATTTTACGGAACAGGAAAAGAGGGAACAAGAGGCAGCAAGTCCCGGCACAAACAAAAGGGACGCATACGAAGTGGCTATTAGTTTGTTTGACAAACATTTCTCCCTTAAAGAAAATATACCAAAAGCTCGCACTAATTTTTTTTAAATGGAACCGAAAACTGGAGAGACGGTGAACAATTTTGTTACCCGCCTAAAAGTACTGGTCAAGCCATGCAACTTTAAAGAAGATGCTGACAACCTGGTCAGAGACAAAGTTCTCCTCCATATCAAGGATAAAGATTTAAAAGCCAGACTATTTAGAGAAGGAAACGGTCTGACACTGGAAAGACTTATGGAAATAATTGGGACATACCACAAAAAGGATGCACTAATCTTAGAACCAAAGTCGAATATAAACCAGGTATCCAGCAAGGAGTCAAAGAAAAACTCCAGAACGACACCCCTTTGTTACAAGTGTGGAGCGCAAGGTCATATTGGACAGGAGTGCATTAAAAGCAAAAACCACAGATGTAGTCATTGCGGAAAAAAGGGGCATCTAGATGAGTTCTGTTTCCATAAAAACAAACCCATGAAAAAAAGAAGCCATTATGATAACAGAGGTGGAAAACACAGCCCAAGCAGCAGTGGGTCATTCAAAGGCCAAAGAAAAGAAACCCAGCATAGCGTGGAGGAAAAGGAAGACACTACCTCAAATGACATATATTTATTCAAGCTTTCAGAAGCAGAAGATATAATAGAATTGTCTATTAATGAGACAAGTGTATCCTTTGTGATAGACTCAGGAGCTCATCACAACACACTTTCACTGGAGGACTTCCAAAACCTAAAAAAGGCCAGACCTGAGATTGAACTTCAGCATGCAACCAAAAAGCTGTATCCTTATGCCAGTAAGGAACCTCTGAAAATTTTGGGAAAAACTACACTGAAAGTGCAGGTACCAAACACTAGACGATCTGTCTCTGCTTCGTTCTACGTTATCCCTCAAGCACAGGCATCACTCCTTAGTGGTAGAACAAGTAAAGCCCTAGGAATTCTAAATATTGAAATAAATGCCGACATCGTTCAGAAATCCAAAACGGATACTAATAAAGCTAATCCCTTGAGCCTACAGTCAATTAACGAGTTCAATCCAGCTGAAGGAAAAGAACTATCTCCCAGAGAAGTGAAAGAAACTTCAGAGGATGACCCTAAATGCTACACATGTCTGGTAGGAGAAGAAAACGCCCCACCCGAGGGTGTTAAAAAGCACACAGCTACCAGATAAACCCTGGAACTATGTTGCAGTAAATATACTGACTGTCTCAGAAGGGAACCATCTCCTTGTCATCATGGACTACTACTCCAGATGGCCAGAGATAGCATACATGCAAAGCACAAATGCTAAGAGTATAATTAATGGCCTGGAATTAGCCTTCATAAAACATGGGTACCCAAAATACCTGAAAATTAACAATGGACAACCCATTGTATCCAGAGAAATACAGGAATACCTAACCATTCATGGTATTATCCAAATAAAAGGGATACCATACTGGCCTCAATCAAATAAAGAGGTAGAACAGTTCAATAGAACAATCTTAAAAGCAATTAAAATTGCTAAAGTAAGGAAAAAGAGCTGGAAGGAGGAAATAAAGAGATTCCTATTGAAGTACCGCACTACCCCTCATACGGTAACAGCTCAGCCAAACTACTAACAAACCCGATGTTATAGAAACATCTACTGTACATGAAAAGATACATGACAGAAATGCCCCCACAAACAGGAGCGTAAAATAATTGTCCAAAAGTCCAAAAGAGAATACCTAAAGACTAGATTAAAAATTAAATTAAAAAAAAAAAAAATTTTTTTACAAATTTTAATTTTACTAAAAAAAAAAAAAAAGAATGGAATTAAAAAGGAGACAGTGCTGTGCAAGAACCTGCATAAAAAAAAGAGAAATGTAGCTAAAGTGAAAAGTTGGTGATACACCTCATAAAACTGACAACCACAGTGTGCCAGCCACTGATCAGTCTCCCATTACCATTCTTCTACAACTACACCAAACCCTAACACGGACAAATCACCCAGTTAGACAAGCACCAGCTTGACAGAAAGACTTTGTCATGTCCGGAATAACCTTTTAATCAAAAGGGGAAAACAAAAAAATAACGGGGGGAAGATGTAGTATCTTGAGATCTCGACCTGGCGGGATTAGGGGAATCTCGATAGGGCGAGATCACGGAAAATAGGGTTTTCACTACTAACGTGGACATACAGCCACAAGGACCTCGAATGTATATGTTCCCGAAATAAACCGTTCTATAAAACGTTAAACCTGAGTTGACTTCACTACAGGGCTGCTTCTTTTTTGAGGAGTCTGCTATTTTGTTTCCTTGGATTCCGATGAGATTATCATTATTCTTGATCTTTCTTAGTTTTAAGGTTTCTTTGACTTCCCATTGACCCTATACACAATACACCTATCTACCATATAATGTATGAATACACACACACATGTATGTATATATATATACACATACACATGATCCACACTGAATACACATACTAATATGTGAGCGGTCTCAATCCATTCCCAATCTGCACACACACACGCACACGCTTATCTTATATGTGGTTTTACTTACTACTTATATTCGATATAACCTATCTATGCAATTATATACACACACACACACGCACACACACATGCTTGCACCAACTGCACCTATGCGTTGTGTTATACCGTAGTTAATTGTGTAGTTATAGTTGTTTAGTTTAGATAGTTAGTTGGTAGTTTGGGTTGTAAGAGTATTCCTGCGACAGTCTTGTGAACTGAAAGTATCAATGGGGGAAGCTTGTCCAAAGTTGTATCAATATCAAAGGCTCTTCTAATTTATCCTGGGTGGAATGAAGGTAATTATTATTAACCTTCAAATTGAAGTGGTCAGGGCATCCCAGTCTTGTATCTGCCTTGCATACAGGAATGAGGGCATCGGTCACTTTAAAGGGGGAACTCTCAGAGCCATTTGAAGTTGGGAGTGGAGTGAAACAGGGTTGTGTCCTTGCACCCACCCTGTTCTCAATTTTTCTTTCTATGGTCTTATCTGATGCCTTCACTAACTCCACCCAAGGAGTATGGATACAAACTAGACCAGGGGCAGAGCTTTTCAATATCAAACAATTTAGATCTGCCAGAAAGACCAAAGACATCCTGGTGTGTGAACTTATGGATGCAGACAACACTGCCTTCCTGGCAC
The DNA here is from genome assembly GCA_023376005.1 of Doryteuthis pealeii. Lineage (NCBI taxonomy): Eukaryota > Metazoa > Mollusca > Cephalopoda > Myopsida > Loliginidae > Doryteuthis > Doryteuthis pealeii. The sequence continues at coordinate 58,283,390 of CM042147.1, read as the reverse complement.
ACAACCACCAAGACGCCCAAGACATAATCACACGATTCACAGACTCTGCAAAGGCATTTGGGATGAAAATAAACCTCAATAAGACCAAAGTTATGTATCAGCCCCCTCTGACATCACATGACACTGGAAAAGACATAATGAGAGAAGGTCAGATTTTAGCTCAGGTAAATACCTTCAGGTACCTGGGCTCCACAGTTGCCATCAATAATAGACTCAATGCAGAGCTTGATCTCCAAATTTCAAATGCTTCCAAAGTATATGGTCGGCTGAAAAGGCAAGTCTGGTTCAACAGAGACATTTTGAAAATTAATGTGCAGTATACAGCGCCATAGTTCTCTCAACCCTCCTGTACGGTGCAGAAGCCTGGATGATATACAAAGCAGATGCCCATAGACTACATGTCTACTACATGCGTCACTTGCGCAGCATATTAAATGTCAGGTGGTGACAACATGTTTCAAGCAGGACCATCTTGAAGAGAACTGGACTCCCTGGCATGCATGAAATACTTGTCCAACGTAACCTGAGATGGGCTGGCCACTTAAACAGAATTGGCGATGACAGACTACCAAAGCAGATTCTGTACTCTCAACTGAGAGAGGGATCACATAGAATCGGTAGACCAAAACTCAGATACAAAGACAACATCAAAAGAAACCTTGAATATAAGGACTTGAATATCCACATAGGCATTTGGCAAAACGCAACCAGAGGCCGATTAAATTGGAGGAAAATGATTTGCGTGGTGTCATCAGATACGATGGACAGCAAGTATTAGTAAAAGTAGTATTATCGACCTTCAAGGGTAATAACAATAATCTCAATGTCTGAAGTTCTGAGGGAACATACAAGAATCTGTCAAAGGGTTAATATCCTGACCGTTGTCCAAACTTATAGAAAATGAGAGTGCATAAAAGCACTTACCTTATTTATCTGTTGGAGAACTGGCTGTGGAGCCAGCAGTTGTCCCCCGAGGGGGTGAAATGTGAAGAGAAATGTCAGCCACAGTGAGCCCTTTTATAAAGAACATGACATGACCAAAAGAGAGGGGCAAACATCGCTGCTGCTGGTGATTGTCGGTGAAATCCGACATTTGTCCCTTAAGAGCAGCTACCGGTGAAGCCAGAAGCAAGTACCCATATTAAATTTTAATACAGGATCTTCACAACTGTGAATATGTTTTCTTACAAAATGATATGGTAATTATATTGGGCCTTTTTCAAGTAATTAACAGACAGCAAAAATACTTTGGGATTGTAAACAACAGTAAAAAAAACAGTATTTGGATTTACCTACAAAGAACTATCAATACTACAATCGAATACAAAGGCAGGCGAAGTATTATCCCCAAACATTCTCTCAAACATCATTACAAAATTGGGTAAACAAATGAATTGGCCCACTCACTTGAAAACATATATTACATATTGAAAAATACTTTTTATAAATCAATTTTTAGGTGTAGGGAAGTTCTAGAACTCATTTTACAGACAAAAATAGATTACAAAAAAGTGCCATTTTTCGCCAACCCCACTAAATTTGGAGAGCTAAAAATCAACATAATTCCACCAATTTTTGGAATTGGCAGCTCAAATTTTGGGAAATGTCTTACTGTAACACAGTCCATGTCTGTACAAAATTTCAGAAAAATTGAAGTGAGTGGGTGACAATTTTACTTTTTTCTGGATGATTTAACATGGAATTGCCCATATTGTATTTTATCATGCTAGATCATCAAGGGAGATAATTTTTAATACGTTTGTGGATCCTTACACAAAAATAGGATTGTTAGTAATAACTTTTCTAAATATATAAAAATCTCAGAAAATATAACACTATAATAGTGTTATAGGGTTTACTGGCGATATTAATTTAATTACTTGGAAGGTTTATTAAAAGTTAATTTAACGTTACCCCACATGATTGTTTAATTGAAAATACCGTTCTAGCTTAAAAGAAAACTACCAAATGAACTGTGAAAAATAAATAGAATTCAAGACACTTAGAAAGTGAATTACCAAAGTGAATTGTATTTGAAAACATTAAAAAAAATCAATTGAAAAAGAAGAAAACAAAAATAATTGTATCAATATCAATGTATATATATATACATATATGTATGTATGTATAATTGTGAAAAAAAAAAAAGACAATTATTAAGTTGAACTTTTAAAAAATGGGTAATTATGAACTTTGTTTGACTCAAACAATATAGAGTTACCTCCCTTGCATTCTTAGTAGAAAACAAGTCAGTAGAAATAAAGACATGGTTGACTCTACTTATGCTTTGAAGTTATCTTTACATCGGCGCCTATAATTACCTTTCTCTCAGAGGTCCAAGTGCCAACAAGACTCAGCTAAGCCTTATCTTCCCTTCTTTATTAAACACAACAGTGGTTAACATGAAAAATAAAGATGAAAAAAACTAAAAAATAGATTGTTTTGGGGTTTTCATAAGAGATTTGTAGGTACCACCAATTTTCCTTGTGAAATTTCCATTCGAAAAAAAAAAACATTAAAAAAAACTCCTAGCTTACAGAAATAATGAAAATTATGATTGAAAAACAATATTTTCATTTTTGCACGGTTAAATCGACTGAAATTTAACATAGCTAAAAACAAGTTACGAAAAGAGGATTTTTAAAAAGTTCTATGAAAAATCAATTAATGGTCTGATTTTCATGAAAATTTCCATAACTATTTACCTTTGGATGTAAATATGTCTTCAATAGTTTTTTCCTAAAATATATTAGGTGAGATATTTTTTTTTATGAGGTCTATTTTATTTTATGAGATATGAAAAAAATGAACTGGAAAAAACGATTTTTTCTTTTTTTCCTATAAAGATAAGAGTCTGAATAACTATATCAAAAGATTTGTATAATATTCAATGCAGTAGTTTTTGTAGAAAAAAAATCATGAATTCTGAAATAAAAAGTACTAAAAAATGTCATGATATTATTATTTGAAAACTTTTGTTTTTTGCTTTTTTAATTTCCATTAAACTGTCAAGAAAAAAATTTTTTTAAAGAAATCTTTTGTGTGCTTAAATAATTTTTTTTTTTTTTTTAATGTCTAAAAATCATTTTGGTATGTACAAATCGAATTTTCACTAATATGTAAATCATCATATTTAAATATTAGTGAAAAATTCGATTTGTACACACAGAAATTTATCTCAGAATTTTAACAATGAATTTTAGAATTCAGGTGAACAAAAAATTTGTCTGATCCACGATATATTAATATTTTTAAGAGAATTTAAGAGTTTTTTATTGTTGAAAAGTAATGTTTGATTCTTATAATATATGGAAGTGCAAAACTGACAACATTTGTAATACTTATTGTCTTTTCTTTGCTTTAGTTACACTATAAGTTCAACTAAAAAGATATGCCAGAGTTATTCTGAAACTACCACAAAAAAAAAAAAAACTTTCAAAAATAGTTGAAAACCAATAATCGGTTATTGAATATGCACAAGAAAACAATTATGTTGGATACAGCCACCCATACATTTAAATATATAATTGTCAAAGAGAGATAATTTTCCAATTGGATAATTTGATCTTTGAATTAACTGTTTTTCTTTGTAACAACTCTGTATGATTGTTACTTTTTTGCGGGATTTTTAAAAAACAATGTTCAAAAATATTTACTTTCATTTATTCAATATGACCTAAACTGATCACGTGACCCGATTTTGGGGATATCTAGAGATTTGTTTACATTTTCAATCGCCAGTTGCTAAACACTTAAGTAGAATTTATTCAATTAATATCATATTTCAAAGTGAAAAACACATTCAATATATATATATATATATATATATATAAAAGTAATTGGTAATTTGCTTGAAGCATTGTTAAGTATGTTATAAAATAATAAAATTCAAAGGCAATACAATGCGTAAAAAATAAAGACAAAAAGATGTTTTATATGTCTAATCGATTTCAAAGCAAAGCTTTATCATCAGAGTTTAATTTCAGAAATGACGTGCTTATGTTTTTTTTATTTGTGTGGTTATAATTTCTCTTCTTATTTCCTTTTCCTCTCCTTTTTTTCCTCTCTTTCTTCTTCTCCTCCTTTATAAATGGGCGAATAACTGTAATTTCTTATTTCTCTCTTTCTTTTTTTATTTCTTAAAATTTTGTTGAGAACAAGGCTGACATCCGGTAAGATGTTGCAATATTTTGCGACCGTGTGGGCATGTCAGAATTTCAAAAACAAAAATGAACAAATAAATAAAAACCGTTAATAGAAAAATTTTTTTTACATACTTAGCTTTTGTTTCGCTTTCACCTTTCCTTTCTTATTCTTTCTCCCTTTCTTTCTTTTTTTTTGTGTTATTTCTCTTCTTTTTCTTTTTATTTTCTTTTTTATCCCCTTTGTTCTCTAATTTAAATTATTTTTTTATAGTAAATAAGTAAATAAAAGATTATCTTAAATTATGTATTAGTATTGATAGAAAAAATAATTCTTTTTTATTATTTTTTTTTTAAGAAAATATCTTTTATGAGTACTTTTTTCTCTTTTTCTTTTAAACTTAAATAGATTAAATATTATATTAATTATATATTAAAATATCATATAATAATTACATATTAGGATTGATGCAAAATTCAAAACAATAAAAATAAAACAAACCATTCTCCCTTTAAAACAAAATAAATATATATATATATATAAGTATATATATATATATATTACGTACCACCAATTTTCCCTGTGAAATTTACCCCCCCACCCCATATTGAACACAATAATAAATGTTGATATTATCTTAAAACTTTTTGTTTATTTGAAAGAAGAAACATTAAAAAAACTTGTGATGATTTTTTTTTTTCAGCTTAAGGAAATAATGAAAATTATAATTGAAAAACAATGTTTTCATTTTTGCACCGTTAAATCAATTTAGATTTAACGTAGCCAAAAGCAAGTTATAACTAGAGGATTTTTTTAAAATTCTATGAAAAATCAATTAATGGTCTGATTTTCATGAGAATTACTTACCTTTTGATGAAAATATGTCTGAAATAAGTCTCAATGTGAGAGCTTTTTAGTAAAAGAACCATGAATACAGAATTCTGCTAAAAAAATATCAATAAAGAAACTGACTGTGTTGTTAATAAATGGACTGTTTTACTTATTTTCACAATAACGATGAGTTATTTTTCTCCAATCATATAATTTGATCTTTGAATTAACAGTTTTTCTTTGTAACAACACTTTATGTTCATTATTTCTTTTTTGCGAGATTACAAAAAACAGTTAAAAAATATTTGTTTCTTCCTTCAATATGGCCTAAACTGATCACATGACCTATTTTGATGGTACCTAATATATATATATATATATATATATATATATATATATATATATATATATAGTTTGGTTGGTTGATTGATTGATTGAATTAGAATAAAATGTCTGTATTTAAATTTTAAAATGATTCTTTAATTTTTTTTTTTTTTTTGTATTATGTAAAATTAAATAAATAATAGCCAGTGACGATCAAATATCAAAATAATTGTATATTATTTTTTAAAGTAAAAAGTAGACAGTGATTAAACCACTCTGAAAAGAAAATTAATGTCTCCTATTTAGAAATTTAAATTTAAAAAATTTTAAAAAATTGAAACTTATTTTTGTTAAAGGGAATTTTAAATTTGTTTAAAAGGTAAATAAAAAATGACAGTACTTATTTTATATATGGATGTCTAAAAGTGAAACTAAGAGATTTATAAACAGTCCATAAAAAACTGTATAACAATAATAATAAAAATTATATTCAATAAACAATTTTTCAATTATATATTATATTTACTACAATAACTTTTTCCAACTCTGCATCAGTCTACTCGTCATTCTGAAATATTCTTCTACATCTCACTTGGTATGTGACTGGTGTACTACAGAAGAGAAAGATATTTTGGAAATCAAAAATTGATAACATATTGTATTCAACTCAGTGTTTTGCCTTTATTAAAAGTTAGGATGTTCAACAAGGGACATAACTCCTATTTTGTTTACAAGACTAATCTCCCTTGGATTGAAATTTTTCTTTCGCTGCTAAACGACATTATGACTTTAAAGTGCTATTTTTTACTATCTCGTATGTTTTCACATTCATGTATTTTGAAGTAAAAGATAAACATTGAATTTTATATCCAATATCTTTAAAAATATTTTTTCTTTGAAATGTAGCCAAAAAAACTTTTCTCCGTCACAAGTGATGTATTTATCTAGAAAGGCAAAGAATTCAGCCCGTTTTGTTATCCATAGTTGAAATTGACAATTTAAAAAAAAAGTTATATTGAATATATACAAATCTCGGAAAATATGCAGCACATGATAACACATATTTTTAAGTTACATTTTTAAATAGATTATGTTGATGTCTATCTTTGGTCATTTTTTTAAAAAGTTAGTCATAGATAGTGACAGGCATTTAAAGTTGAATTTTTTAAGATAGTAAAAAACTTGTTTTAAGTTAGATAAGAAATTTTTTTGTATCAATTTAAAGAAAAATATATTTTTAAAACTACAAAAAAAAAGAAAAAGAAATATGCTACATGATTTATTTTTGAGTTTTAAGAAAATACCTTTTGAATTTTAAAATCACTTTTTTAGGGTATTGAATTTATATTTTTTATTTTTTCATTTTTCTATGTATTCTTCAGGATATGATCTTTCAAGAAATGTAAAAATTAGGGACCTGGAAGTTTTTTTCTTCAAATGATCAAAGGTCACCCCCCCCCCATTCTGAATTGATTAAAAAATATTTTTTCAAGTTTCTTTAATAAAATAAGCTAATCGTTATAGAATTAAGTCGTTTAAAAATAATTTGGTGAAAATTTCATTAAAACTGGACAATTCCCTGATTTTTGGTAATTGTTTTAAAATAAAGAATTTTTAAAAAATGATTATCTCCCTTGGCAAATTTTGAGCATGGCTAATTAAAAGCAATTCTGTAGCATAATTATTATGGTCTATGGGAAATTGGGGATTAAAAAAAAACGATATTCGGATTTCTGGAGAAAGAAAAGAAAAAAAAAATAAGAACAAAGGTTAAAGTTTAGAAGGGTTGCCAGCAATTGACTGACGAATGACACCAGAACTAGATTTTAAAATAAAAATGGAAGTTCTGGGTTTTGACCAGAAGCAGAAGTGGGTAACCCTCCTACCCCGGGAGAAGAAACAGAAGAAGCGACAAATCGGTCTCTTTCAGCTGGACCTTCGTAAGGGGCAGACAGGGCTTCCCGAGCTCCCCCGTAATATGGTGCGCATAATTTTATTTGGGAACCATGCTACACTTTATATACTCTTTAGTGTCATATTGTGTAGAGGGGTTGATATATATATATATATATATATATATATATATATATATATATATATATATATATACACTCTGTAATGATTTTTAATCCCATGTAAAATAGAATGTACAAAGCTTTCTTTTTTTTTTTTAGATGAAAAACACGAGTTGTCTCCCTCTAACTCGCATTTTTGTGAATACCTAAAAAGAAAAAAAACTCTAAATAAAGAAATGGGAACAGTTGAATTCTGGAGGTAGGGGAAGTAGTCACTAATAATTCCTTTTTATTAAAATTTTGAATTGTTTTCAACTAGTTTCACCATAAGGAGAAAAAAAATTTTTTTTTTTTTAAGTTTTAAAAATAATTTATAAGAGTTGTTACAAAATAAGCATTAAAAATGAATGCTGTAACGTTGCATATCCATGTGTGTGTGTGTGTGTGTGTGTGTGTCTTATATGAAATTAGGGGATTTTACGTATTCAGAAATTGTCATTATAAATGCAGAACAAATTAGAATAAGAATAAATTTCTCCACTAAGAAATGTATGCTGATAAATATACGATGTAAGGGAAATTACTATGCATACTTACACTTAGTTGTTTCCCATAGATTGAATTTTATATGCAGTTTACTTTGTGGAGATTATTTAGAAAAATTTTTTTTTGTATCACTTCAAAGAAAATTAAAAACTATGAAAAGAGAAAGCACACTACAAAAATTATTTTTTGTGTTTTAAATTTTCATTTAACTTTTTTCAAGTGCTGAAATTTTATCTTTTTTTTTATTTATTTTTTTAATGTCGTATTCTAAATGTGATTTTTATTCTGAATGTGATTTTTATTCTAAATGTGATTTTTCTAGAAATGTAAAAATCAGAGACTGAAAACTTTTTTTTTATTGAAATGACCAAAGGTTGACCACCCCTACAATCATAATTGATAAAAAAACAATTTCTCAATTAAAAAAAAACAAAAAAACTATTCATTATCAAATTAAGTCATTAATGAATAACGTGCTGAAAATTTCATTAAAATTGGACAATTCCCTCATTTTTGGTAATTGTATTGAAATTGAAAAATTAATTATTTCTTATTATCTCCCTTGAGTAAAAATATACATACCTATATTTATTGTATGTCAAATTAATGCTTGATAAAGTCCACATCAGACTTTGAATTTTGGCTTCCTTACTTCATTTTATTAAGTATTAATCTAGTTTTTAGACCGGATCAGTTCAATGCAGACCCTCAGCTCCAACACAGCAACATGAAAATGGTTAAATTCCTTGCAAAGGACTGAAATTTTAAGGCCATATTGGCTGCTGATCCCCATGACAAATACATTAGAAATGCTTTTATAAATGGCCTGTCTTCTATTAGGTATGGACATTCTGCATCAAGGAATATAATAAAAAATAATCCTAAAATTTATTAATTTTCAAACAATTAACAAAAATCAGGGAATTGTTCAAATTTAAGGGAATTCTCAGCACTTTATTTATTTATTCATTAAGGACTTTATTTTATAAGGAATAGCGTATTTTATTTTTTTTAAAAAAAAAAAAAAGAAGTGTAGTAAGATAGAAGGGCAAAATTCACGAGCCTATGATGAGCCAACAACGGTCTGTCAATCGAAGAGACAGCGGGTGGCATGTTGCACGTGTGGGCGGAAGAACAAAATATGTGACGAGTCCGACTAGTTGTGGCGGTAAAAATCGTGAGTGTCCTTGAGGCGGCGATTTATAGTGGCGAGTCTCGTAGCTGGCGAGATGAGAGTTGTGACGTCTCGGCCAGACCAAGTATAAAAGAACAGTGGCGAGGGAGCAAAGGATGACTACTTTATTTCTCTTAAGATCTTCACATGTGTTACGGTGTCTGAGGTAGAGGTGAATTTTGTTAGATAATTAGTAGAAGGTTTTTATTTACTAAGATTGTAGGTGGGCATTTTAACTTTTCTTTATTTGAATAAAAATATGTCCAGTCCAAGTCAACCAACCAGATCATTCCTTCTACATTTTCGGATCATTCCCCTATCGTTGATCTTAAACCAATTCTCAAAATACACCATTATCCAATAATAACAATTCAATGTTCAAAACATTTTGATTTCCCCTCGTTATTTTTAGTTCACTGACTCTATATACCCATAACTTTCGCTGTCCATCCCAAGCTTCCCATATTTGTCCAGTCTCACAGACCCTTTGCCCTGATTTGTAGGTTTATTTCAGCCACCTCAAACTCCAGGTTCAATTTCAGGTTTTAGGCTCATTTCCTCAACACCCATTTTACCTTTTTCTGATTAACTCAATCTGTTACATAATTATTGGATCCCTAATACATTTTTAAGGTATTGTAGAAATCATTATGGCGATCAGTACAGCTGATGGCCTTGAGAGTGAGTGACAGCGTTTGACCTCACTCTGACCTTGCTTTCTGGGGATAGACCGTGAGAAACGGAACCCTGATAGAAAGCCCCCTTCCGGTTTAAGGAGTAAGCAACTCAGTTAGTCAGTTAGAACTTAGAAGCCGAGCTAGCAAGATGTAAGGATCCGCGTGCATTGTCTGGTCTGGGGATTTATTAATAAAGTAACATCAACATAAATCGAAGTCTTGTGTTTATTACTAAAAACTAACAATGACACAAGGCTTCTGATAACGAGAAACCCCAACAGAAACCAGACCCGGAATCCTCAATAGAAGACCAGACAAGACCTTAGAAGATATACCAGACCAAGATAGATGATAGACGATCAATAGCAAAGCCGGCCAGAAGAATAGACGACCAGAGTAAGACGTAAGAAAGGTATATAACGTTATATGCTGATTTGGCTTAGTGAAAAGACCAGTATATAACATATACCTATTTAGTGCCGGTAAAGAAGGCGCTATGCAACAAATCAACTTCTGGAATTAACAAAAGAATAATATAAGTCCCCATTCTCTTAACCTAAGATGCCCAAGTTCAACAGAAAAGCTTATTTCTGAAATCTCAATTGGATTCCTATTCTGATTAAATAAAGTTTTATACATCTTTATTTAATCAGAATAGGAATCCATGAAGCTATGGTGCGGCCACACTTGAAATTTGCATCACCAGTCTGGAACCCCTATCTCACTCAGAATATTAACCATCTAGAAACTGTAGAGAGACGTGCAACCAAATGAATACCCTCCGGCATCTGGCAACTGGCCTAGTAAACACTCATAAGGTCAGTAACCATCTTACCAACAGCAACCTTGAGCACCTTTTTGATCTCCATGTTTCTAACACATCTGGGCATGCATACAAAGTCAGAAAACAGCATAGCTCACATGACTTTCAGAAACATTTTTTCACGATCAGAGTTGCAGAGGCATGGAATAAGCTGCCTACATCTGTTGTGGGCTGCTGAAACACTGCATCTTTCAAAGCTTCCATGCTTCCTGTAATCGGCCAACACTATACCTGATACTCCCATCCACACACCCATGCATGTGCGTGCACACATACATGTATATTGTTACTATATGCTGTTCATGTTCCTGACACTAATACATTATTCTATGTACTAGACATGAGACTTTGATGAGTTGTGGGGCACCTGAGCACTGTAAACATACATGTATATTGTTACTATATGCTGTTCATGTTCCTGACACTAATACATTATTCTATGTACTAGACATGAGACTTTGATGAGTTGTGGGACACCTGAGCACTGTACACATACATGTATATTGTTACTATATGCTGTTCATGTTCCTGACACTAATACATTATTCTATGTACTAGACATGAGACTTTGATGAGTTGTGGGGCACCTGAGCACTGTACACAATAAATTTCATTATGAAAAAAAATAAAAGAATAAAAACTATTTTAACATAAAAATGTGCCTTTCATTTAAAGTTTTATAATAAAAAATTTAAAAAATAATAATATTAGTTTATCTTTAGTGCAAAATTATTTTTTTCACATGAACAACAACATGAAATAACTATTTTTTAAAATCAAAATCAAAACCTATTTTAGAATAAAAACATGTCTTTGTATGGAATTCTAATGTAAAAAAATCATCTGTTGATTTTCTTTACAAACAACGGGTGAAAAGTAAAATTCCATTCCTTTGAAAACAGCTCGCAACTGGGGTGCCTATTGGTAACTTGATCCAATTCTTTTTATCTTAGCATCTTCAATGTAATGATTTTAGTTGATGTTATATTTTGGAACTCCTATTGCACTGTCACATTATGTTGTAATACATTTCAGTATGGCTTCTAGAACGTTACTGTGATGGTCCATCTTATCCAATTGATCTTGTATGCTTTTATTGTATGACACTTGTGTGGAGCGATTGCTCATGAGTTTTGAAAGATCTGGCCTTTTGGTCAGGTACATTGTTTGTACATCATATAAGCATATCACCAATGGTCTGAGTTGAGGTCTGCACAACCATAGGAGTGTATATATATATATATATATATATATATATATATATATATGTGTGTGTGTGTGTGTGTGTGTTTATATAGATATATCTTTATGTATGCATATATATGTATGTTTATACATATATATCTGTAGACACACGTATATATGTATGCATTTGTTTATATATATATATCTGTAGACACATGTATATATGTGTATATATGTTTATATATAAGTATATATGTGTGTGTTTATAGATATAGGGTAATTCCATGTCAAATCATTATGTCCATGTTACTCACTCCCTTCAATTTTTCTGAGATTTTGTCCAGGTATGGACTATGTTAAAGTGAGACAATCCCCAAAATTTGAGCTTCCAATTCCAAAAATTGGCAGAGTTGTGTTGATTTTAGCCGTTCAATTTTTTTTGGGGCGACTTTTTGTAATCTATCTATTTTTGTCTGTTCAGAAACGAAGCTACAACATCAGTTAAAATTTTGCAGTTTTATGTTTTAATTGTTTCCATTCAACCGTTGAATAAGGTCTATATGGAGCAAAATAAACAGTCAGAGTGCAATAGAAATGATCAGGATTTGGTGGTTGAATAAGAATTTTAGTAATTTGTATAGTCTGGTAGATAAGAAGGTGGACTGGGAAAAATTGTTATCAAGTTAAATTTGTTATTTTTTGAAAGCTTCATGTATCCTCTTTTGAAATTTGAAAACACCTCTTTTGACCCTCTGGGGAAAATTGTTATTGGGGTTGGGGAGTATGCAAACTAAATCCAGTCTGGTAGATAAGAAGGTGAACCAGGAAAAAATTGCTCTCGTCAGGTCCTTCTCTAACAGGATCAGCATGTACTGATGGTAGTACAGAACCAATAAGGTTACTCATCGAGTCTGTATGTACCAAGAAGTTTGGTCTCAAAGATTGAGAGGCAGCCTTTCCGGAAAGAATGTGTTTCTCTACTATTTCATATATATCCAATCACTAACAGAATCCTGATCATTTCTATTGCACTCTGACAGTTTAATTTGCTCCATATAGACTTATTCAATGGCTGACTGGAAACACTTAAAACATAAAACTGCAAAATTTTAAGTGATGTTGTAACTTCGCTTCTGAGCAAAAACCAAACTATCTTTTTGGTACAAATAATGTTCAATGTATATAAAATAATAAAAAAAAAGAATTTTGTCATTAATGTAGAGCCACATTGGGACTTTCCCACCTATTGATCTTGCTATGAAAAAATCAGAAATCATTAATAACTTAAAAGTTTACTTTTAAAACTTTTTTAATAGCATTTTTTTAATTTCTTGGGCCAAAAAACTTTTATAAACCAATTTTTATGACTGGGGAAGCTCTAGAAATCATTTTACAGACAAAAATAGATTTTAAAAAGTTGCCATTTTTCACCCCTGCCCCCCTCAAAAAAAAAAAAACTTGAAGAGCAATAAATGTATATATGTTTATATAAGTACATGTATATATGCACATATACATGTATATATCTATTTACCTTTAGATGAGTAAGTTTGTTTGCTACAAGAATAAGTATTGTAGCAGATAGAATATATATATCAGTAGCAAAATAGAGCTAACTTTCACAAGAAAAGGATTTTATTAAAATTTACATTTGAGTTCATTTGGAGGTCAGTAAAATTAATCTATCGAACTTTGTATGAGAACCATGCAATATGAAATTTTTTTTGTTCTAGAAATCCGAACCTAAATATTAAATAAAATGTATTTTTAGGAATAAAATATTCAAAATATGTTTTTTAAATGAATAAAAAAGATTAATACTAATTAATGTCAGTATATTTAAATGAAATGGAGTATAACTCAGACGGCGTCTTAGGAGTTAGAAGCCATTTTTATTCCCAAACCAAGGGCAGTAACTCTTAAGGGTTCAATAACATAACATCCCTCCTTTTCACAAAATATTTTTTTTTATTAGTTGTATTTTTATTTTATTTAAGTTGCATCAAACACAAGAAATAAAAATATAACTGTTCAGTTGTGTTCACATAGATTTTTACATTTCTTTTTTATTCTTTTTCTACATATTTCTATGTAAGTAATATAAAAATTAAAAGAAATGTTCTTTTTCTTTTTTGTCCATACCGGGATTTTCTTTTTGATAAGAAATTCTCAAACTGAGAAAAAAATGTTTTTGTTCTGTTTCATTCACTGTATCTTGCTGGTGGCTTTATTATCGGGCCAGATTTAGTTGTTTTATTTTCTGTTGTGTTAGAGCGTGTATGTGATTCATGTGGGACATGATGATTGCTAGTTTGGGATGGGGTATTCAGTATTCTTGTTTGATTTTTTTTTTTTTTTATGGGTCAATTTCTACTCTGGATGGTATGATCTCTGGTGGATACCTAGTTGCTGTAGATAGGTCTTCCCTCAGGTGTTTTCGATTCCTGTGGAGGACCTGTCCAGATAGAGTTTTAATGATATAGGACCTTAGTTCCGTGCATGTTTGTGTGACAACTGCACGACTCCATCTATTTGTGTCCCTGTCATGCATCCTAACATGCTGTCCTATTTGGATGTCAGGTAGGTCTTTTGCATGCTTTTTGTTCAGCTTGTCTCTTGTACAAACGGGCTGATATCTCTGCTGTTTACATTTTACTGGAATGTTGTTAACTAATTTACTGTTGAAAAGCATTTCTCCAGGTGAGGGTACTGTATGGTCTATAGGAGTTGTCCAAAGGGATAGCAGTACCATGTTGATGTCACAGTCGCTTAACTTAGCCTTTTTGATGGTGGATTTTATTGACTGCACACAATGTTCTACAAGTCCATTAGACTGTGGGTATCTTGGAGATAATGTACGATGCTCAAATCCCGATTATTTTGCAAACTGCTTAAATGCAGCTGAGTTATAATGCGCTCCGTTGTCGCTGATCACTCTCTCTGGAATGCTATTCTCTCCAAACACTTGCTTAATTGTGTTTATAACTTCCTGGCTGGAAAAATTATTCAATATCCTCACAAAGGGATATTTTGAGGATAAAATTTGATCCTTCAAAGTGGAACAAATCAGTGGTTACTATTTGCCGTGGTCTTACTGGGATCTCATGTGGCATCAACGTCTCAGTACTTTGCATTTTTTGGTGCTCATTGCATAGCTGGATTAGTCTGTCAATATCTTGTTTGATTGGTTTGTTTTGTTTTACGGCATATCAACCTCAGTGGGTCATTTAATGCCGATAAAGTTTTGAAATAAATCAATTCTTAATGGATAATACAATTTTTTTATAAATACATTTTTCTATTTAGCCCATAGATGGGACCCTAACAGGTACTACCACTCCGGGTCAGAGTGGACCATGTAGCAATGGTGATGAAGGGGTGCTCCACATTCCCCAAACCTCCAAAACTGGAACCTCACCATCAGATAGAGTTTAACGTCATTCTCAGGACATGTAGACATGCAGCCACCGCCTTCTAGCACCCATATGATAAAAAAAAGGTTGGGGCTTGCCATAAGGGCAATAGGGTTGGGAAAATCATATAGGTGCTAGGGCTTGACGTGACCAGCCGATTGATCGGAGGGGGCCTCTCCGACCGCCCGTCTAGCCCAAGATAGGGCCAAAGTGGAGTATTGCATGTCATGAACTGCTCATCCACCTGGGCTCTATCCTTAAGCATCACGGGTCGCACACACGGCCAACAGGTGGCCCCATTGGGGGAGTCTTACCCCTCTGCAGAGGTGCAGTCGGTGCATTCTAACGCCCCAGCTGACAGGGCGGTATCTTGTTTGATGTTGTGCCAGAATATGCAGCTTTTTGCTCACAACTTGCACTTTTTCATTCCCTGATGGCCATATTGGATCTTGTGAAGAACCTCTTTTTGCAGAGATTTTGGGATGATGATTCACTCAACCTTGAGCAAGATCCCATTTTCTATCGCTAACTCATCCCAATAGGGCCAGTATATCAAAATCGACTTTTATGTCCAGGTCGATTGCCTCTTTCACTCTCTTGTTGGGGAGTCTGGAAAAACCATCTGCTAGTACCATTTCTTTTCCTGGGCGGTAGGCAATGGTCATGTCATACCCTTGTAGGCGTAATAACATTCGCTGGAGACGAGGTGGGGCTGAAATCAGGTTTTTTAGGTTGATCATCTCCAGAGGCTTGTGATCACTTTCTACCCGGAAGGCATAACCATAGATGTACGTTCGGGAATGCTCACATCCAAAGACAACTACTAGGAGCTCCCACTCAATGTTTGCATATCGTTGTTCTGTTTCTGTCAGCGACTTCGACGCAATTGCTATGGGTTTTCCCTCCTGCAGTAGGGCTGCACCTAGGCCTCTGTTGGATGCATCTACCTGGATTAGAGTTTCTTTTTTAGGGTCGAAGTATGTTAGCAGCATTTCTTGACAAACCAAGTCTTTTCTTGTTTGCAAAATCTTTTGGTGACTTTCTGTCCACCCATACTCCGACTCTTTTCTTAGTAGATCACTCATTGGTGATATGAGATCTGAGAGATGTGGAATAAATGATGCCATGTAGGTAATAATTCCTATTACTCTTTGTAAGTCTGTGATGCTCTTTGTGCTGGGTAACATCTTGATCTATTCCACTTTGAAATTTCAATTATATTGAGATTCCTAAAATAATGTTTAAATTTTGCAATCACAAAAAATAACAATAATCTAATTTATTGTTGTTGCTGTTCTTTTCTTTTTTTAAATAAATAAATACTTTTAAAGAATTTTTTGAAAATATCAATTTTTGATTTGATCCCATGGTTCGTACACGTAATCAAATTAAAATTTAATAGCAAAATCTTCTTTTAGATAAATACTTTTTAATCAGAAGTTTATGAATATTTTTCAACACTTACAATAAATTAAAAAAAAAGATACAAAAGACTTTTTTTTATACTAAAATAGCTTTTACTTAATCAGAAGAGAAATGCAATTAGGTTTATCTAAATAAAAATACTTTTTATTTACAAATTTTTTAAAAAATATCTATTTGAATAAAAGGATATTGTTCAGAAATAGTATCACACAATTTGATAGAAATCCTTTTAGGGGTTTTATAATTAAATAGTAAATCCTTTCTGCATCACCAAATTCAAAATTCAAGATTGTCATAAATGTATTTTCTTGTCATATTGTGTTTCATGAAAATGTTGAAAATTTTCACTTCCAATATTTATGGAAACATTGTTATTTTAACAAGGATTTTAGAATTGAACTATTGGTTCTTTCTGCAAAGCCAATTTTGAAATTTGACACTAATCACTGTTGACTTTATGTCTATGCTACTCTAATCCAGGAATATAGGATTGGCTGAGCCTCTTATCAGGAAGGTAGTGGATGAATACATTTGATATTTCTCATACAAGATGAGAAAGGACCAATTTTTTTTTTTTTTAACCCCGGGCCATGAAAGCAAGAGGAAAGACTACACTTTAAACTAACCCAAGCATTCACCAACAACCAAATATGATTGTTTTTTTCTCAGATCAGAAAAAATTTCTACCAGGATCAGATGATGAACTTATAGAACAACTGTTTGTTTTCTCTGTCTCTACAAGATCTCCTGATAATAATGAAAACCGAATACCCAGTCCACATCATGTGTTGTATACTCTCTTTCCTTACTTTCTTACTTCTATTATTTTCTTCAAGCGTCTGGACTTCGTCTTGGGGACTTCGTGTCTGGTCTTCCATTGGGGATTTCTCTTTATCAGAAGCCCTGTGTCATTGGTAGTTTTTAGATAATAACATGACTTCGATTTAACTTAGATCATATTTTATTCTGAAATCCCCACCAGACTACCTGCGCAGATTGAGTTGGCACTGTGCATAACACGACTTACCACCATCGTGGCTTTGGCCGATCTGACTAAAACTCTCTCTAATCTAAACCGGAAGAGGGTCTTCTCCACCAATTCTCACGGTATCCACCGGAAGGATCAGGATGAGGTCAAGCCTTGTCGTTCAATCCTTCAAGGCCGCCGGCTGAACTTATAACAGCCATTTTGGTTTCTACTCTACTGTAAATAAGTATTAGGAATCTAATAATTATGTAACACATGGTGTTTGGGGTGGTCACTAGCAATGGTGACATTATGTCTCCATTCATATTCACACATGATCTTAGACCTATATTGAGTGCCTGGAGTAGGAAGTGCTGCGCTGGATCAAGAGGGTGACTACTGAAAGACCCTATGTCTGACAACAGGACTGTGCCATGCCACACAAGCAGGAGAACTCAGTGGTGGAAAAGGATGTTTGGGTTTAATTTTTTCTGGGTCAGTTATATTTTAAAATCCCTCTCTCTATTTAACTCAAAGGCCCGTGGGTTGGTTTAATCTCTGGTTAACTGTGAGTTTTTTCTGATCTTTACAAACTTCTTTATTCAGATCAATTTATCAGAACCAATCAACCCCTTTGATTAATTCTTTTTTTCTTTTTTTTTAAAATCAGTCTCTTCATATAAGAAAGTCAATTAATCTTTCTTTCATTTCTTCCCTCTGACCTTACAATGGAAAACATGGATCTCTATATTCATATGATGAGGCTCACTCTAGACGTCTCTACCCATTCTGTTACATGATCACACAAGGCTAAAGTGCTCAATCTACCCTATTATTTACCTGGGAGAGAAGGAAGAGAAATGGACTTATGCTTTTTGTAGGGAATCAGTGCAAAGTGAAACACAAACAGCTTAATCCATGATTTGAACTTGGATTGCCAG
Source organism: Doryteuthis pealeii (assembly GCA_023376005.1). Taxonomy (NCBI): domain Eukaryota; kingdom Metazoa; phylum Mollusca; class Cephalopoda; order Myopsida; family Loliginidae; genus Doryteuthis; species Doryteuthis pealeii. The sequence continues at coordinate 58,264,926 of CM042147.1, read as the reverse complement.
GTCCATTCCTACAATATAAACATTATACTGTATATACCCGCATTGGGTATCTAAGATATATAATATATATATATATATATATATATATATATATACCCTCATTGAGTATATAAGATATGTATATACCATCATTGAGTATATAAGATATATATATACCCTCATTGGGTATAAGATAGATATATACCATCATGAGTATATAAGATATATATATATATATATATAATACTCAATGATGGATATATATTATATATATATTTATATACCCAATAGGTATATATATATATATATATATATATATATCTTATATACCAATGCGGGTATATATATATCTTATATACCTAATGATGGTATATATATATATATATATATATCTTATATACCCAATGAGGGTATATATATATATATCTTATATACCCAATGGTATATATATATATATATATCTTATATACTCAATGATGGTATATATCTATCTTATATACCCAATGAGGGTATATATATATCTTATATACTCAATGATGGTATATTACATATCTTATATACTCAATGAGGGTATATTATATATATTATATATATATATATATATATATATCTTAGATACCCAATGCGGGTATATAACAGTATAATGTTTATTATTGTAGGAAATGGACCTGGCAATCCAAGTTCAAATCATGGATTAAGCTGTTTGTGTTTCACTTTGCACTGATTCCCCTACAAAAAGCATAAGTCCATTTCTCTTCCTTCTCTCCCAGGTAAATAATAGGGTAGATTGAGCACTTTAGCCTTGGTATGATCATGTAACAGAATGGGTAGAGACGTCTAGAGTGAGCCTCATCATATGAAGTATAGAGATCCATGTTTTCCATTGTAAGGTCAGAGGGAAGAAATGAAAGAAAGATTAATTGACTTTCTTATATGAAGAGACTGATTTAAAAAAAAAAGAAAAAAAAGAATTAATCAAAGGGGTTGATTGGTTCTGATAAATTGATCGAATAAAGAAGTTTGTAAAGATCAGAAACAAACTCACAGTTAACCAGAGATTAAACCAACCCACGGGCCTTTGAGTTAAATAGAGAGGAGGGATTTTAAAATATAACTGACCCAGAAAAAAATTAAACCCAAACATCCTTTTTCCACCACTGAGTTCTCCTGCTTGTGTGGCATGGCACAGTCCTGTTGTCAGACATAGGGTCTTTCAGTAGTCACCCTCTTGATCCAGCGCAGCACTTCCTACTCCAGGCACTCAATATAGGTCTAAGATCATGTGTGAATATGAATGGAGACATAATGTCACCATTGCTAGTGACCACCCCAAACACCATGTGTTACATAATTATTAGATTCCTAATACTTATTTACAGTAGAGTAGAAACCAAAATGGCTGTTATAAGTTCAGCCGGCGGCCTTGAAGGATTGAACGACAAGGCTTGACCTCATCCTGATCCTTCCGGTGGATACCGTGAGAATTGGTGGAGAAGACCCTCTTCCGGTTTAGATTAGAGAGAGTTTTAGTCAGATCGGCCAAAGCCACGATGGTGGTAAGTCGTGTTATGCACAGTGCCAACTCAATCTGCGCAGGTAGTCTGGTGGGGATTTCAGAATAAAATATGATCTAAGTTAAATCGAAGTCATGTTATTATCTAAAAACTACCAATGACACAGGGCTTCTGATAAAGAGAAATCCCCAATGGAAGACCAGACACGAAGTCCCCAAGACGAAGTCCAGACGCTTGAAGAAAAATAATAGAAGTAAGAAAGTAAGGAAAGAGAGTATACAACACATGATGTGGACTGGGTATTCGGTTTTCATTATTATCAGGAGATCTTGTAGAGACAGAGAAAACAAACAGTTGTTCTATAAGTTCATCATCTGATCCTGGTAGAAATTTTTTCTGATCTGAGAAAAAACAAATCATATTTGGTTGTTGGTGAATGCTTGGGTTAGTTTAAAGTGTAGTCTTTCCTCTTGCTTTCATGGCCCGGGGTTAAAAAAAATAAAAAATTGGTCCTTTCTCATCTTGTATGAGAAATATCAAATGTATTCATCCACTACCTTCCTGATAAGAGGCTCAGCCAATCCTATATTCCTGGATTAGAGTAGCATAGACATAAAGTCAACAGTGATTAGTGTCAAATTTCAAAATTGGCTTTGCAGAAAGAACCAATAGTTCAATTCTAAAATCCTTGTTAAAATAACAATGTTTCCATAAATATTGGAAGTGAAAATTTTCAACATTTTCATGAAACACAATATGACAAGAAAATACATTTATGACAATCTTGAATTTTGAATTTGGTGATGCAGAAAGGATTTACTATTTAATTATAAAACCCCTAAAAGGATTTCTATCAAATTGTGTGATACTATTTCGGAACAATATCCTTTTATTCAAATAGATATTTTTTAAAAATTTGTAAATAAAAAGTATTTTTATTTAGATAAACCTAATTGCATTTCTCTTCTGATTAAGTAAAAGCTATTTTAGTATAAAAAAAAGTCTTTTGTATCTTTTTTTTTGAATTTATTGTAAGTGTTGAAAAATATTCATAAACTTCTGATTAAAAAGTATTTATCTAAAAGAAGATTTTGCTATTAAATTTTAATTTGATTACGTGTACGAACCATGGGATCAAATCAAAAATTGATATTTTTCAAAAAATTCTTTAAAAGTATTTATTTATTTAAAAAAAAGAAAAGAACAGCAACAACAATAAAATTAGATTATTGTTATTTTTTGTGATTGCAAAATTTAAACATTATTTTTAGGAATCTCAATATAATTGAAATTTCAAAGTGGAATAGATCAAGATGTTACCCAGCACAAAGAGCATCACAGACTTACAAAGAGTAATAGGAATTATTACCTACATGGCATCATTTATTCCACATCTCTCAGATCTCATATCACCAATGAGTGATCTACTAAGAAAAGAGTCGGAGTATGGGTGGACAGAAAGTCACCAAAAGATTTTGCAAACAAGAAAAGACTTGGTTTGTCAAGAAATGCTGCTAACATACTTCGACCCTAAAAAAGAAACTCTAATCCAGGTAGATGCATCCAACAGAGGCCTAGGTGCAGCCCTACTGCAGGAGGGAAAACCCATAGCAATTGCGTCGAAGTCGCTGACAGAAACAGAACAACGATATGCAAACATTGAGTGGGAGCTCCTAGTAGTTGTCTTTGGATGTGAGCATTCCCGAACGTACATCTATGGTTATGCCTTCCGGGTAGAAAGTGATCACAAGCCTCTGGAGATGATCAACCTAAAAAACCTGATTTCAGCCCCACCTCGTCTCCAGCGAATGTTATTACGCCTACAAGGGTATGACATGACCATTGCCTACGCCCAGGAAAAGAAATGGTACTAGCAGATGGTTTTTCCAGACTCCCCAACAAGAGAGTGAAAGAGGCAATCGACCTGGACATAAAAGTCGATTTTGATATACTGGCCCTATTGGGATGAGTTAGCGATAGAAAATGGGATCTTGCTCAAGGTTGAGTGAATCATCATCCCAAAATCTCTGCAAAAAGAGGTTCTTCACAAGATCCAATATGGCCATCAGGGAATGAAAAAGTGCAAGTTGTGAGCAAAAAGCTGCATATTCTGGCACAACATCAAACAAGATACCGCCCTGTCAGCTGGGGCGTTAGAATGCACCGACTGCACCTCTGCAGAGGGGTAAGACTCCCCCAATGGGGCCACCTGTTGGCCGTGTGTGCGACCCGTGATGCTTAAGGATAGAGCCCAGGTGGATGAGCAGTTCATGACATGCAATACTCCACTTTGGCCCTATCTTGGGCTAGACGGGCGGTCGGAGAGGCCCCCTCCGATCAATCGGCTGGTCACGTCAAGCCCTAGCACCTATATGATTTTCCCAACCCTATTGCCCTTATGGCAAGCCCCAACCTTTTTTTTATCATATGGGTGCTAGAAGGCGGTGGCTGCATGTCTACATGTCCTGAGAATGACGTTAAACTCTATCTGATGGTGAGGTTCCAGTTTTGGAGGTTTGGGGAATGTGGAGCACCCCTTCATCACCATTGCTACATGGTCCACTCTGACCCGGAGTGGTAGTACCTGTTAGGGTCCCATCTATGGGCTAAATAAAAATGTATTTATAAAAAAATTGTATTATCCATTAAGAATTGATTTATTTCAAAACTTTATCGGCATTAAATGACCCACTGAGGTTGATATGCCGTAAAACAAAACAAACCAATCAAACAAGATATTGACAGACTAATCCAGCTATGCAATGAGCACCAAAAAATGCAAAGTACTGAGACGTTGATGCCACATGAGATCCCAGTAAGACCACGGCAAATAGTAACCACTGATTTGTTCCACTTTGAAGGATCAAATTTTATCCTCAAAATATCCCTTTGTGAGGATATTGAATAATTTTTCCAGCCAGGAAGTTATAAACACAATTAAGCAAGTGTTTGGAGAGAGAATAGCATTCCAGAGAGAGTGATCAGCGACAACGGAGCGCATTATAACTCAGCTGCATTTAAGCAGTTTGCAAAATAATCGGGATTTGAGCATCGTACATTATCTCCAAGATACCCACAGTCTAATGGACTTGTAGAACATTGTGTGCAGTCAATAAAATCCACCATCAAAAAGGCTAAGTTAAGCGACTGTGACATCAACATGGTACTGCTATCCCTTTGGACAACTCCTATAGACCATACAGTACCCTCACCTGGAGAAATGCTTTTCAACAGTAAATTAGTTAACAACATTCCAGTAAAATGTAAACAGCAGAGATATCAGCCCGTTTGTACAAGAGACAAGCTGAACAAAAAGCATGCAAAAGACCTACCTGACATCCAAATAGGACAGCATGTTAGGATGCATGACAGGGACACAAATAGATGGAGTCGTGCAGTTGTCACACAAACATGCACGGAACTAAGGTCCTATATCATTAAAACTCTATCTGGACAGGTCCTCCACAGGAATCGAAAACACCTGAGGGAAGACCTATCTACAGCAACTAGGTATCCACCAGAGATCATACCATCCAGAGTAGAAATTGACCCATAAAAAAAAAAAAAAATCAAACAAGAATACTGAATACCCCATCCCAAACTAGCAATCATCATGTCCCACATGAATCACATACACGCTCTAACACAACAGAAAATAAAACAACTAAATCTGGCCCGATAATAAAGCCACCAGCAAGATACAGTGAATGAAACAGAACAAAAACATTTTTTTCTCAGTTTGAGAATTTCTTATCAAAAAGAAAATCCCGGTATGGACAAAAAAGAAAAAGAACATTTCTTTTAATTTTTATATTACTTACATAGAAATATGTAGAAAAAGAATAAAAAAGAAATGTAAAAATCTATGTGAACACAACTGAACAGTTATATTTTTATTTCTTGTGTTTGATGCAACTTAAATAAAATAAAAATACAACTAATAAAAAAAATATTTTGTGAAAAGGAGGGATGTTATGTTATTGAACCCTTAAGAGTTACTGCCCTTGGTTTGGGAATAAAAATGGCTTCTAACTCCTAAGACGCCGTCTGAGTTATACTCCATTTCATTTAAATATACTGACATTAATTAGTATTAATCTTTTTTATTCATTTAAAAAACATATTTTGAATATTTTATTCCTAAAAATACATTTTATTTAATATTTAGGTTCGGATTTCTAGAACAAAAAAAATTTCATATTGCATGGTTCTCATACAAAGTTCGATAGATTAATTTTACTGACCTCCAAATGAACTCAAATGTAAATTTTAATAAAATCCTTTTCTTGTGAAAGTTAGCTCTATTTTGCTACTGATATATATATTCTATCTGCTACAATACTTATTCTTGTAGCAAACAAACTTACTCATCTAAAGGTAAATAGATATATACATGTATATGTGCATATATACATGTACTTATATAAACATATATACATTTATTGCTCTTCAAGTTTTTTTTTTTTTTGGGGGGGGCAGGGGTGAAAAATGGCAACTTTTTAAAATCTATTTTTGTCTGTAAAATGATTTCTAGAGCTTCCCCAGTCATAAAAATTGGTTTATAAAAGTTTTTTGGCCCAAGAAATTAAAAAAATGCTATTAAAAAAGTTTTAAAAGTAAACTTTTAAGTTATTAATGATTTCTGATTTTTTCATAGCAAGATCAATAGGTGGGAAAGTCCCAATGTGGCTCTACATTAATGACAAAATTCTTTTTTTTTATTATTTTATATACATTGAACATTATTTGTACCAAAAAGATAGTTTGGTTTTTGCTCAGAAGCGAAGTTACAACATCACTTAAAATTTTGCAGTTTTATGTTTTAAGTGTTTCCAGTCAGCCATTGAATAAGTCTATATGGAGCAAATTAAACTGTCAGAGTGCAATAGAAATGATCAGGATTCTGTTAGTGATTGGATATATATGAAATAGTAGAGAAACACATTCTTTCCGGAAAGGCTGCCTCTCAATCTTTGAGACCAAACTTCTTGGTACATACAGACTCGATGAGTAACCTTATTGGTTCTGTACTACCATCAGTACATGCTGATCCTGTTAGAGAAGGACCTGACGAGAGCAATTTTTTCCTGGTTCACCTTCTTATCTACCAGACTGGATTTAGTTTGCATACTCCCCAACCCCAATAACAATTTTCCCCAGAGGGTCAAAAAGAGGTGTTTTCAAATTTCAAAAGAGGATACATGAAGCTTTCAAAAAATAACAAATTTAACTTGATAACAATTTTTCCCAGTCCACCTTCTTATCTACCAGACTATACAAATTACTAAAATTCTTATTCAACCACCAAATCCTGATCATTTCTATTGCACTCTGACTGTTTATTTTGCTCCATATAGACCTTATTCAACGGTTGAATGGAAACAATTAAAACATAAAACTGCAAAATTTTAACTGATGTTGTAGCTTCGTTTCTGAACAGACAAAAATAGATAGATTACAAAAAGTCGCCCCACCAAAAAAAATTGAACGGCTAAAATCAACACAACTCTGCCAATTTTTGGAATTGGAAGCTCAAATTTTGGGGATTGTCTCACTTTAACATAGTCCATACCTGGACAAAATCTCAGAAAAATTGAAGGGAGTGAGTAACATGGACATAATGATTTGACATGGAATTACCCTATATCTATAAACACACACATATATACTTATATATAAACATATATACACATATATACATGTGTCTACAGATATATATATATAAACAAATGCATACATATATACGTGTGTCTACAGATATATATGTATAACATACATATATATGCATACATAAAGATATATCTATATAAACAAATACACACACACACACACACACATATATATATATATATATATATATATATATATATATATACACTCCTATGGTTGTGCAGACCTCAACTCAGACCATTGGTGATATGCTTATATGATGTACAAACAATGTACCTGACCAAAAGGCCAGATCTTTCAAAACTCATGAGCAATCGCTCCACACAAGTGTCATACAATAAAAGCATACAAGATCAATTGGATAAGATGGACCATCACAGTAACGTTCTAGAAGCCATACTGAAATGTATTACAACATAATGTGACAGTGCAATAGGAGTTCCAAAATATAACATCAACTAAAATCATTACATTGAAGATGCTAAGATAAAAAGAATTGGATCAAGTTACCAATAGGCACCCCAGTTGCGAGCTGTTTTCAAAGGAATGGAATTTTACTTTTCACCCGTTGTTTGTAAAGAAAATCAACAGATGATTTTTTTACATTAGAATTCCATACAAAGACATGTTTTTATTCTAAAATAGGTTTTGATTTTGATTTTAAAAAATAGTTATTTCATGTTGTTGTTCATGTGAAAAAAATAATTTTGCACTAAAGATAAACTAATATTATTATTTTTTAAATTTTTTATTATAAAACTTTAAATGAAAGGCACATTTTTATGTTAAAATAGTTTTTATTCTTTTATTTTTTTTCATAATGAAATTTATTGTGTACAGTGCTCAGGTGCCCACAACTCATCAAAGTCTCATGTCTAGTACATAGAATAATGTATTAGTGTCAGGAACATGAACAGCATATAGTAACAATATACATGTATGTGTACAGTGCTCAGGTGTCCCACAACTCATCAAAGTCTCATGTCTAGTACATAGAATAATGTATTAGTGTCAGGAACATGAACAGCATATAGTAACAATATACATGTATGTTTACAGTGCTCAGGTGCCCCACAACTCATCAAAGTCTCATGTCTAGTACATAGAATAATGTATTAGTGTCAGGAACATGAACAGCATATAGTAACAATATACATGTATGTGTGCACGCACATGCATGGGTGTGTGGATGGAGTATCAGGTATAGTGTTGGCCGATTACAGGAAGCATGGAAGCTTTGAAAGATGCAGTGTTTCAGCAGCCCACAACAGATGTAGGCAGCTTATTCCATGCCTCTGCAACTCTGATCGTGAAAAAATGTTTCTGAAAGTCATGTGAGCTATGCTGTTTTCTGACTTTGTATGCATGCCCAGATGTGTTAGAAACATGGAGATCAAAAAGGTGCTCAAGGTTGCTGTTGGTAAGATGGTTACTGACCTTATGAGTGTTTACTAGGCCAGTTGCCAGATGCCGGAGGGTATTCATTTGGTTGCACGTCTCTCTACAGTTTCTAGATGGTTAATATTCTGAGTGAGATAGGGGTTCCAGACTGGTGATGCAAATTTCAAGTGTGGCCGCACCATAGCTTCATGGATTCCTATTCTGATTAAATAAAGATGTATAAAACTTTATTTAATCAGAATAGGAATCCAATTGAGATTTCAGAAATAAGCTTTTCTGTTGAACTTGGGCATCTTAGGTTAAGAGAATGGGGACTTATATTATTCTTTTGTTAATTCCAGAAGTTGATTTGTTGCATAGCGCCTTCTTTACCGGCACTAAATAGGTATATGTTATATACTGGTCTTTTCACTAAGCCAAATCAGCATATAACGTTATATACCTTTCTTACGTCTTACTCTGGTCGTCTATTCTTCTGGCCGGCTTTGCTATTGATCGTCTATCATCTATCTTGGTCTGGTATATCTTCTAAGGTCTTGTCTGGTCTTCTATTGAGGATTCCGGGTCTGGTTTCTGTTGGGGTTTCTCGTTATCAGAAGCCTTGTGTCATTGTTAGTTTTTAGTAATAAACACAAGACTTCGATTTATGTTGATGTTACTTTATTAATAAATCCCCAGACCAGACAATGCACGCGGATCCTTACATCTTGCTAGCTCGGCTTCTAAGTTCTAACTGACTAACTGAGTTGCTTACTCCTTAAACCGGAAGGGGGCTTTCTATCAGGGTTCCGTTTCTCACGGTCTATCCCCAGAAAGCAAGGTCAGAGTGAGGTCAAACGCTGTCACTCACTCTCAAGGCCATCAGCTGTACTGATCGCCATAATGATTTCTACAATACCTTAAAAATGTATTAGGGATCCAATAATTATGTAACAGATTGAGTTAATCAGAAAAAGGTAAAATGGGTGTTGAGGAAATGAGCCTAAAACCTGAAATTGAACCTGGAGTTTGAGGTGGCTGAAATAAACCTACAAATCAGGGCAAAGGGTCTGTGAGACTGGACAAATATGGGAAGCTTGGGATGGACAGCGAAAGTTATGGGTATATAGAGTCAGTGAACTAAAAATAACGAGGGGAAATCAAAATGTTTTGAACATTGAATTGTTATTATTGGATAATGGTGTATTTTGAGAATTGGTTTAAGATCAACGATAGGGGAATGATCCGAAAATGTAGAAGGAATGATCTGGTTGGTTGACTTGGACTGGACATATTTTTATTCAAATAAAGAAAAGTTAAAATGCCCACCTACAATCTTAGTAAATAAAAACCTTCTACTAATTATCTAACAAAATTCACCTCTACCTCAGACACCGTAACACATGTGAAGATCTTAAGAGAAATAAAGTAGTCATCCTTTGCTCCCTCGCCACTGTTCTTTTATACTTGGTCTGGCCGAGACGTCACAACTCTCATCTCGCCAGCTACGAGACTCGCCACTATAAATCGCCGCCTCAAGGACACTCACGATTTTTACCGCCACAACTAGTCGGACTCGTCACATATTTTGTTCTTCCGCCCACACGTGCAACATGCCACCCGCTGTCTCTTCGATTGACAGACCGTTGTTGGCTCATCATAGGCTCGTGAATTTTGCCCTTCTATCTTACTACACTTCTTTTTTTTTTTATTTAAAAAAATAAAATACGCTATTCCTTATAAAATAAAGTCCTTAATGAATAAATAAATAAAGTGCTGAGAATTCCCTTAAATTTGAACAATTCCCTGATTTTTGTTAATTGTTTGAAAATTAATAAATTTTAGGATTATTTTTTATTATATTCCTTGATGCAGAATGTCCATACCTAATAGAAGACAGGCCATTTATAAAAGCATTTCTAATGTATTTGTCATGGGGATCAGCAGCCAATATGGCCTTAAAATTTCAGTCCTTTGCAAGGAATTTAACCATTTTCATGTTGCTGTGTTGGAGCTGAGGGTCTGCATTGAACTGATCCGGTCTAAAAACTAGATTAATACTTAATAAAATGAAGTAAGGAAGCCAAAATTCAAAGTCTGATGTGGACTTTATCAAGCATTAATTTGACATACAATAAATATAGGTATGTATTTTTACTCAAGGGAGATAATAAGAAATAATTAATTTTTCAATTTCAATACAATTACCAAAAATGAGGGAATTGTCCAATTTTAATGAAATTTTCAGCACGTTATTCATTAATGACTTAATTTGATAATGAATAGTTTTTTTGTTTTTTTTTAATTGAGAAATTGTTTTTTTTATCAATTATGATTGTAGGGGTGGTCAACCTTTGGTCATTTCAATAAAAAAAAAGTTTTCAGTCTCTGATTTTTACATTTCTAGAAAAATCACATTTAGAATAAAAATCACATTCAGAATAAAAATCACATTTAGAATACGACATTAAAAAAATAAATAAAAAAAAACTAGATAAAATTTCAGCACTTGAAAAAAGTTAAATGAAAATTTAAAACACAAAAAATAATTTTTGTAGTGTGCTTTCTCTTTTCATAGTTTTAATTTTCTTTGAAGTGATACAAAAAAAAAATTTTCTAAATAATCTCCACAAAGTAAACTGCATATAAAATTCAATCTATGGGAAACAACTAAGTGTAAGTATGCATAGTAATTTCCCTTACATCGTATATTTATCAGCATACATTTCTTAGTGGAGAAATTTATTCTTATTCTAATTTGTTCTGCATTTATAATGACAATTTCTGAATACGTAAAATCCCCTAATTTCATATAAGACACACACACACACACACACACACACATGGATATGCAACGTTACAGCATTCATTTTTAATGCTTATTTTGTAACAACTCTTATAAATTATTTTTAAAACTTAAAAAAAAAAAAAAATTTTTTTCTCCTTATGGTGAAACTAGTTGAAAACAATTCAAAATTTTAATAAAAAGGAATTATTAGTGACTACTTCCCCTACCTCCAGAATTCAACTGTTCCCATTTCTTTATTTAGAGTTTTTTTTCTTTTTAGGTATTCACAAAAATGCGAGTTAGAGGGAGACAACTCGTGTTTTTCATCTAAAAAAAAAAAAGAAAGCTTTGTACATTCTATTTTACATGGGATTAAAAATCATTACAGAGTGTATATATATATATATATATATATATATATATATATATATATATATATATATATATCAACCCCTCTACACAATATGACACTAAAGAGTATATAAAGTGTAGCATGGTTCCCAAATAAAATTATGCGCACCATATTACGGGGAGCTCGGGAAGCCCTGTCTGCCCCTTACGAAGGTCCAGCTGAAAGAGACCGATTTGTCGCTTCTTCTGTTTCTTCTCCCGGGGTAGGAGGGTTACCCACTTCTGCTTCTGGTCAAAACCCAGAACTTCCATTTTTATTTTAAAATCTAGTTCTGGTGTCATTCGTCAGTCAATTGCTGGCAACCCTTCTAAACTTTAACCTTTGTTCTTATTTTTTTTTTCTTTCTTTCTCCAGAAATCCGAATATCGTTTTTTTTTTAATCCCCAATTTCCCATAGACCATAATAATTATGCTACAGAATTGCTTTTAATTAGCCATGCTCAAAATTTGCCAAGGGAGATAATCATTTTTTTAAAATTCTTTATTTTAAAACAATTACCAAAAATCAGGGAATTGTCCAGTTTTAATGAAATTTTCACCAAATTATTTTTAAACGACTTAATTCTATAACGATTAGCTTATTTTATTAAAGAAACTTGAAAAAATATTTTTAATCAATTCAGAATGGGGGGGGGGTGACCTTTGATCATTTGAAGAAAAAAACTTCCAGGTCCCTAATTTTTACATTTCTTGAAAGATCATATCCTGAAGAATACATAGAAAAATGAAAAATAAAAAATATAAATTCAATACCCTAAAAAAGTGATTTTAAAATTCAAAAGGTATTTTCTTAAAACTCAAAAATAAATCATGTAGCATATTTCTTTTTCTTTTTTTTTGTAGTTTTAAAATATATTTTTCTTTAAATTGATACAAAAAATTTCTTATCTAACTTAAAACAAGTTTTTTACTATCTTAAAAAATTCAACTTTAAATGCCTGTCACTATCTATGACTAACTTTTTTAAAAAATGACCAAAGATAGACATCAACATAATCTATTTAAAAATGTAACTTAAAAATATGTGTTATCATGTGCTGCATATTTTCCGAGATTTGTATATATTCAATATAACTTTTTTTTTAAATTGTCAATTTCAACTATGGATAACAAAACGGGCTGAATTCTTTGCCTTTCTAGATAAATACATCACTTGTGACGGAGAAAAGTTTTTTTGGCTACATTTCAAAGAAAAAATATTTTTAAAGATATTGGATATAAAATTCAATGTTTATCTTTTACTTCAAAATACATGAATGTGAAAACATACGAGATAGTAAAAAATAGCACTTTAAAGTCATAATGTCGTTTAGCAGCGAAAGAAAAATTTCAATCCAAGGGAGATTAGTCTTGTAAACAAAATAGGAGTTATGTCCCTTGTTGAACATCCTAACTTTTAATAAAGGCAAAACACTGAGTTGAATACAATATGTTATCAATTTTTGATTTCCAAAATATCTTTCTCTTCTGTAGTACACCAGTCACATACCAAGTGAGATGTAGAAGAATATTTCAGAATGACGAGTAGACTGATGCAGAGTTGGAAAAAGTTATTGTAGTAAATATAATATATAATTGAAAAATTGTTTATTGAATATAATTTTTATTATTATTGTTATACAGTTTTTTATGGACTGTTTATAATCTCTTAGTTTCACTTTTAGACATCCATATATAAAATAAGTACTGTCATTTTTTATTTACCTTTTAAACAAATTTAAAATTCCCTTTAACAAAAATAAGTTTCAATTTTTAAAATTTTTTAAATTTAAATTTCTAAATAGGAGACATTAATTTTCTTTCAGAGTGGTTTAATCACTGTCTACTTTTTACTTTAAAAAATAATATACAATTATTTTGATATTTGATCGTCACTGGCTATTATTTATTTAATTTTACATAATACAAAAAAAAAAAAAAATTAAAGAATCATTTTAAAATTTAAATACAGACATTTTATTCTAATTCAATCAATCAATCAACCAACCAAACTATATATATATATATATATATATATATATATATATATATATATATATTAGGTACCATCAAAATAGGTCATGTGATCAGTTTAGGCCATATTGAAGGAAGAAACAAATATTTTTTAACTGTTTTTTTGTAATCTCGCAAAAAAGAAATAATGAACATAAAGTGTTGTTACAAAGAAAAACTGTTAATTCAAAGATCAAATTATATGATTGGAGAAAAATAACTCATCGTTATTGTGAAAATAAGTAAAACAGTCCATTTATTAACAACACAGTCAGTTTCTTTATTGATATTTTTTTAGCAGAATTCTGTATTCATGGTTCTTTTACTAAAAAGCTCTCACATTGAGACTTATTTCAGACATATTTTCATCAAAAGGTAAGTAATTCTCATGAAAATCAGACCATTAATTGATTTTTCATAGAATTTTAAAAAAATCCTCTAGTTATAACTTGCTTTTGGCTACGTTAAATCTAAATTGATTTAACGGTGCAAAAATGAAAACATTGTTTTTCAATTATAATTTTCATTATTTCCTTAAGCTGAAAAAAAAAAATCATCACAAGTTTTTTTAATGTTTCTTCTTTCAAATAAACAAAAAGTTTTAAGATAATATCAACATTTATTATTGTGTTCAATATGGGGTGGGGGGGTAAATTTCACAGGGAAAATTGGTGGTACGTAATATATATATATATATACTTATATATATATATATATATTTATTTTGTTTTAAAGGGAGAATGGTTTGTTTTATTTTTATTGTTTTGAATTTTGCATCATCCTAATATGTAATTATTATATGATATTTTAATATATAATTAATATAATATTTAATCTATTTAAGTTTAAAAGAAAAAGAGAAAAAAGTACTCATAAAAGATATTTCTTAAAAAAAAAATAATAAAAAAGAATTATTTTTCTATCAATACTAATACATAATTTAAATAATCTTTTATTTACTTATTTACTATAAAAAAAAAATTTAAATTAGAGAAAGGGGATAAAAAAGAAAAATAAAAAGAAAAAGAAGAGAAATAACACAAAAAAAAAAAAAAAGAAAGGGAGAAAGAATAAGAAAGGAAAGGTGAAAGCGAAACAAAAGCTAAGTATGTAAAAAAAATTTTTCTATTAACGGTTTTTATTTATTTGTTCATTTTTGTTTTTGAAATTCTGACATGCCCACACGGTCGCAAAATATTGCAACATCTTACCGGATGTCAGCCTTGTTCTCAACAAAATTTTAAGAAATAAAAAAAGAAAGAGAGAAATAAGAAATTACAGTTATTCGCCCATTTATAAAGGAGGAGAAGAAGAAAGAGAGGAAAAAAAGGAGAGGAAAAGGAAATAAGAAGAGAAATTATAACCACACAAATAAAAAAAACATAAGCACGTCATTTCTGAAATTAAACTCTGATGATAAAAGCTTTGCTTTGAAATCGATTAGACATAAAACATCTTTTTGTCTTTATTTTTTACGCATTGTATTGGCCTTTGAATTTTATTATTTTATAACATACTTAACAATGCTTCAAGCAAATTACCAATTACTTTTATATATATATATATATATTATATATTGAATGTGTTTTTCACTTTGAAATATGATATTAATTGAATAAATTCTACTTAAGTGTTTAGCAACTGGCGATTGAAAATGTAAACAAATCTCTAGATATCCCCAAAATCGGTCACGTGATCAGTTTAGGTCATATTGAATAAATGAAAGTAAATATTTTTGAACATTGTTTTTTTAAAAATCCCGCAAAAAAGTAACAATCATACAGAGTTGTTACAAAGAAAACAGTTAATTCAAAGATCAAATTATCCAATTGGAAAATTATCTCTCTTTGACAATTATATATTTAAATGTATGGGTGGCTGTATCCAACATAATTGTTTTCTTGTGCATATTCAATAACCGATTATTGGTTTTTCAACTATTTTTGAAAGTTTTTTTTTTTTTGTTGGTAGTTTCAGAATAACTCTGGCATATCTTTTTAGTTGAACTTATAGTGTAACTAAAGCAAAGAAAAGACAATAAGTATTACAAATGTTGTCAGTTTTGCACTTCCATATATTATAAGAATCAAACATTACTTTTTCAACAATAAAAAACTCTTAAATTCTCTTAAAAATATTATATATCGTGGATCAGACAAATTTTTGTTCACCTGAATTCTAAAATTCATTGTTAAAATTCTGAGATAAATTTCTGTGTGTACAAATCGAATTTTCACTAATATTTAAATTGATGATTTACATATTAGTGAAAATTCGATTTGTACATACCAAAATGATTTTTAGACATTAAAAAAAAAAAAAAAAATTATTTAAGCACACAAAAGATTTCTTTAAAAAAATTTTTTTTCTTGACAGTTTAATGGAAATTAAAAAAGCAAAAAACAAAAGTTTTCAAATAATAATATCATGACATTTTTTAGTACTTTTTATTTCAGAATTCATGATTTTTTCTACAAAAACTACTGCATTGAATATTATACAAATCTTTGATATAGTTATTCAGACTCTTATCTTATAGGAAAAAAAAGAAAAAATCGTTTTTTCCAGTTCATTTTTTTCATATCTCATAAAATAAAATAGACCTCATAAAAAAAAATATCTCACCTAATATATTTTAGGAAAAAACTATTGAAGACAATTACATCCAAAGGTAAATAGTTATGGAAATTTTCATGAAATCAGACCATTAATTGATTTTTCATAGAACTTTTTAAAAATCCTCTTTCGTAACTTGTTTTTAGCTATGTTAAATTTCAGTCGATTTAACCGTGCAAAAATGAAAATAATTGTTTTTCAATCATAATTTTCATTATTTCTGTAAGCTAGGAGTTTTTTTTAATGTTTTTTTTTTTTCGAATGGAAATTTCACAAGGGAAATTGGTGGTACCTACAAATCTCTTATGAAAACCCCAAACAATCTATTTTTTAGTTTTTTTCATCTTTATTTTTCATGTTAACCACTGTTGTGTTTAATAAAGAAGGGAAGATAAGGCTTAGCTGAGTCTTGTTGGCACTTGGACTCTGAGAGAAAGGTAATTATAGGGCGCCGATGTAAAGATAACTTCAAAGCATAAGTAGAGTCAACCATGTCTTTATTTCTACTGACTTGTTTTCTACTAAGAATGCAAGGGAGGTAACTCTATATTGTTTGAGTCAAACAAAGTTCATTAATTACCCATTTTTTTAAAGTTCAACTAATAATTGTCTTTTTTTTTATCTCTCTCTCCCC
>CM042147.1:58222735-58247841 GCA_023376005.1 Doryteuthis pealeii | reverse complement strand
GGAGGGAAGCGAATTTTAAAAAAAAAAAAAAAAAATTTTTTTTTTACAAAATTTTTTTTTTAATTTTTTCCACTAAAAAAAAAAAAAAAAAAAGAATGGAATAAAAGGAGACAGTGCTTGTGCCAAGAACCCTGCATAAAAAAAGAAGAATGTAGCTAAAGTGAAAAGTTGGTGATACACCCTCATAAACCTGAACAACCACAGTTGTGCCCAGCCACTTTGATCAGTCCTCCCATTAACTTCTCTTAACAACTAACACCAAAACCCCTCTAACACGGACACATCACCCAGTTAGACAAGCAACCAGCTTGACAGAAAGACTTTTCATGTCGGCCATAAACCTTTTTAATCAAAAGGGGAAGAAGAACAAAAAAAATACCGGGGAAGATGTAGTATCTTGAGATTCTCGGACCTGGCGGGATTAGGGGGAATCTCGATAGGGCGAGATCACGAAAATAGGGTTTTCACTACTAACGTGGACATTACAGCCACAAGGAACTCGAATTAATGTTACCCCCGAAAAAACCGTTTCTCTAAAACGTTAAACCTGAGTTTGACTTCAACTACATGGCTGCTTCTTTTTTGAGGAGTCTGCTATTTTGTTTCCTTGGATTCCGATGAGATTATCATTATTCTTGATCTTTCTTAGTTTTAAAGGTTTCTTTGACTTCCCCATTGACCCTATAACACAATACACGCTATCTACCAATAATGTAGAAATACACACATCACACATGTATGTATATAATATATACACATACACATGATCCACACTGACATCACATACTAATAATGTGAGCGGTCTCAATCCATTCCCAATCCTGCAACACACACACCCACACTTACTACCTATGTTGGTTTTACTTACTACTTAATTCAGATAATAGACCCTATCTAATGCCAATTATATGCACACTACACACACGCACACACACATGCTTGCACCAAACTGCACCTTATGCTTGTGTTATACGTAGTTAATTGTGTAAAAGTTTAGTTGTTTAGTTAGATAGTTTTTTTTTTTTTTTTTTTTTTTTTTTTTTTTTTTTTTTTATTTTTTTTTTTTTTTTTTTTTTTTTTTTTTTTTTTTTTTTTTTTTTTTTTTTTTTTTTTTTTTTTTTTTTTTTTTTTTTTTTTTTTTTTTTTTTTTTTTTTATTTCTTTTTTTTTTTTTTTTTTTTTTTTTTTTTTTTTTTTTTTTTTTTTTTTTTTTTTTTTTTTTTTTTTTTTTTTTTTTTTTTTTTTTTTTTTTTTTTTTTTTTTTTTTTTTTTTTTTTTTTTTTTTTTTTTTTTTTTTTTTTTTTTTTTTTTTTTTTTTTTTTTTTTTTTTTCTTTTTTTTTTTTTTTTTTTTTTTTTTTTTTTTTTTTTTTTTTTTTTTTTTTTTTTTTTTTTTTTTTTTTTTTTTTTTTTTTTTTTTTTTTTTTTTTTTTTTTTTTTTTTTTTTTTTTTTTTTTTTTTTTTTTTTTTTTTTTTTTTTTTTTTTTTTTTTTTTTTTTTTTTTTTTTTTTTTTTTTTTTTTTTTTTTTTTTTTTTTTTTTTTTTTTTTTTTTTTTTTTTTTTTTTTTTTTTTTTTTTTTTTTTTTTTTTTTTTTTTTTTTTTTTTTTTTTTTTTTTTTTTTTTTTTTTTTTTTTTTTTTTTTTTTTTTTTTTTTTTTTTTTTTTTTTTTTTTTTTTTTTTTTTTTTTTTTTTTTTTTTTTTTTTTTTTTTTTTTTTTTTTTTTTTTTTTTTTTTTTTTTTTTTTTTTTTTTTTTTTTTTTTTTTTTTTTTTTTTTTTTTTTTTTTTTTTTTTTTTTTTTTTTTTTTTTTTTTTTTTTTTTTTTTTTTTTTTTTTTTTTTTTTTTTTTTTTTTTTTTTTTTTTTTTTTTTTTTTTTTTTTTTTTTTTTTTTTTTTTTTTTTTTTTTTTTTTTTTTTTTTTTTTTTTTTTTTTTTTTTTTTTTTTTTTTTTTTTTTTTTTTTTTTTTTTTTTTTTTTTTTTTTTTTTTTTTTTTTTTTTTTTTTTTTTTTTTTTTTTTTTTTTTTTTTTTTTTTTTTTTTTTTTTTTTTTTTTTTTTTTTTTTTTTTTTTTTTTTTTTTTTTTTTTTTTTTTTTTTTTTTTTTTTTTTTTTTTTTTTTTTTTTTTTTTTTTTTTTT
The DNA here is from genome assembly GCA_023376005.1 of Doryteuthis pealeii. Lineage (NCBI taxonomy): Eukaryota > Metazoa > Mollusca > Cephalopoda > Myopsida > Loliginidae > Doryteuthis > Doryteuthis pealeii. The sequence goes on along the minus strand of CM042147.1, from coordinate 58,245,709 downwards.
TTTTTTTTTTTTTTTTTTTTTTTTTTTTTTTTTTTTTTTTTTTTTTTTTTTTTTTTTTTTTTTTTTTTTTTTTTTTTTTTTTTTTTTTTTTTTTTTTTTTTTTTTTTTTTTTTTTTTTTTTTTTTTTTTTTTTTTTTTTTTTTTTTTTTTTTTTTTTTTTTTTTATTTTTTTTTTTTTTTTTTTTTTTTTTTTTTTTTTTTTTTTTTTTTTTTTTTTTTTTTTTTTTTTTTTTTTTTTTTTTTTTTTTTTTTTTTTTTTTTTTTTTTTTTTTTTTTTTTTTTTTTTTTTTTTTTTTTTTTTTTTTTTTTTTTTTTTTTTTTTTTTTTTTTTTTGTTTTTTTTTTTTTTTTTTTTTTTTTTTTTTTTTTTTTTTTTTTTTTTTTTTTTTTTTTTTTTTTTTTTTTTTTTTTTTTATTTTTAGTTGGTAGTTGGGTGTAGAAGTATTCCTGCGACAGTCTTGTGAACTGAAAGTATCAATGGGGGAAGCTTGTCCAAGTTGTATCAATATCAAGGGCTCTTTCTAATTTATCCTGGGTGGAATGAAGGTAATTATTATTAACCTTCAAATTGAAGTGGTCAGGCATCCATCCCAGTCTTGTATCTGCCTTGCATACAGGAATGAGGGCATCGGTCACTTTAAAGGGGGAACTCTCAGAGCCATTTGAAGTTGGGAGTGGAGTGAAACAGGGTTGTGTCCTTGCACCCACCCTGTTCTCATTTTTCTTTCTATGGTCTTATCTGATGCCTTCACTAACTCCACCAAGGAGTATGGATACAAACTAGACCAGGGCAGAGCTTTTCAATATCAAACAATTTAGATCTGCCAGAAAGACCAAAGACATCCTGGTGTGTGAACTTGGATGCAGACAACACTGCCTTCCTGGCACACAACCACCAAGACGCCCAAGACATAATCACACGATTCACAGACTCTGCAAAGGCATTTGGGATGAAAATAAACCTCAATAAGACCAAAGTTATGTATCAGCCCCTCTGACATCACATGACACTGAAAAGACATAATGAGAGAAGGTCAGATTTTAGCTCAGGTAAATACCTTCAGGTACCTGGGCTCCACAGTTGCCATCAATAATAGACTCAATGCAGAGCTTGATCTCCAAATTTCAAATGCTTCCAAAGTATATGGTCGGCTGAAAAGGCAAGTCTGGTTCAACAGAGACATTTTTGAAAATTAATGTGCAGTATACAGCGCCATAGTTCTCTCAACCCTCCTGTACGGTGCAGAAGCCTGGACGATATACAAAGCAGATGCCCATAGACTACATGTCTACTACATGCGTCACTTGCGCAGCATATTAAATGTCAGGTGGTGACAACATGTTTCAAGCAGGACCATCTGAAGAGAACTGGACTCCCTGGCATGCATGAAATACTTGTTCCAACGTAACCTGAGATGGGCTGGCCACTTAAACAGAATTGGGGATGACAGACTACCAAAGCAGATTCTGTACTCTCAAACTGAGAGAGGGATCACATAGAATCGGTAGACCAAAGCTCAGATACAAAGACAAACATCAAAAGAAACCTTGAATATAAGGACTTGAATATCCACATAGGCATTTGGCAAAACGCAACCAGAGGCCGATTAAATTGGAGGAAAATGATTTGCGTGGTGTCATCAGATACGATGGACAGCAAGTATTAGTAAAAGTAGTATTATCGACCTTCAAGGTAATAACAATAATCTCAATGTCTGAAGTTCTGAGGGAACATACAAGAATCTGTCAAAGGGTTAATATCCTGACCGTTGTCCAAACTTATAGAAAATGAGAGTGCATAAAAGCACTTACCTTATTTATCTGTTGGAGAACTGGCTGTGGAGCCAGCAGTTGTCCCCCGAGGGGGTGAAATGTGAAGAGAAATGTCAGCCACAGTGAGCCCTTTATAAAGAACATAACATGACCAAAAGAGAGGGGCAAACATCGCTGCTGCTGGTGATTGTCGGTGAAATCCGACATTTGTCCCTTAAGAGCAGCTACCGGTGAAGCCAGAAGCAAGTACCCATATTAAATTTTAATACAGGATCTTCACAACTGTGAATATGTTTTCTTACAAAATGATATGGTAATTATATTGGGCCTTTTTCAAGTAATTAACAGACAGCAAAAATACTTTGGGATTGTAAAAACAACAGTAAAAAAAAACAGTATTTGGATTTACCTACAAAGAACTATCAATACTACAATCAAATACAAAGGCAGGCGAAGTATTATCCCCAAACATTCTCTCAAACATCATTACAAAATTGGGTAAACAAATGAATTGGCCCACTCACTTGAAAACATATATTACATATTGAAAAATATTTTTATAAAATCAATTTTTAGGTGTAGGGAAGTTCTAGAACTCATTTTACAGACAAAAATAGATTACAAAAAAGTGCCATTTTTCGCCAACCCACTAAATTTGGAGAGCTAAAAATCAACATAATTCCACCAATTTTTGGAATTGGCAGCTCAAATTTTGGAAATGTCTTACTGTAACACAGTCCATGTCTGTACAAAATTTCAGAAAAATTGAAGTGAGTGGGTGACAATTTTACTTTTTTCTGGATGATTTAACATGGAATTGCCCATATTGTATTTTATCATGCCAGATCATCAAGGGAGATAATTTTTAATACGTTTGTGGATCCTTACACAAAAATAGGATTGTTAGTAATAACTTTTCTAAATATATAAAAATCTCAGAAATATAACACTATAATAGTGTTATAGGGTTTACTGGCGATATTAATTTAATTACTTGGAAGGTTTATTAAAGTTAATTTAACGTTACCCACATGATTGTTTAATTGAAAATACCGTTCTAGCTTAAAAGAAAACTACCAAATGAACTGTGAAAAATAAATAGAATTCAAGACACTTAGAAAGTGAATTACCAAAGTGAATTGTATTTGAAAACATTAAAAAAATCAATTGAAAAAGAAGAAAACAAAAATAATTGTATCAATATCAATGTATATATATATACATATATGTATGTATGTATAATTGTGAAAAAAAAAAGACAATTATTAAGTTGAACTTTTAAAAAAATGGGTAATTATGAACTTTGTTTGACTCAAACAATATAGAGTTACCTCCCTTGCATTCTTAGTAGAAAACAAGTCAGTAGAAATAAAGACATGGTTGACTCTACTTATGCTTTGAAGTTATCTTTACATCGGCGCCTATAATTACCTTTCTCTCAGAGGTCCAAGTGCCAACAAGACTCAGCTAAGCCTTATCTTCCCTTCTTTATTAAACACAACAGTGGTTAACATGAAAATAAAGATGAAAAAAACTAAAAAATAGATTGTTTTGGGTTTTTTCATAAGAGATTTGTAGGTACCACCAATTTTCCTTGTGAAATTTCCATTCGAAAAAAAAAAACATTAAAAAAAACTCCTAGCTTACAGAAATAATGAAAATTATGATTGAAAAACAATATTTCATTTTTGCACGGTTAAATCGACTGAAATTTAACATAGCTAAAAACAAGTTACGAAAAGAGGATTTTTAAAAAGTTCTATGAAAAATCAATTAATGGTCTGATTTTCATGAAAATTTCCATAACTATTTACCTTTGGATGTAAATATGTCTTCAATAGTTTTTTCCTAAAATATATTAGGTGAGATATTTTTTTTTATGAGGTCTATTTTATTTTATGTGATATGAAAAAAATGAACTGGAAAAAACGATTTTTTCTTTTTTTTTCCTATAAAGATAAGAGTCTGAATAACTATATCAAAAGATTTGTATAATATTCAATGCAGTAGTTTTTGTAGAAAAAAAATCATGAATTCTGAAATAAAAAGTACTAAAAAATGTCATGATATTATTATTTGAAAACTTTTGTTTTTTGCTTTTTTAATTTCCATTAAATTGTCAAGAAAAAAATTTTTTTAAAGAAATCTTTTGTTGCTTAAATAATTTTTTTTTTTTTTAATGTCTAAAAATCATTTTGGTATGTACAAATCGAATTTTCACTAATATTTAATCATCATATTTAAATATTAGTGAAAAATTCGATTTGTACACACAGAAATTTATCTCAGAATTTTAACAATGAATTTTAGAATTCAAGTGAACAAAAATTTGTCTGATCCACGATATATTAATATTTTTTAAGAGAATTTATGAGTTTTTTATTGTTGAAAAGTAATGTTTGATTCTTATAATATATGGAAGCGCAAAACTGACAACATTTGTAATACTTATTGTTTTTTCTTTGCTTTAGTTACACTATAAGTTCAACTAAAAAAATATGCCAGAGTTATTCTGAAACTACCACAAAAAAAAAAAAACTTTCAAAAATAGTTGAAAACCAATAATCGGTTATTGAATATGCACAAGAAAACAATTATGTTGGATACAGCCACCCATACATTTAAATATATAATTGTCAAAGAGAGATAATTTTCCAATTGGATAATTTGATCTTTGAATTAACTGTTTTTCTTTGTAACAACTCTGTATGATTGTTACTTTTTTGCGGGATTTTTAAAAAACAATGTTCAAAAATATTTACTTTCATTTATTCAATATGACCTAAACTGATCACGTGACCCGATTTGGGGATATCTAGAGATTTGTTTACATTTTCAATCGCCAGTTGCTAAACACTTAAGTAGAATTTATTCAATTAATATCATATTTCAAAGTGAAAAACACATTCAATATATATATATATATATATTATATATATATAAAAAGTAATTGGTAATTTGCTTGAAGCATTGTTAAGTATGTTATAAAATAATAAAATTCAAAGGCAATACAATGCGTAAAAAATAAAGACAAAAAGATGTTTTATATGTCTAATCGATTTTCAAAGCAAAGCTTTATCATCAGAGTTTAATTTCAGAAATGACGTGCTTATGTTTTTTTTATTTGTGTGGTTATAATTTCTCTTCTTATTTCCTTTTCCTCTCCTTTTTTTCCTCTTTCTTCTTCTCCTCCTTTATAAATGGGCAAATAACTGTAATTTCTTATTTCTCTCTTTCTTTTTTTATTTCTTAAAATTTTTGTGAGAACAAGGTTGACATCCGGTAAGATGTTGCAATATGTTGCGACCGTGTGGGCATGTCAGAATTTCAAAAACAAAAATGAACAAATAAATAAAACCGTTAATAGAAAAATTTTTTTTACATACTTAGCTTTTGTTTCGCTTTCACCTTTCCTTTCTTATTCTTTCTCCCTCTCTTTCTTTTTTTTTGTGTTATTTCTTCTTTTTCTTTTTATTTTCTTTTATCCCCTTTGTTCTCTAATTTAAATTATTTTTTTATAGTAAATAAGTAAATAAAAGATTATCTTAAATTATGTATTAGTATTGATAGAAAAATAATTATTTTTATTATTTTTTTTTTTTAAGAAAATATCTTTTATGAGTACTTTTTTCTTTTTCTTTTAAACTTAAATAGATTAAATATTATATTAATTATATATTAAAATATCATATAATAATTACATATTAGGATTGATGCAAAATTCAAAACAATAAAAATAAAACAAACCATTCTCCCTTTAAAACAAAATAAATATATATATATATATAAGTATATATATATATATATATATATTTAAATAAATAACAAAAGACTTATAGATCTTGCATTATAGACTATTTCAGGGAGCTTAGACAAAAATGTCTAATTCTCCCGACTCATCAGATGCGAATGATGAATTCTTTATTTTTAAGGCATTTGAAAACAGAGTCTGTTTAAAAAAATTTTCAGAAGTTTGAAAAAAGGAGACGGTTTTGAAATATGACATCAAATATTCTATTTTAAGGTGTGAGAATGTAGCGCTTTTAGTGTGTGTATTGAAGGAAACATTGTGCATTTTTTAGGTATGTGGTAGTGTGTGTGTGTGTATAAATTTTTTTCTCTAGCGATAAATGACAGCGGAAGTGAAATCTCAAGGTTGTGTGTGTGTGTGTGTGTGTGTGTGTGTGTGTGTATGGTGTGCGCGTGTATGTGTGTATATTGGTAAGAGGTAGGGGAGAGGTGTCATGAAAAGAAATTTCATGTTTCATATTAAGAGAGGAGATGGAAGTTTGGGTGTGTGTGTGGGGGGGATTTAAAAAATGAAAAGATTTTATTTTATTTATTTGTTTATTTATTTATTTATTTTTTAGAAAGAGTATTGTATTGTTGTTTTATAGTTAGTACTGATTTTTGACGATTAATATATATTAATATTACAATTACGTATAAGTGAATGAATTATTGTATTATTATTATATTATTATTATAGTTTGTTATTTTATTATATCTAAATACATTATTATAATTATACATATATATATGTATATATATATTATATATATATACATATATATATATAAATTTATTATAATTAAAAATATATTATTGTTGTAAAGATAATTGTTATAGTATATTATATTTATTATTTTATTATAATTTTTATTGAAAAGTTGTTATTATTGTTATTGTAATATATATTAATATAATTATTGTTATTATAAATATTATTATTAATGTTAAAATTATTACTTATATTTTTATTATTGTAGTTGTTATTATTATAATTATTATAATTATTGTTATTATAATTTTTATTATCATTAAATTATTGTCATTACTATTATGTTATTATTATGATTATTCTGATGACAATTGTGTGCTAGTGAATGTTTATGCAGATAGTGTTAGTGTGGTTATAATTATGTGAAAATAATTATTGGTAAACAAGGATGTATATTTTTGATTATTATTTTTATCAGTAGTTATATTGTAATTGTGTCAATATATATATATATATATATATATATATATATATATATATATATATATATTACGTACCACCAATTTTCCCTGTGAAATTTTACCCCCCCCCATATTGAACACAATAATAAATGTTGATATTATCTTAAAATTTTTTTTTTATTGAAAGAAGAACATTAAAAAAACTTGTGATGATTTTTTTTTTTTCAGCTTAAGGAAATAATGAAAATTATAATTGAAAAACAATGTTTTCATTTTTGCACCGTTAAATCAATTTAGATTTAACGTAGCCAAAAGCAAGTTATAACTAGAGGATTTTTTTAAAATTCTATGAAAAATGAATTAATGGTCTGATTTTCATGAGAATTACTTACCTTTTGATGAAAATATGTCTGAAATAAGTCTCAATGTGAGAGCTTTTTAGTAAAAGAACCATGAATACAGAATTCTGCTAAAAAATTATCAATAAAGAAACTCACTGTGTTGTTAATAAATGGACTGTTTTACTTATTTTCACAATAACGATGAGTTATTTTTCTCCAATCATATAATTTGATCTTTGAATTAACAGTTTTTCTTTGTAACAACACTTTATGTTCATTATTTCTTTTTTGCGAGATTACAAAAAACAGTTAAAAAATATTTGTTTCTTCCTTCAATATGGCCTAAACTGATCACATGACCTATTTTGATGGTACCTAAATATATATATATATATATATATATATATATATATATATAGTTTGGTTGGTTGATTGATTGATTGAATTAGAATAAAATGTCTGTATTTAAATTTTAAAATGATTCTTTAATTTTTTTTTTTTTGTATTATGTAAAATTAAATAAATAATAGCCAGTGACGATCAAATATCAAAATAATTGTATATTATTTTTTAAAGTAAAAAGTAGACAGTGATTAAACCACTCTGAAAAGAAAATTAATGTCTCCTATTTAGAAATTTAAATTAAAAAAATTTTTAAAAATTGAAACTTATTTTTGTTAAAGGGAATTTTAAATTTGTTTAAAAGGTAAATAAAAATGACAGTACTTATTTTATATATGGATGTCTAAAAGTGAAACTAAGAGATTTATAAACAGTCCATAAAAACTGTATAACAATAATAATAAAAATTATATTCAATAAACAATTTTTCAATTATATATTATATTTACTACAATAACTTTTTCCAACTCTGCATCAGTCTACTCGTCATTCTGAAATATTCTTCTACATCTCACTTGGTATGTGACTGGTGTACTACAGAAGAGAAAGATATTTTGGAAATCAAAAATTGATAACATATTGTATTCAACTCAGTGTTTTGCCTTTATTAAAAGTTAGGATGTTCAACAAGGGACATAACTCCTATTTTGTTTACAAGACTAATCTCCCTTGGATTGAAATTTTTCTTTCGCTGCTAAACGACATTATGACTTTAAAGTGCTATTTTTTACTATCTCGTATGTTTTCACATTCATGTATTTTGAAGTAAAAGATAAACATTGAATTTTATATCCAATATCTTTAAAAATATTTTTTCTTTGAAATGTAGCCAAAAAAACTTTTCTCCGTCACAAGTGATGTATTTATCTAGAAAGGCAAAGAATTCAGCCCGTTTTGTTATCCATAGTTGAAATTGACAATTTAAAAAAAAAGTTATATTGAATATATACAAATCTCGGAAAATATGCAGCACATGATAACACATATTTTTAAGTTACATTTTTAAATAGATTATGTTGATGTCTATCTTTGGTCATTTTTTAAAAAAGTTAGTCATAGATAGTGACAGGCATTTAAAGTTGAATTTTTTAAGATAGTAAAAAACTTGTTTTAAGTTAGATAAGAAATTTTTTTGTATCAATTTAAAGAAAAATATATTTTTAAAACTACAAAAAAAAGAAAAGAAATATGCTACATGATTTATTTTTGAGTTTTAAGAAAATACCTTTTGAATTTTAAAATCACTTTTTTAGGGTATTGAATTTATATTTTTTATTTTTTCATTTTTCTATGTATTCTTCAGGATATGATCTTTCAAGAAATGTAAAAATTAGGGACCTGGAAGTTTTTTTCTTCAAATGATCAAAGGTCACCCCCCCCCCCATTCTGAATTGATTAAAAAATATTTTTTCAAGTTTCTTTAATAAAATAAGCTAATCGTTATAGAATTAAGTCGTTTAAAAATAATTTGGTGAAAATTTCATTAAAACTGGACAATTCCCTGATTTTTGGTAATTGTTTTAAAATAAAGAATTTTAAAAAAATGATTATCTCCCTTGGCAAATTTTGAGCATGGCTAATTAAAAGCAATTCTGTAGCATAATTATTATGGTCTATGGGAAATTGGGGATTAAAAAAAAAACGATATTCGGATTTCTGGAGAAAGAAAAGAAAAAAAAAATAAGAACAAAGGTTAAAGTTTAGAAGGGTTGCCAGCAATTGACTGACGAATGACACCAGAACTAGATTTTAAAATAAAATGGAAGTTCTGGGTTTTGACCAGAAGCAGAAGTGGGTAACCCTCCTACCCCGGGAGAAGAAACAGAAGAAGCGACAAATCGGTCTCTTTCAGCTGGACCTTCGTAAGGGGCAGACAGGGCTTCCCGAGCTCCCCCGTAATATGGTGCGCATAATTTTATTTGGGAACCATGCTACACTTTATATACTCTTTAGTGTCATATTGTGTAGAGGGGTTGATATATATATATATATATATATATATATATATATATATATATATATATATATACACTCTGTAATGATTTTTAATCCCATGTAAAATAGAATGTACAAAGCTTTCTTTTTTTTTTTTTAGATGAAAAACACGAGTTGTCTCCCTCTAACTCGCATTTTTGTGAATACCTAAAAAGAAAAAAAACTCTAAATAAAGAAATGGGAACAGTTGAATTCTGGAGGTAGGGGAAGTAGTCACTAATAATTCCTTTTTATTAAAATTTTGAATTGTTTTCAACTAGTTTCACCATAAGGAGAAAAAAATTTTTTTTTTTTTTAAAGTTTTAAAAATAATTTATAAGAGTTGTTACAAAATAAGCATTAAAAATGAATGCTGTAACGTTGCATATCCATGTGTGTGTGTGTGTGTGTGTGTGTGTGTCTTATATGAAATTAGGGGATTTTACGTATTCAGAAATTGTCATTATAAATGCAGAACAAATTAGAATAAGAATAAATTTCTCCACTAAGAAATGTATGCTGATAAATATACGATGTAAGGGAAATTACTATGCATACTTACACTTAGTTGTTTCCCATAGATTGAATTTTATATGCAGTTTACTTTGTGGAGATTATTTAGAAAATTTTTTTTTTGTATCACTTCAAAGAAAATAAAAACTATGAAAAGAGAAAGCACACTACAAAAATTATTTTTTGTGTTTTAAATTTTCATTTAACTTTTTTCAAGTGCTGAAATTTTATCTAGTTTTTTTTTATTTATTTTTTTAATGTCGTATTCTAAATGTGATTTTTATTCTGAATGTGATTTTTATTCTAAATGTGATTTTTCTAGAAATGTAAAAATCAGAGACTGAAAACTTTTTTTTTATTGAAATGACCAAAGGTTGACCACCCCTACAATCATAATTGATATAAAAAAACAATTTCTCAATTAAAAAAAAACAAAAAAACTATTCATTATCAAATTAAGTCATTAATGAATAACGTGCTGAAAATTTCATTAAAATTGGACAATTCCCTCATTTTTGGTAATTGTATTGAAATTGAAAAATTAATTATTTCTTATTATCTCCCTTGAGTAAAAATATACATACCTATATTTATTGTATGTCAAATTAATGCTTGATAAAGTCCACATCAGACTTTGAATTTTGGCTTCCTTACTTCATTTTATTAAGTATTAATCTAGTTTTTAGACCGGATCAGTTCAATGCAGACCCTCAGCTCCAACACAGCAACATGAAAATGGTTAAATTCCTTGCAAAGGACTGAAATTTTAAGGCCATATTGGCTGCTGATCCCCATGACAAATACATTAGAAATGCTTTTATAAATGGCCTGTCTTCTATTAGGTATGGACATTCTGCATCAAGGAATATAATAAAAAATAATCCTAAAATTTATTAATTTTCAAACAATTAACAAAAATCAGGGAATTGTTCAAATTTAAGGGAATTCTCAGCACTTTATTTATTTATTCATTAAGGACTTTATTTTATAAGGAATAGCGTATTTTATTTTTTTTAAATAAAAAAAAAAAGAAGTGTAGTAAGATAGAAGGGCAAAATTCACGAGCCTATGATGAGCCAACAACGGTCTGTCAATCGAAGAGACAGCGGGTGGCATGTTGCACGTGTGGGCGGAAGAACAAAATATGTGACGAGTCCGACTAGTTGTGGCGGTAAAAATCGTGAGTGTCCTTGAGGCGGCGATTTATAGTGGCGAGTCTCGTAGCTGGCGAGATGAGAGTTGTGACGTCTCGGCCAGACCGAGTATAAAAGAACAGTGGCGAGGGAGCAAAGGATGACTACTTTATTTCTCTTAAGATCTTCACATGTGTTACGGTGTCTGAGGTAGAGGTGAATTTTGTTAGATAATTAGTAGAAGGTTTTTATTTACTAAGATTGTAGGTGGGCATTTTAACTTTTCTTTATTTGAATAAAAAAATGTCCAGTCCAAGTCAACCAACCAGATCATTCCTTCTACATTTTCGGATCATTCCCCTATCGTTGATCTTAAACCAATTCTCAAAATACACCATTATCCAATAATAACAATTCAATGTTCAAAACATTTTGATTTCCCCTCGTTATTTTTAGTTCACTGACTCTATATACCCATAACTTTCGCTGTCCATCCCAAGCTTCCCATATTTGTCCAGTCTCACAGACCCTTTGCCCTGATTTGTAGGTTTATTTCAGCCACCTCAAACTCCAGGTTCAATTTCAGGTTTTAGGCTCATTTCCTCAACACCCATTTTACCTTTTTCTGATTAACTCAATCTGTTACATAATTATTGGATCCCTAATACATTTTTAAGGTATTGTAGAAATCATTATGGCGATCAGTACAGCTGATGGCCTTGAGAGTGAGTGACAGCGTTTGACCTCACTCTGACCTTGCTTTCTGGGGATAGACCGTGAGAAACGGAACCCTGATAGAAAGCCCCCTTCCGGTTTAAGGAGTAAGCAACTCAGTTAGTCAGTTAGAACTTAGAAGCCGAGCTAGCAAGATGTAAGGATCCGCGTGCATTGTCTGGTCTGGGGATTTATTAATAAAGTAACATCAACATAAATCGAAGTCTTGTGTTTATTACTAAAAACTAACAATGACACAAGGCTTCTGATAACGAGAAACCCCAACAGAAACCAGACCCGGAATCCTCAATAGAAGACCAGACAAGACCTTAGAAGATATACCAGACCAAGATAGATGATAGACGATCAATAGCAAAGCCGGCCAGAAGAATAGACGACCAGAGTAAGACGTAAGAAAGGTATATAACATTATATGCTGATTTGGCTTAGTGAAAAGACCAGTATATAACATATACCTATTTAGTGCCGGTAAAGAAGGCGCTATGCAACAAATCAACTTCTGGAATTAACAAAAGAATAATATAAGTCCCCATTCTCTTAACCTAAGATGCCCAAGTTCAACAGAAAAGCTTATTTCTGAAATCTCAATTGGATTCCTATTCTGATTAAATAAAGTTTTATACATCTTTATTTAATCAGAATAGGAATCCATGAAGCTATGGTGCGGCCACACTTGAAATTTGCATCACCAGTCTGGAACCCCTATCTCACTCAGAATATTAACCATCTAGAAACTGTAGAGAGACGTGCAACCAAATGAATACCCTCCGGCATCTGGCAACTGGCCTAGTAAACACTCATAAGGTCAGTAACCATCTTACCAACAGCAACCTTGAGCACCTTTTTGATCTCCATGTTTCTAACACATCTGGGCATGCATACAAAGTCAGAAAACAGCATAGCTCACATGACTTTCAGAAACATTTTTTCACGATCAGAGTTGCAGAGGCATGGAATAAGCTGCCTACATCTGTTGTGGGCTGCTGAAACACTGCATCTTTCAAAGCTTCCATGCTTCCTGTAATCGGCCAACACTATACCTGATACTCCCATCCACACACCCATGCATGTGCGTGCACACATACATGTATATTGTTACTATATGCTGTTCATGTTCCTGACACTAATACATTATTCTATGTACTAGACATGAGACTTTGATGAGTTGTGGGGCACCTGAGCACTGTAAACATACATGTATATTGTTACTATATGCTGTTCATGTTCCTGACACTAATACATTATTCTATGTACTAGACATGAGACTTTGATGAGTTGTGGGACACCTGAGCACTGTACACATACATGTATATTGTTACTATATGCTGTTCATGTTCCTGACACTAATACATTATTCTATGTACTAGACATGAGACTTTGATGAGTTGTGGGGCACCTGAGCACTGTACACAATAAATTTCATTATGAAAAAAAAATAAAAGAATAAAAACTATTTTAACATAAAAATGTGCCTTTCATTTAAAGTTTTATAATAAAAAATTTAAAAAATAATAATATTAGTTTATCTTTAGTGCAAAATTATTTTTTTCACATGAACAACAACATTAAATAACTATTTTTTAAAATCAAAATCAAAACCTATTTTAGAATAAAAACATGTCTTTGTATGGAATTCTAATGTAAAAAAATCATCTGTTGATTTTCTTTACAAACAACGGGTGAAAAGTAAAATTCCATTCCTTTGAAAACAGCTCGCAACTGGGGTGCCTATTGGTAACTTTATCCAATTCTTTTTATCTTAGCATCTTCAATGTAATGATTTTAGTTGATGTTATATTTTGGAACTCCTATTGCACTGTCACATTATGTTGTAATACATTTCAGTATGGCTTCTAGAACGTTACTGTGATGGTCCATCTTATCCAATTGATCTTGTATGCTTTTATTGTATGACACTTGTGTGGAGCGATTGCTCATGAGTTTTGAAAGATCTGGCCTTTTGGTCAGGTACATTGTTTGTACATCATATAAGCATATCACCAATGGTCTGAGTTGAGGTCTGCACAACCATAGGAGTGTATATATATATATATATATATATATATATATATATATATATATATATGTGTGTGTGTGTGTATTTGTTTATATAGATATATCTTTATGTATGCATATATATGTATGTTTATACATATATATCTGTAGACACATGTATATATGTATGCATTTGTTTATATATATATATCTGTAGACACATGTATATATGTGTATATATGTTTATATATAAGTATATATGTGTGTGTTTATAGATATAGGGTAATTCCATGTCAAATCATCATGTCCATGTTACTCACTCCCTTCAATTTTTCTGAGATTTTGTCCAGGTATGGACTATGTTAAAGTGAGACAATCCCCAAAATTTGAGCTTCCAATTCCAAAAATTGGCAGAGTTGTGTTGATTTTAGCCGTTCAATTTTTTTTGTTGGGGCGACTTTTTGTAATCTATCTATTTTTGTCTGTTCAGAAACGAAGCTACAACATCAGTTAAAATTTTGCAGTTTTATGTTTTAATTGTCTCCATTCAACCATTGAAAAAGGTCTATATGGAGCAAAATAAACAGTTTTGAAAGCTTCATGTATCCTCTTTTGAAATTTGAAAACACCTCTTTTTGACCCTCTGAGGAAAATTGTTATTGGGGTTGGGGAGTATGCAAACTAAATCCAGTCTGGTAGATAAGAAGGTGAACCAGGAAAAAATTGCTCTCATCAGGTCCTTCTCTAACAGGATCAGCATGTACTGATGGTAGTACAGAACCAATAAGGTTACTCATCGAGGCTGTATGTACCAAGAAGTTTGGTCTCAAAGATTGAGAGGCAGCCTTTCCGGAAAGAATGTGTTTCTCTACTATTTCATATATATCCAATCACTAACAGAATCCTGATCATTTCTATTGCACTCTGACAGTTTAATTTGCTCCATATAGACCTTATTCAATGGCTGACTGGAAACACTTAAAACATAAAACTGCAAAATTTTAAGTGATGTTGTAACTTCGCTTCTGAGCAAAAACCAAACTATCTTTTTGGTACAAATAATGTACAATGTATATAAAATAATAAAAAAAAAGAATTTTGTCATTAATGTAGAGCCACATTGGGACTTTCCCACCTATTGATCTTGCTATGAAAAAATCAGAAATCATTAATAACTTAAAAGTTTACTTTTAAAACTTTTTTAATAGAATTTTTTTAATTTCTTGGGCCAAAAAACTTTTATAAACCAATTTTTATGACTGGGGAAGCTCTAGAAGTCATTTTACAGACAAAAATAGATTTTAAAAAGTTGCCATTTTTCACCCCGCCCCCCCAAAAAAAAACTTGAAGAGCAATAAATGTATGTATGTTTATATAAGTACATGTATATATGCACATATACATGTATATATCTATTTACCTTTAGATGAGTAAGTTTGTTTGCTACAAGAATAAATATTGTAGCAGATAGAATATATATATCAGTAGCAAAATAGAGCTAACTTTCACAAGAAAAGGATTTTATTAAAATTTACATTTGAGTTCATTTGGAGGTCATTAAAATTAATCTATCGAACTTTGTATGAGAACCATGCAATATGAAATTTTTTTTGTTCTAGAAATCCGAACCTAAATATTAAATAAAATGTATTTTTAGGAATAAAATATTCAAAATATGTTTTTTTAAATGAATAAAAAAGATTAATACTAATTAATGTCAGTATATTTAAATGAAATGGAGTATAACTCAGACGGCGTCTTAGGAGTTAGAAGCCATTTTTATTCCCAAACCAAGGGCAGTAACTCTTAAGGGTTCAATAACATAACATCCCTCCTTTTCACAAAATATTTTTTTTTATTAGTTGTATTTTTATTTTATTTAAGTTGCATCAAACACAAGAAATAAAAATATAACTGTTCAGTTGTGTTCACATAGATTTTTACATTTCTTTTTTATTCTTTTTCTACATATTTCTATGTAAGTAATATAAAAATTAAAAGAAATGTTCTTTTTCTTTTTTGTCCATACCGGGATTTTCTTTTTGATAAGAAATTCTCAAACTGAGAAAAAAATGTTTTTGTTCTGTTTCATTCACTGTATCTTGCTGGTGGCTTTATTATCGGGCCAGATTTAGTTGTTTTATTTTGTTGTGTTAGAGCGTGTATGTGATTCATGTGGGACATGATGATTGCTAGTTTGGGATGGGGTATTCAGTATTCTTGTTTGATTTTTTTTTTTTTTATGGGTCAATTTCTACTCTGGATGGTATGATATAGTTTGTAGATAGATGATTGGACCTTAGTTCCGTGCATGTTTGTGTGACAACTGCACGACTCCATCTATTTGTGTCCCTGTCATGCATCCTAACATGCTGTCCTATTTGGATGTCAGGTAGGTCTTTTGCATGCTTTTTGTTCAGCTTGTCTCTTGTACAAACGGGCTGATATCTCTGCTGTTTACATTTTACTGGAATGTTGTTAACTAATTTACTGTTGAAAAGCATTTCTCCAGGTGAGGGTACTGTATGGTCTATAGGAGTTGTCCAAAGGGATAGCAGTACCATGTTGATGTCACAGTCGCTTAACTTAGCCTTTTTGATGGTGGATTTTATTGACTGCACACAATGTTCTACAAGTCCATTAGACTGTGGGTATCTTGGAGATAATGTACGATGCTCAAATCCCGATTATTTTGCAAACTGCTTAAATGCAGCTGAGTTATAATGCGCTCCGTTGTCGCTGATCACTCTCTCTGGAATGCTATTCTCTCCAAACACTTGCTTAATTGTGTTTATAACTTCCTGGCTGGAAAAATTATTCAATATCCCCACAAAGGGATATTTTGAGGATAAAATTTGATCCTTCAAAGTGGAACAAATCAGTGGTTACTATTTGCCGTGGTCTTACTGGGATCTCATGTGGCATCAACGTCTCAGTACTTTGCATTTTTTGGTGCTCATTGCATAGCTGGATTAGTCTGTCAATATCTTGTTTGATTGGTTTGTTTTGTTTTACGGCATATCAACCTCAGTGGGTCATTTAATGCCGATAAAGTTTTGAAATAAATCAATTCTTAATGGATAATACAATTTTTTTATAAATACATTTTTCTATTTAGCCCATAGATGGGACCCTAACAGGTACTACCACTCCGGGTCAGAGTGGACCAGTAGCAATGGTGATGAAGGGGTGCTCCACATTCCCCAAACCTCCAAAACTGGAACCTCACCATCAGATAGAGTTTAACGTCATTCTCAGGACATGTAGACATGCAGCCACCGCCTTCTAGCACCCATATGATAAAAAAAAGGTTGGGGCTTGCCATAAGGGCAATAGGGTTGGGAAAATCATATAGGTGCTAGGGCTTGACGTGACCAGCCGATTGATCGGAGGGGGCCTCTCCGACCGCCCGTCTAGCCCAAGATAGGGCCAAAGTGGAGTATTGCATGTCATGAACTGCTCATCCACCTGGGCTCTATCCTTAAGCATCACGGGTCGCACACACGGCCAACAGGTGGCCCCATTGGGGGAGTCTTACCCCTCTGCAGAGGTGCAGTCGGTGCATTCTAACGCCCCAGCCGACAGGGCGGTATCTTGTTTGATGTTGTGCCAGAATATGCAGCTTTTTGCTCACAACTTGCACTTTTTCATTCCCTGATGGCCATATTGGATCTTGTGAAGAACCTCTTTTTGCAGAGATTTTGGGATGATGATTCACTCAACCTTGAGCAAGATCCCATTTTCTATCGCTAACTCATCCCAATAGGGCCAGTATATCAAAATCGACTTTTATGTCCAGGTCGATTGCCTCTTTCACTCCCTTGTTGGGGAGTCTGGAAAAACCATCTGCTAGTACCATTTCTTTTCCTGGGCGGTAGGCAATGGTCATGTCATACCCTTGTAGGCGTAATAACATTCGCTGGAGACGAGGTGGGGCTGAAATCAGGTTTTTTAGGTTGATCATCTCCAGAGGCTTGTGATCACTTTCTACCCGGAAGGCATAACCATAGATGTACGTTCGGGAATGCTCACATCCAAAGACAACTACTAGGAGCTCCCACTCAATGTTTGCATATCGTTGTTCTGTTTCTGTCAGCGACTTCGACGCAATTGCTATGGGTTTCCCTCCTGCAGTAGGGCTGCACCTAGGCCTCTGTTGGATGCATCTACCTGGATTAGAGTTTCTTTTTTAGGGTCGAAGTATGTTAGCAGCATTTCTTGACAAACCAAGTCTTTTCTTGTTTGCAAAATCTTTTGGTGACTTTCTGTCCACCCATACTCCGACTCTTTTCTTAGTAGATCACTCATTGGTGATATGAGATCTGAGAGATGTGGAATAAATGATGCCATGTAGGTAATAATTCCTATTACTCTTTGTAAGTCTGTGATGCTCTTTGTGCTGGGTAACATCTTGATCTATTCCACTTTGAAATTTCAATTATATTGAGATTCCTAAAAATAATGTTTAAATTTTGCAATCACAAAAAATAACAATAATCTAATTTTATTGTTGTTGCTGTTCTTTTCTTTTTTTTAAATAAATAAATACTTTTAAAGAATTTTTTGAAAATATCAATTTTTGATTTGATCCCATGGTTCGTACACGTAATCAAATTAAAATTTAATAGCAAAATCTTCTTTTAGATAAATACTTTTTAATCAGAAGTTTATGAATATTTTTCAACACTTACAATAAATTCAAAAAAAAGATACAAAAGACTTTTTTTTATACTAAAATAGCTTTTACTTAATCAGAAGAGAAATGCAATTAGGTTTATCTAAATAAAAATACTTTTTATTTACAAATTTTTAAAAAATATCTATTTGAATAAAAGGATATTGTTCCGAAATAGTATCACACAATTTGATAGAAATCCTTTTAGGGGTTTTATAATTAAATAGTAAATCCTTTCTGCATCACCAAATTCAAAATTCAAGATTGTCATAAATGTATTTTCTTGTCATATTGTGTTTCATGAAAATGTTGAAAATTTTCACTTCCAATATTTATGGAAACATTGTTATTTTAACAAGGATTTTAGAATTGAACTATTGGTTCTTTCTGCAAAGCCAATTTTGAAATTTGACACTAATCACTGTTGACTTTATGTCTATGCTACTCTAATCCAGGAATATAGGATTGGCTGAGCCTCTTATCAGGAAGGTAGTGGATGAATACATTTGATATTTCTCATACAAGATGAGAAAGGACCAATTTTTTTATTTTTTTTAACCCCGGGCCATGAAAGCAAGAGGAAAGACTACACTTTAAACTAACCCAAGCATTCACCAACAACCAAATATGATTTGTTTTTTCTCAGATCAGAAAAAATTTCTACCAGGATCAGATGATGAACTTATAGAACAACTGTTTGTTTTCTCTGTCTCTACAAGATCTCCTGATAATAATGAAAACCGAATACCCAGTCCACATCATGTGTTGTATACTCTCTTTCCTTACTTTCTTACTTCTATTATTTTTCTTCAAGCGTCTGGACTTCGTCTTGGGGACTTCGTGTCTGGTCTTCCATTGGGGATTTCTCTTTATCAGAAGCCCTGTGTCATTGGTAGTTTTTAGATAATAACATGACTTCGATTTAACTTAGATCATATTTTATTCTGAAATCCCCACCAGACTACCTGCGCAGATTGAGTTGGCACTGTGCATAACACGACTTACCACCATCGTGGCTTTGGCCGATCTGACTAAAACTCTCTCTAATCTAAACCGGAAGAGGGTCTTCTCCACCAATTCTCACGGTATCCACCGGAAGGATCAGGATGAGGTCAAGCCTTGTCGTTCAATCCTTCAAGGCCGCCGGCTGAACTTATAACAGCCATTTTGGTTTCTACTCTACTGTAAATAAGTATTAGGAATCTAATAATTATGTAACACATGGTGTTTGGGGTGGTCACTAGCAATGGTGACATTATGTCTCCATTCATATTCACACATGATCTTAGACCTATATTGAGTGCCTGGAGTAGGAAGTGCTGCGCTGGATCAAGAGGGTGACTACTGAAAGACCCTATGTCTGACAACAGGACTGTGCCATGCCACACAAGCAGGAGAACTCAGTGGTGGAAAAAGGATGTTTGGGTTTAATTTTTTTCTGGGTCAGTTATATTTTAAAATCCCTCCTCTCTATTTAACTCAAAGGCCCGTGGGTTGGTTTAATCTCTGGTTAACTGTGAGTTTGTTTCTGATCTTTACAAACTTCTTTATTCAGATCAATTTATCAGAACCAATCAACCCCTTTGATTAATTCTTTTTTTCTTTCTTTTTTTTTAAATCAGTCTCTTCATATAAGAAAGTCAATTAATCTTTCTTTCATTTCTTCCCTCTGACCTTACAATGGAAAACATGGATCTCTATACTTCATATGATGAGGCTCACTCTAGACGTCTCTACCCATTCTGTTACATGATCATACCAAGGCTAAAGTGCTCAATCTACCCTATTATTTACCTGGGAGAGAAGGAAGAGAAATGGACTTATGCTTTTTGTAGGGGAATCAGTGCAAAGTGAAACACAAACAGCTTAATCCATGATTTGAACTTGGATTGCCAGGTCCATTTCCTACAATAATAAACATTATACTGTTATATACCCGCATTGGGTATCTAAGATATATATATATATATATATATATATATATATATATACCCTCATTGAGTATATAAGATATGTATATACCATCATTGAGTATATATATATATATACCCTCATATATAAGATAGATATATACCATCATTGAGTATATAGATATACCCTCATTGGTATATAAGATATATATATATATATATATATACCATCATTAGGTATATAAGATATATATATACCCGCATTGGGTATATAAGATATATATATATATATATATATATATATACATTGGGTATATAAGATAGATATATATATATACCATCATTGAGTATATAAGATATATATATACCCTCATTGGGTATATAAGATATATATATATACCCTCATTGGGTATATAAGATATATATATACCTTCATTGGGTATATAAGATATATATATATATATATATATATACCATCATTGAGTATATAAGATATATATATACCCTCATTGGGTATATAAGATATATATATATATATATATATATATATATATATACCTTCATTGGGTATATAAAATATATATATACCTTCATTGGGTATATAAGATAGATGTATACCATCATTGAGTATATAAGATATATATATATATGTATACCCTCATTGGGTATATAAGATATATATATATATGCCCTCATTGGGTATATAATATATATATATATATATACCCACATTGGGTATATAAGATATATATATACCCTCATTGGGTATATAAGATATATATATATATATATATATATATATATATATATATATACCCTCATTGGGTATATAAGATATATATATATATATATACCATCATTGAGTATATAAGATATATATATACCCTCATTGGGTATATAAGATATATATATATATATATATATACCTTCATTGGGTATATAAGATAGATATATATACCATCATTGAGTATATAAAATATATATATATATATACCCTCATTGGGTATATAATATATATATATATATACCCTCATTATATAAGATATGTATATACCCTCATTGGTATATATATATATATACCCTCATTGGGTATATAATATATACCATCATCCCTCATTGGGTATACATTGAGAGAGTATTAGAGAGAGACACATACAGAGATATAGTGTTGACTTACTGCTTGTTACATTCTATCTTCTTCCTTCGGTCATCTGTGATCGTCTAGAGCTGTTTCCTTTACTTCTTTCTATCTTCTTAGTTTTTGTCGTCAAGATTCTTCTTATCTTCTTCTAACTAAGGGCATGCATAATTAACTAACAAGACTTGTTTGTCTTTGATCAAAGCTTTATTGCTCATTCTAATTCACAGCGCTGTGTGAGTTCAACCCCGCACTCACACGTCTGCACAGCGTCGCATTTTGGTTGAAACTGGTTACCTAACTAGTCAAATCATGTGACGTGCGAGACTCCCGCCTTTACCAATGGTCTGTATTTTTCCACGGAAACCTGCCCATCTACTTCTGATGAGGGGCCAATGACCCCTTATTCTACAAGTGTTTGTCAATAATCTATGTAACTATACCATTCATCTGAAAGTAAGATTTGAAGGTTGTTCTTGCCCAGAATCATGGAGGAAGTGGCTAGAAAAACAAGATTAATTTCTAGCGCAGGTGGAGTAACTATGCTTACTATTTCCCTACCATACAAGATAAAAGGAGGAGCTCTTAAAATATTATTTGAATAAAAAGAAGAGAGGATTTGGTTTTAATTCAGTTTTCCATTTCCCAGACCGGTTGCCATACCAAAGTTAAAGAGCCCAGTCTGTCCTACTATTTACCCATAGCTGGAGGGGGTGGATAGTTAGATTCATACCTTTCCCAGGGTATTAAAATTATGTGAAAATACAAACAACCATGTCCAGGATTTGAACTCGTCTCACTGTGTCCATTTCCTACTACTGTAACCATTACACCACACACCTCCTCAAATAAGATGACTTTGACAAACATTATGACTTGAGATATAAGTTCATATAATCTCATTCCTTGAAATATGATTTCTCTTACACATAAATCCAGTTCATGTCTAGTTCATATCCTTAGGCATTTATTCTCCACTGGTGAAATGTATTACCCACTGCCTAACTGTGTTCAAAGAACTGACTGATGTAGGTTTTTGCTGGTCAGCCTAAACTGGTGTGTTCATGTGTAGGTGTCACATTTTAGCTCGTCATTGTTTCTCCATTCAGTGTCCAGCATGTCTTGTTTGTCTTATTTGGATGATTTGTGTGATAGGAAGTAAGTGGCCATACAGCTGCTTTTTTGTGGAGTGCTGCTTCCAGGATTTGCATGCAGCACCAACGTGTAGTTTCCATCTAGCTTTTTCTCTGTTTTATTTGAGTCCAAGTGGTGCAGCCATACAGTAGCTCTAACATGGTTATAGCTTGAAAGAATTTTCGCTTTATCTTATCAGATTTTCATATGATCAATAATCTGTCTATAGCAGTCCATCCCTTTCCTATGTGTATATTGACATCACAGGAAGCGCGTGGTGTAATGGTTAA
>CM042147.1:58212735-58217735 GCA_023376005.1 Doryteuthis pealeii | reverse complement strand
TACAGGTCACATGACCACCAATCCTAACCGACTCTTTCTTTACTGAGAATATAGGTATGAATATTATTTATTCAATACGCATCTACACCAAGCTCCAACCAAGGCTCCACGGTCCACAGCGAGGGAGAGGAATACACACAAACACATATGTGTGTGTGTGTGTAGTGGAGGAGTCAAATTCAATTTCTCCTTTCCCTTATTTTTAATATAAATAAGTTGGTACTAAAAAACAAAACAAACAAACAAACAAACAAGAAACAAAAAACAAAACAAAAAAACAACGAAAAAACATTTAAATAAAGTATGCAATAAACAAACATTTACAAACAGTGACTGACAGTTGTGAACGGAATTGTGTGTGTGTGAGAGAGAGAGAGAGAGAGAGAGAAAGAGAGGGGGTATTTTTGCAAAGGGGTTTACCATTATTATTAAAATTATAACGTACATCGTGTCATATAGTAGTTTTCTTTTTCTTTTTTTCGCATGTGTTGTTATTGGCAATGAATGTTGCAGCAGCAACACCCTGATCTATCTATTTTTTTCTGTATCTCCCCCCAACGTCATATCTTATCATCAGCATCATCTCAATAGTCAATCTTCGTCATATCAACAACAACAGCAGCAGCAGCAGCTTAAAAAAACTACTGACCGTATAGAAACAAATGACAAGCAAAGCCAACAACAGCCTCAACCAGCAACATTATTCTTTCTTTCTCTCTTGCTGCTGCCATGTGGTTTGGAGCCACTTTTGCCTGATATAAAGGCAGGGGGTGAGTAAAGAGAAAGAAAGACATTTTTAAAAAGACGACTTGACCGCGATCTCTTCTTTCTTTGTGTTATCTTAAATGCTTCTCCTCCAGCATGGCGCTACCCGCGTATTTACACTTGTCAACGTTGATTCGTCCTTAATATTCTATCCTTCAGGTGAGTTGTAATTTTTCTTTCTTCTACTTATATTTATATTATAGCAAAGCGTAAACAGAAAAAATAAAGATAAAAAAAAAAATCATAAAAATACACAACACATTTAACGCAAAGTAGACTACTATGAAACTTGGAAGAAATCTGATTTCCTTTTTAAAAAGAAAACAACAAAAACAAAAAACCTTATGTTATTTAACATTATATATATTTATTTATCTTGCAAACGTTTCAGGTGTTTTAACTGTATCACAAAAAGCACCTGACAGAAAATAATATTTATTTCTATTTCCCGAATATTAAGAATGTAGCATGTAAGATTAATTTAGATAAAAAAAAATGTCTATATTAATTCAGAATTCTATGCTTTTAAAATATTTAACAGTTCTTATGATGTTTTTATTATGAAAAAAAAATTTTTTTCTTGGATCTCTTTTGATGCAATTTTTATTATTATTATTATTATTAAATAATCCTAACAAGTGCAGGTGTCTTGTTACCCTACTTCTAGTAGGATACCTCATCCTCTCCCAAACATTGCCATATATATATATTATATATATATATATATATATATATATATGATGTGTATGTGTACGAATACTACTGCTGCCTATAGGACTTCTTCCTTTTTTTGTTTTCCGCGTTTTGCTATACTATATAGCATCTCTTTTCATTTGCTTGTTACTAGTGTCAATCCTCTTAGATATTAAATAACATTACCTTTTTCTTAAATATAAAAACAATTTCATAAGTTTATTCTTAGCTTTTGTTTTATGTTGCTTCATCTTCCATCGGCCCATCGTCTCTTTCCCTCCTGCACCTTTTTAGTTTTTTGATATCTTCCTTCCGGTGTTGTTTTTCCCATTTTGAAATATATTTGCTAATAATAATAACAACTATATTCATAATATCAATCGTCTTATTTCCAAATGCCATTAACTATTTATTTATTTTTAACTGTACAAACATTTTTTTCCCTTGTATTCACATAAAAAAAAATGTTATTCCTTAAATCAACCCGTTCCAAAACAAACACGTGTTCGTTATTATATTCTGGAATTCAAGGAAGTCGGGAGAGCGGGAGTTTAATTCTTCTCTGCTGGAATGCCTATTGTCATATGTATGTATATAAAAAAAATCCTGGCTCGTATGTTTATCTTATCTTATTACTTAAATAACTTTTCCCCCATAAAGTTAAGATAATCAACAGTCCTTTTATCGTGTTTTATTTAATATTTGCATCAATATTTTGTTACTTTTTAAAAAATTTCTTCACTATATCCAATTTTCGCTCTATGGTTGAATGAACGAATAATGGTTCTGATTTATCCAGATGTCATAACGATGAAAATATTGAACAAAAAATTGTTTTCTGGCTATTCACTATTGATAAATTCAATGTTATACAAATATTGAAATTACTTAATAATATGAAATTTAAAGTTTAAAAGTTAACATCTTTTCGTAAAATTGTGTTCTTTTATTTATTTTAGTTAGATTTTGAGTGTTGGTTCAATTGGCAGTTAAACGACAAAACGTTAATTTATTTTCTTACTTTTTTTCTTTGTACCATCCCATTCTTAAAGAATACATTTTTTTCCTTCTCTTTTCGGAATCTAATTAAACAATGTATTTTTATTTATTTATTTTTATTGCTACATTTTTAAAAGCGTGTTCTTGATTTAAAACAAAGCGGTAAATACTTAATTCCTTTCTTACACTTGCAGGCAAGGACGTGATAAGGGAGAAAAACTATCAGGTTGTAGAAAAATTAATAAAGAAAAAAAATCTTAATTAATTGAAGTTTTTTTATAGTAATTAAATATTATTATTATTATTATTATTATTATTATTATTATTATTTGTCAGATTAACAGAACTGTTTTGCCATAATTAAAACCTACATTGGGTCTAAACCAACTTTTTATGAAGACAAATTATTTAATTATTTTTTTTAATATTGCTAATGTCTTTCAACAAAAATGCCAATAATTGAAGTGTTTAAAAAATGCGGGAATATTAAGTTAATTCTCCCTCCTATTTTCATCATCCCGGATAAATTTTAATGAAACAAGATTTCTTATTTATTACTGATCTTCTGGACAAATCTTTTTGTAATTTTGAGCGGGGTGGGGGGCTACGTAGCATCAAGTTCATTTTTAACTTTTTTTCTTAGTGTTTAATTGGAAACCTTAAACCACAAATTATTCCGTGAACCCTTTTTGTTTGTGATAACTTTCAAGACGGCATCCATTATTACAAACGTTATTTTAATGGATCACTTTAATGTCTGTTGCATATTTGTTCAATTTTGTTTGCTTTTATTTTATTTATTTATTCATTTTTATTCAGTACTTGCCCGATTTTTCAAAGTTGTTTAAACTGTTGGTGGTTTCTTCAGTTATTGTTTCTACGTTGCTATCTCTTAATCACGACATGTCAAAAAAAAAAGTATTAGGCATTTTTAGGGGCGTATGAGAGAATTAAAAATTACATTCTAGCATTTTTTTTTTATTTGTGTGTGTGTGTGTGTGTAGCAACATAAAATATTGAATTTTTGGTTAAACAAATTTTAGTTAACCATTTAAATAAATTGAAACATCTAGTTGTACCGAGTGATTATTTTTTGGAATAAAATGCAAAATGTTTATAAACATTGTGTAAATGATTTATCTTACTGAGCTGTTGTTTTTTGTTAAATTTATAATTTTCACTCTGGAATTGTAACTAAAAAATAACTTTTCTTAGATTTTCTTGAAGCACAAAAGACTACGGTAGTAATTTATCCACTTCCCCGTTGAATTTAGAGTTTAGGATCCTCGCATACACGTGGGTTGAATGTGTGTTGACTGTTTAAGCCTTTTCTACAAGCATTCTTAAAAGAAAATATAGAAAAAGTCCCTGTTAACAGGTATTTTCTTCCCATTATTGTTTTTTTTTCTCACCCATAAAAACAAAATGATTGGGTGTTATTTATCTTTCCCGAAGTTCACTCGGTTTAAAATTGTCAGTAAACTTTAAATTTAATATTAGGGATAATAACTAAGATGTTAGAGTAAATTTCTTAAAACATTCAAATCGAATATCGATTAATTTAATCATTCTTTGATTTTCGGAAAAGTGGGCAAAGCCACCAGGTGGCATTTGGATATAAAGGACAATCCCATGGATAATTGCTGCTGGGTCACCTGGGCAAGGGGGTTGATGTTGAAAGATCCATTTATCCCCTGATGAATCCAGGTATATCACTGATGATGCATCTATGTTTTTTTGTTTTGTTTTGTTTTTTATGAACAAATTTTAAACAAATATAATTTACCTTTTCCTTAGAGTTCAGAATATTTTTTGATTAATATTTTTCAAAATTAACAAAAAAAGAAGTTATAATATTAAAGAAATATAGATGCATTCAAAATATTGTATATAAATTTTAATTCTACTTGCAATAGTTTGTATGGGCCACCCAGCAAGTACCTACATCGACCAACTCTGCGCGGATACTAGATGCTGTGCAGAGGACCTCCCTGGGACAATGAATGATAGGGAAGGTTGGCGAGAGATTGTCATGGATATCTGTGCTAACTGCACGACATGATGATGATACATAGATGTAGGGCCAGTTT
The DNA here is from genome assembly GCA_023376005.1 of Doryteuthis pealeii. Lineage (NCBI taxonomy): Eukaryota > Metazoa > Mollusca > Cephalopoda > Myopsida > Loliginidae > Doryteuthis > Doryteuthis pealeii. The sequence continues at coordinate 58,213,188 of CM042147.1, read as the reverse complement.
AGCTCAGTTGGTAGAGCGTCCGACTAGGGACCACAAGATTCAGAGTTTGATACTGGCTCTCACCAACTCGGCGTATGAGTAGCACAGGGATCTGTGTGGTAAAGTTAGGAGCTGATTGTAGGTGTGGCACTCCACCCCAAATGCCAAAACAATCTCCTTGGTCTAGCGCTAGTGAAAAGGGAATAGACTCCTTCGCTGTTTGGCTGATCCTGACAATAGGCCACCCCGTCTATTTTACTTGCTTGTACATAGATTTACTTGCAGTAGAACCCAGTAAGAATTGAACACTAACTAATAGTGAATGAGAATAACTTGCTCACTATCACATGACAACAAACTAGATATATTTTGAAAATGCTTAAGAAAAGGGAACAAGTAAATATTGAAATACAATGGTATTATCTGCGTTATTTGGACTATTGTCCCCATCTTCATTGTTATTTGTACAACAAT
>CM042147.1:58110235-58202735 GCA_023376005.1 Doryteuthis pealeii | reverse complement strand
AATTGCTATCATCCCATGGCGAGCCCACTGTCCAGATCTATTCTTTTGTGATTATTTCCTTTGGGATCAGCCCTTTTGGCTGGGGTTTTAGAATACATCGACTGCATCTCTGCGAGGGGGTAGAGACTTCCCCCAAATAGGGCCACCTGTTGGCCATGTGTAGCGACCCATGATGCTTAAGGATGAAACCCTGGTGACTGAGCAGTCCATGACATGCAACACTCCACTTTGGGCTAGACGGGTGGTCGGAAGAGGCCTCCTCCGATCAATCGGCTGGTCATGTCAATCCCTAGCACCTAAATGATTGCTCCAACCCTATTGCCCTTATGGCAAGCCCCAACCTTTTTTTTATCATATGGGTGCTAGAAGGCGGTGGCTGAGGGTCTTCATGTCCTGGGTATGACGTTAAACTCTAACTGATGGTGAGGTTCTGGAGTTTTGGAGAATGTGGAGCACCCCTTCATCACCATTGCTCCCTGGTCCACTCTGACCCTGAGTGGTAGTATCTGTTAGGGTACCATCTATGGGTTAAATAGAAAAATGTGTTTATAAAAAAAAGATTAAGTATCCATTAAGAATGAATTTATTTCAAAACTTTATCAGCATTAAATGACCCACTGAGGTTGATATGCCGTAAAACAAACCAAACCAAAATCCTTTGGGATACCTGGGATATTTTTTTTAATACAAAATGACAATAAAAGAAAATAGAAAATATTGTTCTTTCTTATTGTAAAATTAAACTTTGAATAGGATCTGGTGTTATTTAAAAAAAACTTTTTTATTTTTTATTTTTTATTTTTTTATATTCCAAACCTGAGTTATCATTCTGCCAGGCATTTAGTTGTCCTTTACAAAAAACCTTGTATATATACCCATCACCTTATTGATATATCCCTTATACTATTCAGGCATCATGGAATTAGAATATGAACAATAGAACTGTTCAAATTTCTGAAGATATTATTTTCTTTCCATTTTGAATTAGTGGTCCCCATAAAGGAATGGATGTTTGACTGAGACAGTCATTTTAACTGCTAAATGATGTTGGGTCTGAGTAGAGTTTTGCCACATAAAATTTGTGTAAAAATTCTATTGTGTGTGTGATATATATATATATATATATATATATATATAGTAGTTGCCAGTACACAGTTTTTGAGATAAAGTTAATTATCTAATGTTTACCCTCTTAATGGGCTGGGTTAGCTCAGTCGGTAGAGCGTTTGGCTAGAAACCACAAGGTTCCTAGTTCGATACAGGTCCTCGCCAACTCAGCGTATGAGTAGCACAGGGATCTGTGCGGTAAAGTAAGGAGCTGATGGTAGGTGTGGCGCACCACCTCAGATGCTAAAACAATCTCGTTGGTCTAGCACTATTGAAAAGGGGATAGACTCCCTCGCTGATTGGCTGATACCGACTTTAGGCCGCCCCGTCGTCGACTTTTTTTATATTACCCTCTTGAGCTCCTCCATAGGAGCCTGCTTTGCATATTGTTTTGATAGATATGTACTTCATATTATTGATTTTTAATTGTTTGGTTTTTATCTTAATGAATATGAGCAAAAATCTCAGATAAATCTTTAAAGAAATCCATTAACAAGAAGAAATAACTCATTTTATTCTTTATTTCCTATTTTAACTAAATAATTAAATTTGGGAAATTTAGCAATGAAGTGATGAAAGAGTAAGTTTCAGTTGTTCTATTTTTCGATTATCCTCCTCTCTGTCAAATCTTTTTATCTGCATTCTTATTTATTTTCATTATTAAAAATAACATACTTGCACATCCTGAGGAAGGTGCATATATTTGCTAGTTGAATTAATTTCCTTATTAAGAATCTTGTATCAACAAAACAAACAATTTTGTATATTGTTAATTGACAAAAAATTTTACTACAGAATATTTATTTCCTATTATAAGATTTCTTTGGTTTTTGTATTTGTTGTATTAATATTAATCTTGGGTACAAATTTTGTCAAATTTTAAGCTGAAAAAGAAAAAAAAGTTTTTGTAATGTATTAACAATGTGGTCTCACTACTAAATAATGAAAAATTCTATTGTCTTGGCAACATAAGTTGTATCCACTGTCAAATAATGCCCTGTGTTACCATAACAACAGAATTTGTCATTACTATGTAGTGAGACCAGGTTGCATTATTTATATATACTAGCAAATATAGGCAAGTATTTAAGTTTTAATGTAATAAAATATTGTATTAAATTAGAAAGACCAATGAAACTAAATAAGAATGCAGATAAAAAGGTTTAAAACAGGGAGTATAATCGAAAAATAGAACAACTGAAACTTACTCTTCCATCACTCCCGTCTTTCATTGTTATTTTTTCTAATTTAAGTATTTAGTTAAAAGAGTAAGTAAAGAATAAAATGACAGTTATTTTTCCTTGTTAATGGATTTCATTTAAGATTCATTGAAGAGATTTTTGCTTATATTCATTGAAATAAAACCAAAGAGTTAGAAATCAATAATACTAAGCACATATTTATTAAATTCAAATTTTTAATATCAATATGCAAATCAGCCTTCCCATTCACACTGTAAACCGCTATTTTGTTGTATATAGAAATACAATTGCATGTTATTAGTATGTAGATATGGTTAACAGTATTAATAATGTAAAACAATTTTATTAATAATTGAGGTTTAAATAAAAATAAAATTATTGGTAATGTGACGTAAATAACAAAGGGAATTGTGACTTGAGTAGTGATATAGTTTCGGTTACAGACAGAAAAACACACAATCTCCATTATGATAAGATATACACACTTTAGTAACTACCTTAGTCTTCAGGATTTAGTGTGTGTGTGTAATGTTAAAGATGGGAGTAGGTAGATAGACTAAGCTAGGGAAGCCTCTCCCCCATCCAATTCCTAGACGAAGCTGTTGGCATTTCATATAGCGCTAATACTCTTGGGAAAGGTATGAATCCATATATTCTCCCTCCAGCTGTGGGTTAAATAGTAGGGCAGACTGGGCTCTTTAACCTTGGGTAGGTAACCAGTCTAGGAGAGGGATAACTCTGAATTCAAAATTCCTGGGGTCAGTCGTTGATTGGGTTCGTGGCATTCCTTGATGCACCAATTCTTTCCTATCGACTGTGCCAAAAAGTGTGGAATGGTCCTACACAAGCCTTCACCACTATAAACAAATCAGAATGGTGATGACTGCTACATCTTAACAGATGATAGACATCTTTACCACCAAAATTACAACTCAAACATTTTGATTAATAAATAATTTAACTTGTGAAAAATATACAAGATGTATAAGATAATGTAGTAGTACATCTGTATGTCATTGGATTATAGTGTCATACATAGATGCAGCCCAGTGACAAACACAGTAAGATAACTATTGTCATGGCAACATAAGTTATATTCCCTATCAAATAATGCCCTATGTTACCATAACAGAATTTGTCATTACTCAGTAGTGAGACTAGATCGTGTGAGGTTTCTTCAAAAAGTATAATGACTGAAGCTGTATTTACCAAATAAACAGTGACGGAAACTATTATCTTTTACCTAGTCTCCTTGCCAGTCAACATACTTATTCCAGTGAGTTTATCCATTGATGAACACACTTCCCTAACCTCCTCCATTGATAAGATGTTGAAGCTGCGTTATATTTCTTTTAATGTCCTCCGTATCCCCATATTTTCCCCTTGAGATGAATTTTCAGTTTAGGAAAGAAGTCACACTAAGCTAAATTTGATGAGTATGGAGGATGCTGCATTTGCATAATTCTGTGTGTTTGCAAAAATCTGCTGATAAAAAAAAAAGTATTAAGGATTGATATTTGATTGACTTTGATATCACATAAATTACTCTGCACAAATTTTCATTTCTTCAAATTAATCTGATATCTTTTCATTTTCATCATACCTAATCATTTGATGTTGAAAAAATAAATAAAGGAAAGAAAATATAGAATGGATAAAATAGGATATTTTAATCAATTTTACTTACACGTGTTTCAGTCAGGAGTTTATCCATGTGTACATTAATTTTTAAATAACCAAATGAAATGATAATAATAGAAAAAATTTAGAAATGTTCCGCACACAAAGAAAATTTGACCTTCATCAGAGTAAATCCATATTTGAAATGAAATTCATTGGAAAATAAACTTAAAAAAAAAAAAAAAAAAAAAAAATCTCCCATGCTTTGAAATTTTAGAATTCCACAAAACTTCTCTCCGCTTCAAAATGTGTTCACATGTGATATGATGTCATTAACTGTCTTTCTCTACTGCGTCTGATTGTGAATTTTAAAAAAAAATGTTATTTTTCGAACATTTCGAAAATTCTCCGCTTTTTCCAACGAATTTCATTTCAAATAAGGATTTACACGTGTAAACAAAACAAGTAAGTAAAATTGATTAAAATATCCTATTTTATCCATTCTATACTTTTTCCTTTATTTATTTTATTTATTTTTTCAACATACCGTCGGATTCACTTCAGTTTCATTTTTACACACACATATATATATATATATATATATATATATATATATATATATATATGAACCCCTCTGCACGCGTAGGATGTGATATAGTCAGTTTTTAATTGATTGTAAGGCTCATTTTTTAATTTTTTATTTTATAGATCTGTGAACTGGAGTACCCCTTCATTTCCATTACTCCCATGTCCACTCTGACCTGGAGTGATAGTACTTGTTAGGGTCTCATCTATAGGTCAAATAGATCCGTTAAAGAATTACTTGTATTCAATAAAACCGTGTGCAAAAAAAGAAAGAAAAGTCTTCCACAACTACACAAAAATGTAAATATGAACATGATTCCCTAACCTCTAGGCATAAAATAACCCTAGATGGGTTGACATGCTGTTAAAATCAAACTCTTTATTTTTGTTTGTTACTAAAGCTGAAAAAAGAAAATCCTATCATTGAAAGAAGAAAAGTGATGAAAATAAATACATAAATTGCTGCATATAATTAGAGCTGTTTTTTTAGTTGTTCTTAAAAATAACATTTATCACTTTTTAGAAATTTTTTTTTAAATAGAATTGTTTCTTTTTCGTTTTCACAAAATTGACATTATTTCATGCAAAAATTTTTTTTTTTTTTTCCTAAATTTGATGAGTATGGAGGATGCTGCATTTGCATAATTCTGTGTGTTTGCAAAAATCTGCTGATAAAAAAAAAAAAAAGTATTAAGGATTGATATTTGATTGACTTTGATATCACATAAATTAATCTGCCAAATTTTTCATTTTTTCAAATTAATCTGATATCTTTTCATTTTCATCATACCTAATCATTTGATGACTATCACTTGATCCACATAAATCTTCAACTGTGAGATATATATATATTATATATATATATATATATATGTATGTATGTATGTATGTATGTATGTATGTTGAAAAAATAAATAAAAGAAAGTATAGAATGGATAAAATAGGATATTTTAATCAATTTTACTTACACGTGTTTCGGTTTAAATAACCAAATGAAATAATAATAATAATAGAAAAAATCTATTTCCTATTCAATCCTGTGAATGTAAAGCAGTTAAATAACTAATTACAACATTTATATTTTCGGTTAGAGATTGGGTGGGTGGTTAGGGTTTTATGGATTAACTCTTAACGTCCTATACCACCTCATTCTGCCTGGCCAGAAGTCACATTTGTTTTCCTAATCCGCCACAAACAATAACCTTTTATTTAAATTTAATAACTCAGGTATCTTTAAATGAAAAGGCCATTTTTTGATAAATCCTTATAGGAATGGGGCTCTGGAATTCTCAGCAGGATATTAACAGTTAATATAAACTAATCATTCATACAAACGATTGTTCTGTTTAGTGTGAAGAATGATTATACACATTAATCTTATCTTTTTTCTTTTTTTCAGACTGCAGTGGATTTTCTCAACTCTTGAAGAATTACTGGCGGAAATCTGAAACATACTTGGTGAATCTTGTGCATTGAAAAATTTCAACGATTGATACGCAACTAGGTCTGCTTGATCCATTTGAGAGAGTAAATAATTTTAAAAGCTACAAAGAGAGGAAAAACACACACAAGATGGGTTTCAAGTGTAGTTTTTGCTCTAAAGTTTTCTCTCAAAAATCTGACTTGATGCTTCATGAGGCCCATCATGCAAGGGAAGCTTTTTTCAGGGCTTTTTCGCAACAGCAGCAACAACAGCAGCAGCAGCAGCAACAACAGAAAAATAACAACAATAACAATATGTCTAAAAAGACGTCTCTTAGTAACACTTCGTCCAGTTCACCATTACCACTTATTAATTTCAAGTGTGTCTACTGCCAGGAGGTATACCATGACCAGTACAGCCTTTCTGAGCATGTGCAACAACACCATTTAGGTAAGAAACTATTGTCATGCCACCTATGTGATAAAGTTTTCCAGCAACCATCTGATCTCGCCATGCATATGCGTATCCATTCGGGAGAGAAGCCCTTCACTTGCAATATTTGCAATAAGTCCTTTACACAACTCACCAATCTTGCAGCCCACAAACGTATCCATCAGAGTGAGAAACCATTCCAGTGTTCCGAGTGTTTAAGAACTTTCTCTGATTCTGTTTCCTTATCGCATCATATGAGGGTTCATTCTGGAGAGAAATCGTTCCAGTGTGACATTTGCTTTGAGACGTTCTCCATTTCTTCGAATCTGGTGATGCACATGCGCACACACTCCGGAGAGAAGCCCTACCGCTGTGATTTCTGTGACAAATCCTTTTCACAGTATGCACACTTGGGTGCTCACCTCAAGACGCATGCTGATGAGCGTCTTTTTATGTGCAAGATTTGTGGAAAGGCGTTCACTCTTGCGTCAAACTTGAGCGCACACATGAAGATACATTCTGGAGAAAAACCCCTTATCTGTTACATCTGTAACAAGCTGTTCTCTGAGCCTGCACACCTGACTGTTCACATGCATAGCCACACTGTTGAAATATCTGCTGCTTCGATTGGAAACGTTATCATGTCACCAAATGCCAACCCAATCAGTAGCACCCCTAACACTAAGGGCAGACCCCCACTAACCATGTCACCTTCCCCATCCCACCATATTCATAAAAGCCAACAGCTGCCACCAAATCCAATACCTGCTCATAACCACCACGTAAGAGCCCACTCTGCTTCAGAGGTAAACCTTTCAACCACAAATCATAGCAATCATATTGCCAATGATAAAAATCCACCCACTGCTGCTAAGAACCCCGTGAGAAACCATTCTGTGACTGGCACTATGCCGATACATTCCCATAATGAAAAGGCTTCTTCCAAACTACAAACGCCAAAGACGCCAACTGAACCTGAAGTTGTGAAGAAAATGTCAAAAGAGGATATGGTTAAGATATTTCATGAAGTTGCAGTATCTTTATGGGGAGTAAGCACAGAAGACGTTGTTATGGATCTGACTGTCGACTCTTAAATATTTTTAGCATAGGATTTTTTTTTTTTTTTTTTTTTTTCATTTACTGACACTCCAATTTTTGTTTCTTTTTATGAGCAGTGTTCAAATACTACCATGTTGTAAAAAAAGTTCTGCTTAAAAAATTCTATAGAGTAGAAATCTTTTTTTTTTCAAGATTCTATGAAAAGAAAAAGTGTCTAACTATACAGAAAATTTGAAGATGAGATTAACCATCATGGAGGTTAAATGTAAAAAATAAAAGTTAAAAAAAGAGAATAAAAAAAAAAGTAATTAGTTATTTACTGTGATGGGATCATGTGATCTAATTCATATTCCCACCGCTGTCACTATTACCACCGCCAATTGCTGTTTTTTAATTATGCATCATGAAGATTTTGGACATTTACTAAAAGTTAATTTACCTTGTTAATGGGATCTTCATTTAAGTGGACATTTGCTATTTGTTATGTTAAAAAGAAAGAAAAACGCTGTTAATGTTGCCAGTTTGCATTCAAATTTTGTTTAACTCATCATGAATCATTTTGCTCAATGTACATTGATTTATCTTTTTCTCTTCATGAATGCAAAAGGGAGACATTACAAAGACAACAAAATGATGGACGCTCCCTAAAACAAAAAGTAATCTTAATATTAGACTAGAAGTTTTTTCCCCCCCCATTTCTCTGGCCAATCATGTGGAAATATTGTTTCTTTTTTAAAAAGGAAAAGTTTCATTTTTTTTTTTTTTTTTCTCTCTCTCTCGATCCATGTTGGTATATGACCGCAATTATCTCCCTTGATCTTTCTGCCTTTAAAAAAAAAAAAATTTTTTTTTTTTACTCTTTCATGTCCACTCTACAAAGTTCTTGTAGTAAGTCTGCTGCTACTTTCCTTGGTTCCTTTTCACATTTGTCTGAGGTTTTGTATAATATATATATATATATATAACATTTTTAAATTCTTTTTTTTCCATTTTAATATCTAGTAATCCTGAATCTGATGGAAGCTGTGCCTCTTTGCTTCAAACTAATATTTCAAATGCAAGTCTTTTAGTATTTAGTTTCACTTTCACTTTTAATTGGTCATCTTGCTTGATAAATAAATCATTTGTAAAGAGAATAGAACTTAATTCAACACAAGTCATATGACTTCATCTTTTAGAATTGAATGTAAGCTTAACATTTTATGGTTGAGTTCTATTTGCTGCATTTCAAGGATGTCTGCAAGAATGATCTTGGGTGCTTTGGCATTACCCCTTCCAGCTGAGATAATTTTGCTCAGGACCGCCCTCGGTGATGGCAGGCTCTCTGTAGTGGACTAGTCATGTCTGAAGCCACCCTGGTGCAACACCATGAAGCCAAGAGGTCCAGAAGAAAGCAGCGGCAACAAAGCACTGGTGCATTAACATCTTCAGGGACAGCCTTCACATGCGACATCTGTGGTCGAGAATGTTTTTCGAATACTGGAGTTCAGTCACAATAGGTGCTGTAACTTCAGGGGCACAAAAACTATATTATAGTCTTCCAAGACTGAAATGCCAATGAATTGACACTAAGAATAAAAGCCTTGATATAGTAATTATTTGGAACCTTTCTTTTAGTGAATGGAATATAGCTTTAAAAGAAAGATGCCTGCTCTAGGATCAATGTGTTTTGTGCTTTTTATTTTTCCTGACAGATTATGGGTTAAAAGAATTTTACAACATTTACCAGTCCAATGTTCAGATAATTTTCATTTGAAACTTTATACAATCTGCTGATGGCAAACTATTTTTAATTTCAGTATTTCTCTTGACTTTACCTTTTACAAAACACTAAGTTAAAAAAAAAATGGTGGCTAGAGGGACAAAACAGAAAGACAATATATCCAAATTCCTTTATGTAGGAATCATGGTTTGGGCAGTTTGAAAAATTTTTGAAAATGTATCCTATGAACTGCTTTACTTTTTTTCTATCGACTATGAAGGTATTTTTATGGGTAAAGCAAATTGTTCATTACTTCATAATCTTACAAAAACTGATTATCACACGCCATATGTGTGTGTTCATAATCCCCCTCTTTTGTATTATTTAGGTTTTTTGAACTGTTGTCCTCGTCTTTATTCTTATATACACAACATTTCAGTCAATGTGCTCTCTGGCATTCTGGAAACTTCATGTCAAACACAGGAAATTTCTTGGAACTTCGAACTGAACCCTTTATTCAATCCACCTTGGGTAGGAGAAGGAAAACTCTGAATTCAAACCTGTTGAACTCTGCTTAAGAAATTGACCTTGTGTCACATCCTGCTTGTGTGGAGGCGTTGGTAAAAATATATAGTATTAGTTTAAATAATATCACTTTGAACTTTAAAAAGATCTTTTTAAATACTTCTGTTGAATTACATACACTTTACCTCTTTACAAAACTAGTCAGTAGTGACAGTTTTGTTTACGTTTCTTGCTATTTTATTTATTTTTTTCCAAATTTGAAAGTTCGACAAAAAAGCCTGATGTTAGATAGAATATTATCAAAATTTCACGCGTTACCTATCAAAATAATTCTGAGACCCGCTCAATTAATGATAGTGCCTTTTTTCTTTTTTTTTTTTTTTTTTTGCTTATCTTATACTTTTAAAGAAATCTGTCAACTTTGCTTTATTGTATTTTCGCTTCCACAAATCTGAGAACAAAAAAGGTCTTGTTTGTATTTTGAAGCTTGTAGTTATAAATTACATATTTAGAAAAACTCTTTTTTCTTTCCAACCATATAAATATTTTTAAGATTGGACCAGAAATATGTGAGAAATTGTGATTTAAACCGAATTTGGTCCGAATTTGTCAATGCCCATCAAAAACTGTGAAAGTGCTGGGATTGTTAATCCACTGGGGTAGATTAATCATGAGGCCAGAGGGCATATCGGCCGAAATGTTGAAAAATTGATCTTGATTAATCCATAGCAATAAAGATGAGGACAACCGTCCAAAAAATACAAATCCCCCCCCCCCTTTTTTTTCTTTGTTACCATTATAGCAAAAAATCCTTAATTGGTATTGTCCTCCTCCACTTTTGATTGGGGGTGATGGGTTAATACTTTAATTACCTTGAAAATAGTTCAAAAGATGACCTGTCGGAGGGGCATATTTCTAAATTCCGTCATTGTTAATATATGTATATATATTTTTTTTTCTCTAATTAATAAAATACATTACCCCTCCCCCCTCCAAAAAAATGCTTTAATTCAGTTTCTATAAAATCTTTAGCAAAAAATCAAAATTGTACACTTTTTTTTTTTTTTTTTTTTAATTTAATTTTAAAAAATTTTAAAACTCATCTTTTACTAAATAAATCAGAGGCTGAAAAGGATAAAATTTCTAAATTAGTTCTTTTTGACTAGTCCAAACCATCTTCATACATTCCTTTCATATTCAAAATCTCATCCATAATTTAGCTTTTTAATGAAGATTTTTTTCCTCATGAAGTTCTGTTTAGGAACATGTCCTATATTGAATGGGTTGGATGAAACTGTACTACATATTATTTTTAATAAGAATTGGTAATTTTAAAAAAAATTATTTATTTTTTTTTTTTTTTTTTTTTTTTTTTTTTTATCTCAAAGAATCTCATTGCATTAAGAATGTTGAGTATAAAAGGATTTTGTTCCTGTAAATTATGTAATGCAGTAGAAAGAAATTGAATAATTCCCAAATGGAGACGATTTTCAAAGTTTAAATTCATCAGAAGTTGTCAGTGCTAGGAAAACTCCTAGTTTGGAAAATTAGTCACAAGAAGTTTGGCCATGGAAAATTTGGTCTAAAAAGAAGGGAAAAAAAATGAAAGGTCTTTTTAAAAAAAATTAAAAACAAGAAAAATGGAAATTTAAAGAATAGGAATTAATAAATGGCCATTATGGAAATATTAATGGCAAACTCGAGCCGAATCTTGAAACTAGATTTTCTGACAATGTTGCTTCATTATGACATTATTTAATTGACCCCTACAGTGGGTAGGAGAAGCATATTTTGGGTGACAATTAAATTAAACAAAAACATGAGTAGTTTGTGCTTAATTATTATATTTGCTGAAAATAATTTCATTAAAAAATGTTTTCTTGTTGGAGGACTTAATGCAAATGTTTGCATTTATATAGCTTATTTAAAATCACTTTTCTTTCATTTAACTTCAATAGTTCTTAAATGTAGCTTAAATTTGGCTTAAGGCCATAAATACATGAAACCTAGTGAGAATTGAACTTGCTACTCTATAGTAATTGATCTTTAAGATTAGCTTGTTAACCTTTACACCATGATGAGGTGCCTATGTTAATTTTTACAAGTGTTGAACTACTAAACAATATTTATCTAACACCTTAAGACAAAGGTTTTGTTATACTGGTGTGGATTGAAAAAAGACATCTTTTTGATTTAAGTCTTTCCAGTAGATTTGCGGGTTGCTGGGAAATGGCAGCCATAAATAAATTAAAAAAAAAAAAAAAGCAAATACCCAAAAATACATCTAATTGCAACATTTACCTTTTTTTAAAAATAGTATTTCAAAAAAAAATCTTGCAGAGGTACAAACTGAAGCATCTAACAATGTTTGTACCTTTTTCATGAACATCAACAAGTGTCTGTGTGATGTTCTATCATTAATAAAAAAAATTTTAATATGAGGGATTTGATTTGTACATCTATAAATGATACTTCTAATCTCTCTTCCTCTTGGTACATTGTGAGGTAAGTTTTGTTAAACTTGTGAAGGATCATGCCAAAATCAATTGAAATATTTCAAAATTATTTTTTCTTTCTTTCTGTTTTATAAAGCTCTTTGACAATGGCTTTGTAGCCTTTCAATTCAACGACTTTTAAATTGCAAATGGCAAATCTTTTCATGTGTTTGTATAATTTATGTTTTTTATCTCATAATTTGAATAATTGCCAAATATTTCTTGCTGGGATTTTTAAAAAACTTCTACCAATTTGTATCTGACATTTTTTTTTTTCTCTCTCTCTCTCTCTCTCTCAAACAAGCTTTTCATTTTGAAAAAAAAAAAAAGTACCAACTGGAATATAAACAATGTTCAAATAAATAAAAAATAAAAAATGGTCTTATTTTTTACTTTTTTTTTTTTTTTTTTTTTTTTTTCTTACGACTAACAGAAAATTATGAATGCAGTGATGCTGATAGCTTTTTAATTTAGTGTGTCCTGGGACGCATGGATTTGATTTGAATGAGTCCCTGGGAAATTTGATGGGTCCCAACTAAAGTTTCTTAATAAATTGCAGAGTTTTTATTTATAAACAACTAATGCCTACCTTGTACCCCATACAGTGTAATTTGTTTCCAAGAAAATATTGAAATGTATTTACAATTAGCTGGAAATGGTGGGTGAAGAAAAAAAACACTGGGACACATGGATATGAGTTTTCTGTGTCCTTTTAGATTTTTACGCATTAGTGGTCGCAAGACACTTACCTATCAGCACATCTCTGTGGGAATGGGATAAAATATTTAAATAAGCAAATAATATGCATTTTGTTTTACCAATTTTTTTTCTTTTTTCTTGCTATTTAGAATTATTGCTCATATCGGGGGGGGGGGTCTCAAACATAATTACACAAAATAACCTTTATTTATAGTGTGGGGGTAGGGCAACAGGCCAAAAGTCTGTTTGTGTGTGGGGTCTGCAATTTTCAGAAGTTACAGTGCTAAACTTCAATACATTTAAAGGGCTACTAGGGGGACTATTTATCAAAATATATGTATATATGACACTAAATATCGGGGGGGGGGGGTGAGCTTGTTTAAAAAATGGTGAATGTCAATATAAATAAAATTAAAATTTTATAAGCATTAAAAAGTAAATTTTTTGATAAAGTATTACAAAAATATTGTCTGTCAGTTGAAGTAGCCATCTTCTAGCAGGTAAGAGTCCTGATTTCCTGAAGACAATATCAAATCCTTTTTTAATTTTTCTCAGCAATATCTACATTAACAATTTTTATTGTCGATTAAAAATTTACACCAAATGTTAATATATTAATTGTTACTATGAAAAATAAATCCTCATAATTTATCACCATTTTTCATTTTTACAAAGTTTTGCAGAAAAATATTTAAGTGATCAATACCTAAGACAATTAATTTTAAACATTTAAAATTTTATCTCCGCTTTTAATCCTAAACAATAATTCCTTAAAGTTATAAATACAAAATAATTCTAACTACATGTAAATGATTGTTTGAATTTTTTTTCTGGTCTTTATTGAGTGCTCAATATTTAAAAAACAGAAGTAAGGATGAGCTAATAAGTGAAGACCTATATAGCTGATATATGTGCAGATATGGCATGCTGTACGGAGAACCTCCTGGAGTCAATGAATGTTAGGGATGGTTGGAGAGAGATTGTCACAGACATCCGTGCTGCTGGCACGATATGATGATGTTTGATAATTAGTTATTCAAATGAATTTGAATAATTGTACTGAACATGAAACAGCTTTCATGGATTAAATAATTAAAAAAAAACAAAACATTTATTATTAATTACTAGTACAAAATAAACAACGCCCTCCGGGCGATGTAAAAATAGATTTTTGAAACATATTGCCTGAGGGGTGGGAGTAAAAAATTCAATGTCAGCGAGTTTGTACCCTAAGTAAGTAAAATCATTAAAGGATTAAAAAATTAAAAAATTTGAAATGTAAACTTTAAATATGTATTAAAATAAAACAAGCTATATATAGATATATAATACCAGTCATGTATTTATTAAAACTTGTTTTTTAAAACAATGAGGACTGTCTAATGTTGCATTTCAAATTTTGAGTGCATTTATTCTGTTATGACGATTTTGGGTAATGTGACGTAAGCAGTGATGTAATTTTTGTTAGACAAAAACTGGAAGCGAATCTCTTATTAATAGATATGTAAGATTTAGAAACTTGAATTCTGTATGATTTAGTTTAGTTATACATCAACATTTCTTCACACTAAGGAACAATTTTTAATTAAAATCTTATTTTTTTATATTTAACTCGAATCCAATAAGTATGCATGAAAAATTTAGTAGTACTGCATCAAAATGTTAAAGTGTGTATGTTTAATATCATGATTGTGTATAAACTACCAATGATGCTAATAGCTTTTTAATAAGTGCGTCCTGGGATGCACAGATTTGATTTGAATGAGTCACCAGGAAATTTGATGGGTCCCAATGGGGGCTCAGGCACTGGGCAATAAGCCCTGCCCCTTTAAATTAAGGGGGCAGGTGTTGCTTGGCAAGATGGCACCCTAGGATCGACGCTATTAACTTGTAAGGTCCAGCAGCCAAAGCTCACTGGACCCATGGTCGAAACCAGAGTTAGATGTATTTGCCTCATACCCCACTTGTATGGGCTGGGCACAAGGCCTTGTTTTAATGTGGGCCCACCCACAAGCCGAAGCTCATGGGTGGGAAAGAACAAAAAATGCATCGATCTCTTCAGCATTCCCCCTCAGGGGGGGCGCTGGGCAATAAACCCAGCCTCGCCCCCCCCAAGGGGGCAGGTATTGCCTGGGATCGATGCTATTAAATTGTAAGGTCCAGTAGCCGAAGCTCACTGGACCCCCGGTCGACACCGGTGTTAGATATGTTGAACATATCTACATACTAATAACATGGAATTGTATTTATATATACAACAAAATAGCAGTTTACAGTGTGAATGTGAAGTCTAATTTGCATATTGATATTAAAAATTTTATTTTAATAAATATGTGCTTTGTATTATTGATTTCTGTTTGGTTTTTATCTAAATCAATATGAGCAAAAATCTCGGGGATAAATATTTTTTAAAAATCCATTAACAAGAAGAAATAACAGTAATTTTATTCTTTACTTCCTATTTTAACTAAATAGTTAAAATGGGAAAATTTAGCAATGAAAGATAGGAGTGATGGAAGAGTCTGTTTCAGTTTTTCTACTTTTCAATTATACCCCCCTCTGTTTCAAATTTTTTTATCTGCATTCTTATTTAGTTTCATTAGCCTTTCTAATTTAATATAACATTTTATTATATTAAAACTGTAATAGTTGCACCCGGAAGAAAGTGCATATATTTGCTATATATTTTGTTTAATAATTCTGAGAGCTCTTCATTTGATAACATAAAACAGAAAAGAGCATTGAACTGTTGTATCCAGTGGAATTTTTAAATAAATAATCTTTCTTAAATAACAATCTCTATCTCTGGTACAATCTTGTGTATCATAGCTAACTCTATATATATATATATATATATATATATGAGGAAAAAATGAGTAAAGAAAAGAAATGTAGATGGATAAAAATGAATTTTATCGATATCGCTTACACATGTGTTTCGGTCTGTTTATCAAAATGTATATGGATTTACATTAAAAATAAAAATACTACTCTGATGAAGGTCGGCAAAATCTGTGTACGGAACATTTTATGCATTTTTCCTATTATTATTATTATCATCATCATCATTTTAACTCCATCTGGTTATTTTAATAATAATAATAACGTAAATCCGTATACATTTTGATAAACAGACCAAAACACATGTGTAAGTGATATCGATAAAATTCATTTTTATCCATCTACATTTCTTTTCTTTACTCATTTTTTCCTCATATTGTCGGATTCATTTCCCATTCTCACATATATATATATATATATATATATATATATATATATAAAAATAAATTGTGAATACTATTAAGTGCACCTTCTTAACAAATATCCTCATTTTGGATCAATTAAATTCTTTTGACATCAACTTTCAATTATAAGAATTGATTCCCTCTAATAGTTACTAATTATTGGACTAACAATAACTGGTCTCTTGCTAAAGTGTTGAATGGATTGATGTTGTGTTAAATCAGTTGGCGGTTATTCGTATAAACATGGTCTGGATAAGTTGGCAAAACTAGTAAATCATCTATTTCATCTGACTTTGGGGTTTTACCATAGGAATCAGTGAATTTTACACATCTGATTTTCTTTAATAGCACCTGTTTCAGGAAAGTAAATTAGATATGCCGTACTTTGTTTATCATACCCTTCTTAGAACGGGGATCCAATTTCTTTTTATTTTGCACATAGCAAAAACAAGTCGTCCCAAAAATATGCATACGACTTAAGTTCGGTCTAGAACCGGTAAAAACTTCAAAAGGGGTTTTCCCTAAATATGAATTAAAGCATCGATTCCTTATATAGGCAGAGGCAAGTATGGCGTAAACCCATAGATTTCTCAATTGTGGTTTAGTAGAAATTTAAGCCATCACATGCCCACCTTCCAGTTGCTTGGTTTGTTATATAACCCTAACACAATAGAGTGAGACAGATTAGAGATGATAATAGTTGGTAGTCTTTACATTCTGCTTACTTTGTCTACTCTATTGGACACCATGTTCTCTGGTTGGGATTATGATTAAGGATTGGTATTCTTCTTTGGGCTGGGCTGGTCCTTGATTTTTATTAATCAATGCACACAACAAAACTTGGTTGTTTCTTGATCGAGCTTTTATTTTCAACCCTGCTCATTTGTTTCTGCAGTGAGGAGACTAACCCATCAGAGCCAACAATCGCGTCTGTACTCCTTTGAAATCAGATGGCATCTAATTAAATTAAACTTTATTCTCACATCAGTCTGTACCGGAACATCAGTTGGGATCATTGTCATGTCACTCATTACCCCAAAGGAGTATGGAAAATTCCCCACCTGATTTTAAATCTAACGAATGTTATTTGAATATTCTAACTACAGGTATGCTCATAATTTATAAGCTGCTCATTAATTATGTAACCGATTGCCAGGCCTTTATTTGGTATAGTCTTGGTTTTGAACAATCAAAAGGCTCTTTTGGTTTGTGGAAGAGGTTCAGTTACAAATAGTGATTACTACAGGGAATTGAACAAAACGTTCATTTTAATGACTAAAGCAGCTTGGTAGTTTAATGTTATATGATTAGTGCTTGCTTCCACTCTTCTCGTTTTTTTCTTTTTAACTTTCTCTTTAGAATTTACTTAATTTTATTTTTCAATAAAATTACAATAGGCCCTTTTTTTTTTATTTATTCATCGTTCATTAATTGAATCAACAAAACTTTCTTGTTGAACTCAAACTATTTTTGAAGAAGAAAAAAAAAAAAAAATATAAATAACTTCAAAACTATCAATCTGAGAAATCCTGAGGAGAAAAACTCAAATTCATTAAAATAAAATAAAAAATAAAAGTTTGCCTAATAAAATGTTTTTTGGTCTGATTCAAAGTAACATTCAATTCTATATCATGATTTTTTTCTCCTTCCTTTTGGCAAAAACCAGAAAAAATAAATGTTAAAACTTATGACATTTTTAAAATAGGGTGCTAGTTTACTAGATTTCACCAACTTGGAGGTGAGTATTGGAATCTACAACTTATAACTAGATTCAACTGTTTATTTTAAATTGTTAAATAGATTTACATATAAAACTACATTTTTAAATAATCAATTTAGGAATCCAGGAGAATTCATTTTATAACCGTGAAAGACTCAGAATTTCTTTCTCCCCCCTCCCCCATTTCACACTGAACTAAAGTTTTACATTTTCAAAACTGATTACTATGGAGTTTAGATAATAGAAAAATTGGTTTTGTTTTTATCAAACTTGAAATTGTATTTTAGGTGCTTTCCATTTACTGTAAACTTAAAACTTGAGGATATAAAGTAATTAAACATTCACTATTTGAAGTAATTAGTTTATCAAATAAGAGGTCAGCACTTGGGTCACAATTTTTGTCACTTAAAACTTATTCCAAAAACATACAAATAGTAATTGTTGCTATAAAAGATAAATCCCTATAACAAAAAATAGATTTACCAAGTATTTTTTTAACAAAAAACAAAATAACTGGTTCAATAAACATGTCTATGTATTTTGAGAGCTTTTGTTTCTCTTTCTATGGAGAACTCTCCTCCCAATTATCAATGCATATACAAAGCATTTAACTGACATTCTTGAAGACAAAAGCATTCCGTTTTAATTCTGGCAAATATTTTGTTTCTTTGTGTGGTTATTATTCTTTGAGTATCTTAACTCCTCTGTAATGTAAGTAAAGTTTAAGCCTTCAACAAACTTTTATACCTCATTTTTGTATATTCATAAAATACTTATTAATATAATGACATAGAGGCTTAGATTAATTTCCTCTACCACTTTTCTCGACCTGAGGTCAGCAGACAATTTTTAAGATAAACTTTATCTGAGGAAACCAATATTTGCTGTATACTAATTTAACTCTCTCTATCTCTTTTTCCCCTTCTTTCTTTCTTTCTTTCTTTCTTCCAATTCTCAATTTTCCTTCTTTATTTATATATATATCTCTATTTTCTTTCTTTCTTTCTTTTTTCAACTGTAATATTCTTTCCCTAACATTATTTTTTTCTTTCTTTCTTTCTTTCTTCCTTTCTCCTTTTTTCTTTTGCTTTCTTTTGTTTTTTCTTTCTTTTTCTTTTACCTTCCTTTTTCTTTCACTCATTCTTTCTTTTTCCCTTTTTTCTTTTGTCTTTCTTTTGCTTTCTTTCTTTTTCTGTATTTTTACTGTCTTTCTTTCTTCCTTTCTTTTTTCTTTATTTTACTTTCTTTCTTTTGCCTTTCTTTACATTCGAAATTTTTCCCAATTTCTTTATATCCCCTTTAATTTCTTCCTTTCCTTTGAATGTTCCTTATTTTCCTTCGTCTTTCTTTCTTTCTTTTCTTTCTTTTTTTTGGGGAGAAGTTTTTTTTTCTTTTTTTCTGAAGTTTAGCATTCAGCAGACCTACTTCAACTATGGCAACTTTTCAGTTTTTAATTTTTTTGTTTTGTTTTTTTCATGATGTTAATAATGTAAATACCATGTCTGACTTGCCAACATGCATGGATACCAGTTATCTTTTTTTTTTCTTTTTTTTTTGGGGGGGTATTTACAATGCCAGCTTTGAAATAGTGCTCACTTTGATCCTGATAATTATTTCCATTTTCTATTATTGGAAAATAAATAAAAATAATTTGTGGACATGTCGTAAAGTCAGATCATTTCAACATGGTTTTTATATTGGACCCTTCCATTTTCAAACCATGAATTAATATTTTTTTCAAATTTGACAAAGTAGAGGAAGTTCTTCTGAATGCTAAGCAAGAAATATTATTTGAGGAAATTCTTTTTTTCTTTCTGATTATTCAAACCAGATGGTTCAGATGTGTACAGGGTTGAAACACTTTCTATTGAAATCAAAATGAAGGTGTTTTTATTATACACACGGATTTGGTTTGAATGAGTCCCTTGGAAATTTGATGGGTCCCAACTAAATTTTCTTAATAAATTGCTGAGTTTTTATCTATGAACAACTAAAACCGTCTAACTCCTATCTTATACCCCATAGTGTAATTCGTTTCCAAGAAAATATTGAAATGTATTTACAAATAGCTTGAAATAGTAAGGGAAGAAAAAAACAAAACACTGGGACTCACGGATGTGATTTTTATGTGTCGGGAATGCAGGACACGTACCTATCAGCCTCCCTGTTAGCCTCACTACATCAATGTATATATTGATAATAAATAGATGAACTTATTGTAACAAGAGACTCTGATGCTCCTATTTAGGAAGGAGCGAACGATTTTAATTAGCATTGCATAGTTATCAATTCGATTGAGAATTAGAATTATTTAAAAATAATTTTCAGTGCAAACATTGACACCCCCCCCCCTAAAATCCTCATTCAGTTGAAAATTTGTTTATTTTCTAATTAACTCTTTTTTTTTCTTTTAATAGTTTATTATTGTAAAAAAAAAATCCTGGTATAATGTGGTGCATTTGTTCTATATGTTTATCTGTTCTGATCAATAAAAAAAACATTTAAGCTGAATCTTAGTATATGAACTACACAGGTGATTTGTTTATAGTGGTGATAGCTTGTATAGAACCAGTCACAAGTTGATCACATAAGAATGATGCACTGGTGTACCACAAATTTTCTGATTGGTTTGGTTTGGTTTGTTTTACGGCATATCAACCTCAGTGGGTCATTTAATGCTGATAAAGTTTTGAAATAAATCAATTCTTAATGGATAATACAATTTTTTTATAAATACATTTTTCTATTTAACCCATAGATGGGACCCTAACAGGTACTACCACTCCGGATCAGAGTGGACCAGGGAGCAATGGTGATGAAGAGGTGCTCCACATTCCCCAAACCTCCAAAACTGGAACCTCACCATCAGATAGAGTTTAACGTCATTCCCAGGACATGTAGACCTGCAGCCACCGCCTTCTAGCACCCATATGATAAAAAGGGGTTGGGGCTTGCCATAAGGGCAATAGGGTTGGGAAAATCATATAGATGCTAGGGCTTGACGTGACCAGCCGATTGATCGGAGGGGGCCTCTCTGACCGCCCGTCTAGCCCAAGATAGGGCCAAAGTGGAGTATTGCATGTCATGAACTGCTCATCCACCTGGGCTCTATCCTTACGCATCACGGGTCGCCACCCACGGCTAACAGGTGGCCCCATTGGGGGAGTCTTACCCCTCTGCAGAGGTGCAGTCGGTGCATTCTAACGCCCCATCCGACAGGGCGGACAAATTTTCTGAACAACATTTAGTTTTTCCTTCTCTTTGATTGGTTATCCTACCAAGGTTTGTCAATGAATAAAAGGTTAAATGATACAGAAATGCATTTAGAGTTTATTATCTCTTCTATTTGACAATTTGTTGTTTATAGCACATTTCAAGAGTTTAACCCAGTGGAGGTTTAAATCTTTTTTATTAATTTTTAAAATTAAATTGAAATAGATCACTAAGTAGGCCTGAGTCTATTCTAGTAGTGACCAGGTTTGAATTCAGAGTTTTTCTTCTAGACCGGTTGGCTAACGAAGGTTAAAGAGCCCTATCTGCCCTACTATTTACCCATAGCTGGAGGGAGATGAGTTGGATTCATAACTTTCCCAAGGGTATTAGCGCTATGTGAACTGTGGCTTCGTTCAGGAATTGAACTCTGGTCGATGAGTCCATTTCCTGTGACTAACCAGTACACCATCGCGTTTCCATAAATACCTTTAAAAGGCAACATTTGCCATTGTTTACTGTATGAATTCAAAAAGGTTAGTTTTGCTACAGAGGCATTAAAAAAATATGTGTAGAGTATATGTCAGCTGGGATTTAAAAATGGTGATTGTGAAATATCCAGCAAGTTGCCTTCTGGAAGACTACCAATACTGAAGGAAGAATTTGTGAAAGAATATTGAATTGGATTCACGTTAAGGCACCCCCTGAGATTTGGCGCAAAAACTTAACATGTTTTGTTCAATTGCATGCGAACACCTCTGTCAAATTGGGAAAATGTGCATGAGTTTTCCCTTGAGAGAACCCTACGCATTTTACCATCTGCATCCGTCTTTTAACCAGGAATATTCACTTTACATTTTTGTATTGCATTGTTACAGGTGATGAAAAATGGGTAAACAAAATGAAACAACCCTGTCAGCGGGGGCTTTAGAAGATACCGACTGCACCTCTGCAGAGGGGTAAGACCCCCTTCCCTCCAATGGGGCCACCTGTTGGCCGTGGATGGTGACCCGTGAGGTTTAAAGATAGAACCAGGGTGGCTGAGCAATCTGACCTGCAATGGCTAGATGGGCAGTTGGAAAGGCCCCCTCCAATCAATCGGCTGGTCATGTCAAGCCCTAGCACCTATATGATTGTCCCGATTTTATTGCCTTTATGGCAAGCCACAACCCTTATCGTATTGGTGCTAGAAGGCAGTGGCTGAAGGTCTTCATGTCTTGGGTATGACATTAAACTCTATCTGATGGTGAGGTTACAGTTCTGGAGGTCTGGGGAATGTGGAGCACCCCTTCATCACCATTGCTTCCAGGTCCACTCTGACGCAGAATGGTAGTACCTGGTAGGGTTCCATCTATGGAATTATAGTAAGCTTATTTATATAAGTATTTATTTATATATATATAATATAAAATATATATAAAATATAAAATAATATATATAATAATATATATAAATATATATAATAATCAAATATATATAATAATCATAATATATATAAATATATATATATAATAAATAAATATATATATATATAAATATATATATAAATATAATAATATATAATATATATAAAATATATATATATATATATAAGTATTTATTTATATATATCCAACATATATAGTAAGCTTCATCACCATTGCTTCCAGGTCTACTCTGACGTGGAATGGTAGTTTTAAATATCTAATTAAAATGTAATTACTTTCCAAGCACTAATAGCTATTACTAAAAATAGATTAAATTTTTTTTTTCCCTCTTTAAATTGAAATAGATCACTAAGTAGGACTGAGCCTATTCTAGTAGTGACCACTCCAAGCAGAGATTTAAGAGGTTTGAATTCAGAGATTTCCTTCTCCTAGACTGGTTGCCTAACCAAGGTTAAAGAACCCAGTCTGCCCTACTATTTATCCATAGTTGGAGGGAGAATAGTTGGATTCATACCTTTCCCAAGGGTATTAACGCTAATCCATGATAGAGCACTGTTTACTTATGAATATAGCAACCATATTATGTGTGTGTGTGTATATATATATATATATATATATTAGAAAAAAACATGACCTGTTGGTTCACCCATTGAGCTCAGGTTGGATTGTTGAAAGAAAATCACAGGATTTCGTCAATTTAAAGTTTTCTAAAACTGTCCAAATAAGTTGGATTTTATTGAGAATAGACACAAAATATGAGGGTTGTACTTTTTTGCAACTTCTATAATTTACCTACGTCAGTTTTACGCATGTGCAGATGCTTAGATTTTTCTGCCGTACCATACGGCTGAAAATCTCTTCATTTACGAAGATTAAGTTTCCTTGTTATTTTATTTTATTTACATTTATTTACAAATAAAACAATCTAATTCTGTAATTTTATATACATTTTTTTGAATAGGCTAGTTAGCCGGTTTCAGTAAAATAGACTTACTTTTTAGTCCTAA
The DNA here is from genome assembly GCA_023376005.1 of Doryteuthis pealeii. Lineage (NCBI taxonomy): Eukaryota > Metazoa > Mollusca > Cephalopoda > Myopsida > Loliginidae > Doryteuthis > Doryteuthis pealeii. The sequence goes on along the minus strand of CM042147.1, from coordinate 58,179,277 downwards.
TAAAATAGACCACTGGCTATTTTGCCAGCAAATATATTTAAATATATTTCAAACTATCTAAAAGCTAAAAGATTAAAATAGTTGTTGACAAGCAATCTGGGATTATCTAAAAGGTAATTGCTTAAAAAGTAGTTGTGCAATTCAAACAAACTTTAAAACAATCTATCTTAAACATAATTTCTTAAAATGGTACTTGACAAGATTTTAATCTTGTTAGGGTTAGGGTTGGGTTTGGGGTTAGGGTTACAATTTTATGTTTTAACAATTGAAAGTGGAAAATGCCATTCTTCCACTTTGGAAAAAATTCATTTGAACCTTCATCATTTCCTATAATTTTTTAAAAATTTTGTAAAAATTCAAATTTTTGACCACAAAGTCATTGAACAGTATCTATATTTTTCATTTAGAAGAATTTTTTGTATCTTTAATCCTTCACAAAATATAGATATAAATGAATATAAATACATTTTTGTGTCAAATCTGTTATTTTTAACATTACTTGAATTCTAAGTCGAATTATTTAGAGCTAGTAAAATAGGCACTGCCAAAATGTTGTCTGCTTTTCATTTTAAAAATGAATTAAAATCAATTAAATCGATTATTTAAAGTCAAATTTAAGAAGCAAAATAATATTACATATGCAATTTATTTTTAATACATTTTAAACTATTTTTTCGGTCAATTTTTCTCAAATATGTCGTAAACATGGTTGCCAAAGATGATGTAAAATCCGTATTTTACAAAATAAACCCCCCCCCATTGAAAAATATTACCAAAAATCAAGGAATATCCGATTTTAATGAATAATTGTCGAAAAGAGTAAAAAAAAAAAAGATCAAAATTATTTTTTTAGTTTTTATTTTAAATTTATTTTTTGATTTTCTGTAGTTATTTTCTACCAGGATAGCCACCCTTAATTTTTTTATTCTATTCACATGATCTATTCATTTTAGTTGTCTTTTTATTTATACTGTAATTAGTTTCAACTTTATTTAACCCCACCAATATTTTGCACGCAAAAAATAAGGGGTGGGGTCAGCGTTAAGTGACCTGAAAAAAATCAGTAAGTTTTCAAATAAATTGATAACTCAACACGGAAAATTTTATTAAAACCAGATTATTCACTGATTTTTAGTAAGTTTCTTTCAATCGGGGGGGGGGGGGTAATGTATTTTTTAAAATATGGATTTTGCAGCAAATTTGACAGTGCCGAGCAAGTAGGTTTTTATATTTTACCGAAACCAGCTAAAAAGCATCTTCCTAATTTTTTTTACTAACAAATATTTGATGTGCTTACCCCTTTGACTCTATAAATTTTAAAAATGAATAATTAAAGTAATTAAAAAAATCTATTTCAAAGCATGATATTCAATTTTAGTTTAGCGAAAAATTAATAAAACAAAACAAAAGTTCTCTGTAGCCTGTAAAGATAGAAAGAATATTTTAATTGGGGGAAGGAAGAAATCTCTGGTTGCTGATTTTTCAGCTAAAGTTTTTTCACACACACTTCTCTTTGTCTTAACTCTCTAAATAGAATATTAGCGAGGGGTGAAAATTGCACCAAATATTTAAGAGAGAGTCAGAGTTTTTGACTTAATTGCAAATTACGACTAATTAGAACCAATTAACATGGGATTTTTTTCAAACATTTAGTAATCCTAAAACTATGAAATAAATTAGTATAAATTTCGTGACATTAAACCAACCAGGAAAAAAGCCTTTAGACTTTAAAAGGTGAAAATCTCAACTTTAGTATAATAATAATAATAATAATAATAATATATATATATATATATATATATATATATATATATAATCCAAAAGTCCAGAGAAGAAATCTTCCTTACGACACAAGAGTTTTATTTTAAAAAAACCTGTCGCAGTTTGAGAGCTCAATGTGTGCTCTTAATGTTAGAGTCACAGAGCAAATATATAAGTAAAGAAATAACAAAAGACTTAGAGATTTAGCATTATAGTCTATTTCAGGGAGCTTAGACAAAGTGTCTAACTCTCCCGACTCATCAGATGCGAATGATGAATTCTTTATTACTTTAAAGGCATTTGAAAACAGATTTTTTATTTTTTATTTTAAATTTCATAGTCCTGTGATATGAATTCAAAACGAAAACCTTGATGTTGCAAAAAAAAAATTTATGTTGTAGTTTCAAATATGAGCATCGCATCTGATGAGTCGGGAGAATTAGACACTTTGTCTAAGCTCCCTGAAATAGACTATAATGCTAAATCTCTAAGTCTTTTGTTATTTCTTTACTTATATATATATTGGTTAGGAGGTTGATTTAGAAGGCTATCACAATGCAGTTTGGAATAAATAAAAAATAATAATACGGTAACAATGGTGTTATTTCTTGAATTTTCGAGGTAATACCTCTTTATCAAAAGAATTGAACTGAAGCAGTACAGCTATGGCATTTCTTCCTAAATGAATTTAAAAAAAAAAAAAAAAATACAGGTCAACACACAACACCATTGTTACCGTATTATTATTTTTTATTTATTCCAAACTGCATTGTGATAGCCTTCTAAATCAACCTCCTAACCAATACATACACAATGCTTCAAGCAAATTATGAAACTCTCTTATATATTATATATATATATATATATAATATGGGTGTGACTATCAACTTAAAAAAACAAACTCTAAAGGTAATTTTTGGGAGAGAAAAAGAAATTGTGATTGTTACAAAGGAAAAGCATATTTAATTAATATCTCCAACTCAGTCTGTAATGCTATTTCATTTTTAGATGTATTCAATAATATAAATCAAATCTACATTATCTTTGTTCAAAAACCAAACCCTGGTGATATTTAATGTGTATATATATTTACTTTGTCGTTAATTGTTTTATTTTCAAAGTTTCCTCCGGACATACAGATTCACACAACTGGCCTTTATATATGGATAGATATAGATATAGATAATCTTATGAACTTAAAACTAATAACGCTAGATATTGGTATGTTCCCCAATTGATATTTTGTTTTGGTTTATTTTATTTTTTCAATGGCATATCAACCCCTAAGGGATTATTCAATGCTGAAATTTCATTCATTTGTAAATGTTTGATTATAATCATAACAATTTATATTTTCAATGTTACATTACAATAATTTTTTTAATCATTGTTTTTGTTTATAATAATCATTTGTTTGCAAAGTATTCCTGTCTAATAGAAATTTACTTACAGTTATATTATTTTAAGCATTACTATCAAATTCTAATAATTTTCAAACAGATCTATTTAACCTATAGATTGGACCCTAACAGGTATTACCATTCCAGGTCAGAGTGAACTTGGGAGTAATGGCTATGAAGGGGGTCCTCCTCACTCTGCAGAACTCCGGCCTCATCACTGAATATTGTTTCGTATCAGACCCAGGACCCCCTTTTTATGATTGTCTGTGATACAGTCTGCATATTTTAAGCTTTACCAACAGGGTGAGTGATATTTTTGTTTTTTCTTAATGCACACATTAAAGCCATTAAAAATGATATAGTGTATTAATAATAATACGATTTTAACCCGTGTAAATTACACTGTATTGCCAATATTGAAAATATCCCCCAAACAATATTTCTGCTTTCTTCATCTCTGTTTCTCCTGTTTTGAAGTCTTTTCTGTATTAACCCTTCATATATTTTGTGAGCTTTATTTTTTAAAACTCTAGCTCAACCAATGATGATATAAGGAAAATATGAAGTAACCCCCCCAAAAAAAACCCCAAAAAAAACAAAAAAACAAACAAACATCCAATGAAGATTTCCTAATGGATGGAAGAAAAATGTTTTTTTTGGGTTTTTTTTTTTTTAAATGGAAACATATGACATCCAATAAATATTTTAAAATGTAGCGAATATACTTTTGTCTTTCAATTTGAATTAATGAAGTTTTGAAAAAATAATCAATTTCTTTAATTGTTAGTAATAACAAATCCAATGAAGATTTTGAAATGTAGGGGAATTATTTTTTTTTAGATATATTATAAGAAAACAGTTCAGTTAGATGCTGTAAAGAATAGTTAACAACACACAAGGCTTATAAACAAAACAGAGGCTTTATCGTAGCAAGACAAAGTTATACAATACAAATACAATACAATACAATTACAATGTAAGTTGGTACAAGTGTTTGTGTAAGTTTACAATGTGTAATGTTTGTAAATGTTCAAATTGTGGGTTGTTTGTGAGTTGTTTGCGATTTGATACTTATCGCGGACTTATCTTAAATCCAGGTAGAAAGTCTTGCTAGTTGGTTAGTCGCCTTTTACGCAGACAGCGGCCCTGCCTTCGCTGTTCCAATTTCTTCTCGTTCCGTGAACGCCTGGAGTATAAATTTATGTCCTTCCGAGATAGATTCCAGCGGCAAGAGGCTGGATAGCAGTTTTCACTATCAAAATTGGCGGTCCAAACTGAGCCTCGTAACGTGTGCTCTGATTGGTCGCCGACAAAGGCCCTTAGCCAATCGCATGAGTTTTCTCATCAGTTTATGGCTAAGACATTAGGGCTCTGTCGCTATAGACAAAGGGAGATAATTAGAATCATTTTGGGCTTATTATGTTTATTATTTGCATAAGGTGGAAAATAGATAATATTATTTTCCATATTCTCCCACACAGCAAAAACACGCAATGGTACATTGTGTGTTATATAACTTATGTTTGTATTAATGTTCATTTGGATACTGGAATGTTCTGGTGTTAATGTATTATAATGTAAAAATTTAATTTGATAATTTGTTGCCCATGGTATCACCTTCAGATTTGGTGAAGTGGCATTCATTAAAGTTGTTGGATTATTTGTGTTAGGTTGGTAAGCTGAGTGTAACATGGAAACTTCTGAACATATCTGGCCTGCCCAGAGCAGTTACCAGATACTGATTGCCGAGTTACAAGTTTGGTAGAAGGTTAATAGTAGTAGCAACACTAGTATTTGTTGGTCCATTCTTATTTGTGAGTCAAAGAACATTTGTAGTTGCCTTTTAGGCATCATTTATATCAGTTTCCTTTACTTTCGAAGAATTAGTCCTTTTACTTTCCGGAGTGTTGACATTATTTTCTGTTTAGGCAATTTTCGTTTCTTTGCATTAAACTTATTTTTAATATTGCTAGGAATGATTTTATTTTCGTCATCTTTCCTGTGAACCTATATCTGGGGTTCATCTTCAGATGGTGTGGCAGATTTAAATTGCACACGTGTTTGAACACAGTTTAGTGTCATGCTCGGGACAATTGTATTTTATACTTTCTGGAGGGCGCCATCTCTTACTCCTTCCTGCCATTAGGGGTAGTAAGTTCCTGATATGAATTCTGTTAGGAATTTGAAGCATCAAAATTTTCTTTATTTTTCTCATATTTTTAGCTTTCCCTGGGTCAGGCCTATTTTTATTATTTATTGAGGTTTTATTCTCATTCTGGCCTGCCATTAGGGGTAGTGAGTTTCTGTTGTTAAATTGAAGCACCAAAATTTTCTTTATTTTTCTTTCCAATTTCAGAATTTTATTTAATTTTGGTGTTACATATCTGGCTTCAAATTTTCTATTTTTAGTTTTCCCTGGGTCAGGCCTATTTTTATTTATTGGGGCTTTGTTCTCATTCAGGCCTGCCACAATGGTTTCAGGGAGTTCTTTTTCTTCAGGGATTTTAATTCTCTGTATGTTTCCAGTTTTCTTTTCCCTGTCCAAGTTTATCAATCTTTCAGTGCAGGCGGTGTTGCAAAAGGACTCTTCAATTGCTCCAATGCGGTTATTGATATCAACTCTAAAGGAGATTTGCTTTTTTCTGTCCGCAAGTAAACTGCTCTCGACCAAGTCCATATCTGCATTTATGCAGAGTCCTTTAATTAAATTATTTAACTTAATCATTTCCCGCTGATTTCCGCGCAAAATGCTTAAGTCTTGGTCGACTTTGCTAGTCTGCTGTTCCATAGCTGTTATCATTAATTCTATTTTATCCATTAAATTTTCCCGTGAGTCAGTTAAAGCCTTCATGCCTTCCAATTTTTTGAAACTCTCCATAGCGATAAATGTGTATGGGGTAGAATAATAATTGTAGTACAATTTTGGTATATCCTTCCCTTTAATCACGCTTTATGAGACTTGGTAAAAAAAATTTTCAAAATGGCCGACCTCAACTTCACGTGTTGAGAAAATGTTTACCCTGCTTCAAAATGGCTGTTCGTATTAGGGTCCTGGAAAATTTCCTTCTGTGCCTCGAGGGAGGTAAATTTATTTTATTATTATTTCAATTCAAGGGCGTACATTAATGCTTGTTTCTTGAATGTTAGGAATATTTTTTTTTTTAATTCAAAGTCATAGACTTATGTCCGTTTGTTTTTTGTAATTTAAAAGGCATTCATTACTGCCTGTTTTTTTTTTTTTTAAGTGTTGTCGTCAAATCCTTCTTTTTGACTTATCAATTACTTAGCAGTTGCTGGTCTGCTTTTTGAAGGAAATGTATTATTCTTTTCTTTCTCAAGAGGAATTTTAAATTCGAACCGAATTTTCGTTTCTTATGTATTCTCTTTTCTTAAAAAAAAGTTCAATTGTTAGCAACACCTGAAAATAAATTCAATTTTTTTTTTTTCACAAGACAATGCAATGTTACAAGGTGTATGTAAATTTTACGAGTGTACTGTATGCGTTGTTTTTTTTTTTTTTTAAATTCGTAAAATGTTGGTTTGTTTTTGGTGTCAAGTGACAACCTCCAGACAGTCAATTTATAGCTTTTTCAATTTGTGAGCTGCCCTAAACTTTACTAGAGTTCACGAATGTATCATCAAATCGCAAAATATAAGAAAACAGTTCAATTAGATGCTGTAAAGAATAGTTAACGACACACAAGGCTTATAAACAAAACAGAGGCTTTATCGTAGCAAGACAAAGTTATACAATACAAATACAATACAATACAATTACAATGTAAGTTGGTACAAGTGTTTGTGTAAGTTTACAATGTGTAATGTTTGTAAATGTTCAAATTGTGGGTTGTTTGTGAGTTGTTTGGGATTTGATACTTATTGCGGACTTATCTTAAATCCAGGTAGAAAGTCTTGCTAGTTGGTTAGTCGCCTTTTACGCAGACAGCGGCCCTGCCTTCGCTGTTCCAATTTCTTCTCGTTCCGTGAACGCCTGGAGTATAAATTTATGTCCTTCCGAGATAGATTCCAGCAGCAAGAGGCTGGATAGCAGTTTTCACTATCAAAATTGGCGGTCCAAACTGAGCCTCGTAACGTGTGCTCTGATTGGTCGCCGACAAAGGCCCTTAGCCAATCGCATGAGTTTTCTCATCAGTTTATGGCTAAGACATTAGGGCTCTGTCGCTATAGACAAAGGGAGATAATTAGAATCGTTTTGGGCTTATTATGTTTATTATTTGCATAAGGTGGAAAATAGATAATATTATTTTCCATAATATTGGACATCTAATAAAGATAGAAATATAGTAAAAATATGTATATCACTAAATTTCAATCCTACTACATCCAATGAAAACAGAAATATAATAAAAATATGTATACCTTTAAATTTAAATTATACAACATGCAAAGAAAAATCACAGTGTTTGGAACGATTCATTTTGAAATTGGTGAAATAAGAATTTGGCAGATAAGCGACACCAGATAATCAAGATTTACATTTTTGCATTTCATCTTGGATGATTTGGATGGTCTCATTTTTAACCAGAGGGTGTTGTAAGATGATAACAGTCGTATTTTTTAGGAACAGTATTAGTTAATGATATAATAATAATGAAATTATTGCATTCAGTGCTCAGGTGCACTACAAAGGTGCATGTATAGTACATAGAGTAAAGTACAAATGTCAGGAAAAATCAACAATGTATAGTTATGATATATATATATGTTTGTGTGTGTGTGTGCATATAGAGGGGGATATCAGGAAGCACAGAGGTTTTATAATAATAAAACTGAAAAATCTTGTATAAAAACTGGATTATTACCTTTTTAAATGCATCTTAACAAATTTTCAATTATTTTTCTCCTCTTATCTGATGTATATTTTACATCCTTAAAAAAGGGCCAGGGGGTATCAAGATTGTTAACGTATTTTAAAATGGATCCTTTCCTTTCTACCACACCCAGTTTAGACAATTGGACCCCACCTCTTTTTTGTTTCCCAAATCTCTTTTACTAATTTAAAGATATTCATTATGAAATGTACTTTAGCAAGGACACACCAGTGCATTTTAATGTATATAATCAAAATATTATGAATAATGTTCTAAAATAAATATTCAAAAACATTTCTCTGTAAACTTTACAATTTCATATAAAGCTAAGTTGTGTGAATTCTCTGATTGGTATATAGTAATGAAATAATTATGTACAGTGCTCAGGTGGCTCAGGTGCACTACAACTCATCAAAGGTGCATATATAGCACATAGAATAAAGTACAGGTAAATGAACAGTGTATAGTCATGATATATATGGAGGGGAACATAGTGTTGGTGAATTACAGTTTTGAAGGTTGCAGTGTCTCTGCAACTAACAACTGATGCAGGTAGTTTTTTCCATGGTTCAGCAACTCTGAGTATGAAAAGACGTTTCTAAAAGTCATGGGAATTGTGCTGTTTTCTGACTTTGTAGTCATGTTCACATATTTTAGACACATGGAAATCAAAAAGGTGCTCAGGGTTGCTATTGGCAAGATGGTTAATAATTTTATGTGTTTACTAAGTCAGTTGCTAGACGTTGGAGCTTCAATGTATCCATGCCCAATAGAGTAGGTCGATTTTTCACTTTTTTAAAATATCAAATTGTCCATCTTATTTTCTAAAGGCTAAATTTTGTGAAAACGAGGATTTTTAGTGCATTTTGGTAGATGATCTTTGATGCTATTTCCTCAAACAATGGTGCAATTAAAAGATCTAATTTTGGTATCAGTATTCAGTATACTAACACACAACTTTTGCATAGATGGACAATTTGATATTTTAAAAAAGTGAAAAATCGATCTACCCTAATGTCCAGGTCAGCAAGGCATTCAGTAGATGCGTGATGAGAGTATTGTCATTAAAAATAGATGCACAGCATTGTTTGGTGTAGTTAGAAAAAGATATATGATGTAAATTGCTTTTTGTATACAAATTTTAATAAGACCTTTTTTTATATGTAAGAGAGAAAGAGAGAGAAAAAAAAATCAACCAACCCATTTGTCAGTATCTAATTTTTATTGATGTTGTCCAGAATCTGAAATATAATCCAGACTTTCTGGAAAATTGTTTAAAAACTTTAAATTTTTCCCTGGTGTTTTTTCACCTATTTTCAAGCCTATAACAGAAGTCTTTTTGATGGATATAATCAGATATTGCTTAGCTAGGATACATCACGGAGAAGATGATCTATATATTGCAAAAATTCTCATTATCTATACAATCATAACCCAACAAAAATGGCACATCATAGCAAGGTTTATATTAGAGCAATACAAGTAAAATACTCTAAGCGAACAAAGCAATTTCCAATCCAATTTACAACTGAATAATAATTTTATGGTGTCAGTATTTTTACTGAACATCTTTTCTTTTTTTTTTTTTAAATCATTCCAATACTTTTTTTAATCATTTCAATACTTTTTAAAAAATTATTCCAATACTTTTTTAAAATCATTCCAATACTTTTTTAAAATCATTCCAATACTTTTTTAAAATCATTCCAATACTTTTTTTAAATCATTTCAATACTTTTTAAAAATTATTCCAATACTTTTAAAAAAAAATTATTCCAATACTTTTAAAAAAAAATCATTCCAATACTTTTTTAATCATTTCAATACTTTAAAAAAAAATCATTCCAATACTTTTTTAATCATTTCAATACTTTTTTAAATCATTCCAATACTTAAAAAAAAAATCATTCCAATACTTTTTAAAAAATCATTCCAATACTTTTTTAATCATTCCAATACTTTTTAATCATTTCAATACTTTTTAAAAAATCATTTCAATACTTTTTTTTAAATCATTCCAATACATTTTTAATCATTTCAATATAATAGTGATAACTTTGAAATGTTAATTAGAATTATTTACTCCTTAAATAGAAACATCAATATCAACCAAACATTTCTTTGTGAATTGATATAAATATTTCTTTACTTATGTTTGGGCAAAACATTTTGTGTACCTTCCACATTGGAATCAAAATGGACCCCCCCCCTCCAAAAAAAAAACCAAACCCTAAGATTGATGAGCCATATTTTCCTGGACGTTTGGAGTGGGGAGGTCAGATTATTTTAAAAATTCAAATTTTCTATGTATTTAAGATTTGCTTTACAAAACTACTTCTGACATGCTCACTGAGTGAGTAAATATATCTCTTCCAGTAAAGAGTTCAATTGTTGAACTTCATTGTTAGTATAATAAAATATACTTGGTCAGTTTATGAGCCAGTATGTAACATTATCAGTTTATGTAGATCTTCAAAAAGTATTTTGCAACCTATACAAATAGTTATCAGTATTTCTCTGAATTTTTGAGATGAGACTTGATCATTTGTATTATTTGGATTTTTCTGACTGTTTTCTTCATCTTTATTGTTATATATACGTTTCGGCTGATATGCTCTCAAGCCTTCTTCAGGTGTTTCTTGTCGAACTCAGTAGCCTTCATATCATAACCAGAAGCCTTCACAGAACTTCGAACCGAACCCTTTATTCAATTCACCAGGGTAGACTGTTCTCATTCTGGTAACCCTGACCCGGTAAAAGTATTAAGCTATGTTAAGTATTCTATGTTATTATCGCCCGTGGTCAGGATTGAACCTGCAACCTTCAGATGATTGTCACTTAGAACTTTATTAACTCAGCCCCTATACCCGCTGCACTATGTGTCCAAATGTTGTGTTTATAGCAAATAAAGATGAAGACAACAGTTCAAAAATTTAAGATTATACAAATTGTCAGTATATTTGTATACTAGTAAAATCTGCTATGTCATAATAGTCATAATGATTAACATATTTGTATGTGAATTTGTTTTTATTGATATTGTATTTTTTGTGTGGTTATTTGTTTTGATATAATCTCACAGATTTGGAAATGTTAATTAGATTCAAAACATTACAAGTTTTCTCTCATTGGTCATTTTGATCTAAGATGTAGAATAAAGTACATTTTTGAAGGTTGGCTTTGCCTTAATATGTAGCATAATCATAAGTAATATACTTGGGGGGGGGGGGTTAAAAAAGAAAAAGAAACTAAAAATAATCCTTAATATTCTGGTTGAAATAAATTTTTAAAAAAAGTAGATTGCCTTAAAATATTGCTATTGGCATTGTTTTTTTTTTTTTGTTTTTTAACTTTACATTAGCATTCCATTTAAATGAGATATTTTCATAATTTTTTTTCTCTTCTTTCTTCAAGAAACTGCTGAACTTTTGCCCCTCCCCCTCTAACCTTGTACAATGTGATTTTTTTAAACAGCTTGTATCTGGCTTTGTGGGCAAGAATTGAATTAAAGATTTTTTTAAATTTTATTCTTTTTGAATAATATGTAAGAAATCGATAAAAAAAAAATCAATTGATAAATAAACCAATATCTAAATTGTGTTGAGTTTTGTATATTTCTTTCTTTCTAAAGGAAATCGAGGTTTCCAAAGTGGAGGTGGTAGAGGCTGTGGAAAGATCTAGGGGGGTTGGTGAAGCAAAAAGGGGAGGGGGTGATGGGTTGGTCAGGGGACGACAGGATGGCATTAGCAGCAGTTAATAAATAACTTGTTTTTTTGTTTTTTTTTACAAAATGTAAATGACAAAACATATCTCGTAAATACTAAGGTGAATGAACACGTATGCAGTTTATACAGAATAAAACTGACATAAGGATTATAAACAAATGCATAGTTTTGTTACATAGTCTGAAATCAGAATCAAAAGTTTGAACATTTGCTTGACGCATGTACGCAACATGTATAGTGCCGCACCAGTTACCACATGCCATGGATTACTGAACAGTTACCACATGGAATGCATTACTGAACAGTTACCACATGGAATGCATTACTGAACAGTTACCACATGGAATGCATTACTGAACAGTTACCACATGGAATGATTACTGAACAGTTACCACATGGAATGAATTACTGAACAGTTACCACATGGAATGCATTACTGAACAGTTACAGTTACCACATGATGGATTACTGAACAGTTACCACATGCCATGGATTACTGAACAGTTACCACATGGAATGAATTACTGAACAGTTACCACATGGAATGCATTACTGAACAGTTACCACATGGAATGAATTACTGAACAGTTACCACATGGCATGGATTACTGAACAGTTACCACATGCCATGGATTACTGAACAGTTACCACATGCCATGGATTACTGAACATGGGAATCTACAACTTCTTAGTGAATTCCAGCCTGATGTTGAGAAGCTGATATCCCTGCTCCAAGCACATCCATCCCATTAACAATAGCTGTAAAGACAATGAACTATGTTACTATGGTTACTGGTGAGATGTTGATTTACCCTTCCATATTGCTGACACATCTAAAACTGCGAAATAAATTGGTTTGATAAATTTGTTTTTTATTTGTGAAATATATCTTTCTGGTTAATCTTGTTGTTTCCAATTTGAAGCATAAAGAAAAAAAAATAGTGTGTGTTCATATGTGTGTGTATGGAAGTGGGGGGGTGGGGGGGTGGTAGTAATTCACTGAGAACTAAGGGAGGATGGGGGTGGGGGTGCTAGCCTGAAAAGTTTGGGAACCACTGATATAAAAATGTCTATAAAAGAAATAAACAGTTTCAAATATATATTTAAAAAAAGAACTGAAATTTATTGACAATCAGGTTTTGTAGAAAAACATAAATCTTTACAATAATCTTTATTTCAAATAAAGTTTTTTTTTTTTTGGGGGGGGGTGTGCGGTATTTCAAAAAGTTTCTTTTTTTTTGGGGGGGGCGGTATTTCAAAAGTTTTTTTTTTTGTGGGGGGGGTATTTCAAAAGTATTTTTTTTTGGGGGGGGGGCGGTATTTCCAAAGTATTTATTGATTAGGATTGAAGGTTTTTAATTTTTCAGACATTTTCATAAAAACCAAAACAAAAAGCCAAATCTAAACATGTTTCCTTTTGAATAAACAAACATTTAACAAATATTTATAAAACAAAATAATGATTCATCATCATCATCATCATTAGGTTCTGCTGGCAGCACGGATATCTATCCCTCTTTCTTCCTCTTTTCAACCATCCCTATCAGCATCCAGAATCTGCACAGAGATGATTGATGTTGGTTTTTGCTTGTCATCTTATGCTGGTGTGTCCATGTGTAAATGTCCACAGAAGAATGTCACTTATGAGTTCATCCTTACTTCTCCAGCAGTGTCCAACATATCCTGTTTGTGTGATAGGGGGGAAAGTGGCTGTAAAGCTGCTTTCTTGTGAGGTGCTGCTTCCAAGATTTGTTCAAGTCAGCATGCAGCATCCATGTGTAACTCCTATTTAGCTTTTAAGCAATTCATTAGAGTCCAAGTGCAGCAGTTTGAAATTCTCACTTTATCTTATCAGGGAGATATACGAGGGTAATCCCAAAGGTAATATCTCCAAAATATTTAGAAATCACAGAAACGTTTATTGTCATTGATGTTTACATCATTTTAAAGTTTGAATATGTATCTATTTAAAAAAATTTTTTTTTTACATAATTGCCATTTTGGGCGATGCATTTTTGTAGGTACTGTGGCAGTTTTTGTGTGGCAATTTTTGTATGCCTATGTCATACCAGTTCACCGCAATGTTGTTAAGGAAGCGTTGAAGCTCATTCTCATTGCAATCTCTCTACAGCACTTGTGGACGTTTTTGACATCCATGCACAACACGTCATACATTTCTGTCAATTATTAATGAATTTAATACCTTTGTGTTAAAAAAAGATTAATGCCTGCACTCTTAGTAGCATCAACCAGGAGCTCCATTAAAAATGACTGCTAAGCCAAGACTCAGTGTAGCAGTGAGGTGTGTGCAGGGGCAGACATAATAAACACAAGTGTTACCAACAGTCGTAAAAACAATTTCCCTTTATCCCCAACACTTTGGAAACCTTATTTTTGGGATTATCCTTATATAACCGGATTAATGTACATTGGATTAGAGTAATATATTGCATTTCTGTAGAATAAACATCATACTCACCTTCACAGGAAGGCTGTGAATAGTGTCCAGTCACCAGACAAAAAAAGACAGTAACTGAATGCACTCTGTAGCAACTGAGAAGACATGGTCAAGTGTTCAGTATATATGGATACAAATATAAACACTAAAACTACCAGCCAATCAAAATGCTGGAAATAGACTATTTAAACCACTTACCAAATCAGGATTCTCAGAAACTGTTCAAACTTGCAACAGTTGAATACGGATCAGTTTACACAAATCTTGACAGTCTCATTCTAAATTACCTACAGTGACTCATTTTCATCTTATATTATCTTCTTTTAAATGGATTTTTTTTCTGGCTAAAGGGAAATTTTCTGTGTCAACACAAAATTTCTCATAATCCAAATGCAAAATGAGATTCTAAACTATAATGATAATATTTGATTCTACATTTTTTTTACTTTTGTATTTTTAGATCCAATTAGAATTGTTACTTTGTGTAAAACTCAGTACCAAGCAACTAACACTTCTTTTAAATAAGCAAATGATTGTCTATTCCATTTTTTTTCTATGTTTATTGTACAAATATTTAAAAAAATCAGTTCATTTAAATATTTGATAAAAATCAATTCATTTAAATAAAACCGAAAGAACATAATTCTCAAATGGATAACTTTTTTCATACGATATAATGAGGTTCGAGCAAATGAATTTTGGCACTATGAACTAGACCCAACGGTATATGTAACTTAGCAGTGACTCCATAGGCATCTTACCAATATAAATAGATGCTGTGAAGTGACCTCTCAGTGATTCTGTCTCACCAGCAGTTTCCATGTAAACACCATAGACTCACGTAGACATAGCCTCTCTTCCTACATTCCTGTGTACAGCATAAGAGACCTTACATTATTATCCTCCACACCAACATCGATGTTTCATTCCAGCTCTATTTGCAGTAGGCTCAAGAAGAGAACACTCGAGCTGCTAAAAAGAAACCAGTCACCCACAGCAACTACTTCCCATGTCCGCACCAAATAGAACCCTTAAATCTAAGGACTTTCTAACAGTATTGCCTTTTTTTATTTCATTCATTTCTTTACTCTTTATCACCCTCTCTTTATCTCTTCCTGAATTACCATGCATGTAATATAACAATACCACAGAATATGGAGTTGCATGTTTGTGCAGTCAGGACTTGTGTAGAGCTTTATTTGTAAACAAGGGACAATGTTGAGAAGAGCTGTGTGTGGGAAAGGCTGCACTGCAGGAGGGTTTCCATAAGGGATTTGTTGGTCTGTCAGTATGCTTAACTAACCACTGTTAACAAGGAAGAATATACTCCGTCTGTTGGGCCACTGGCTGAGCATACATGTTATGGCCAAAGCCCCAGCACACATGTTATGGCCAAAGCCCCAGCACACATGTTATGGCCAAAGCCTCAGTATAAGTGTTATGGCCAAAGCCTCAGTATAAGTGTTATGGCCAAAGCCTCAGTATAAGTGTTATGGCCAAAGCCTCAGTATAAGTGTTATGGCCAAAGCCTCAGTATAAGTGTTATGGCCAAAGCCTCAGTATAAGTGTTATGGCCAAAGCCTCAGTATAGTGTTATGGCCAAAGCATATATTATCACAGAAATCCAAATAACACCTATAATGAGGATTATCAAGGTTTCATCTTTTAAAAAGAAAGAAAATGAAAGTGGGATTAACTCTTAACCCTATTAGAACACCAACCAATCGGATACAGGAATATTGAGGAGCTTTAGATATTATTTTAACTTCTGCGGTACCATCCAGGCTTCAAAGTGAAGTTGTTACAGCAGCTCATACAGAACCAAGCTTTCCAAGATTGTAGAAGAATTCTAGTCTCCCCAAGAGATTAGTCTTTATTATTCTTTCTAATGAGCACAGTCCCTTGCTGTTAGATAAGTTATGGGCAAAATGAGTTACAATTAAAAGCAACTCGAATCAGAAAGGTGAAAAATAATACTAATTAAACCTATTATTAATAAACAAAATAGAAACATCAAGGGAGGCTACTCAGTAATATACTTTTAATAGTTACGTCCCTTACCAAAAAATAATTTTGTTCAAGGGAGGCTACTCAATAATTTACTTTCAGCAGTTACCTCCCTTAGAAACTCGGTCTAGTTCATAATGTCGAAATTTATTTGCTCCTGCTTGTAATTACCATACTACTCTTATAATAAACAATGTTTTTAAAACCATTTTTTCACCGAAAGAAACAAGATGTCGTTCATTTCAAGAAATATGTTTTTGAAACGTCAAAGCTTACATTGTTTCTAGATCTACTGAACCTTGCCGTAACTTCGATCCAAATATCCCCGCATAGTCTCTAGGAATACCCAAAAAATCGTCTGCTTTTCATGAAAAAAAAAAAAAAAAAAACGAATTAAAATTGATTAAATCGATTATTTAACGTCAGATTTTTGTCTAAGTCTAAAATTAGGAACATAATGAGCATCAGTAAAAAAAAAAGCTAAATAATATTACATATGCAATTTATTTTTAATACATTTAAAACGATTTTTCGGTCATTTTTGGTCGCATGTGACCGTAAACGCTGTTTAAAGATAGCGTAAAGTTCGTGTTTACAAAATAAATGTAACATTCTCGAGTTATGTCCCTTTATATTGAACATACCTATATATTTACGGTATTACAATTCATTTAACCGAAAATTCAAAACATTGGAAATTAAAGGAATCTCACTTTGGCATAATCTTTTTAAAATGCTGTATCATTAACAATTACACCGGTTACTTCGATTAGATGTAAATATAGAATTATTCATTTGAATCTATCATATAAAAACCAACAATCTAGTTCATAGAACGAGTATATTTTAAAAGAAAAACTATCATTGAATTAAATCACTTCAATTAATATTTCTGAAATACCTTTTCTTTTTTTTTTCTTACCCATAAATTCATCGTTGAAAAATATTCACGTCATAATGTTGCTTATGTTTTAGTTTTATTGTATGAACATTTAAAAATGACTAAAAATAAAATAAAATGAAATGAAATAAAATAAAACACGACAAAAAAAAAAAATCATTGCATTTCCTACACAGTTTGTTTTTTTTTTTTTTTTTCGATGTATTATTATTATTTTTTTTTTAGTCATAGAATAAATCCAAAACATTATTAGGCGAAAAAAAATTCATTGATGAATTTATGAAAAACAAAAAGTTTTTTGAATCCATTTAATTATCGTGAATAATTACTATATTACACCTAATCGAATTAACTGGTGTTATTGCGAATGATACATAAATTTAAAAAGCAACATTTATCTACTAAAGTTATGTCCCTTTTATTTTCCGTTTTTTTAAATTTTTGTTTGATTCGAACAAAACCGAATTTTAGTAAAGTGTATTTTTGTATTTATTAAGATTGCCTCCCTTTCATTGCATCTCTATATTCATGTTAACACCTAAAACTGATTAATATAAACAATTATTCCTTTTTATGCAATAAAATAAATCAGGTAATTTTTTTGAACAGGAGTAAGGTTAAATATCTTTGGTGAAAATTTAACCTGCATTCTGCATGTTTATTTAGGAAATTTGTGTTCATTTTTGTCATGACTCTTAGTTGTCTCTCTTTAGATTTACCTCCCTTGACTTAGCTGAAAATATTTTTT
The DNA here is from genome assembly GCA_023376005.1 of Doryteuthis pealeii. Classification (NCBI taxonomy): domain Eukaryota; kingdom Metazoa; phylum Mollusca; class Cephalopoda; order Myopsida; family Loliginidae; genus Doryteuthis; species Doryteuthis pealeii. The sequence goes on along the minus strand of CM042147.1, from coordinate 58,161,445 downwards.
TTTTTTTAGATAGTTAAAAGCTGTCGGTATCCGCATCATTTCAAATTTTTATATTTGCAGACTTTTTAATTCACAAGGCAAAAAAAAAAAAAAAAAAAAAAAGGAAAGAAAAAGTCTGTCGAGTATTGTTGCCATCCAAACATTGTCTTGTATTCTAGAAATCTACATAGGAGGTGCTCATTTACAAGTTAGATGGCATGAATTTGAATTATGACTAAGTGTCATATATATATTTTTTAAAATTCTTATTATTGTATATTTTAGAGATGGGCAAAACAGGAGGTAAACCAACGTTAAGTTAACCCCCTTTTTTCCCAAAATATAACACTAGATGTGTGAAAATTTCCTATAAAAAAACTTACACGGCGTAGCCAAAACATGTAAGACATGTTTTGGCTACACGCTGAACAGTTCGTTTCAACCCCAGTCTAAAAATACGGATTTAAAAAAAAAAAAAGAGAATAACTTATGTCCCTTTAGTCTTCTGTAAAGAAAAAGAACTATCTTTATTAATGATTTTTTAGATATATAAAATCTCAGAAAATATGTTGCGCAAAATTTCACATTTTTAAATTTACATTTTTGGATAGATTAAATAGGGCTTTATCTCTAATGAAAATATTAACTTCAACATACATGCTTCCAGACATTTAAAATCTCAGAAAATATGTTGCGCAAAATTTCACATTTTTAAATTTACATTTTTGGATAGATTAAATAGGGCTTTATCTCTAATGAAAATATTAACTTCAACATACATGCTTCCAGACGTTTAAAATCTCAGAAAATATGTTGCGCAAAATTTCACATTTTTAAATTTACATTTTAGGATAGATTAAATAGGGCTTTATCTCTAATGAAAATATTAACTTCAACATACATGCTTCCAGACGTTTAAAATTAACTATTAAATTTTTAAGTAAATAAAAATAGGCCAATAGGCACAATTCAGCAGCTTTTGTCAAGGTCATTAGGGTGTTGAATCACACTGGACTGTTAGATACCAAGCTTGTCTGATAATTTCCAAGTGCTACTTGCCAGATTTGCCTCCATGGTTTGGAACACAGCATTGGAATCCATGAGTTTAGGCTTACCTGATTTTGTCTGATTGTTGGGATTGTTGCAACCTAAACAAAATTTCTTGAACCATCTGCTTACTCTACAGATATCAACTGCACTTTCTTCACCTTTTGCACAGAAAATGTTTTTGGTTATTTCTATAGAATTATCTCCCAGTTGGAACTCATAAGGCAGAAGTTCATTAATTAGACTAGCAAATATATGCACCCTCCGGGTGCAAGTATTTAAGTTTTAATATAATGAAATATTATATTAAATTAGAAAGGCTAATTAAACTGAATAAGAATGCAGATAAAAACATTTGGAACAGAGGGGGTATGATTGAAAAATAGAACAACTTTGAAACCAACTCTTCCATCATTTTCCGTTACTCCTGTCTTTCATTGGTAAATTTTCCTAATTTAATTATTTAGTTAAAATAAGAAGTAAAGGATAAATTTACAGTTATTTGTTCTTGTTAATGGATTTCTTTTAAGATTTATCCCTGAGATTTTTGCTCATATTCATTAAGATGAAACCAAACAATTAGAAATCAATAATAATAAGCACATATTTATTAAAATCAAATTTTTAATATCAATATGTAAATTAGCCTTCCCGTTCACGCTGTAAACTGCTATTTTGTTGTATATATAAATACAATTGCCTGTTATTTGTATGTAGATATGGTCAGCAGTCTTAATGATGTAAAACAATTTTATTAATAATTGAAGTTTAAATTAAAAATAAAATCATGGAGAATGTGATGTAAATAACTAAAGGGATTGTGACTTGTATAGTAATATAGTTTCGGTTACAGACAGACAAATCCACAATCTCCGTTATAATAAGATTTTTATGCACATTCATTTGTGTCAATTTTTGAATCCCACAATGAATGAAGCAATGCACACCAACTAGAATGATACTACTTTCCACAGCTTGAACTGTTTTATGTTATATCCACGCCACAAACTAGCATGTACCAAAATATTGCAAAACTCTTGACTTGTTCTAGTAATAATACCAATCTAATATAATAATACTAATTGGTAGAGGGATATATGTTATATACATTTGTTTTAGGCTTAATTTTTGGATAGCACTCTTATTGTCTGGAACTGGTTCAAAAAACTTTTGGTAAAATCTTGTTAGGAAATTTGTTTTTTTTTGACATTTGAGGGAGTTGAAATTTTTAATCAGATGACTAGTACTTGAGAAAAAATAAAATGATTTTTAAATAAGCATAAAAAGATTTTAGTGTAAAAAATAATAAAAATTATGGGAATAGAGCCATGCAACTGGGTGTGGAAATGTGGAGACCTAAATTACTACAAAATAATAATTACAGAGAAATCCTTTTAGTAAGGAATGTTGTTAGTAATGTCCAGTAATTAATTAGCAACTCTACATATCATTAGGAAGCAGTTTACAATTATTGACTTATATTCATAAAATCAAATTTACAAAGAAAGAACAAAAATAACTAAAGATGTACTAAGTGTACTACTTGATAAAATATGAATTCTTACAACTGATTATGTAGTCTTGAGAATTGTATAAACATTTTATTTTATTTTTTTAGATAAAATTTTAAGATACTTTCAAAACTTTCTTGTTCTTGAGTTGCCTTAGGTGAATCAAACAAACAATAATTTTCAAAAAATATGGCAATAAAATCCCATCTTTTTTCATATTGAAATGATGCATATCAGAAAATGACAAAGATTTTTGTCATAGAATTTCTGAAAATCTTCAATCTAACAACACCAAACATTATCAAACATAAAACACACCCACGGAACTGTGGTATCCAATGGAATTTTTAAATTATCATAATCTATTTCTTTCAAAACATTTCCAAATTCTTGAAAATAAAAACTAGTATTATTGAATATTTCCTCTTCTGTGGAACAATCTTTTTTTTGTAACATAGCCTGCGATATACAAAAGAGACATCTTAATATTTTTAGAGATCTTAATTTCAAGGTCTAGTATGTTATCAAACATTTGGCATGATATTTCACCCAGAAAATATCCACATTTTGAGCCTGGATCAAAGTTATACTCTTTCAAATCAACATTTAAGAAGTAGTTTTTTGTTTTTTTTTCAATATGAAATTTTTCAATAAAATTTTGAACTGTTATAAAATATGCACTGCTAGAACTTTATCTTTATTTTCCAAATTCACTTTCTAAATAATCTGCGGTAAATTCGCCAAGCAAAACAAAATTAAATCCATTACAAATATGTTCAATGGCTAAACTTGTTAACTCCCTTGTTAAGATTTTTATTATTTTTTTTGCTTTCCTCCAAATCTTTTTGCCTTTTTTCCAAAATTGGAAAGAAATATTAAATGTTCATCATTTAAATCTGATATTACCTTTTTCAGTTTGTAATTTTTTTGGACCATATGACCTTTAGGCACCCCTTTTGCTTTGCTGATTCATAAGTACATTTTTTTCATTTACACCGTCAACATCCGGTTGTGGGTTAGGGGTTAGGGTTATAATTAAAAAATAAAAAAACTCTAAAAATCGTTTGTTAACAAACAACCAGATGTTGACAGTGTAAATGAAAAAAATGTACGTATGAATCAGCAAAGCAAAAGGGGTGCCTAAAGGTCATATGGTCCATTTTTTCTTAATGTCACTATCAATTTCTTTAACACAAACAACGTTCCAAAATTTTAAAACTTTTTCAATAAAATCAACTGTTTCCTTGTTATTCTTTTTATTAAATAATGGATGTGTTTTAATTGCTGTGACAGTTTTTGATCATTGAAACTTTTTGTTGCTCAACAAGTTTTGGGTAAACAACCACATTAGTTTTGAAAACAAATCTGGAGCTGGAATCCCTAAGATGGCATAACGTTTGAACTTCAGCGTTACACAGCAACTCCTGTGACACTGCCATTGCCAAACTGCATTGGTTTCTTACCTTTCTTTTGAACTACAGCGGCAGTGTGGAAAGGGGAGATCTGATGCTTGGGTAACAGCACATCCTTCATACCAACTCACCCAGACTACGTAGTTAAAAAAAAAAAAAAAAAAAAAAAATTTTTTTTTTTTTGACACTACTCCATTGTCTCTTGTAGAGAGAAGCATGCTAACAAACAAACAAACAAACAAACAATTAGTTTTGATAGCTTAACAAATTGAGTCTTTTCATGTTTGAAAAGACCTTTTACAATTTCCCATTTTTCTATCATCTTTTTGCCTTCAGAATAAAATAGTAATTCAGAAGAAGCTTCAGAAATTCAATTATTTCAAATATTTTTTAAAAGTTAGGCATAATCAAAATGTTAGTACGAATCACTTTTAGTTAACCAAGACTTATAAACAGTGTGAAATCTTTTGATAAAAATTGATTCGTCCTGTTGTTGTCACATTCAATTACTTGACCATTGAATTGTTAGAGATATCACTGATGTGAAATATCTTTGCAGTAACATCTGCTATGAATATACAGGTCAATATGTGTGAATAATTGTCTATGTTGCAATTGGTACAGATAGGATGAGAAAATTGCCAGTTGTTTTAGATGCAAGTTTAATCCTGGTCTCCACAATATTTCAACAACACGATCAATGGATCTGAACTTTAAGATTTGATTTTAAAAACGGTGGTAAAATAATTTTGATTACTATATGATAATTTTTTTATCAGACAAAATTCTTAATAAATGGCATTTTTCATTAGCAATAGAAAAAATTGGCATATTTTGTCTTCTATGGCTTTAGATCCTCAATGCTCATGAATATTTTGTTTTATCATTTTTCAGCTTATTATCCATTTCTTTTTTTCAAATGTTAGTTAAAATTTTATGATGGGGCTCAGTTTACTATATAAAATCAATGTAAAATCAATCCCCCATTTTACAACCAGTGGAATGAAAAATTGGGTTACTGTTGATTTTACATCCAGATAAAATATGGAAGACTGAATGATAATGCAAGACCAGGTTGTTGGAAAATTAAAAATGTTTTATTTATTACAGGGTAGAGAATGCTTCTACCATAAAAATGACTTAACTAGCTCACACGTGTTGTAATCTGTGTCCACTCAGTCCGAACCCCAATCCAAAAGTAACATGGTGGAAACCCCACTTCCGAGTTCCCAACAGTCCCCTACTGATCAAAGCGGAGCAACTCTATTTTTGTTACGTCTTCCTAAAAGTTACTTTCTGTTGTCTTTAAGGAATTATATGGTTCCAAAGTTTTTCCAATTTGTTTTAGGATCCGTTTTACATCACATAGTAAATGGCTCCCACCTCTTGAAAATTTTGGATTTATAATTATTATCCAAAAATTGGATTGTCTCTAACAATAAATGCAAATGTCAGAGTCACATTTTTTCAACTTTAATCCTAGAGGTCATAGCCCAACATATCATACCATTTTAGAATCAGGCCGACTCTGTAAGCAAATTAAAAACATTCTGGGCTGAATCCAGAAATTTTGGATTCCCAAGTTTTAATAACTGCGGTTGTTTTCAGCCATTTTTTTAAACATGATTTTTGTGATAAATTTTTTGACATTTTTTTGGTGATTTTTGCTGTTGAAAATAATTCCAAAATTAAAGAGAAAGAAAGTCTATGATATTGTAAAGACAATAATATCTTCTCTTTTAAATTTTTACATTATATTTCAAAGAACAATTGCAAAATATTAAATTTAATGCATTAAATGATAACATCAACTTTGATTGATAATTCTTTTTAATAATTGTCATTTTTCATTAATTTCACGTTGTCTTCTCTTCTATTTATTTTTTCTTTTATGAATGACATACTTTAAAAAAAAATAGATGTAAATTATTCATAAAAATCTAATTTTGTAGTTAATAGATTTTTTTTTATGAAGAACAAAAGCATATTAAATTTAGATTAACATTAGGTGATAAATTTCTTAATAACAATATTTGTGAATTTCACAACAAAAAAGTTTGTTTTACAATAAAGATAAAATATTGCCAATCTTATAATGGAGATAGTGTGTTTGTCTGTCTGTAACCAAAACTATATCACTACTCAAATAATAATTTCCTTTGTCATTTATGTCACATTCTCTATGATTTTATTTTTTATCTAAAACTCAGTTATTAATAAAATTGTTTTACATTATTAATACTTAATGGCCTTAACTAGATATTAATAACATGCAATTGTATTTATATACACAACAAAATAGTGGTTTACAGTGTGAACAGGAAGGTTAATTTGCATATTGATATAAAAAAATTTGATTTTAATAAATATGTGCTTACTATTATTGACTTCTAATTGTTTGGTTTTATCTTAATGAATAAGAACAAAAATTTTGGGGATAAATCTTAAAAGAAATCCATTAACAAGAAGAAATAACTAATTTTATTCTTTACTTCCTATTTTAACTGAATAGTTAATATGAAAATTTATCAATAAAAGACGGTAGTGATGGAAGAGTAAGTTTCAGTTGTTCTATTTTTCAATTATACCCACCTCTGTTTCAAATCATTTTATCTGCATTCTTATTTAGTTTCATTAGCCTTTCTAATCTAATATTTTATTACATTAAATATCTGCACCCTATGGAGGGTGCATATATTTGCTAGTTCAAATAAAATAACTTAACATTATACTTACTTCAGTATTTTTAGATAATAAACTTAAGTTAATCTGAGGGTAAAAGGTAAAAATATCTATTTAAAAGAGATTAAATTTCTTATCAGCAATCTTTGTGTGCAGTGTTATTGAGGTTTGAAACTTTTTTCAGACGCCCAGTCACAGAAGTGTTAAGCCAAGTTTACTAGGCCTGATCTACAGATTGCCATGGAATAGAGTGAAAGATTTAAAAGTTTGGATTTGGGTCTTTGCCAACCAATATCTCTTTATTGATTAGAGCAGCTGGTGCATTTAACCAGACTATCTCAAAACAAAAGGGACATGAAATTGAATATAACAAAATACTTAGACTTTATTATTTCCAATATGTGCTGTTCTGCCATCATCGAAGGCACCCCTTTCCCCTCCCCTCCCCACACACCTCTTCTCCGGTTAGCCCATCCCTTTCGACCCAAAGCCATGACCTCTGACTCATAGGTTGAAACTCCCATAGCAACAGACATACATACCAAGACAATCCTTAAGATTTAGACACTTAATTTGAAACCTTCATCAATTTGCCCGAGTTTTGTGAGAATGAGGCATATCTAACACAATTCTCTAAAGGGACATTTCACATTCCCTTAATCTTTTTTGAGCCTGAGGATGGCAGAGAACATTGAACTTTCCAATGCCATTTTCCTGTTATTTCTTCTTCTTGAATATTTGTTAATAATACCTAACCTTTATGTTATATTTACTTTCTTGGTTTGTTTTGTTTTCCGGCATATCAACCTCAGTGGGTCATTTAATGCCAATAAAGTTTTGAAATAAATCAATTCTTAATGGATAATACAATTTTTTTTTATGAATACGTTTTTCTATTTAACCCATAGATGGGACCCTAATAGGTACTACCACTCCGGGTCAGAGTGGACCAGGGAGCAATGGTGATGAAGGGGTGCTCCACATTCCCCAAACCTCCAAAACTGGAACCTCACCATCAGATAGAGTTTAACGTCATTCCCAGGACATGTAGACCCGCAGCCACCGCCTTCTAGCACCCATATGATAAGGGGTTGGGGCTTGCCATTACTTTCTTGAGTTTTGTTTTTATTATTTTTATTTCATTGTTTTATGTTCTTTCACCATTTGGTTAAGCTCTTGCCCAATTCCTTTACACGAGTGAGAAGGCAGAATAATACTTAACATATTTTTTATTTCATTGTTTTATGTTCTTTCACCATTTGGTTAAGCTCTTGCCCAATTCCTTTACACGAGTGAGAAGGCAGAATAATACTTAACATATTTTTTATTTCATTGTTTTATGTTCTTTCACCATTTGGTTAAGCTCTTGCCCAATTCCTTTACACGAGTGAGAAGGCAGAATAATACTTAACATATTTTTTATTTCATTGTTTTATGTTCTTTCACCATTTGGTTAAGCTCTTGCCCAATTCCTTTACACGAGTGAGAAGGCAGAATAATACTTAACATATTTTTTATTTCATTGTTTTATGTTCTTTCACCATTTGGTTAAGCTCTTGCCCAATTCCTTTACACGAGTGAGAAGGCAGAATAATACTTAACATATTTTTTATTTCATTGTTTTATGTTCTTTCACCATTTGGTTAAGCTCTTGCCCAATTCCTTTACACGAGTGAGAAGGCAGAATAATACTTAACATATTTTTTATTTCATTGTTTTATGTTCTTTCACCATTTGGTTAAGCTCTTGCCCAATTCCTTTACACGAGTGAGAAGGCAGAATGATACTTAACATATTTTTTATTTCATTGTTTTATGTTCTTTCACCATTTGGTTAAGCTCTTGCCCAATTCCTTTACACGAGTGAGAAGGCAGAATAATACTTAACATATTTTTTATTTCATTGTTTTATGTTCTTTCACCATTTGGTTAAGCTCTTGCCCAATTCCTTTACACGAGTGAGAAGGCAGAATAATACTTAACATATTTTTTATTTCATTGTTTTATGTTCTTTCACCATTTGGTTAAGCTCTTGCCCAATTCCTTTACACGAGTGAGAAGGCAGAATAATACTTAACATATTTTTTATTTCATTGTTTTATGTTCTTTCACCATTTGGTTAAGCTCTTGCCCAATTCCTTTACACGAGTGAGAAGGCAGAATAATACTTAACATATTTTTTTTTCATTGTTTTATGTTCTTTCACCATTTGGTTAAGCTCTTGCCCAATTCCTTTACACGAGTGAGAAGGCAGAATAATACTTAACATATTTTTTATTTCATTGTTTTATGTTCTTTCACCATTTGGTTAAGCTCTTGCCCAATTCCTTTACACGAGTGAGAAGGCAGAATAATACTTAACATATTTTTTATTTCATTGTTTTATGTTCTTTCACCATTTGGTTAAGCTCTTGCCCAATTCCTTTACACGAGTGAGAAGGCAGAATAATACTTAACATATTTTTTATTTCATTGTTTTATGTTCTTTCACCATTTGGTTAAGCTCTTGCCCAATTCCTTTACACGAGTGAGAAGGCAGAATAATACTTAACATATTTTTTATTTCATTGTTTTATGTTCTTTCAGGCCTACTTAGTGATATATTTCAATTTTTTTAAGAGAGTATAGAAAGGTTCAATAAAAATATGCAGTGCAGTTTTGTGTATTTCTAAAAAGCAAAAAAGTTTAATGAATACACAATAGTAAAGTATGGGTGGATACTGAGTGACTCATGTATGAAAAAGAAAAAAATTTGTTTGTGTTTGTCCCACACAAACCAATTTTTTTCTTTTTCATACATGAGTCACTCCGTGGACAATCAAATGAGAACTATTTTATCTCGGAGGATTGAATAAAAGATTTGAATAAAAATTCCCAGATTTCAAAATATGAGAGACACTTAAAGAAAGCTGAAAGTTACAATGGTTGAAAGGTTGTGACTATAATGACGAGTTTAAGTTGGTTGGTTGGATTTTAAGGCATGTCAACCCTTGTTGGGTTATTTCATGCGAAGACATTTTGTTTGATCCATTCTTGTTTGGTATTCAATTTTTGTTTTAAACACAATTTTTTAAGATTCATTTTTTAATTTATTTAACCCATAGATGGGACCCTAACAGGTACTATCATTCCGGGTCAGAGTGGGCCTGGGAGTAATGGGTATTCCGCACTCCCCAGAGCTCCACAACTGCAACTTCACCACTAGATACAAGGACTTGACATGACTAGCTGATTGATTGGAGGGAGCCTCTCCAACCACCCATCTAGTCCAAGTAAAGGCGAAAATAGAGTGTTACATGTCTTGGACTGCTGTCACCAGGATTCTATCCTTAAGCATCATGGGTTGCCACCAATGGCCAACAAGTGTGTGTGTGTGTGTGGGTTCTTACCCCTCTGCAGAAGTGCAGTTGGTGTATTCTAAAGTGCCAGCTGACAGGGCTACCAAGATTCGGGCACTAGTCCAAGTACATCAGGGAACAATGATATAAAACCTAATTATGTGTTTGCCTTAGCTTTTCTCCAGCAGATCTACAATTATCAAAAGTTTCCAAGTTTATAGTTACTAGTAAATATATGTACCCTCCGGGTGCAAGCATTTAAGTTTTAATATAATAAAATATCATATTAAATTAGAAAGGCTAATGAAAATGAATAAGAATGCAGATAAAAACATTTGGAACAGAGGGGGTATAATCGAAAAATAGAACAACTTTGAAACTAACTCTTCCATCATTTTCCATTACTCCGTCTTTCATTGGTAAATTTTCCTAATTTAACTATTTAGTTAAAATAGGAAGTAAAGAATAAAATTACAGTTATTTCTTCTTGTTAATGAATTTCTTTTAAGATTTATCCCCGAGATTGTTGCTCATATTCAATAAGAAAAAAACCCCAAACAATTTAAAATCAATAATAATAAGCATATATTTATTAAAATCAAATTTTTTAATATCAATATGCAAATTAGCCTTCCCATTCATACTGTAAACCGCTCTTTTGTTGTATATTTAAATACAATTGCATGTTATTAGTATGTAGATATGGTCAACAGTCTTAATGATGTAAAACAATTTTATTAATAATCGAGGTTTAAATAAAAATAAAATCATGGAGAATGTGTTATAAATAACAAAAGGAATTGTGATTTGTATAGTAATACAGTTTCGGTTACAGACAGAAAAACACACAATCTCCATTATAATAAGATTTGCTAAACTTAACTTTGTAATAGGCAATGAGGAGAATCAATCTCACTAGCCAAACTCACTAATCCTTACACAAATTGAGGTGCTCATGTTGTCAAACTCATAAATATTCAGATATGGATTACATTAAAAACAAACAAAAAAATGTACTAACATTTCAAATATCTTATAAAAATAAGGTTTAAGTATAGACCAACCACAGACATAACCAACATACCAAGACAAGAAGCACCACCTACCCGACTCCGCATAGAAACTACACAGATAAGGGAGCCCATAACAATGCCTACAGCAAACAAAAAACCAAACACACCAGCAGAAATTCCTGCTGAACACCCAAATACACCAAGAGGAAAACAACCCACACCAACTGCCCCGGGACAATACCAGCTGCAGAGTTACACAACACGATCAGAAAGAACCACTAAGGTACCTGAAAAATACAAGGACTAATTCACACACACATATGAATGATTAAAAAAAACAAAAAACAAAAAAACAAACAAACAATTATTCAAAAGGGGGGGGGGATGTCATAATATGGTCTAAGGGGAATAACCAGAATCGTGATGAACTTTCATGTAAAAAGGATAATAAATAAAACAGGACACTTCCTGTCTATGATACAACCAAAGCGTACCTTGTTTATCTTTTATCTCCCTCCTATTACTAACTGTTGCGACAATAAACTAACACACAGGGATCTGTGCGGTAAAGTAAGGAGCTGATGGTAGGTGTGGCACTCCACCTCAGATGCTAAAACAATCTCCTTGGTCTAGCGCAAGTGAAAAGGGGATAGACTCCCTCGCTGACTGGCTGATACCGACTTTAGGCCGCCCCGCCGACTTTACTTACTTATACCACTAAGGTCGGATAAATAAGGTTGGTTCGTGTGATCAATACCACCATTATACTTTTCATAAGTTTAGTATTATCAGCTGTTGCGCATATTGGATATTTTGAAAGTGATTTCCTAGAATCGTCAATATTATTCGCTGAATAATGTTAATTTTGTTTACATTTTCAAAGATACTACGCAACACAAAACCACTTGATGTAGGTTAGGGTGTGCCAAAGATGACGTCAAATCCGTATTTTTAAAATAAAAAGATATGACCAAATATCAGGGAATTATCCGATTTTAATGAAAATTTCAGTGTTGATTTTTCAATGAATGAATAAATTTTATAATGCATCAGTTATTTTATTTCAACATTTTCGGAATTTTTTTCAGATCACTTAACCTTGACCCCTCCCTTATTTTGGGGGCGCAAAATATCGGTGGGGTAATATACTTTTGATACTAATTACAGTATGAATAAATAAGCAAAAGACCGAAGGTGTGAATAGAAGGAAACAAATGAAGGGAGCTATTCTGGTAGAAAATAAATACCGAAAATCGGAAAACTAAATATAAAATTCTTTTTTTTTTTTTCGTGATTTTTTTTACTCGTTTGTTTTTGTATATAAGTAGCTTCTAGAATATCAAACAAAAAAAATTTACATCGATATTTGTTCTGTCTAAAAAGGTATAGGCCTAACTTTTCAATTGAGTTTTCTCCAAAGATTATGAGATAACAATACTAAAGTAGACTCTTTATTAAATAAAGATTTGTTTTTAGAATTTAAAACTTAAATTGTGGCTAGTATTATCTGCATTATTCGGACTATTGTTCTCATCTTGATTGTTATCCGAACCCCAATCCAAAAGTAACATGGTGGAAACCCCACTTCCGAGTTCCCAACAGTCCCCTACTGATCAAAGCTGAGCAACTCTATTTTTTGTTACGTCTTCCTAAAAGTTACTTTCTGTTGTCTTTAAGGAATTATATGGTTCCAAAGTTTTTCCAATTTGTTTTAGGATCCGTTTTACATCACATAGTAAATGGCTCCCACCTCTTGAAAATTTTGGATTTATAATTATTATCCAAAAATTGGATTATCTCTAATAATAAATGCAAATGTCAGAGTCACATTTTTTCAACTTTAATCCTAGAGGTCATAGCCCAACATATCATACCATTTTAGAATCAGGCCGACTCTGTAAGCAAATTAAAAACATTCTGGGCTGAATCCAGAAATTTTGGATTCCCAAGTTTTAATAACTGCGGTTGTTTTCAGCCATTTTTTTTAAACATGATTTTTGTGATAAATTTTTTGACATTTTTTTGGTGATTTTTGCTGTTGAAAATAATTCCAAAATTAAAGAGAAAGAAAGTCTATGATATTGTAAAGACAATAATATCTTCTCTTTTAAATTTTTACATTATATTTCAAAGAACAATTGCAAAATATAATTTAATGCATTAAATGATAACATCAACTTTGATAATTCTTTTTAATAATTGTCATTTTTCATTAATTTCACGTTGTCTTCTCTTCTATTTATTTTTTCTTTATGAATGACATACTTTTTAAAAAAATAGATGTTTTTTTATGAAGAACAAAAGCATATAAAATTTAGATTAACATTAGGTGATAAATTTCTTAATAACAATATTTGTGAATTTTACAACTTACTTAACATATTTAATAACTAACACACTAACCATAGCACCCCCCCCATCCTTACCCAAGTGAGAAGGCAAAATATTTTCTGTTTTTCTAGTTTCAATGATTGATAACCCAAAAAGAATCATAATAAAAAAGCCTTTAAAATTCAGCCATTAAAATTTTAGGAAGCACGTTAGTGTACTGGTTAGAGTCGCAAGAAATGGACTTGTCAACCAGAGTTCAGCTCCTGGACGAAGCCACAGTTCACATAGTGCTAATGCCCTTGGGAAAGGTATGAATCCAACTATTCTCCTCTAGCTATGTGTAAATAGTAGGGCAGACTGTGCTCTTTAACCTTGGTCAGGCAAACAGTCAAGGAGAAGAAAAACTCTGAATTCAAACCTGGTCACTACTAGAATAGGCTCAGGCCTACTTAGTGATATATTTCAATTTTTTTAAGAGAGTATAGAAAGGTTCAATAAAAATATGCAGTGCAGTTTTGTGTATTTCTAAAAAGCAAAAAAGTTTAATGAATACACAATAGTAAAGTATGGGTGGATACTGAGTGACTCATGTATGAAAAAGAAAAAAATTTGTTTGTGTTTGTCCCACACAAACCAATTTTTTTCTTTTTCATACATGAGTCACTCCGTGGACAATCAAATGAGAACTATTTTATCTCAGAGGATTGAATAAAAGATTTGAATAAAAATTCCCAGATTTCAAAATATGAGAGACACTTAAAGAAAGCTGAAAGTTACAATGGTTGAAAGGTTGTGACTATAATGACGAGTTTAAGTTGGTTGGTTGGATTTTAAGGCATGTCAACCCTTGTTGGGTTATTTCATGCGAAGACATTTTGTTTGATCCATTCTTGTTTGGTATTCAATTTTTGTTTTAAACACATTTTTTTAAGATTCATTTTTTAATTTATTTAACCCATAGATGGGACCCTAACAGGTACTATCATTCCGGGTCAGAGTGGGCCTGGGAGTAATGGGTATTCCGCACTCCCCAGAGCTCCACAACTGCAACTTCACCACTAGATACAAGGACTTGACATGACTAGCTGATTGATTGGAGGGAGCCTCTCCAACCACCCATCTAGTCCAAGTAAAGGCGAAAATAGAGTGTTACATGTCTTGGACTGCTGTCACCAGGATTCTATCCTTAAGCATCATGGGTTGCCACCAATGGCCAACAAGTGTGTGTGTGTGTGTGGGTTCTTACCCCTCTGCAGAAGTGCAGTTGGTGTATTCTAAAGTGCCAGCTGACAGGGCTACCAAGATTCGGGCACTAGTCCAAGTACATCAGGGAACAATGATATAAAACCTAATTATGTGTTTGCCTTAGCTTTTCTCCAGCAGATCTACAATTATCAAAAGTTTCCAAGTTTATAGTTACTAGTAAATATATGTACCCTCCGGGTGCAAGCATTTAAGTTTTAATATAATAAAATATCATATTAAATTAGAAAGGCTAATGAAAATGAATAAGAATGCAGATAAAAACATTTGGAACAGAGGGGGTATAATCGAAAAATAGAACAACTTTGAAACTAACTCTTCCATCATTTTCCATTACTCCCGTCTTTCATTGGTAAATTTTCCTAATTTAACTATTTAGTTAAAATAGGAAGTAAAGAATAAAATTACAGTTATTTCTTCTTGTTAATGAATTTCTTTTAAGATTTATCCCCGAGATTGTTGCTCATATTCAATAAGAAAAAAACCCCAAACAATTTAAAATCAATAATAATAAGCATATATTTATTAAAATCAAATTTTTTAATATCAATATGCAAATTAGCCTTCCCATTCATACTGTAAACCGCTCTTTTGTTGTATATTTAAATACAATTGCATGTTATTAGTATGTAGATATGGTCAACAGTCTTAATGATGTAAAACAATTTTATTAATAATCGAGGTTTAAATAAAAATAAAATCATGGAGAATGTGTTATAAATAACAAAAGGAATTGTGATTTGTATAGTAATACAGTTTCGGTTACAGACAGAAAAACACACAATCTCCATTATAATAAGATTTGCTAAACTTAACTTTGTAATAGGCAATGAGGAGAATCAATCTCACTAGCCAAACTCACTAATCCTTACACAAATTGAGGTGCTCATGTTGTCAAACTCATAAATATTCAGATATGGATTACATTAAAAACAAACAAAAAAATGTACTAACATTTCAAATATCTTATAAAAAATAAGGTTTAAGTATAGAATAGAAAATAAAGTTGTTTTCTATATTGTATGATTCTACAAAACAAAGTTACAAGAAATATAATCTTTTTTTTTTGTATCCAATAAATCACTCAGAGATTATGTAATGTAATGAACCAATTTGAGCATAATAGATATGATCTGTTAAAGTGAGTTAATATACTGTTGGTCTGAACAAGCACAACTAACTGGTGCCCAAATCAGCTGGTATTCATGGCACTCAGGAATACTCCATTCAGGTATTTGGGTGATTCCATTCCTTGAGCCCTGATTGGCTGCTTGGTTTCAGTGGCATTATGGTGCCAAATAAATAATCTGGCATTCTGCAGTAGGCTTGCAACAATGTAAGATCCGTATAAGATCTGTTATGGCTTGCTTGTTGCCTTGTCTGCCAATTCGACAGTAATTGGAATATTACTTCTTTAATACATAATATTCTATAATATATAATAATATATAATGTTCAGCAACTGTGGAGGTGGTGATTGACAGACTGGAGATCTGAGGTGACCCTAGTTATGTGGGAACTGAAAGGCTGAACTTGGATTGGTTGATGAGTAGTCAAAACCATAGAGTGAGATTAAGTTACTTTAGTGTTTTAGAGAGTTGCATTTGAACCACAGAAGAGAATAGAGGTATTTTGAGAGACTTTAGAAGCTCTCTCTCCCTTCATCCCAAGCAGCTCTCTACCCGCTCATCCCAAGGAACTCTCTCCCCCTCATCCCAAGGAACTGCAAAAGAAATGAAAATATAAAGAATTTCTTACTCTAGCCAAAAAGGAAGATGTGAAAATTACTTCATGATAAATATCAATCTTGATGGAAACATCTAATAAAAATTATTTGAACTATTATTGGAAATTCCATAACCAATTATCTCCCTCTGCCGCTAGGGGGCGAATCGCCAACATACGATGTTGGCGCCAAAAACTTCACTTATCGAAAAGCAGTTACTGGACGAGAGACGTAAAAACTAATGTTCTCGTCACTTAGCCCAAACAGGGCCTTCTTATCACGGAGCACCCACTGAGGGTAGTCGCGTAAACAGCGGTCCCTACACTTCATTCATCACTTAGCCCAAAACCAGGGCTTACTTATCGCATAGCAGTATTGGAGGAGAGACGTAAAATTACCAAGCCCAAACCAGGGCCCACTTATCACAGAACTCTACAACCAGCTCCCTTCTAAGGCATTGTATCTGCATACGTTAAAAGGCAGATACAATAGCACACTTACTGAAGGACGAGAAACTACCGAGACGAAGCGTCTTATCAACATTTCCTACCGACGAAAAGAATACCCTGTTATCACCATTACTCCAAGAAAATTACTAACTCAGATAAGTCACGTAGCAAATACCATTAAAATTTGCAACAATTTTATGTAATTTTTGTCAATACAAGTGTCTGCATTTACTTTCGTGTTTGTTCCTTCTTTGTCCGACAATTTGCCTACAACTACGGAGAAATAAGAGCTCCTTCGAAAACCGTAAATACTCTTACTATTGTCCTCATCTTCATTGTTATCTGTACA
The DNA here is from genome assembly GCA_023376005.1 of Doryteuthis pealeii. NCBI lineage: Eukaryota > Metazoa > Mollusca > Cephalopoda > Myopsida > Loliginidae > Doryteuthis > Doryteuthis pealeii. The sequence continues at coordinate 58,144,346 of CM042147.1, read as the reverse complement.
ACGTTTTGGCCTATGTGCTCTTCAGCCTTCTTCAGAACATTGTACAGATAACAATGAAGATGAGAACAATAGTCCGAATAATCCAAATAATACTAATTATCAAGCCTCATCTCATAAATTGAGAGATTTGTTTGTTTGTTTGTTTGTTTTGTTTTACGGCATATTAACCTCAGTGGGTCATTTAATGCCGATAAAGTTTTGAAATAAATCAATTCTTAATGGATAATACAATTTTTTCATAAATACATTTTTCTATTTAACCCATAGATGGGACCCTAACAGGTACTACCACTCCGGGTCAGAGTGGACCAGGGAGCAGTGGTGATGAAGCGGTGCTCCACATTCCCCAAACCTCCAAAACTGGAACCTCACCATTAGATAGAGTTTAACATAAATTGAGAGAAAAATGTGAGAATCTTATAATAATGCGGATTTGCCAACTTCTTTTCGTCATTCAGACAGAAATGATAACATTGGGGAACAATTTTAGACATAATTTCTGTTGAGTTTCATTTTTCATTTGATTTAGACTAATATTGGCATGCTAATTTCAAAACTGCAATCAGTTTTCTTCTATCACGTCAAGTTTCTTCTCTACAGCGTACTCCCAAAATTGCATCATTTGTCGGTAAGTAATAGGATTAGTCAACTGATTGCGTTGATTGTTTTATTGAAAATTAAGGAGAATTATTCAGATCTGGTTACTAGGTTGATTCCCACTCAAAGAACAAACATCAATGCATTTGTGAAGCTAGTCTATTTTGAATATTTTGAATTAAAATGTGTTGATTAAGACATGTCTTTGGTCCCTTATATGAAAAAAAAATGTGAGAGCAGTTGTTGAGAATTTACGGACGTGGATCAAGGGAACATGTGATAAGTTGGCATTTGGTATACCTACAATTTGGTGAGAGCCAAAATATCATTGCACAGACTGTTACTTTTGTTTAATGAATACTTTGCCATATAACAAGAAAAATTGAGTATCCTCAATTGTAAAATTGAGTATCCTAGTCTACCATCAGCTATACGTCCAGTGCCTCATTCAGCTGAAATCCCAGTGTGGAGTAGTAGAACTTGAGAGAAGCATTAGGGGGAGAGGAATTGGCCTCCAAGATCTCACCTCAAACCTGTTGATTCCAACATTCTACATGAGCCATTTGTTGACAAAGAAAATTATGTTCACACCTTGCACATAAAACTAGGTCTCTTGAAGCAATTCATTAAAGCATTGCCAATTGAAGGCAAGTGTTTCAAGTACCACATTTTGGCATTTCCTGGTCTGTCAATTGAAAAAAAATCAAGGCCAGTGTGTTTTATGGTCTACAGTTTCTGGAAGTTATCAAAGATGAACATTTCATCAAGATAATGTCAGAATTCGAAAAGAATGCTTGTTTCTTGACAAGTTCTTTACCTTGCAAAGAAATTTCTTGGAAATGCTTGAGCAATGAATTATACTGAAATTGGATAGCCACAAAATGTTTGATTGCAACATGAGCATCAAGTTCCATTTTCTGCATTGCCATCTTGCTAAATTCTTGAAAAACCCTGATGTGGTCAGCTATGAGGAAGATGAATGATTCCATGGAGGAATGGTATCAAATTATATTGGATGTAAATATGATGGCTGACTATGGAGCATAAAGGGGAATTGTCCTTATATTGAACACTCTTGAAAAAAAAAACTGTGTAAATTTTTATCTTAACTACTTGCACACAATTTGACTTACAGTAACAATATCCTTTGAATGAACAAGAGGAATTTGAACGAACATTACTGTTAAGCAATTTTTTTATCATTTTCCATTGTAAATTTTTTAAACATTCTATAAAATAAGCTCAAATTTGTCCCACACCGTATTTTAATGCTTTTTGAGACCAAACGAGGGTATCCCGTTACTTAAAAAGTTGACGTAATAAAGAAAAAAAATGGGGAATTTAAAAAAATTCAGAGTCCAAAAGTTTGTCAAAAACAAGTGTCAGATCTAATTCAACAAAAATCGTGTTCCCCCAGTGTAATCAATGGCTTTTGAGTCCTGTCCGGGAACAAGTGCCAGCAAGACCCAATAGCAATGTAACAAAATTTTACTAAAATTTCAAATATTTTATGAAAGATAAAGTTTAAGTATACAATAGAAAATAAAGTTGTTTTATATAATGCATGATTCGACAAAACAAAATCACAAGAAATCTTTTCTTAAATCGGAGATTATATAAACAGATAATAATGAATCATAATGATTTCTAATACAGGAAGAAAAATTTATTTTAATAATGACTTATGATATTTATATATTTATACACACATTAATAAAAAAAATGCTCACATAAATAAGAAAGCATTATTCGCTACTTTTTAAATAACTAATACCATAATTAAAAGCGTACATATTAAAAGCATGAAATATTTCAATATAAACACAGAAGATATTATAAATTGTTTTCTTACATTAGTAGATTTTTAGAAGTTGGGTAGATAATACTTTACCGCTTTGGCAGTAGTACAAACAAATAGCAACAGAAAAGAAACAAAGTGTTTTTGTATTATTTGGATTTTTTTTTTCGGACTGTTGTCCTCATCTTTGTCATATACACAACGTTTTAGCCAATGTGCCCTACAGCCTTCTTCAGGTGTTTTTCCACTGGGGTATACTGTTCTCATTCTGCTAATCATGACCAGATACAAGTGTTAAGCTATATCAAGTATTCTAAAATATCATTGTACCCGGCCATGGTTAGCAGAATGAAAACAGTCTACCTCAGTGGATTGAATAAAGAGTTTAGTTTGAAGTTGAAGGCTCCCAATTATGACATGAAGGCTTGGTAATGAGAGCTTGGTATTTTTACGTCTCTCTTCCAATACTGCTATGCGATAAGTAAGCCCTGGTTTTGAGCTAAGTGATGAATGAAGTGTAGGGACCGCTGTTTACGCGACTACCCTCAGTGGGTGCTCCGTGATAAGAAGGCCCTATAATCAATATCTCAGAAATTGCTACATATTTTGATGGAGGCAAAAGTGCTCTAATGGGTAGAGTCATAGGAAATGGACTTGTCAATCAGAGTTCAATTCCTGGACAAAGCTGTTTGCATTTCACATTTCACTTGGGAAAGGTATGAATCCAATTCTCCCTCCAGCTATGGGTAAATAGCAGGGCAGACTGAGCTCTTTAACCATAGCTAGGTAACTAGTCTAGGAGAAGGAAAACTCTGAATTCAAACCTGTTAAACTTTGCTTTAAAAATTGACCTTGTGTCACATCTGACTCGTGCGGAGGGGTTGGTGTGTGTGTGTGTGTATATATATATATATATATATATAAGTTCAACAAGAAACTACTGTAGAAGGCTGGAGGGCACATTGGCTGAAATGTTGTGTATATAATAAAGATGAGGAGAACAGTCTGAAAAATACAAATAATACAAATTATCAAATGTCATCTCAAAAATTCAGAAAAAACAGTGTGCTTGAGAGGCCAACATATACTATATAACATGTAAAATGATTATTAAAAAATATTGAGTGGTACAAGCTCAAATAGTCTGTTTAGTAGCTTATACCCACCATGAGAGATGTTCAGTTTGCTCTCCAGAAGTTCCTGGAAGTTGTTTGAAGTAACTGCTATACAATGTGATGTGCATAATGGAAACCTAATTTGGTTTATTCTGTGACATAGTGAGTTCTTTTCATTGGTGTCATGCCAACTAATTTTTAACGAAAGAGGAAAAGTGTAAAAATTGTTTTGTTAGTCACTGGAAATGGTCTTGTTAAAATGGGAAAATCAAAATATTGTATAAATTTTTATTCCACTTATTTGTGTTTGCAGATACAGGCAATAATGACTGTGGGCCACTGAGGTGATGTGTTTATCAAATCTGTCAGAAATCAAGGCTTGGATTTATTTTGGGGGATGGCGGATAGCACGGGTTAACTTTGTCATGATTGCAGAATAGCTACAATTTTTTCAATAAAAAAGACACTCTGAATTATCAAAAAGTCTGTCAATATGGAGAGCTAGAGGGAAGAACCACTGAAATTGCTGAAATAAGAAATCTTTGCCACTAGAAGAAATAGACGTTGCCGCCAAGAAAAATTCCAATAAAATCTCCTCTAGCTTTCTCAAAATGTAAAGGCATTTTGTGCCAACATAGCAAGTTTACAAGATGGGTCAGATTGTGTGAGTGTGATTATGACAGCCAGTAAACTATATGGGTTATGCCAACCTGAAAATGTTGAAACTGTAAACCTCACTAATAAGAACAAATACTTCATGCTTTGCTTAATAATTTGGCCTGATTATTTTATTTGTGTTTTACATATGGTCATCAGACAATTAAAAAAAAATCATATCACTGAAAAATGAAAAAGTCTAATTTCATCATTTGTGTCACCAAAATAAAATTTCCAAAATAATTACTAAAGTTCAACATTTTTTTTTCTATCTGTTCCACTCAATATTTTTTTGGCAAACTTTTCATATGTTTTGTAGTATGTAAACAAACACTTACTAAACACACTTTGTTTCATTTCAGTTGGAAATTTGTTCTAGGTCAGCTACATATTCTCAATAGATTGCCCGGCTTGTCTGAATTCAAGACCCCTATCAATATATCAGTGTGGCAGAGTAAAAATAGTAGGACAAACTGAGATCTCTATAGCCTTGGTGGTTAACTAGTATAAGAGAAAGACAATTCTAAATTCAAGACAATCTTCTAGCAACTCATGTGATTATATGGATACCAAACTGTATTGTATCCTCCATTGAACAACATCTATATATATTAATACACTTGTTCCTAAATCTTCCATCCATTATCATCCTGCAACACCCTCTGGTTAAAAATGAGACTGTCCAAATTGTTCAAAGATGCAATGCAAAAAATGTAAATCTAGATTAACTGGTGTTGCTTAATCACAGATTTCTTATTTGTCCCATTTTAATTTCACCCAATTTTAGAAATGAAATATTCCAAATGGCCTTGCGCTGCTTGCCCAATGTAAAATTAAAATGAATTGAAAAAAAGAAAAAAAAAAAAAAAAAGAAAAATGTTACATGTTTGTTTTATTTGTAATATTGAAATTGTGAATTATGGAATACATTTTGGTAATTTTGATCTCATTTCGTCCCTGCCTCCTGATTTCATTTACACTATGTTTTAGCGAGTCAGCATCAGGTGAATTTCTGGCCCAACATAGATAATTTCCAAATCATGTTTTTGTCACTTTTTTGTCGGCAAATTAATGTAGATATTTTAAACGCTTACGCCCCCGCCCCCGATTTTTATTGACAAATCAATGTAAATATTTTACACCCCCTCTTTTAAGAAAGAGTGAGAGAGAGAGAGTTAAATCAAGATTATTATATTTTTTACATATTGAACTATTTTGCTCTTAAGTAAACATATCAAACATTGTAATAACTAAATTATCATTCTGTGGTATTTCCACAGGTCCTGCTAGTTAATGATATGGAGAGAGAGAGAGAGAGAGAGAGAGAGAGAGAGAGAGAGAGTGACCTGTTGTATGGGCAACTGCTGGTCTTCAATACAACCTTAGCCAGACTTGTCAAGATCTGAACACAGATTCATGGTCTCAAAAGATGCCATTACAATACTTTAGAATTTGAAGTGTTTGAAAGTTGCTCATATTTTTATTGAATGTAATCAAGTAGAAAAATTTTTAAATATTTTTTAGCTGCGGAGGTAATTTGGAAAAACATGAAATATAACTTGCAAATAAATACATCTAGTAAATGTATGTAGTAGCCACAGCTGACACACATACAAATTCCAAATCCCCCTGACCAGAGATGGGGACCTACTTGGTGGCCTCAGAAGAATAGGTTTCTTATATTTTCTATGAATACTACTTTATGAAAATTGTCATGTAGTAGAGTGGAGGGGGAGGCATATATTTTCTATGAATACTACTTTATGAAAATTGTCATGTAGTAGAGTGGAGGGGGGCATATATTTTCTATGAATACTACTTTTATGAAAATTGTCATGTAGTAGAGTGGAGGGGGAGGCATATATTTTCTATGAAGACTACTTTATGAAAATTGTCATGTAGTAGAGTGGAGGGGGAGGCATATATTTTCTATGAATACTACTTTATGAAAATTGTCATGTAGTAGAGTGGAGGGGGGCATATATTTTCTATGAATAATACTTTATGAAAATTGTCATGTAGTAGAGTGGAGGGGGAGGCATATATTTTCTATGAATACTACTTTATGAAAATTTTCATGTAGAAGAGTAGGGGCACTATATCATAGATTGAGGAGGAGGGGGGGGAGAACCTATCACCACCCCTGAGAATAGTCAAACCATCTTCCAGTCAAATAGGAACAAAATATTTCTTTAGAATATTAATTTGATTTTTAAAAAAAATTGAATTTGCTTCTGGCTCAACAGAGTAAAAAACTATGATCTCTATCCCACATTAGTTTTTACATTTGAATATTAATTTCATACACCAAATGTAACAATTATTATGGGACAAAGTATTGTATTTTGAGAAGAAAAAATTACCAAGACATTTTTTTTCTTTCTCTCTATAAGTAACTTAAAAAAAATATTTAAAAGAAAAACTACAATACATTAATAGATATTTTAAAAAATGAGGATTAAGTAATAATATTAGAATTCTCATATTTGTATATATGTATTTAATCATGGACCAATAACAACAACAAAAAATGCACATCTTATTATAAGGGAGATTGTGTGTTTTTCTGTCTGTAACCGAAACTATATTTCTACTCAAGTCACAATTCTCTTAGTTATTGATATCACATTCTCCATGATTTTATTTTTATCTAAACTTCAATTATTAATAAAATTGTCTTACATTATTAATACTGTTAACTATGTCTACATACTGACAACATGCAATTATATTTATATATACAACAAAATAGCGGTTTACAGTGTGAATGGGAAGGCTAATTTGCATATTAATATTAAAAAATCGAATTTAATAAATATGTGCTTAGTATTATTGATTTCTAATTGTTTGGTTTTAATTTAATGAATATAAGCAAAAATCTCTTCAATGAATCTTAAATGAAATCCATTAACAAGATAAAATAACTGTCATTTTATTCTTTACTTCCTCTTATAACTAAATACTTAAATTAGAAAAAATAACAATGAAAGACCAGAGTGATGGAAGAGTAAGTTTCAGTTGTTCCATTTTTTATTATACTCCCTCTGTTTCACATCTTTTATTATACTCCCTCTGTTTCAAATCTTTTATTATACTCCCTCTGTTTCAAATCTTTTATTATACTCCCTCTGTTTCAAATATTTTTATCTGTATTCTTATTTAGTTTTATTAGTCTTTCTAATTTAATACAATATTTTATTACATTAAAACTTAAATACTTGCATATATTTGCTAGTAATAGTAAGGTTTTTACTAGAGCAATACATTTCAAATTCTCTTACAGAATAAAGCAAAGTCTAAAATTATCATTCAGCTTTAAGATAATTTTGTGTTGAACATCCAAATTTTCTATAATTGATGAAACTATGAAATACTAATTACTATCTTTCATTCCTTTCCTAAATAAAAGCATCAAAATCATTACGGACTGATGGGACAATAGAAAATCAGTGGGTTCACAGGTCATCTGGTACAGACTAAAACTTGCTAAAAGTTTAGAGATAAATTTTAACACTAACAAATATGACCACAGTATACATTTTTTTTTTTTTGTTGTCTGAATTTCTGAGGTGAGGAATTATCATAATTATAAACTGATGTCTAGTATCCTCATCTTTTTTTTGTTTGTTTTGTTTTTCTGCCTTTAAATTGGTGAAATATTATTACAGGTGTAAGAGTTCCCCATGTACTCTTTTGAAAACTAAATCCACAGTTTAAAAAAAAAAAAAAAGGTTTTGGATTGAAAACTTTGAACCCACTTAATGTCATTGTACTTTTTAAAAGTTTGATTTAATTCATTGCTGTAGTGTTACACAATTCATAAGCAGTTTATGAATTGTGTATGTACCTGTAGTAAGAATATTTTGAATAAGAATTTGTTAGATTTAAAATCGAAGGGAGTTAAGTGTGGAATTTCCATAACCATTAGGGTTATGATTGATTTAGGATGACCCTGACTTGACCCCCCCCCCATGGATGCGTGTGATTATAGGTGTGAAATAGTTTTAGTTTCAGATGCGACTAGACATTCAAGGAGAGAGAACATTGATTTTGGCTTTCGAGATATTGCACTCCAGCGCATGGTTGAATCTGGGGCTGGGTTGTTAAATAAAGACTTAAGAATAACAACTTTAAACAAGAAATGATCAACCAAAACAAGAAAGAAGAAACAGCCTCACAGAATCAGACCTGAGAAGAATATGGTGGACGATGAGTTAGAAGCAGAAGAGTAACAAGTAAGAGCCCACATCATCATCTCTCATACTCTCTCTCTCTCTCTCTCACACACACTCTCTCTCACCATTATATACATGATATTTTTTTTTTGGTTTGTTTTGTTTTACGGCATATCAACCTCAGTGGGTCATTTAATGCCGATAAAGTTTTGAAATAAATCAATTCTTACTGGATAATACAATTTCTTTTTTTATAAATACATTTTTCTATTTAACCCATAGATGGGACCCTAACAGGTACTACCACTCCGGGTCAGAGTGGACCAGGGAGCAATGGTGATGAATGGGGTGCTCCACATTCCCCAAACCTCCAAAACTGGAACCTCACCATCAGATAGAGTTTAACGTCATTCCCAGGACATGTATACCCGCAGCCACCGCCTTCTAGCACCCATATGATAAAAGGGGTTGGGGCTTGCCATAAGGGCAATAGGGTTGGGAAAATCATATAGGTGCTAGGGCTTAACGTGACCAGCCGATTGATTGGAGGGGGCCTCTCTGACCGCTCGTCTAGCCCAAGATTACATGATATTGAGTGGGTATATAACTAGCTTTTCTTGTTTCCAATAGATTCCTAGGCTAATGGAGCAATTTTTGATGAAATTTTATGTGAACTCCATTGACATCAAGGGACGTATTTAAGGCATGGAAAGATCCTAGAACTTTTCGAAGTAAAATGAATCAGAAATTTCTCATCTATGCAGAAAGCAAACAAAACAGGGATCCATTGACAAAGTGTCTAAATAAATCCAGGAAACAATTTTCAAAAACTTTACGGTGGGTCGCTCTGTTGCCGAAGGCATACATTAAATTTTTATCTCTATCATGATACATAAATAAAATGTTTAAATTATATTTTACCTTAAAGAACAATCATTATATTTGGTGAAATGAAAGACAATATTTTTTTTATTTGTCTATTATATTTATCAAAACTTGGGTTATTTCCTAGTTGAGTAACATGATATTACAGGGTGACCCAGAAAAAACAGAACCCAAATTATTTATTTTCCCATTAAACTAACCCAAAAACCCTAACCCTACCCCCCTAGTTGAGTAACATGATATTACAGGGGGACCCAGAAAAAAACAGATCCCAAATTATTTATTTTCCCATTACCCCAACCCTAAACCCTACCCCAATTAGTTGAGTAACATGAGATTACAGGGGGACCCAGAAAAAACAGAACCCACAAATTTTGTAATAAAACTTAATTTTATCTAGAGCGGGGGTTAGGGTTAGTTTAATGGGAAAATAAATAATTTGGGTACTGTTTTTTTCTGGGTTACCCTGTAATATCATGTTACTCAACTAGGAAATAACCCAAACTTTTATTAATGAAAGACAGCTGCCTAAATATACAATATTTGATGAGTTAGACATTTTTCATTTATGTTTGAATTCTATTTGTGAAAATTTAATTAACTTTCTTTTACAAGTACAATTTCAATTTGGATTTGACCCCCCCCCCCAAAAAAAAAAAACAAAAAAAACAGAGATGCTGATAGGTACGCATCCTGCATCCCTGACGCATAAAAATCTTTAAAGAACACTGTTTTGAGGCAAATCATTTTTTAATGTTAAATACTACTGAAAGAATTTTTTAAAAATTACTTTAGTTGCTAATATTTTTTTAAATATATACGAGGGTGAGTCAAAAAGTAATGCCATTTTCTTTATTTCATGTGAAGTTTTTTTTTTTTTTTTAATAAAACTAAGACCTTCATTGAGACCCTAACAAGGCTCAGAACAAGAATCTGACTAGTAAAACCCAACTTTCTAATCGATAACGTACTCGTTCTACATGACAATTCTCAACCACACACAAGCATCAGGACAACTTTACCACATCCTCCATACTCACCAGATTTAGCACCTTCAAACTATCATCTCTTCAGCCCTATGAAAGAGGGTTTGAGAGGCAAACATTATTCCCATGATGAGGAAGTGAAATCTGTAGTGAAGAAGTGGCTCAAAGAACAGTCAACAGAATTTTACAGGGCAGGGATACATGCTTTCATTTGAAGTTAGAACATTGCTATTAAGAGAAACGGTGACTATGTGGAGAAGTAGGGATGATCCACAGAGGACCAACTTCATTTTGATGTTTGATACATGTTCCTCTGTTGGTAATTATACCTGTCCTAAACAACATGGCATTACTTTTTGACTAACCCTCATATCAACATGGGGGGGGGGGGTTCAAAATTAAAAAATGATATTAGTCTTGCTGAATTGTATTTTTTTAATGAGTATGCCATGAATTTACTCCAATATACTATACTCCAAATTTTCAAGTTAAAGCTAAAACATTTTTTTCAATAAATAGTCTTTTTATGCTAAAGTAACTAAAATATATGGCTTACATTAATTATTTGACCTTTCATTGACCTTATCTGTACATAATACAAAAAGTAGAACATGATAAAAATAAATATAAAGTAAATTCCAGCATTAAATTTGAAATCAGATGACCAAACATCTAAAAACAAGTTTAGCAACAAATGGATGTGATAATAAAAGTAGTTACACAAACTGCATTTACAAAAAAACAAAAAACAGAGCTAATCTAGCAAAACCGATGGCATATTTGATATGAGCACCCCACAGTTACTCTAAAAACATTCTAATATGATTGGCAATAAAATTAGTGTTGACCTGTGTTATCTAAGTAAAGTCGTCGGAGTGGCCTAAAGTCGGTATCAACCAATAAGCGAGGGAGTCTATCACCTTTTCACTAGCGCTAGACTAAGAGATTGTTTTTGCGTCTGAGGTGGAGTGCCACATCTACCATCAGCTCCTTACTTTACCGCACAGACCCCTGTGCTACTCATATGCTGAGTTGGTGTGGGCTGGTATCGAACTAGGAACCTCGTGGTTTAATAACTCCAAATTCCTTAGTTTCTGAAAAGGGCTCAAATGGAGGCTCAATTTAAGAATTAAATAAGGAAAATGATCCTTTGATGTGTGTGTGTGTGTGTGTGTGTATGTGTGTGTATGTGTGTGTGTGTGTGTGTGTAGCTCATAAAAAGCTAGCTAGGAACTACACAACAATGCTGCATCCTATTTTGAACACATCCTAGAATCAGCAATTGTATGGACACATACCTCCTATCAAGTAAGACATTTTGGAAAATGCTGGAGAAGTAAAGATATACTCATGAGCAATGATCTCCTATGGATTCCTACACATGAACACACCAGTGTTGGCTGACCAGCAAAAACTTACATTAACCAACTCTGTATGGACACTGGATGCTATCTAGAGGACTTACCAAGAGCAATGGTCAATAGGGATTGATGGCGAGAGAGAGTCATTAATTTGAATAATATCATGAATATCTGCAATATTTCAAAATTACCATTTCACAAGAAGCGTCACAATCGCACATGTCAGATTGATAGGCATGCAAAAACAATGATGGCATTATTTGAATGAGATCTTCAAAAGTTATTTGACACTTTGTTTGATCAACAGTCAAACTATTCAAAATGATTTCCCAGGTTGGATCAATGCTATGATCAGATAGACAGGGATCACCTTAGGAATGCCGGATGATATAATGGCCGAAAGGTTGTGTTTTTACATACCACAATAAAGATGAGGACAACAGTCCGAATAATCAAAATGATACACATCAAGCCTCATCTCAAAAGTTGAGACAAATAATACCAAATGTCAGTCACTCATAGTCTACTTCATAATGATTATCCTATATTACCACCACCCCTGAGTTTTTAATACTGTGTAAGTTTTGAGTCAAATTTCTTTTTTAAAGTTAAATACTACACAAAGAATAAAGATTACACAGTTTAACTTTATTTACCAGACAAAATATTTATTCTACTGTTGCAGTCAATTCTCTCTGATTGCCAAACAATAATGTATTTGAATTTTGCAGTCATTTTCCCAAACACCTGATCATTCCCAGCAAAATGATATGGACTGGAATCAGGTTTTCAAATTTACAAAGTAATTTTTTTTTTTTTTGGTATTTTTTTGCCCCCCCCCCCAAAAAAAAATTACTTTGTAAATTTGAAAACCTGATTCCAGTCCATATCATTTTGCTGGGAATGATCAGGTGTGTGGGAAAATGACTGCAAAATTCATGGTCTGAAAAGATGCCATTACAATACTTTAGAATTTGAAGTGTTTGAAAGTTGCTCATATTTTTATTGAATGTAATCAAGTAGAAAAATTTTAAAATATTTTTTAGCTGCGAAGGTAATTTGGAAAAACATGAAATATAACTTGCAAATAAATACATCTAGTAAATGTATGTAGTAGCCACAGCTGACACACATACAAATTCCAAATCCCCCTGACCAGAGATGGGGACCTACTTGGTGGCCTCAGAAGAATAGGTTTCTTATATTTTCTATGAATAATAGTTTATGAAAATTGTCATGTAGTAGAGTGGAGGGGGGCATATATTTTCTATGAATACTACTTTATGAAAATTGTCACTATGAATACTACTTTATGAAAATTGTAGTAGAGTGGAGGGGGCATATATTTTCTATGAATACTACTTTATGAAAATTGTCATGTAGTAGAGTGGAGGGGGGCATATCAGAGAGAATTGACTGCAACAGTAGAATAAATATTTTGTCTGGTAAATAAAGTTGCCCAAAGAATGTTAAAGGTTAAATGATGATAATAAATTGTCATCTCCAATTATTACAGCATTACATGATATATTACATGATGATGATGATGATGACTAACTTTTGAGTGCAAACAAAGGATTTTGCTGCCAAAATGAAAAGAGGTTTATTCTGACATCAACTGATCATCATCATCATCTTCTTCATCATCATCATCATCTTCATCATCATCTTCCTCCTGTTCCTCATCAACCAAGTCTTTGGGATTCTCCATCGGGTGATTCTCAATGTGTGCCAACAGTGTGTCGGCTTGAGCAAATGCTTTACCACAAACCCCGCACACAAATGGCGTGACCCCAAGCTGAGAACCAACGTCATCCTGTGATACACTTGAAATAGGAGACAGATGTAACCGGGCATGAGCCACAATGTCTGAGAAGTGCAGAAACGTCTCCTCACAAATATAACATGCATAAGACTGGGCCTTCCCAAAATCTTTCACCTCAACAGAATTGCATAAAATGCTGGAATTTTGGTGTGGCTTCAATTGCTGGGAAGGATCAGCGGTAGTATGGGGAAATGATTTGTGACCATCATCAAATATACTGTGGGTTCTCTCACCAGAATGGATACGAACATGGCGTGCTAGGTGGGAAGTTTCAGTAAATGTCTTTTGGCAGAGATTACATGTGAACGGCCTCTGCCCAGAATGCATTTTCATGTGTTTGGTAAGATTTTGTGCACGTGAAAATGTCTTGTTGCAGATATTGCAGGAAAATGTTTTATTTCCAGAATGAACCAGGTGGTGTCGCGATAGATGAGATAAGTGGACAAAGGTCTTTTCACAGAGTGTACATTTGAAAGGTTTCTCACCAAAGTGTGATTTCATGTGTGTGTTTAAGTTCGATGTATTAAGGAAGGTTTTATCACAGATCTCACATTCCACCGGTTTGTCACTATCCTCATTTTCTCCATTGTTACTTATCTCCATAAATCCATGATGAACACGAATAGAATGTTTTTCCAACTCAGATGGAGACACAAAAGACTTTCCACATTCATTGCACAAATGGTTTTTACCAAAATGGGTTTGAGCATGTTTCTGGAAATTAGCCAAAATAGTAAAAGTTTTATCACAACTTTCACATCGGTACATCTTTGTGCTGGAATGGGTCCGGACATGACGACATAAGTCAGCAGAACAGGAAAACCCTTTCTCACAGATGTTGCAGACATAGGGCTTATCTCTTAGATGTGAGATCAAGTGTTTGGACAGGTGTGACTGACGAGAGAAGGACTCTTGACAGGTATTGCAAGTGTAAGATTTATCTGAGGAGTGTACCATAACGTGGCGTGCAAGGAGGGAAGAATCAGAAAAGGCTTTATTGCATATGTCACAGGCAAATGGCTTTTCACCTGAGTGAATCCTCAGGTGTGTCTCCAGGTGAGTGGACTGTGAAAACACTTTGTCACAAACAGGACAGGTAAAAGAAGTTTTCTCTGTAGGATGACACAATTTCACATGGTTAGACAAGTCAGAAAGGAAAGTGAATGTCTCACTGCAAATTTCACAAGCGAATGTCTGATTGGTTGTGACTGTTGATGAACTGGTTGTAGTTGTGGTGGTGATAATAGTAGTTGTAGGCTTGTAGGCATTCACTACAGGTCGGGTCACTGCAGCTGTACCGCGAAACACCTTGCCACATACTTTGCCTGTAAATGTATGTAACCTTTCTCTATTGTTTTCCTGCAGCATTGGATGATGAATAGTAATATGTTTTGAGAGATGCATTCGTGTAGCAAATGTCTCATCGCATGAAGTACATTTGAAAGGTTTCTCTTCACGAGCGTGAAGCCGAACATGTTTGCATAGTTCTGAAGATTGAGAGAACGCTGCATCACAGGTGTTACAGACAAATGGCTTTTGACCAAGGTGGGTCGTGGAATGCTTAGCAAGCTGTGAGGGCAAGGCAAAGGTCTGCCCACAAGTCTGACATTGGTAAACTTTTTGACCTTGATCAGGTTTTTGACCTTGACCTCTGACATGCCCAGAGTGAGTCTGAATGTGTTGGAGGAGTTCATTTGATTGCAAGAAGGTTTTTCCACAAACTTCACATTGAAAAGTCTTATCACCGCCTGACTCCATACCCATCTGTGTGTCCAGTTGTGATGAATATTGTGTTTCTCTTTCGCATCCTCCAAGTGGAATTCTTTTTTCCATTAAGCTTTTCTCTTTGATTATTTATTTTTAGGGTTTTTTTTTGTATTTCTCTGAATTTATGGTTAGCAGAATGAGAACAGTCTACCCCTGTGGATTGAATAAAGGGTTGTGTTCAAAGTTCCGTGATGGCTTCCGATTACGACAAGAAGGTTCCCAAGTTCGAAAAGAAGGTTCCTGAGTCCGACAAGAAATACCTGAAGAAGGCCGAAGGTCACATCAGTCGAAATGTTGTATAGATAACAATAAAGATGAGGACAATAGTCTAAATAATCCAAATGTTTTTTTTTTTGTTTTGTTATTTTAATATATCTTAATTTGGATTTTATTGCCTTTGTCAATTTCTCTTTTTAATTTTTAAAAGATTTACACACGATAGATGAGTTCTATAAAATGTTCATCAATAGGATATGCTAAAAATTTCCAGGTTTACCAGGAGAATATTTGACTCCAATCTTAACTCTGGCAACAACATTTCACCAGAAATGTGCAACTGATGACTATAACCTGATGCAAGTCTATTTAATTTTTGACAAGGACAATCTTAGACATACACAGAAAAATTGAAACTCTTCCTTTGTGAATACTTACATAATATGCACAACAGGAACTAAATAAGCAGATAAACTAAATGATACTTGAAAACTATTGAATAGTGTTTGTCAATTCTTAGTCGGTTGCATTAAAGCAGTCTTTAAATTGAAGAAAGCAAACTTTTTAGAAATCCAAATTTCTTGAGGAAAATCAATTCCAATAATCAAGTGAGCAGGGAAGACTACATTAGCATATTTATTTCATATAAATACTTCAGGCTTGTTGGATTCTCTTTATTTGTATAGATATATTGTTCATCACGTCTGGCAGAATTCTGAAAAGCAAATATAAACCACCATGAACTTCATCCACAAACTCAAATGGAGACACTTAGCAAAAAAAACACTTTTACAATCAATAAACAATAAAAAATTTTTTTTTTCCAGTTAACTCTTTCACTGTCATATTTTACAGCAACCCCCCCTCCCAAAAAAAACTCAACTTTACTTTGAAACATTTAAATCTTATTATAATGGAGATTGTGTGTTTGTCTGTCTGTAACTGAAACTATATTACTATACAAGTCACAATTCCTTTAGTTATTTACATCATATTCTCCATGATTTTATTTTTATTTAAACCTCAATTATTAATAAAATTGTTTTACATTACTTACACTGTTGACCATATCTACATACTAATAACATGCAATTGTATTTATATATACAACAAAATAGAGGTTTACAGTATGAATGGGATGGCTAATTTGCATATTGATCTTAAAAATTTGATTTTAATAAATATATGCTTAGTATTATTGATTTCTAATTGTTTGGTTTTATCTTAATGAATATGAGCAAAAATCTCTTCAATAAATCTTAAAAGAAATCCCTTAACAAGAAGAAATAACTGATATTATTCTTTACTTCCTATTTTAACTAAACAGTTAAATTAGGAAAATTTACCAATGAAAGACGGGAGTAACGGAAAATGATGGAAGAGTTAGTTTCAAAGTTGTTCTATTTTTCAATCATACCCCCTCTGTTCCAAATCTTTTTATCTACATTCTTATTCAGTTTCATTAGCCTTTCTAATTTAATATGATATTTTATTATATTAAAACTTAAATACTTGCACCCGGAGGGTGCATATATTTGCTAGTTAACATAAAACATCATTATTATTCTCTACACATTGCAGACTGCTATACTAATTTTGGTTGCTATAATCACAATGGTTGCTTGGTTAGAGTTGTAGGAAATGGACTCGTCGACCAGAGTTCAAATCCTTGATGAGGCTGTTTGCATTTTCACATAGGGAAAGGTATGGATCCACCTACTCTCCCTCCAGCTATAGGTAAAATAGTTGGGCAGACTGGGCTATTTAATCTTGGTAACCAGTCTAAGAGAAAGAAAACTCTGAATTCAAACTTGTTAAACTCCGCTTAAGAAATTGACCTTGTGTCACATCTTGCTTGTGAAGAGGAGTTGGTAAATATATATATTTACTTTGGTTGTGATACTCACAACATTTCAGCTTCATTACTCTCCAGCATTTTTCAGGTGCATTTTTAGTACTCAGTAACCTTCAAGGAATTATGGGGATAAACTTAATACACCATCCATCCCCTTGGGGATCTCTCGCATCAGCCGCTTTTTGCAATTTTGGAAGCTATTAAATATATATATATATATATATATATATATAATTACTAACACCTCCACATGAGCAGGATATGACACAGGATCAATTTCTTAAGCAAAGTTTTACAGGTTTGAATTCAGAGTTTTCCTTCTCTTAGACTGGCTGACAGAACAAGGTTAAAGAGCACAGTCTGCCTTACTATTTACCCAGAGCTAAAGGGAGAATAGTTGGATTCATATCTTTCCCAAGAGTATTAGTGCTATGTGAAATGCAAACAGCCTCATCCATGATTTGAACTCATCTTACCGTGTACATTTCATACGACGGTACCCATATGAAGTGACCGGTATTGTTTACCTCTGTTTCCATGGGAACAATCTAAATGTAAAACATGGCAAAAGTAGTCAAAATAATGAGAAACTTTATTGCAAAATTCACCATTGTATGTTTGGTTGTTTTGTTTTACATCATGTCAACCATTTTGGAGTCACTTAATTCTGATTGAAGTCATTTTTATAAACAAACGACTCTTGCACATGGACTTAAATGCATATTCATCTTTTATTCTTTGTAACTATATTTATTTGTATCTTCACTTAATGAATATTTCAATATATTTTTTACTATTTATCTGTTAGATGAAATTTGAGAATTGTTTCCTTTTTCAGAATAGTAAAAGACAGACATATGTCATCTTTTTTTCTTTGTAACTATATTTATTTCTATCTTCACTTAATGAATATTTCAATATTTTTTACTAGTTATCTGTTAGATGAAATTTGAGAATTGTTTCCTTTTTCAGAAAAGTAGAAGACAGACATATGTCTTCGTCTTTTTTTTTTTTTAATATTAGCTTTGAGAAGAATAGTTAAAGAAATCAGAAATTCTAATTGAGCGATGGCCCTTATTTGGCTTGGTTGGTCACACTTTTTTTATAACCAAAAGTTCCACCAAAATCAATGGTGCTACCTATCCATTCGACATAAATGAAAAACAGCATTACTTTAATTTTTAGTTATCATTAAGTTGCAATGATCAGTGATTGCAATTATGCGAAATTCATACAATATGCATTTGAAAGATTTTGAAGTCTTTTGTATACACCCAATATATATCTCAAAGATTCCTACCGACTCATTACTTTAAAATGACCTGATGCTGCTGACTGTTACGTTTTTATTTTACACAGGCTCATTTACAATTATAGTACTAAGAAATGCAACCCTTATTTCTATATGTTTGCATTATGCATCACAGTTTATGGCAAAGTGTTCAAGATTGAATATTTGTAAGCAAAGTCCTGAAACAAAAGTGAATATTTTATAAGTTCTATGTTAGAATAGGTTGTGTAACTAACCAGATTATAATACGACCGATCTGCAGGTCAACCGCAAATAGCTACTTTTACAACTACAAATTAGGGGTGTAAAGTGAGTATATATAATATCAAAAATCATGACTTTTGTCTACAGTAAATGGATAAAGGTACAAGATAGCAGGTAAAAAGTAAACAATAATAGGTAATGGTTATGATAAGCAATATGTATTACGCAATATATGATGGGAATCTGTAATAATGTAATAGTTGTTGGGGTAGTCTAAAGTCGGTATCAGCCAATCAGCAAGGGAATCTATCCCCTTTTCACTAGCACTAGACCAAGGAGATTGTTTCTGTGTCTGAGGTGGAGTGCCACACCTACCATCAGCTCCTCACTTAACCACACAGATCCCTGTGCTACTCATACACTGAGTTGGCGAGGGCTGGTACCGAACTAGGAACCTTGTGGTTTCAAGCTGAACGTTCTACCGACTGAGATTTGTCAGAAAGTAATATGCAAGATATAAAATCAAAATGCTCTAAGGTAAATATTGATAAATGCGTTACAGATAACATCTGGCTAACATAAACCAAATGAACAAACCTTTTGGTGAGTCAAACCTGTAATATTGATCTTTTGTTGACTGAGCTTTGCCTTCCAGATTAAAAGCAATCCATTTTAAAATCAAAGTTCTGATTAATCATAAGAAACTTTGGATCATTTACAATTTTTGTGTACTAGTGCAAAGCCGCACTACACATGATGAATTTGCCAGTTCTAAAGTTATTCAATGACATAAATAAAACAAACTTTTAAAAAGAGAAATACTTTTATAGTATACTAGCAAAAGTACCTGGTCCATAACCGGACTAATCTTTTTTAGGAACACCAGTGAGAAAGGGAGAAAACAGGAGTAAGAGAGAATAAGAGGAAAATATTTTATTAAATTTTAAAAATCGCAGAGAATTCGTATATCACAATGTTTGCTTTTTAAGGAAATGCTTCTTTTGTTTACATTTAAAATATCAATTTTAATAATGTAATCCTAAACTTATTTTAAAACATAATCTTATTTGAGAGAGAGAGACGAATATATTGGGTGAAAGCTTGTTGAGTTAAAGTGAAATGTATTAGTCTAATACATTTGATTTTTGACCCAATTTTTCCTTATTTTTTTCCCCTACTGTGAATAGTTCTAGAAATTGGTAGATTTTTGTTTAATTATTAAATTATATCACTTAATTAGTAAAAATCAAAAACCAAATTTTCTGTGTTTCTTAGTTATAAACACATTAATGTGTCTGCGAGATTTCAAATCAGAATGACATCTCTTTTTGGAGTTATAAGTCGACATGTACATACCAGAAACATTCTTTTATTTATATAGATAATATAGAGAATACTTTTAAAAAGAGAAATAATGTGTAACTGGAAAAGTAGTCTGGTGTGTTAATTCTTCAGGTAAAGATTTAGAGGTGATAATTCTTTGGGGGATCAAGAATTTTACATGTTATATCTGTTCTTGTTAACTTAAAGAATTTCAAATTTTGGTGCTGCTCATTTGGTATATTTTTTATTTAAGAAGAAATTCCTAAGTAAAGAAAAACCCCAAAAAACTTTAAAATTTAAAAAATAAACAGCTTTAAAACTTTCATCATTATAAAAGAAAATTGTATCTTCTTTTAATTATTGTGTTAAGATACTTTTAGGCTAGATTTTAATGGGTTTTTTTTTAAATATATGATCTACATAATGTTGAAAGAGAAACATTCACAGGTCTCATTGAACCCTTTATTCAAATGATAAATGATATTCCAAATGTAAGTAAAAATTTCTTTAAATTTCTTAAGCCAACAACACTGGAGTAGCTAACTGAAACTGAAACTAAAATGCCCTGCTCTCCTCATTGGATCAAGGAATGTTTAAAATAGGCCTCCTCCTCCTCCAGTTCTGATTTTCAGTTGCGCCTTGTGAAAAGAATTGGTAAACTATAAATGCAAATGCACCTTTAATTCTTGATTTATTTTTTATTGGGAAGATAAAGAAATTTTTACTTACATTTGGAATATCATTTATCATTTGAATAAAGGGTTCAATGAGACCTGTGAATGTTTCTCTTTCAACATTATGTAGATCATATATTTTAACCCCCCCCCCCATTAAAATCTAGCCTAAAAGTATCTTAACACAATAATTAAAAGAAGATACAATTTTCTTTTATAATGATGAAAGTTTTAAAGCTGTTTATTTTTTAAATTTTAAAGTTTTTTGGGTTTTTTTTACTTAGGAATTTCTTCTTAGATAAAAATATACCAAATGAGCGGCACCAAAATTTGGTGTGCACTGTGAAGATCTTGAATACTAGGTTTGGAGTTTTGTGACACTGAAAAGGTTTTAACACCACCAGAATCAGATCGTTTGTTCATTCAAATGATTTTAATGATAACCTGTATGTTTTGAATGGGTTGTATATTAATGATAAATAACGAGTTGTCATCACATCCAACCAGGCATTCTGCTAGGTGTACAATGTCTAACAAATAGTCTTACATGATCCAACGATTTTTGTTTTCATCTTATAAAGATGCAAACTGGAAAATTCCCTCCCTCTGGACCCCTATGCTTTTATTTACCCCCAGAGATCTAGATGGACCACTTTAAAAAACCCTCACCTACAGGTATGAAACATACATACTATGAAGATGAGGACAACAGTCTGAAAAAAAAATCAATTCTTTTTTATGAAAATTCATTAAACCGTTTTTGTAAAACTCATACTATTTATATTTGTTCAATGCTCTGCCTAATGTTTTCATGGTACAATGGTACAGTTGTGGTCCCATTTTTGATGTCATAGGTTTTTGTGCAGTCCCCACCCCTCACACGAATTCTTTTCTTTGCTGCCGACCGCCTTGATTTATTTTTATTATGAAATTAATTATTATCATGAAACGAGTTTATTTATTAGGTACATTGTAGTGGTGTTTACAACTTTACTACTGTGTAGTGAATTCGATCCTCACTAGGTGCTTCGTTGATACGGCCTTGTGCCAAATCTAAACTACGTTTTTAGTCAACTCAGCATCGCATATCGCATAGAGACTGCCATGAAAAAGAAGAAGAAAATGCAGAATAATAAAAATAATAAAGTCATTGAGTAAAGTGTCCAAGTTTTTATTAATTCGGAAAGGGTGGTGGTAAGACAGTCTAGCTAGACAGTCAGCAACTTCACAAAAATGGGACCACAATTGTACCATTGTACTAAACTTTTTCTAAAAATTAAAAAAAAAAAAAATTCGTAATTACGATGATAGGGACCAAAACAAGAATGAATAGAGAATAAAAGACTCAATGGAAATTGAGAAGAAAAAAACTAGTTCAATTAATTCATAATTGTCATCACAATAAAATATTCTAATGGATACTGTAAATTAAGGGCTTTCTACTTGTTTTTTCTTCGTCCTTGTTTTTAGCCATTGTCAAATTTTTGTTTATCGACATATGGAATTTTAAAAGTTAACACAAAAATTTAGTCGGTACTTGGTGAGACAGAGACATTTCTAAAAAAAATTGACAAGAGTTTCTCAAAATGGAGAGAAAGAGAAAAAACCGAGGAGAAATTATTAATGATTAAATAATTAAATAAAATATCTACCTTAAAATCGTTCAGTGGTTTAGATAAAGAAAGTGCTACTTTTTACCTAAAAATGACATTGTTATTATTATTCATTGACATTGTTTAAATTATTCTAGTGGTACCAATTCCGCATTTAATAGAAATTCTTTTTACGTTTGTATGTGTTTATATTTTTATTTTTTTAAATGTTAAACTGAAAAAAGAAAAAAAAACTTTTATTGATTTTTCCTTAAAAAAACAAAAACAAAAGAAAATAAATGCAATGGAAATTTGTTAGTTTTTTTTTCGTTTTTTTTTTCTCTCTCTCCTACAAATAAATAAGATTCGTGGGACGGTAAACAAAATAAAATCAGTCGAAATATCGGCTCTTATTTACTTATTATTGTTTTTTGTTAATTTTTTTTTGTATTACAATTTTAAGCAAAACAATATTAAATTAATTACAATGCGAATAGCGAAAGTAGGAAAACATTCCAAGTATGAAGGAGAAGACAGCAAACGTCACCTGGTTAAACATAAAACTGCAATAGTTCAGAGACGACCGTGATATGAAGTTTTCTTTAATAAATGGAGTCTTTTCGGACAATAGAAACGATTTTTCCTCCCTTCTTTTGTACAGCAAATGTCAGCCAAAGTGGCAGCTGTAAAAACGGTGCATTCTAAAAATGTGTTCCCTTATAATAATTGATTTTAAGAATATTTGATAATCGTTAAAAAATCGGATTAAAAAAAACGTTCCTCGCATGTCAAACAGTGGCTTATTCCCCCTATTCCTTCCAAAAATCGAATTTATAACAAACGAAGAATGCCTTGTCCAAGAAACCCAAGACACTACTCATTTTTAACCTTGTCGAATGACATGGGTCTACCTACAAAAAGATGACATGTTCATATATTACTTGTGTAATAACCAGCCAACGAATTTAGCTGAGCATAGACTTAAAATAAATCAGAACGACCATACTAGATTTGTTTGATCTTTGCCGAGATATTCAAGTTAAGTTATTAACCACCAATAATAACATTTTTAGATCCGAAGATGTTGGAAATGAAAAAACAAATTATCGAATGTCTGTGAAAAAGATGTATAAACAATAGAAAAAACAACAAAAAAACAAAAAACAAAGTATCACTAATAAGGATTTGTTTCCTTGTTAGAAATAAAAGTATGCTTCAGTTTTTAATATCTAGATAAAAACAAAACGTTATTTTCGTGTCATTTTCACGTAATTCATTTCCTATGTAATTTTCCCCATTTTAAATCATTTTATTTCTTGTTTTCTTTTTTCTTAATAAGGGAGATAAGTCAGTGTTTGGTATGCGAGGAACATTTCTTTTTTATTAGCGAAAACGAACATTTTTGGTTAGACGCAAATAAAAAAAAAGTTTTTATTTTGAAAGGCTATTTTATTAGGTATTTTGATCTTTCATCATCCCGACCACCTGTCCTAATTTATGCTATGTTTTAGCGTGACGGCGTCAGGCGAATTTACGGCCTAATTTAGATATTTTCCGAGTCGTGTTCAATTGAATTTTTATAAAACTCAGATTTCAAAACAATTTACATAACATACACAGTGTTTTTGATTTTACACTGTCCCTGTGGGGATTAAGATAAAATTAAAGTAAAAAGAATACAAAATAAACTCCCATGAGCCTTCAGACCGGATTATGACTATACATGAAACAGTAAAGGAGTACATATAAAGAATCTCAAGGCAACACTCTTGTTTGTAGATTTATTCAAGGCATTTGATTCCATGCAAAGAGAAAAGATGGAGAAAATACCTCTAGTGTATAGTTTTCCATTATTTCTGGTTTTATATTATTTTGATTTTTCAGACTGCTGTCCTCATCTTTATTGTGATATACAAAAACACAACGTGTTAGCCGTTGTACCCTCCGGACTTCTTCAGGCGTACCTTGTACTATAGCCTAGCATATTTCTTTTCCAATGTTCTTCTCTATCTATTATTTTAAATTTATCCTCCAAGGGTAAATTCAACCAGATAATCTCTGATTCTATTCGGTATAATATATCACGCCAACACTTTAAAGATGTCTGCAGGAAGGATATAAAGACATGCCACATCAACACCAACACATGGGAGGTTGGTGCAGAAAACCGAGCGGCCTGGCGCCTCTTTGTCAGACAAGGGACGAAAAGGAGTGAAAAAGAAAGAAAAGTAGCCGTCACAGAAAAGAGAGCCAGAAGGAAGGAGAGAAATTGGCCTGTTCAGCCACTCACGCAGATGCAGTTGAAAATGGACACTACGCCATCGTCTTTAACGGACGGAAGGATGCCAACAGTATATATATATATATATATATATATATATATATATATATATATATATCGACTTTCTTGAGGGTGTAAGGGATAACCGCGTATTTTAAGAGATGAGAACTCTTCTTTTTTTAATACGATAGAAAATATTAAAGATGGAAGCCTTTATTATTTATAGTGACATAATTCTATCTCGTATGTATGAAATACCCGGATGTCAAATCCGGGTATTTCAAAGTAAAATATTGTGATCACCCTTTTTTAGAGCCAGCGAGAAAATGTACATGCCTATTAAGTAGTAAGATCTTATATTTTAAATAAATCTTTACTTTAAATTAAAAGTGCGGAGTATTTTGTCGGTTTTTTTTTTCACGCTCCACCACCCCCACATAGTATACAATAATGCATTAGTTATTTCATTTAAAAACTTTTACATTTTTCAGGCCAGTTAACTTGGAATCACGTATCTTTCAGAATCTGTTTTACGCCTCAAAGATACGTGATTCCAAGTTAACAGACTTAAAAAAAACTGTAAAAGTTCTTAAATAAAATAACTGGTCCATAATATCTTTTATTCATTAAATATACAAACACTGAAAATTTCATTAAATTAATTCCCTGATTTTTGGTATTTTTTTTCTTTCGGCGGTTGAATTTAGGTCCGTTGAGTTTAATTTAACCCGAAAACGTTTTAACTTTAAAAAAATACGGCCTAAATTAAAATTGTAAATTGATATTTATTTAGTATTCCAAATAAAAATTATGGTTTTAGCACCGGAAAAAAACTCCAGACACTGACCAATTACAGAATAAACAATATTAGGAAACTTTACCCCCCCCCCAAAAAAAAAGAAATTAAATTATTCGCCATGTAAATTTTACTATAAACTTATTTTAATTAAAAAAATTCAATAGCGAATAATTTCATAAACAAAAAGAGAATTCATTTGCCAATAATTCCTGTTAACATGAATTAAAATTTACATATGAAAACTGCCAAAATTTCACGTGTCTAACTAAACTTTAAGTGTATTATTTTGTGTTTTTTTAATATGATTACAAAAATGTTTACTAGTTAGTGTTAGTCTAACAATATTTAGAATAAAATACTCGTGTAAAATATATATTTTAAGAACATTCAGTTTAATTTCAGTGTTCAATAATTTAAAATTCTTTCTTTTAATTAGATTAGGTATTCATTTCAAGTTTAATATTTTTGAAAGGAATGTAAAAAAAAAAAAAAAAAAAAAAAAAAAGAAAGAAAGAAAAGAACAATGTACTTTTTGAAATAAACTCTTCCTTCAATGAATGAATAATAATAACTTGTAAAATGCGTTGAATTCGTTCACAAATAACACTGTAAAGACCGTGGTCAGAAAGGGAGATAATTTGCCTCTTTTAGGCTTCCATACTTAAAATTGACGATTAAAAAAAAATCTTTTAAATTCTTTTAAAATATGCGGCAAGGTATACCGAGTTTTTTTTAACTTAGATTTTTTCAAAGATAAAATTCTGTGCTATCTTTGGTTAACATTTCTAGTTAGTCCATAATAGTATCCGACATGTAAAATTGACCTTGAAATTTTTAAGGTAGTAAAAAACTCAGTTTAACTTAGAATAAATAAGTTTTTTTTTATCAATTTAAAGAAAAATATATTTTTTAATACTACGAAAAAAAAAACTTACTACATTATTTATTTTTTGAGTTTTAAGAAAATAACTTTTAAATTTTAAAATTACTTTTTTAGGTTATTGAATTTATATTTTTTTATTTTTTATTTTTCTATATATTCTTCAGGATATGATCTTTAAAGAAATGTAAAAATTAGGGACCGGGATTTTTTTTCTTCAAATGGTGAAAGGTCACACACATTCTGAATTGATAGAAAAAGTATTTTTTCAAGTTTCTTCCATAAAATAAACTAATCGTTATAAAATGAAGTCGTGGGAAAATAATTTGGTGAAAATTTCATTAAAATTGGACAATTCCCTGATTTTTGGTAATTGTTTTAAAATCAAGAAAAAAAAAAAAAAATTATCTCCCTTTGCAATTTTTGCCGATACCTATATATATATATATATATATATGTGTGTGTGTGTGTGTGTGTGTGTGTGTGTGTGTGTGTGTGTGTTTGTTTGGTATTTTTTCTCTCTTTCCAATCTTTCAACTAATTACACCAATAATGTCAAAATTATCTTTTGTACGAGTACCAAGTATTTTCCCTCATAAATGTAAGTGTTTTTTCCTCCAGTAAACCTTTCCATCATTTTTCAGCCTTTTTACAACATCACTGGAACCAAACTAGACATACCCCCCTTTTTTGTTGGTATTTTCACATTAGGACTGGCCAACAAAAATTAGAAAAGTTATCTGCTGAGGTTGGATATTCAGCAGTGTTGCATAGTGGAAATAATGCGTGAAATAACAGAATTTAGAAAAGTTATCTGTTGAGGTTGGATATTCAGCAGTGTTGCATAGTGGAAATAATGCGTGAAATAACAGAATTTACAATAGGTAAAAGTTGAGGTGAGGAGATGGACACACAAGGTAAAAAAGAGGATGTCAGGAGACGTTAACACATGAGGTAAATTCAACAATGATTTATTACGAACTAATTAATTTTACAACGGTTGAAAAAGCGGGAACAAACCTTGGGCAGAAGTGGCGGAGTCTGAGCTCCTGCTGATGTCACATCAAATATATCTATTTATAGAAATATGAACTTATAAAAATCTTAACATTATCCAAAATATCCATGACATTCAAATTGCTTGGAGTATTTTTCGCATGTGATGATCCCACGCAGTTTAACGACCGAAGAATCGACTTTAAGTCAGGTTATAAAAAATAGCAGTAAAATAAGTGAAGAAATAAGTCAGAATTATGTGCAATAATTCAAAAACAAATTCCCTCTGGATATTTAGGACAAGGAATTCCTCATATTCACATTTCGTAAAGTAAAACCAACATTATTTTGGAAAGTTGAAAAAAGAAAAAAAAAAAGCTAAGACATTTTTGTATTTTCACTTGTAGACTAACAAAAATTTGGAGGATAAAATCAATGATTATATTAAGAAATCTGAATCCATCAAATAATTGATTAAAAGAACTTTTTAAACCTACTGAAATATTTTTTAAATTCATTTGAAGTTAAAACACAAATCTATGTTATTTTTTTTTTTCAGTCTAAATTCCTGTATTCTAGACTAGAAGCGGCTACCCGGCGTATTCTAGGTAGAGGAGGATTTTAAAAAGAATTAGTCTCGCAGGTCCATTATAACTGAATCGTGAGTTGGATTCTTGCAGGATGCCCCATCAAAATCCCCATGTTAAGAAGAGCTTGCGTTGATCCAGCTTCTCTACAAAAATTAATGTCTACTATTTACAATATTGAATTGCAAAAAACATTCTACTTTGTTATCATTTAAATTTTATTTTTTAATTATCTTCACAAATATAAATCAAATCTTCATTATTTTTATTCAGAAAGCAAGACCTGGTGATAGTGAATGTATATCTATATTTACTTTGTCATTAATTGTTTTATTTCGTAGTTTCCTCCGGACATACATAAATACAACTGCCTTTTATATATGTATAGATAGATATTTATATTTTTTTTTACATGCTTTTTTATTTTCTCTCTTTTTTTAAAAACACTAATCTCATTGTGGGTCTATCTGCATGTGGCCCAAGAAGAGAACACCCATCCACACCACTTGTACAACAAAAATGAACACTTATCCATTCAACAATTATGAACATAAAAGCCACACCCCAACGTTGACCTTCATACCACAGCAACATAAAACAAGTATGACAATGTTCTGAGTATTCAACTTCTCTTTCTTTCTACAACTGTACAATTGTGACCACCGACTAAACACCACCCTTTACTGAACAGACTCTCTGACTGTATAGATTGCTTTTCTATAGATTTATGACTACACTTTCTATTGTCCGTTAACCTTTGTCATTTCATTAAACTTTAAAAGTTTACCGCCCTGTCGGATGGGGCGTTAGAATGCACTGACTGCACCTCTGCAGAGGGGTAAGACTCCCCCAATGGAGCCACCTGTTGGCCGTGGGTGGCGACCCGTGATGCTTAAGGATAGAGCCCAGGTGGATGAGCAGTTCATGACTTGCAATACTCCACTTTGGCCCTATCTTGGGCTAGACGGGCGGTCGGAGAGGCCCTCTCCGATCAATCGGCTGGTCACGTCAAGCCCTAGCACCTATATAATTTTTCCAACCCTATTGCCCTTATGGCAAACCCCAACCCCTTTTTATCATATGGGTGCTAGAAGGCGGTGGCTGTGGGTCTACATGTCCTGGGAATGACGTTAAACTCTATCTGATGGTGAGGTTCCAGTTTTGGAGGTTTGGGGAATGTGGAGCACCCCATTCATCACCATTGCTCCCCTGGTCCACTCTGACCCGGAGTGGTAGTACATGTTAGGGTCCCATCTATGGGTTAAATAGAACAATGTACTTATAAAAAATTGTATTATCCATTAAGAATTGATTTATTTCAAAACTTTATCGGCATTAAATGACCCACTGAGGTTGATATGCCGTAAAACAAAACAAACCAAACCAAACCAATTTAAAAGTTTATTTGAAGAAAAAAGGAGACATTTTCCATGATAAGGACTCATTGGTTAGAAAGACAAAATAAAAAGATAAATTTGCTTTTGGTGAGAATGTTGCGGGGCCGATAAGAATGTCGACCCCATAGACGTTAGCCGAGACCGTTACCGACCGACCACGACGTCAACCGAAAACCGTTATCGACCGACCACGACGTCAACCGAAACCGTAGACGCATTGCTATCCCGATTCCGGATTCCAGCTGCCTATCCGACAACCGACGACATATCCACCCAGATCGACCGAAGACTGACCGAACGTTGAGTGACCAATCTCTCCTCAACTAGCCGATTTACATACTTGTCAATACTCGAAATAAATTGACCACCGAGTTACTTTTTGCCATCCAAATCCTCTGCCTTTGTTCCTTTCATTGTCTCCAGTCGTTTCACTTATTCAAACGTCTGTGGGGTCGACATCCTTATCGGCCCCGCAACAAGAACTCCTTGGTAAGAATTAGATAGAAAAAGTTAATTCTTACCAAGTAGTTCTCACCAAAAACAAATTTATCTTTTTATTTTGTCTTTCTAACCAATGAGTCCTTATCATGGCAAATGTCTCCTTTTTTCTTCAAATAAACTTTTAAAGTCTTTATTAGGGCTTTATCCTAATTATCTTCAATAAATAAACACTACATGCCTATCATCTCCTCTCAGAGGCTAAAGGAATACACACACAAAAAAAGATACAAAACCTCAGCCTTTTCTTCTACTAGAAGAAACCAAAGGCTCACAAAGCAATTCCATTAACTTGTCACTAATTAACAAGATAATCAACTATTACCCTAGGTGTTGGTAACTACCTATTATATAAAGAAAAGAACACTAGCGGCAGTACTCCTAGGTTTGTAGTGGAGTTAACCACGAGTGTGGCAGACAGGTTAAGAGTCAAAGAAATAAAACGAAGAACTAGAATATGAATAAAAGACTGTATTACAGAATAACAAATTGCAAACTTTAGTTTCGTTTGCGCAAATAATAATATTTGTCACTTAACTGGTGTATCCTGAGATATGGGGTATTAACGGAGCTCTTTGCTACGGCCTTCTGATAAGTTCGGATATGATGGACTTCTGTTTGTGTCCGACTCCGATTCTGGTTGTCTGTTAAAGTATAGGAGCGACCCTAATTTAGGTTTGTCTCCGATGAGGGTTGAATCAGAAGAGGCATGAGTTTGCTTATTCGGCTTTGCCGCAAAAGTATGCTGGCTCATGATTGGTTGGTTTGAAACAGGCTCGCAGACAAAAGGACGATAACCCCATACCCCAGAATTCTCAATAATTACTATTTAGTAAGACTAAAGAAAAATGTGCTTGTAGAGGCTTATAAACCTCTGCCTTTCTTTCTACTTCGGAATCAGCAGCAGCCACTTCGAATTGACCAATCACAGACCTCCAAGAAAACTATTAACAGGAAACCTTTGAATTGTCCCAGACCCAGAAGAAAACTTTCAGTAGTAGCCAACATTTTCATAAAGGGCAATAACTCCAACGTAAACTTCCTTTTTTCTTATTAAATTTTCAAATTGGAAATATGCCCATGTGGTAATAATTATTTTTAAGTGCAATTACATCCATGTCATAATATTGGCAATTTCCCATGTCCGTTAGCATCGCAAATATGTTTTCCTCTTCTGGTCCTGCTAAATGCAACAGCAGAGCTTGTCTTCTTTGCTGCACTTTGCATTGTTCTACATTTTGTTGACTGTTTCTCTTGATGAATGTTTCCAAATAACATTTATATACAAGCAAATTATCAAAATTTATGTTGTTAAAATTAAAATTAAAATTAAAAATATGAAGAATCTTCAGAAAAGCCCATGACGTCACGGTTGCTGCTTCGTCCAGAATTTGACCCAAGCGAACAACCCCCACTATATTTGTTCCTTCAACACGTAGGCTTGAAAAAAGGAAGGGCCAAGCTTACAGAGAAATGTGACGTCACGGATTGGGGCAAGGGAGAAATTTCGCCTTTGAAACTTCAGTGTCGCAGCAGACGGCCACCTGTGAGGATCTTTGTAGCAATGCTACCTCACAGGTCGATAAAATCAACCACGCCTTGAGGAATTAGAGTATAACTCCCTCAAGTATGAAAAAGGACAAGCCGGCACTCACTCGAAATTCAACAACCAAGAACAATAAGGAAATTTGTAGCATACGCTACCTTATTGTAACACGAAATCTACATTCAAAGAACTCTCGACATTCAACTACGAAATCTACATTCAAAGAACTCTCGACATTCAACTACGAAATCTACATTCAAAGAACTTACGACAAAAAATGAACACTTGTTACCGGGCTCACACAGATAAGTTCCCCGCAAAACCATCGTTTTTGCAAACTCTTACAACTAATCTCTTTCTCTATCTATCTATTAGTTACTACGCCACCCTCTATCAAATGACATTTATTCCTTCTTCTTTCTTCTACCTATCTTGTTTGTTACATTAAAATTGTTGAACCTTAGTACTTGTTATCGTGTTTTTCTTTCATTCAGCATCCGATTTGAATTTGCGTATTTTTCCCGCCCCCTTGAAATTATCTTCCCTTTGTACTGGAAGGTTTTATTCGCTTGTATATCGGAACTAGGAGATTTTCCCCCGTATATTTACAAAGCGAATTTACCCGTACTCTGGAGTTAGAAGATATCCCCATGTTGGTATTGGTGCTTCACGGCGCTAATCCCGATAAAAATCTCTCAGTAATAAACAAAAATAAATAGAAATGTCACGGTTTGCTTAAGATGATCCTAGAAGAGTTGCGCCCCTTGCACCATCATTTCCTTCTCGACCCCTGCGCTGCTCCTAGTGATACCTTCCACCGGAAGAAAAATATTTCCCTTACCCGGCATTCCCGTGGAATTGCGGGATTTTTAATTCTTTTCCTCCGAGCTCGTCCCATCTTCCAGACGTGATCCAGCCTCTCTCTCCGTGCACCCCCCTCTGAGAACAGGTAGGAAGACTACTAAGTTTTCTTGTCCCCTTTTTGTATCATCTGCTACGTCCCTTCCATTCACTTTTCTCAGTCAAAGACTTCGTCTGCCTCTTCACCCCATTTCGCTGGACTTTGAACACTTATATATATATCACTATGTTCGCTCCTTCCATCCACTGTTTAAATGACTTTCCTCACTTAAAGGAGTTATTTATTTGTATTGATAAAGGAATTTGCCAACTTATTGTTCAGTAGAAAAAAGAAATGTATACATGTGAAATCATTAGAAATTAAGTAGTACTGACTGACCTTACCTCACAGCTGAAATAGTTGTTACATACAAGGTATGATCAAACAGACTGTCACATAAAAAGAAAAAAAAGGGGGTGGGGCTTTAAACGGAAATATGAACCTGATTGATTTAATGTATGAAAATTTCCTTTAAAAATCAAATAAAAAATGACTAAAGTATATGTCAAAAAAAGAAAACGCGAATTTAAACGTATATGAAAATTTCCTTTAAAAATCACAATAAAAACTTGATTAAAGATGACGTGTCTATTAAAGATATGTCCCATTTCTTAACCCGAAAGCCTTGG
Source organism: Doryteuthis pealeii (assembly GCA_023376005.1). Lineage (NCBI taxonomy): Eukaryota > Metazoa > Mollusca > Cephalopoda > Myopsida > Loliginidae > Doryteuthis > Doryteuthis pealeii. Next base: position 58,111,511 of record CM042147.1, on the reverse strand, counting down.
GACTCTAAGGCGCCAGATTCCAGTGCCCTTCTGCTACGTCATCGATCCCCACTGTTAACGAGAAAACAGTCAGTGGTCGGTTCGGCTTAAACCTGTAAGGACCTGAATGAGTTAACTCCCTCAGACTGAATTGGTAAAATAAGTTGCCACTCGCTTCCAGGAGCAAAACCTTGAAATTCGACAAATTCAACTTGAAAGAATTATACTACAGAAATCATCTCAACTCAATTAGGGTTTGCAACTCAAAGACAGCTTCCCTAAAATCAACCTCTAAATTCATCACCAACAAAACATACGAAATTTCAACCCGCCTCTGCCGATAGGTTGGCGGGTCATTCTTCACTTCAAAGAACTTTGTTAACCGGACTCTGAGTTAAGTTCTCCGCAAATCACACCAAAATTTGCAAAAAACTATCCTTAAATCTATCTTTCCCTTTTTTTTGTTTATACATATTAAATTTGTTGTTAAAGATATTTGTCTTGTCTTGTCTTTTCATTCAGTGTCCGAACTTGAAGTTGCGGTAATTCCTCCCACAAGTGGGAGTTAATTCTTTTACAGTTTTAATTCCCATAAATGAATATGCATATACCTAGGTACCCCTACCCCTTCACAGTAATCTGATTGGTTAGTGTCCACCATAAATACTTAACACTGTAGAGGTACAAACGCCTACTAGTAGTGCTACGCCTACTACAACACCTACCATATTACTATGCCGACTACTCTGACGCCTACTATTGTTACTACTACTCCGACGCACCATCTTCATGCTTACCTGCGAGTATACCTCCCTACAACTTTTATATATATCCCTTACCCGGATATATCACTGATATAAATATACAAGCAGAAGAGTTTTAAATAAAGACAGTTTCTGATTTCCTCGTACAAAATATTTCTTGTTCTTCCATGCTTTTGTAAATAAGTAAAACCCCCTTTTTATTTCTTAGTATTACGTATGCAAATGAATAAAAGAAAAGTATTAAAAAAAAAAGTCGGGTACACATGATCATGCTCATATTTTAAAGGGATGGACTATTTTTAATTTAGTGGACTCATTTCAGGATGGCCCGAAATGATTAAGCTTGTGAAGAAAAGTCACCACTTATATAGCAGATATTAAGAGTAGTCATTCGTAAGGAATGGCATTCCTGGACGTTAGTTTCTGATAATGCCTCAGAATTTGCAACGAAAATTTGTGCCGTGGACTGAAGCATATTGGATGTATCCCTTATAAAACGCCACCCTACCACCCGCAATGAATGATCTCTCTCT
>CM042147.1:58044366-58110135 GCA_023376005.1 Doryteuthis pealeii | reverse complement strand
AGAGAGAGGATAGTCCACATTATCTCCGCCTTTCAACAATGGGGCACTTATGCAATGACACGCTGAGCTCCACTTAAAGACACATTCATGCCGCCCCCTCAATCAGCTACAGAAAAATTTTAACAAGAAAACACCTCACACTGCCATAAAGAAAAAAACAAACAAAAACTGGCAAATAATGGAAAACTCTATAATCAAATTAAAAAACTACCTTAACAAAATAAACTTTCAAAGCAGGTAAATACGTCCTCGCAATGCTTTATAAAAAAATCCCACTCTAACCATTCCCCCTCCCTTCTCACATTCTGTATCGCCCTCAAAAACCCATTATTCATTGTTTCGTAGCTAAACTACGCAGCACGCACTCTAAGCTACTACTCGTTCTTGCTAATGAAAAACTGAGCACTTGAAAACTTAACATCGCGTTTCCCCACCTGATGATGGCTGATAAACCAGCCGAAGCGCGTCGAAAAAAACAAGGATGTTGCGGTGGGACTATTACAACTGTCCACCCAAACGATGAGAAAAGATCACTAGGAGATTGAAAGGACCATAAAAAAGACTCTGCAGACTTGAATCTGGTCTGTGGCGTTTAACAGACCTATGTCTAAAAGAAAAAATGCTGCCTGAAGTATGATATTATATACATGATATATACTATATCCAAAAGTCAGAGAGGGAGAAATCTTTCTTACGACATAGGGTCTTTTTTTAAAAAACAACTTGTTCGGCAGTTTAGAGCCTTCAATGTGCGCTCTATTTTTAGAGTCACGAGCAAATTGTGATAATTAAGAAATAAGCAAAAGAGCTTAGAGCTCCTGCATTAGGTAGCGTATTCAGGGGCAGCTTGAGACCAAAAATGTCTAATTTCCGACTCATGCGAAGATGCGAATGATGAATTCATTATTTTTAAGGCATTTGAAAACAGATTTTTTTTTTTCTTCTTCCTTTTAAATTGTCCTGTTATACAGTATATATACATATATAGTGTATATATATGTTAATGTGTGTGTATAGTGTATATATATGTATGTGTGTATGTAGTGTGTGTGTGTCATGTATGTGTATGTATGTAATTGTATGTATGTATAAAGTTGTATAGGTTAATGGTAGGGGTGTGTATATTTGAAGTGATATGGAAACTAAAATAAAATAAATTAAGTTTAACTAAAACCTACTTAAATAAGTTGAACAGGGGTGGGCCCTGAATTCTGATTAATTAATTTAACAGTAACTCCTAACAATACTTGACAAGCGGTCAGATATCTTTGGTTTTAATTATTATTGTTTTTATCTATTGTATTTATTCCTATTTTTTATTACTCTAGAAGCTGAGCTAGGACAGGACAATTTAAAAGGAGGGGGGAAAATCTGTTTTTCAAATGGCCTTAAAAATAAAGAATTCATCATTCACAGTCTGATGAGTCGGGAGAATTAGACCATTTTGTCTAGCTCGCAGAAATAGTCTAATAATGCTAGGATCTCTAAGTCTTTTGTTATTTCTTTAATTATATATATATTATAGTATTATAATATATAATATATAATGCCAGACCATTCGGTTTTGTTTTGTTTTTTTTCATTTTGCAAGCACCCGGACAGGGTTTCAAGCACAAAAGATGACTTTTCAGTCCACTGAGACGCAAGCTGGAGAAATTCTACTACCATTAGGTAAAGCATACTTGGAGTGCCAGTAGCATTTGAACACTGTATCCTTGTGTGTTTGTTTTTTTTTTCAGATGACTCAACAAGGGCCAGACCCTGGAGATACATACTCTTCCACATAAAATGTTTGAACGTTCTCCCCTTTGATGTTGCTGGCTAAAGATCACCTCTTTCTGATAGTCCACTTCAATATTTAGTGTTTGATTTGGTTGGACTCAAATTAGCTTTTACAGAACCGAATATAATGGTGACCTCTCAGCCAGGGTCCGTTAGAAGCTAGTTTCTCCCAGTCCTCCCAGCAAATAGCGGTGTTCTTCAGAGTGTCCTTGAGCCAGTCCTTAAACCTCAATTTGGGTTTGGCCAGATGCCGATATACACACACATATAATATACATATATGTATACATATATATACTATATGTATATATATATTGTTTGTGTGTGTATATGTATATATATGTATATATATCACACATATATATACTGTGCCATACTTATATACATATGCATTACACACACACCAGCACACCACATATATATATATATATATATAGACATATATATAATACATATATGTATATACATAGCCACGCTCGACAACACACATACTCACAGAACACAACATACACACACACAGCAGACACACACACACACTACATATATATATATATTATATTTGTTTAAGATACAAGTTTGCTTACCGTGAAACTGGGCACGATCATTGAAGGTGCAAAATCAGGGTTAAGACCAGCGATTATAACAAATACAAAGTGCTAATACAGAGTAGAGCAAATTTTATTTTTAAAAAATATGGAAGTATAAAAGAAATCTCTTCGAGTTTTCACCATAAGGATCTTCAGGGTTACGATCCACTGAATTAATCGAGGTATCGATTAATTGCAGCCAATTGCACCATGTGTTCACTGGAATGAGATGTTGTCAACATCAATCTCATTCAGTGAACACATGTGCAATTGGCTGCAATTAATCGATACCTCGATTAATTCAGTGGATTTAACCCTAAGATCCTTATGGTGAAACTCGAGTAGATTTCTTTTATATGCATTTTTATATATATATATATATATATATATATATATATATATATATTATAATGAGAATTACAGGGATAACAAAATTCTAAGAAACATTTCAAAAGATTCATTCATGAAAATCATTAAGAGATACAAGAAAAATTTCAGAATTTCATAAATTAAATTAAAAATCTATAATGATCAGATTAAATTTGGAGTTTTAATAAGAAGAAAAAGGTTTTAGTTAAAACTTACTTATTTTAATTTTCAAATATTTTTCCCAGATTAGGGTGTTACCTTTACACATTTACTGGTTTTTGTTTTTGTTATAAAAAGACTGAAATATGAAAATGTACTTACCACAAAGTTACAGAATATATCAAATTTTAGAAGAGGTAAATAAGTTAGTGATGATTTTTTTCATTCTGTAATGTAACTTTAAAACAAAAAAGGAAAAACTGAAGCTGGTACACACAATGCCTGTGCTCACAGGAAGAACTACATTTTCATTTAGGTGAGGTCATTTCTTTTTATTCCCAGATTAATTATAGATGGAATAACTGGTTTTTCTGCCTTTAGTAAGTTGTTGTATGAGTCTCTTATAACTGCAGGCAAAAGAATTTGGGGTTCTGTCTATTTTCCAGAAACTTCGATCTCTCTACAACAACCAGCTTTTGTTTTTGGACATATTGTTTTCTTTTTAGAATAGTTAAAATTATGTATCTCATTCTTTTTTTTTTTTTTTTGTACATTCATCAAATATTTTAGTGTTGAATATTTGTGGAGTTATTAAAGAATGGGACAATATTAGAATTGCCTGATTTGCCTTCACACACACAAAGTGTCAAAAGGGCAGTAAAATTAATAACTGCAGCTTCCTAATCAATCTATTGAAGCAAGGTATAGGTTAGGTATACCCAAAATTGGTCTAAATGCGTTTTTTGACAAAATGACTTTAGCCACCCCCCTACAGAAATAATTTACAAAAAATCAGAGAATTATCGTATTTTAATGAAATTTTCAGTGTTTATTTATCAATGAATGAACTTTATAATGCATTTTTTTTTCAGGTCACTTAATTTTGACCCCCCCTTATTTTGGGGGTGTAAAATATGGGCAAGTTAGTCCTTGTTTGATATTAATTACAGTAGAAATAAAAGATAAAAGACCGAAGTTGTAAATTAGAAAAAAAATTTTTTAAGGGGAATAATTTTATAAGAAAATAAGTACCGAAAATTGGAAAATAAAATGTAAAAAAAAAAATAATTAATTTTGGGGGAGATTTCATTTTTACTCATTTGATAATTATTTAATTGGCTATTATCTTATAAAAGAAAAAATTATACATCGATATTTTTTCTGCTTAAAAAGGGGGGGGGCTACATTTTCAATAGAGTTTTTCTTCAAAACATATACTTTGTTTGACTAAAATAAGGTTTGCATTAAATAGATATTTTATTTCAAGAATCTAAAAATATAACATTTTAAAATTGACATCAGAAATTTTTATTTTAAAGTAATTTTATATATTAATTTTTCATAGCAAAAATATTCAATTAAAGTTTTGAAATAAAATAACTGATGCATTATAAAATTCATTAATTAATAAAATCAATACTGTAAATTTCATTAAAATCGGATAATTCCCTGAATTTTTGGTAATTTTTTTTTTTTTTTTGCAATCGCTAATGTTACATTAAATTTGTAAACAAGCCATTACAAGCCATTTAAAAAGAGCCAAAATGGCCGAACGGATCGAAATTTACAAAGAAAAAAATCGTATTAAAAATAAATTGCATATGTAATGATATTTTTCTTTTTTTAATGATGGTCATTATGTTACTACTTATCGTTTTAGACAAAAGTTTGACCTTAAATAATAGATTTGATTAATTTTAATTCGTTTTTTAAAAAAACTGTAGTAGACGATTTGGGGGTATAGCTAGTATAGGCATATCATTACAAAAGTTTTATGCCTTGAAATGAGGCCTTCCTTTACTTCAAACGGCTCTTATGTAGTGCTTTTTTATATGATGGCATGATAAAAGTTGCTATTCTCCCAATATTCATGTATTTTTGTCATGTCTTTTATAACTTACACTAATTATATGAAATAGAAACTAGAACGACTCACTATTAGTAACCAGTAGATATTTAGAGGAATGTTCAAATTATAATGATAATTTATATTAAAATCATCATCCTTTTATTTGTTCCAAGCAGAGTTCATATTTGTTTGCTTTTGATCCATTGATAATAGTTAATTACTTTTTAGTAAACCCTAGTTTACAATATCTTATTTATCACTAAACTCCTTCATTCAGATATATCGAATTAAGATTCTGGATTTAGATAGCAAGACCACTGGGACACAGAAAATATGGAATCACTGGTACTGGTAAAACATATATAATTAATGGTGATATTATGATTTCACACTCATGAGATGTTAAAAATCAAAAAATTTGATTTTTAACATCTCAACCATTTCACGACTGGTTTTTGACATCTCAACCACTTCTCATCTGATGATTGGATTACCAAGAAACTTTAAGTTATGAGTGTGAAATCATAATATCACCATTAATCATAAATCTGCTCTGCTTTATTAGCATTGAGCACCTTTCCATGCAAATACTTTTCTCATTTTTTCATTCACTATTCATTATATATTATATATATATATATATATATATATATAATATATATATATATATATATATATATAAAAATAATCAATTAACGCTTAACACTTGGCAAAAAGAAAATATATATATATATATATATATATATATATATTATAATAAACTGCTTGGATCATCTAAAGCTAAAATGTAAAAAGTGCTCGATACCAAAGTAGAGCAAATAATAAAGTTAAACCTAATGAGTCAGATATACCTATTAATAGTTTCACTTAGTAGCTCATCAGGGCAAGAATCTGACTCTTATATATATATATATATATATATCAGGAAAAAATTGGAAGTTAATCCAACAATATGCAATTTTATAAAAAATGAAGAAACACAAGTTTCATTGACAGGTGATGTTTTATAAGCCAATGCTGTCCCGACAAAGGTTTGTTAAGCTAACTGAAATGTTGCAGCATCAACTTATTGAATATCACCCGTCAATGAATTTGCACTTTTTGAGTTTTTATAAAAAAAACTCTAACTAAAATGTAGGTGGAGATGATGTTATATTCAATTAATTATAACGTGAAATACTCTTGAAAATACGTACGTTTGATAAAATGGAAGTTATATCGATACATCTAAGATTATAGGTGACTGGGCAGTGTTCATAGGTAATACACTTTTTCAAAGTTCCGTGAATGGCTCCCGATTACGACAAGAAAATTCCCGAGTTCGAAAAGAAGGTTCCCGAGTCCGACAAGAAATACCTGAAGAAGGCCGGAGGGCATATCGGCTGAAACGTTGTACAAATAACAATGAAGATGGGGACAATAGTCCGAATAACGCAGACAATACTAATCTTCAAGCCTCATCTCAAACATTCAGAGAAACCAAACCAACCTTTTCATAAAGTTAACAGAAGTTTGAGCAAAGAATTTTTTATTCTGAATTTTTCTCCCCTTTAGTGGCAGACCCTTTGTGATAAAATTGCTAATAAATAGGAAATGAATAAATGAAATTATTATTAATATTACTAGCACAGTTATGCACCTTCAAGGCATAAGTATGTAAGTTTTAGTGTAATGAAATATATTAAATTAGAAAGTCTATCAAAATTTGATAAGAACACATATAAAAAGATTACACTTATTTTAATTATATTAATAGGTTTCTATATAAAGTCATTCATAGGATTGATTTTAATGTTGGAGAATAAAACAATAATATTAGGAATCAATAACATCAAGTAATTATTTATTTAACATGGTTTTATTAAAACTAATATGTAAATTAACCCAACAATATATTATGTAAACCTTTATTTCTTAGTGGTATATAAGACGTATTGCAGGACTTTAAACACTAATAACATGATCTGTCTGAGGCAAATCTAACTCAGATTTTCATAGATACATTGTTAATAGATAAGATGTATTCTATATATTAATGATTTTGACTATAAATCAAATACACATTGAAAAATTTACACAATTCCTGAGGGTATTGTGATGTAAACAGTGACATAGTTTCAGTTAAAGACAGACATCGAATCTCCATTATAATAAGATCATCATCATCATTATTATTGTTATTATTATTATAAAATTTCTATCATAATAGAATGACTAAAAAGTTCTCAAGGTCATTGGCAGCAGTGAAAGAGTGTTGCATGTCATGGACTGCTCAGCCACCTGTGTTCCATCCTTAATCATCATGTGTCATTATCCACACCCAACAGGTGGCCCCATTGGGGGAGGCTTACCCTCTGCAGAGATGCAGTATGTGAATTCTAAAACCCCAGCTGACAGGACTATTTTTCTTTAGTCTTGGGTTTTATTAAGCCAGTAATAGGTAGTTGGAATTCTCAAAGTGGTTGGTATTAATGATAGAGGGTTAGAGTGGGAGAAATAAAAATTGATGATATAAAAAATGAGACAACAACTGTATCCTTGTATGACACTAGGTGAATCCCCATCAGAGGCTTGACAACAGTTGACACGAATGAGTGGAGTTGTTTAAACATTATTTTGATAATTTGATATAAATTGTTTGATAAATATTCTAAAATTAACTAAGATAACCACAGACAATTGTTTTTGATAAATATTGGAATATGAAATTTGATCACACCTTCTCGTCAGTAGAAGTCGTGGGGGGGGGGGGTCAAGTAAAGGTCATTACCTATAATGGCTAATGGCAACTTTCCATTTACCGTCTCGTTATTTTAATTTTAACTACACTTACATACATAATTTGCAGGCTACCCAGGAATTATGCAACAGTTGCTATTGTTGAATAAATATTTGGTTTCTTTATCATTAAAAACATGACTACATCATTTAATGGTTTCTTTATCATATTTATAATCATTAAAAACGTGACTACATCATTTAATTGTTTCTTCATCATATTTAAAATCATTAAAAACGTGAGACTACATCATTTAATGGTTTCTTTATCATATTTATAATCATTAAAAACGTGACTACATCATTTAATTGTTTCTTCATCATATTTAAAATCATTAAAACGTGAGACTACATCATTTAATGGTTTCTTTATCATATTTATAATCATTAAAAATGTGAGACTACATCATTTAATGGTTTCTTTATCATATTTATAATCATTAAAAACGTGAGACTACATCATTTAATGGTTTCTTTATCATATTTATAATCATTAAAAACGTGAGACTACATCATTTAATGGTTTCTTTATCATATTTATAATCATTAAAAACATGAGACTACATCATTATTTATGGCAACTGGTGATGATTCAAGAAGACTTATGACCCAGAACTTGGAGAAATCTTCAAATCTTAGACACATGGGTAAAGAGATCACCAATGTGCAGTGATGTTTACAGTTGAGTGTTATGGAATGGTGAACAGTGATCAAATCTTCTCACATAAACACCCAGAGGATCATGACTTTGAGGCAGACTGTCATGTTACACTACCTATTTAAAGATGTCACCAATGTGCAGTGATGTATACAGTTGAGTGTTATGGAATGGTGAACAGTGATCAAATCTTCTCACATGAACACCCAGAGGATCATGACTTTGAGGCAGACTGTCATGTTACACTACCTATTTAAAGATGTCACCAATGTGCAGTGATGTATACAGTTGAGTGTTATGGAATGGTGAACAGTGATCAAATCTTCTCACATAAACACCCAGAGGATCATGACTTTGAGGCAGACTGTCATGTTACACTACCTATTTAAAGATGTCACCAATGTGCAGTGATGTATACAGTTGAGTGTTATGGAATGGTGAACAGTGATCAAATCTTCTCACATGAACACCCAGAGGATCATGACTTTGAGGCAGACTGTCATGTTACCCTACCTATTTAAAGATGTCACCAATGTGCAGTGATGTATACAGTTGAGTGTTATGGAATGGTGAACAGTGATCAAATCTTCTCACATGAACACCCAGAGGATCATGACTTTGAGGCAGACTGTCATGTTACACTACCTATTTAAAGATGTCACCAATGTGCAGTGATGTATACAGTTGAGTGTTATGGAATGGTGAACAGTGATCAAATCTTCTCACATAAACACCCAGAGGATCATGACTTTGAGGCAGACTGTCATGTTACACTACCTATTTAAAGATGTCACCAATGTGCAGTGATGTATACAGTTGAGTGTTATGGAATGGTGAACAGTGATCAAATCTTCTCACATAAACACCCAGAGGATCATGACTTTGAGGCAGACTGTCATGTTACACTACCTATTTAAAGATGTCACCAATGTGCAGTGATGTATACAGTTGAGTGTTATGGAATGGTGAACAGTGATCAAATCTTCTCACATAAACACCCAGAGGATCATGACTTTGAGGCAGACTGTCATGTTACACTACCTATTTAAAGATGTCACCAATGTGCAGTGATGTATACAGTTGAGTGTTATGGAATGGTGAACAGTGATCAAATCTTCTCACATAAACACCCAGAGGATCATGACTTTGAGGCAGACTGTCATGTTACACTACCTATTTAAAGATGTCACCAATGTGCATTGATGTATACAGTTGAGTGTTATGGAATGGTGAACAGTGATCAAATCTTCTCACATGAACACCCAGAGGATCATGACTTTGAGGCAGACTGTCAAGTTACACTACATCTTTAATTTAACTCAACAGATTACACAGAATCCAATAGAAGGATTTCTGGGGTTTGAAACAGAAGTATAAAAAAAAATAAAAAGGCAAAATAGATCCTATTCAAAATCTAATTTTAAGAAAGAAAAATATTTACCATTTTATAATTTGTTATTACTTTATTTTAAAGATTATGATATCCAACTGCTTACTCTCACAGGTTAGGTGCTCCTGAAATGTCACCCTGGAGTTCTACAGGGCTTGCCTAGTTATTACCTCTGGTATTGCTGTGATTCAAATTAATCAATTGTCTACAGCCTATGTTTAAAAACTTGAACCTTCAGGTATCTAAAGAGGAAGTTATTACAGTGGGATAGATCAGGGGGAATGAGTCGGTCATGTGACATCACCACATAGTGAGATGCGTTTCAATTACAATGTTGATGTTTCTACACCATAATATGATAGCAACTGAAATCAATTAGTCTAACCTAATCTAGACTATGATGACAAAGTTTGTGTCTATGTCTGTCTCAGAATCATGACCAAATAGAAACTCCCGGGGAACTAATTATTTGCGTTTATTTTTACATCTCTCCTCCAGTAACTGCTATGCAATTAGTGAAGAAATTTGGTTGGCGATTCGTCCCCTAGTGGCAGGGGGGATAATTTACTATAGAATTTCCAATAAAATGGCTGACTTTTTTTTATATTGATTCAAGGTAATTGTCTTACTTATTTTGTGCCAAATTAAGCACAATAGATATCAGAGTGTTGGGTCAGTAAAATGGTTATTCCTGTATATAGAGTGAATGAGGGAGAGGCTCTGTGATTGGATTTACCAATCACGTGATAGCCCAGAGTTTTGGCGCAATATCCAAAAAGTAGTCAGACAGAATACACCCGCGGTGCCACGAGGCAACGAATTCAGGGGCTCCAGGAAACCACCCTAATAACTTTTCTCCAACGCGCCGGTAAGTCCCTTAAACTCAACTTTATATACAGGAAGGACTTTATATTGTTGTTTGTGTTTTATGCCTAGCAAATAAATTGTTTGAATTAAAGGATATATTAATTCCTTTCTTGTTGTTGTTAGTCTTAGAATTGAATGTTATACTAACACAATAAGAGTATATCACCAGGTATAAAATGTAGTGTAAGAAGTGAAATATACTTGGGCGATCATTGAATAAAATAGACTTTCTAAATTACAAATAGGGATATCCATAAATAGGGATATCCATAGACGTTAGGATCCATTGAGTTTTAAACAATTATTTATAATTTTGAAATTAAAGGACCATTCCTTTAAAAATCAGTCCATCCGTTCAGCAAAGGTAGAACCTTCAAAATAATCTATGATTATTTATATAACACACACACACACACACACACATCTGTCACTTAAAGAAGATCGCGAAACAACCGTCTGCATTGCTACTGAGGCAGACTACTTTTATAGTCTATCTCATTTGCATATGATACTTGTTGTACCGGCCGTTCCTACAGTGGAGAATATACACCAGTTCTCACTATAAATAGTGAGACACCGAGTGAAAAGGTTGTACTGTTACCATACTGTTACTGTTTAGCGGCAAGCTAGCCGTTCTTGTACCTTATTGTAAATACACTTGTCTCTTTTTACCCTACCTCGACTTGACTTCTTTTTTTACTGTTGAACTAACATCACAACAATACTACACCTCCCTGAACTGAAATGGCTTCATGCCCTTCGTAGATCTGTGACTCGGAATTCTAGACAGGTTTTCAGGGAGAGTATCATGACTTCTTTTGACAGGAGACCTACGTCTAAGTTCATTTTTTTCTGATTCGTCAGATATTCTAACACTCTCATCCATTGATTCTTCATTTTCATCATTGGATTCACAAGCCCCATTTCCCCCCACCCTCCGATTCCATTTCTATTTCGTCGGGTTCTATTCGAATTCTCAGCATTTGACTCTTGGGGGTGTTTTTATACCATACCCCTTCATTATATATATATATATATATATATATATATATATATATATATATATATATAGTGATGTGAAGGCAGTCAATCTCGGGAACATACATTTATCTGTAGGTACAGTTAACCGTCTGCCTTGCTACTGGGGCAGACTACTTTTATAATCTATCTCATTTGCATATGATATTACACCTCCTTGAACAGAAATGGCTCTTCGTAGATCTGACTTCTGAAATTTTCTCGGAAATCCAGACAGGCTTTCATGGAGAGTATCATGACTTTTTCTGACATGAGACTGTTATAACAGAGATAGATATCTCTTATGATTCACAAACTTTACTTCACAAAATATCCACTCGCTAACAAAACAAATTAAAACACAAGTCGGAGACAACAACCGGAAGTGAACCCAATGGTACCCTATCACGAAGTGACCAATTTAACACAGTTCTGCGCGTGGGCTCGGATTGAGTTACGCTCGAAAGGAATTCGAAAACAACAAAAAATAATATTGTAAACGGAATCCGGATTTTCAGTCAATAAAAAATCCTCCCGCTAAAACGCTCAAAAGCAATTCTGGAGCCTATCTCATTAGTATATGAGGCTGGCATTTTGAGGACCAAACCAGTTGACCGGAGGGCTCCAAGCCATGAATGTCGCGGCCGGCAGATAAAAGAGACCGTCGAAGCCATACCAACGCACACCCGCGTCAACCCCAACCATCTCAACCTTGCTTCACCCCTACACCGCGACCATCGTCTGATATTCTAACACTCTCATCCATTGATTCTTCAGTTTCATCATTGGATTCACAAGCCCTATTCCCCACCTCCGATTCCATTTCTATTTCATTGGGTTCTATTCGACTTCTAAATTGATCCTCATGAGCAAGTATATTTTGCTTGTTTTTCAATAATATTGCTGTGTTGTGTCCTTTTTGTAATATGTAATTCGCCTTCTCAACATTCGGCTCTTTACTTTTTGATACCATACCCTTTCATTCGTTGCAAATGACATGGTTATAATACGGTTATAATCTGTCAACCCATTAGTGCGGGAATGCGGAATTGTTCGATAGCTCAATAATAATTTCGGTAGGTAAGTCTCTATATTATTATTATTACTATTATTATTTTTATTACTATTATTATTATTTTTATTATTATTATATGGGGAAAATGCTCTTAGTCCCATTTTCAAAGTCAGCACCATTCTTTCTGCGATTCCATTCAATTGCGGGTGGTAGGGTGGCGTTTTATAAGGGATACATCCAATATGCTTCAGCCACGAGCACAAATTTTCGTTGCAAAATTCTGAGGCATTATCAGAAACTAACGTCCGAGGAATGCCATTCCTTACGAATACTACTCTTAATATCTGCTATATAGTGGTGACTTTTCTGTCAACAAGCTTAATCATTTCGGGCCATCCTGAAAATGAGTCCACTAAAATTAAAAATAGTCCTATTCCTTTAATATGAGCATGATCCATGTGTACCCGACTTTTTTTTTAATACTTTTACTTTTATCTCATTTGCATACGATACTACATAAGAAATAAAAAGGGGGTTTTACTTATTTACAAAAGATGGAAGAACAAGAAATATTTTGTACGGAGGAAATCAGAAACTGTCTTTATTTAAAACTCTTCTGCTTGTATATTTATATCAGTGATATATTCGGGTAAGGGATATATTAGTAAAAGTTGTAGGGAGGTATACTCGCAGGTAAGCATGAAGATGGTGCGTCGGAGTAGTAGTAACAATAGTAGGCGTCAGAGTAGTCGGCATAGTAATAGTGGTAGGTGTTGTAGTAGGCGTAGCACTACTAGTAGGCGTTTGTACCTCTACAGTGTTAAGTATTTATGGTGGACACTAACCAATCAGATTACTGTGAAGGGGTAGGGGGTACCTAGGTATATGCATATTCATTTATGGGAATTAAAACTGTAAAAGAATTAACTCCCACTTGTGGGAGGAATTACCGCAACTTTCAAGTTCGGACACTGAATGAAAAGACAAGACAAGACAAATATCTTTAACAACAAATTTAATATGTATAAACAAAAAAAAGGGAAAGATAGATTTAAGGATAGTTTTTGCAAATTTTGGTGTGATTTGCGGAGAACTTAACTCAGAGTCCGGTTAACAAAGTTCTTTGAAGTGAAGAATGACCCGCCAACCTATCGGCAGAGGCGGGTTGAAATTTCGTATGTTTTGTTGGTGATGAATTTTAGAGGTTGATTTTAGGGAAGCTGTCTTTGAGTTGCAAACCCTAATTGAGTTGAGATGATTTCTGTAGTATAATTCTTTCAAGTTGAATTTGTCGAATTTCAAGGTTTGCTCCTGGAAGCGAGTGGCAACTTATTTACCAATTCAGTCTGAGGGAGTTAACTCATTCAGGTCCTTACAGGTTTAAGCCGAACCGACCACTGACTGTTTTCTCGTTAACAGTGGGGATCGATGACGTAGCAGAAGGGCACTGGAATCTGGCGCCTTAGAGTCCCAAGGCTTTCGGGTTAAGAAATGGGACATATCTTTAATAGACACGTCATCTTTAATCAAGTTTTTATTGTGATTTTTAAAGGAAATTTTCATATACGTTTAAATTCGCGTTTTCTTTTTTTGACATATACTTTAGTCATTTTTTATTTGATTTTTAAAGGAAATTTTCATACATTAAATCAATCAGGTTCATATTTCCGTTTAAAGCCCCACCCCCGTTTTTTTTCTTTTTTATGTGACAGTCTGTTTGATCATACCTTGTATGTAACAACTATTTCAGCTGTGAGGTAAGGTCAGTCAGTACTACTTAATTTCTAATGATTTCACATGTATACATTTCTTTTTTCTACTGAACAATAAGTTGGCAAATTCCTTTAT
The DNA here is from genome assembly GCA_023376005.1 of Doryteuthis pealeii. NCBI lineage: Eukaryota > Metazoa > Mollusca > Cephalopoda > Myopsida > Loliginidae > Doryteuthis > Doryteuthis pealeii. The sequence continues at coordinate 58,095,816 of CM042147.1, read as the reverse complement.
CAATACAAATAAATAACTCCTTTAAGTGAGGAAAGTCATTTAAACAGTGGATGGAAGGAGCGAACATAGTGATATATATATAAGTGTTCAAAGTCCAGCGAAATGGGGTGAAGAGGCAGACGAAGTCTTTGACTGAGAAAAGTGAATGGAAGGGACGTAGCAGATGATACAAAAAGGGGACAAGAAAACTTAGTAGTCTTCCTACCTGTTCTCAGAGGGGGGTGCACGGAGAGAGAGGCTGGATCACGTCTGGAAGATGGGACGAGCTCGGAGGAAAAGAATTAAAAATCCCGCAATTCCACGGGAATGCCGGGTAAGGGAAATATTTTTCTTCCGGTGGAAGGTATCACTAGGAGCAGCGCAGGGGTCGAGAAGGGAAATGATGGTGCAAGGGGCGCAACTCTTCTAGGATCATCTTAAGCAAACCGTGACATTTCTATTTATTTTTTGTTTATTACTGAGAGATTATTTTATCGGGATTAGCGCCGTGAAGCACCAATACCAACATGGGGGATATCTTCTAACTCCAGAGTACGGGTAAATTCGCTTTGTAAATATACGGGGGAAAATCTCCTAGTTCCGATATACAAGCGAATAAACCTTCCAGTACAAAGGGAAGATAATTTCAAGGGGGCGGGAAAAATACGCAAATTCAAATCGGATGCTGAATGAAAGAAAAACACGATAACAAGTACTAAGGTTCAACAATTTTAATGTAACAAACAAGATAGGTAGAAGAAAGAAGAAGGAATAAATGTCATTTGATAGAGGGTGGCGTAGTAACTAATAGATAGATAGAGAAAGAGATCTAGTTGTAAGAGTTTGCAAAAAACGATGGTTTTGCGGGGAACTTATCTGTGTGAGCCCGGTAACAAGTGTTCATTTTTGTCGTAAGTTCTTTGAATGTAGATTTCGTAGTTGAATGTCGAGAGTTCTTTGAATGTAGATTTCGTAGTTGAATGTCGAGAGTTCTTTGAATGTAGATTTCGTGTTACAATAAGGTAGCGTATGCTACAAATTTCCTTATTGTTCTTGGTTGTTGAATTTCGAGTGAGTGCCGGCTTGTCCTTTTTTCATACTTGAGGGAGTTATACTCTAATTCCTCAAGGCGTGGTTGATTTTATCGACCTGTGAGGTAGCATTGCTACAAAGATCCTCACAGGTGGCCGTCTGCTGCGACACTGAAGTTTCAAAGGCGAAATTTCTCCCTTGCCCCAATCCGTGACGTCACATTTCTCTGTAAGCTTGGCCCTTCCTTTTTTTCAAGCCTACGTGTTGAAGGAACAAATATAGTGGGGGTTGTTCGCTTGGGTCAAATTCTGGGACGAAGCAGCAACCGTGACGTCATGGGCTTTTCTGAAGATTCTTCATATTTTTAATTTTAATTTTAATTTTAACAACATAAATTTTGATAATTTTGCTTGTATATAAAATGTTATTTGGAAACATTCATCAAGAGAAACAGTCAACAAAATGTAGAACAATGCAAAGTGCAGCAAAGAAGACAAGCTCTGCTGTTGCATTTAGCAGGACCAGAAGAGGAAAACATATTTGCGATGCTAACGGACATGGGAAATTGCCAATATTATGACATGGATGTAATTGCACTTAAAAATAATTATTACCACATGGGCATATTTCCAATTTGAAAATTTAATAAGAAAAAAGGAAGTTTACGTTGGAGTTATTGCCCTTTATGAAAATGTTGGCTACTACTGAAAGTTTTCTTCTGGGTCTGGGACAATTCAAAGGTTTCCTGTTAATAGTTTTCTTGGAGGTCTGTGATTGGTCAATTCGAAGTGGCTGCTGCTGATTCCGAAGTAGAAAGAAAGGCAGAGGTTTATAAGCCTCTACAAGCACATTTTTCTTTAGTCTTACTAAATAGTAATTATTGAGAATTCTGGGGTATGGGGGTTATCGTCCTTTTGTCTGCGAGCCTGTTTCAAACCAACCAATCATGAGCCAGCATACTTTTGCGGCAAAGCCGAATAAGCAAACTCATGCCTCTTCTGATTCAACCCTCATCGGAGACAAACCTAAATTAGGGTCGCTCCTATACTTTAACAGACAACCAGAATCGGAGTCGGACACAAACAGAAGTCCATCATATCCGAACTTATCAGAAGGCCGTAGCAAAGAGCTCCGTTAATACCCCATATCTCAGGATACACCAGTTAAGTGACAAATATTATTATTTGCGCAAACGAAACTAAAGTTTGCAATTTGTTATTCTGTAATACAGTCTTTTATTCATATTCTAGTTCTTCGTTTTATTTCTTTGACTCTTAACCTGTCTGCCACACTCGTGGTTAACTCCACTACAAACCTAGGAGTACTGCCGCTAGTGTTCTTTTCTTTATATAATAGGTAGTTACCAACACCTAGGGTAATAGTTGATTATCTTGTTAATTAGTGACAAGTTAATGGAATTGCTTTGTGAGCCTTTGGTTTCTTCTAGTAGAAGAAAAGGCTGAGGTTTTGTATCTTTTTTTGTGTGTGTATTCATTTAGCCTCTGAGAGGAGATGATAGGCATGTAGTGTTTATTTATTGAAGATAATTAGGATAAAGCCCTAATAAAGACTTTAAAAGTTTATTTGAAGAAAAAAGGAGACATTTGCCATGATAAGGACTCATTGGTTAGAAAGACAAAATAAAAAGATAAATTTGTTTTTGGTGAGAACTACTTGGTAAGAATTAACTTTTTCTATCTAATTCTTACCAAGGAGTTCTTGTTGCGGGGCCGATAAGGATGTCGACCCCACAGACGTTTGAATAAGTGAAACGACTGGAGACAATGAAAGGAACAAAGGCAGAGGATTTGGATGGCAAAAAGTAACTCGGTGGTCAATTTATTTCGAGTATTGACAAGTATGTAAATCGGCTAGTTGAGGAGAGATTGGTCACTCAACGTTCGGTCAGTCTTCGGTCGATCTGGGTGGATATGTCGTCGGTTGTCGGATAGGCAGCTGGAATCCGGAATCGGGATAGCAATGCGTCTACGGTTTCGGTTGACGTCGTGGTCGGTCGATAACGGTTTCGGTTGACGTCGTGGTCGGTCGGTAACGGTCTCGGCTAACGTCTATGGGGTCGACATTCTTATCGGCCCCGCAACATTCTCACCAAAAGCAAATTTATCTTTTTATTTTGTCTTTCTAACCAATGAGTCCTTATCATGGCAAATGTCTCCTTTTTTCTTCAAATAAACTTTTAAATTGGTTTGGTTTGGTTTGTTTTGTTTTACGGCATATCAACCTCAGTGGGTCATTTAATGCCGATAAAGTTTTGAAATAAATCAATTCTTAATGGATAATACAATTTTTTTATAAGTACATTGTTCTATTTAACCCATAGATGGGACCCTAACATGTACTACCACTCCGGGTCAGAGTGGACCAGGGGAGCAATGGTGATGAATGGGGTGCTCCACATTCCCCAAACCTCCAAAACTGGAACCTCACCATCAGATAGAGTTTAACGTCATTCCCAGGACATGTAGACCCACAGCCACCGCCTTCTAGCACCCATATGATAAAAAGGGGTTGGGGTTTGCCATAAGGGCAATAGGGTTGGAAAAATTATATAGGTGCTAGGGCTTGACGTGACCAGCCGATTGATCGGAGAGGGCCTCTCCGACCGCCCGTCTAGCCCAAGATAGGGCCAAAGTGGAGTATTGCAAGTCATGAACTGCTCATCCACCTGGGCTCTATCCTTAAGCATCACGGGTCGCCACCCACGGCCAACAGGTGGCTCCATTGGGGGAGTCTTACCCTCTGCAGAGGTGCAGTCAGTGCATTCTAACGCCCCATCCGACAGGGCGGTAAACTTTTAAAGTTTAATGAAATGACAAAGGTTAACGGACAATAGAAAGTGTAGTCATAAATCTATAGAAAAGCAATCTATACAGTCAGAGAGTCTGTTCAGTAAAGGGTGGTGTTTAGTCGGTGGTCACAATTGTACAGTTGTAGAAAGAAAGAGAAGTTGAATACTCAGAACATTGTCATACTTGTTTTATGTTGCTGTGGTATGAAGGTCAACGTTGGGGTGTGGCTTTTATGTTGTCATAATTGTTGAATGGATAAGTGTTCATTTTTGTTGTACAAGTGGTGTGGATGGGTGTTCTCTTCTTGGGCCACATGCAGATAGACCCACAATGAGATTAGTGTTTTTAAAAAAAGAGAGAAAATAAAAAAGCATGTAAAAAAAAAATATAAATATCTATCTATACATATATAAAAGGCAGTTGTATTTATGTATGTCCGGAGGAAACTACGAAAATAAAACAATTAATGACAAAGTAAATATAGATATACATTCACTATCACCAGGTCTTGCTTTCTGAATAAAAATAATGAAGATTTGATTTATATTTGTGAAGATAATTAAAAAATAAAATTTAAATGATAACAAAGTAGAATGTTTTTTGCAATTCAATATTGTAAATAGTAGACATTAATTTTTGTAGAGAAGCTGGATCAACGCAAGCTCTTCTTAACATGGGGATTTTGATGGGGCATCCTGCAAGAATCCAACTCACGATTCAGTTATAATGGACCTGCGAGACTAATTCTTTTTAAAATCCTCCTCTACCTAGAATACGCCGGGTAGCCGCTTCTAGTCTAGAATACAGGAATTTAGACTGAAAAAAAAAATAACATAGATTTGTGTTTTAACTTCAAATGAATTTAAAAAATATTTCAGTAGGTTTAAAAAGTTCTTTTAATCAATTATTTGATGGATTCAGATTTCTTAATATAATCATTGATTTTATCCTCCAAATTTTTGTTAGTCTACAAGTGAAAATACAAAAATGTCTTAGCTTTTTTTTTTTTCTTTTTTCAACTTTCCAAAATAATGTTGGTTTTACTTTACGAAATGTGAATATGAGGAATTCCTTGTCCTAAATATCCAGAGGGAATTTGTTTTTGAATTATTGCACATAATTCTGACTTATTTCTTCACTTATTTTACTGCTATTTTTATAACCTGACTTAAAGTCGATTCTTCGGTCGTTAAACTGCGTGGGATCATCACATGCGAAAAATACTCCAAGCAATTTGAATGTCATGGATATTTTGGATAATGTTAAGATTTTTTATAAGTTCATATTTCTATAAATAGATATATTTGATGTGACATCAGCAGGAGCTCAGACTCCGCCCACTTCTGCCCAAGGTTTGTTCCCGCTTTTTTCAACCGTTGTAAAATTAATTAGTTCGTAATAAATCATTGTTGAATTTACCTCATGTGTTAACGTCTCCTGACATCCTCTTTTTTACCTTGTGTGTCCATCTCCTCACCTCAACTTTTACCTATTGTAAATTCTGTTATTTCACGCATTATTTCCACTATGCAACACTGCTGAATATCCAACCTCAACAGATAACTTTTCTAAATTCTGTTATTTCACGCATTATTTCCACTATGCAACACTGCTGAATATCCAACCTCAGCAGATAACTTTTCTAATTTTTGTTGGCCAGTCCTAATGTGAAAATACCAACAAAAAGGGGGTATGTCTAGTTTGGTTCCAGTGATGTTGTAAAAAGGCTGAAAAATGATGGAAAGGTTTACTGGAGGAAAAAACACTTAAATTTATGAGGGAAAATACTTGGTACTCGTACAAAAGATAATTTTGACATTATTGGTGTAATTAGTTGAAAGATTGGAAAGAGAGAAAAATACCAAACAAACACACACACACACACACACACACACACACACACACAACATATATATATATATATATATATATAGGTATCGGCAAAAATTGCAAAGGGAGATAATTTTTTCTTTTTTTTTTCTTGATTTTAAAACAATTACCAAAAATCAGGGAATTGTCCAATTTTAATGAAATTTTCACCAAATTATTTTCCCACGACTTCATTTTATAACGATTAGTTTATTTTATGGAAGAAACTTGAAAAAATACTTTTTCTATCAATTCAGAATGTGTGTGACCTTTCACCATTTGAAGAAAAAAAATCCCGGTCCCTAATTTTTACATTTCTTTAAAGATCATATCCTGAAGAATATATAGAAAATAAAAAATAAAAAAATATAAATTCAATAACCTAAAAAAGTAATTTTAAAATTTAAAAGTTATTTTTCTTAAAACTCAAAAAATAATAATGTAGTAAGTTTTTTTTTTTCGTAGTATTAAAAAATATATTTTTCTTTAAATTGATAAAAAAAAACTTATTTATTCTAAGTTAAACTGAGTTTTTTACTACCTTAAAAATTTCAAGGTCAATTTTACATGTCGGATACTATTATGCACTAACTAGAAATTTTGACCAAAGATAGCCCAGAATTTTATCTTTGAAAAAAATCTAAGTTTAAAAAACTCGGTATACCCTGCTGCATATTTTAAATGAATTAAAAAGATTTTTTTAAATCGTCAATTTTAAGTATGGAAGCCTAAAAGAGGCAAATTATCTCCCTTTCTGACCACGGTCTTTACAGTGTGATTTGTGAACGAATTCAACGCATTTCACAAGTTATTATAATTCGTTCATTGAAGGAAGACTTTATTTCAAAAAGTACATTGTTCTTTTCTTTTTCTTTTTTTTTTCTTTTTTAACATTCCTTTCAAAAATAGTAAACTTGAAATGAATACCTAATCTAATTAAAAGAAAGAATTTAAAATTATTGAACACTGAAATTAAACTGAATGTTCTTAAAATATATATTTTACACGAGTATTTTTATTCTAAATATTGTTAGACTAACACTAACTAGTAAACATTTTTGTAATCATATTAAAAAAACACAAATAATACACTTAAAGTTTAGTTAGACACGTGAAATTTTGGCAGTTTTCATATGTAAATTTTTAATTCATGTTAACAGGAAATTATTGGCAAATGAATTCTCTTTTTGTTTATGAAATTATTCGCTATTGAATTTTTTAATTAAAATAAGTTTATAGTAAAATTTACATGGCGAATAATTTAATTTCTTTTTTTTGGGGGGGGGGTAAAGTTTCCTAATTTTGTTTATTCTGTAATTGGTCAGTGTCTGGAGTTTTTTTCCGGTGCTAAAACCATAATTTTTATTTGGAATACTAAATAAATATCAATTTACAATTTTAATTTAGGCCGTATTTTTTTAAAGTTAAAACGTTTTCGGGTTAAATTAAACTCAACGGACCTAAATTCAACCGCCGAAAGAAAAAAAATACCAAAAATCAGGGAATTAAATTTAATGAAATTTTCAGTGTTTGTATATTTAATGAATAAAAGATATTATGGACCAGTTATTTTATTTAAGAACTTTTACAGTTTTTTTTAAGTCTGTTAACTTGGAATCACGTATCTTTGAGGCGTAAAACAGATTCTGAAAATACGTGATTCCAAGTTAACTGGCCTGAAAAATGTAAAAGTTTTTAAATGAAATAACTAATGCATTATTGTATACTATGTGGGGTGGTGGAGCGTGAAAAAAAACCGACAAATACTCCGCACTTTTAATTTAAAGTAAAGATTTATTTAAAATATAAGATCTTACTACTTAATAGGCATGTACATTTTCTCGCTGGCTCTAAAAAAGGGTGATCACAATATTTTACTTTGAAATACCCGGATTTGACATCCGGGTATTTCATACATACGAGATAGAATTATGTCACTATAAATAATAAGGCTTCCATCTTTAATATTTTCTATCGTATTAAAAAAAGAAGAGTTCTCATCTCTTAAAATACGCGGTTATCCCTTACACCCTCAAGAAAGTCGATATATATATATATATATATATATATATATATATATATATATATATACTGTTGGCATCCTTCCGTCCGTTAAAGACGATGGCGTAGTGTCATTTTCAACTGCATCTGCGTGAGTGGCTGAACAGGCAATTTCTCTCTTCCTTCTGGCTCTCTTTTCTGTGACGGCTACTTTTCTTTCTTTTCACTCCTTTTCGTCCTTGTCTGACAAAGAGGCCGCCAGGGCCGCTCGGTTTTTCTGCACCAACCTCCCATGTGTTGGTGTTGATGTGGCATGTCCTTTATATCCTTCCTGCAGACATCTTTAAAGTGTTGGCGTGATATATTATACCGAATAGAATCAGAGATTATCTGGTTGAATTTACCCTTGGAGGAATAAATTTAAAATAATAGATAGAGAAGAACATTGGAAAAGAAATATGCTAGGCTATAGTACAAGGTACGCCTGAAGAAGTCCCGGAGGGTACAACGGCTAACACGTTGTGTTTTTTGTATATCACAATAAAGATGAGGACAGCAGTCTGAAAAATCAAAAATAATATAAAACCAGAAATAATGGAAAACTATACACTAGAGGTATTTTCTCCATCTTTTCTCTTTGCATGGAATCAAATGCCTTGAATAAATCTACAAACAAGAGTGTTGCCTTGAGATTCTTTATATGTACTCCTTTAACTGTTTCATGTATAGTCATAATCCGGTCTGAAGGCTCATGGGAGTTTATTTTGTATTCTTTTTACTTTAATTTATCTTAATCCCACAGGGACAGTGTAAAATCAAAAACACTGTGTATGTTATGTAAATTGTTTTGAAATCTGAGTTTTATAAAAATTCAATTGAACACGACTCGGAAAATATCTAAATTAGGCGTAAATTCGCCTGACGCCGTCACGCTAAACATAGCATAAATTAGGACAGGTGGTCGGGATGATGAAAGATCAAAATACCTAATAAATAGCCTTTCAAAATAAAAACTTTTTTTTTATTTGCGTCTAACCAAAAATGTTCGTTTTCGCTAATAAAAAAGAAATGTCCTCGCATACCAAACACTGACTTATCTCCCTTATTAAGAAAAAAGAAAACAAGAAATAAAATGATTTAAAATGGGGAAAATTACATAGGAAATGAATTACGTGAAAATGACACGAAAATAACGTTTTGTTTTTATCTAGATATTAAAAACTGAAGCATACTTTTTATTTCTAACAAAGGAAACAAATCCTTATTAGTGATACTTTGTTTTTTGTTTTTTTGTTGTTTTTTCTATTGTTTATACATCTTTTTCACAGACATTCGATAATTTGTTTTTTCATTTCCAACATCTTCGGATCTAAAAATGTTATTATTGGTGGTTAATAACTTTAACTTGAATATCTCGGCAAAGATCAAACAAATCTAGTATGGTCGTTCTGATTTATTTTAAGTCTATGCTCAGCTAAATTCGTTGGCTGGTTATTACACAAGTAATATATGAACATGTCATCTTTTTGTAGGTAGACCCATGTCATTCGACAAGGTTAAAAATGAGTAGTGTCTTGGCTTATTCCTATTCCTTCCAAAAATCGAATTTATAACAAGCGAAGATGCTGTCCAGAAACGGCAAGCACTACTCATTTTTAACCTGTCGATGACTGGGTTCTACCTAAAAAGATGACATGTTCATATTATTACTTGTGTAATCACAGCAACGATTTAGCTGAGCATAGACTTAAAAAAATAAATCAGAACGACCATACTAGATTTGTTTGATCTTTGCCGGATATTAGTTTAAGTTATTAACCACCAATAATAACATTTTTAGATCGCGAAGATGTTTGGAAATGAAAAAACAATTATCGAATGTCTGTGAAAAAGAATGTATAAACAATAAGAAAAAACACAAAAAAACAAAACAAAGTATCACTAATAGGATTTGTTTCCTTTGTTAGAAATAAAAGTATGCTTCAGTTTTTTAATTCTAGATAAAAAAAAACGTTTATTTTCGTGTCATTTTCACGTAATTCATTTCCTATGTATTTTCGGCCCATTTAATTCATTTTATTTCTTGTTTTCTTTTTTCTTAAAAGGGAGATTAAGTCAGGTTTGGTCAATGCGAGGACATTTTCTTTTTTATTAGCGAAAACGAACATTTTTTGTTAGACGCAATAAAAAAAAGTTTTTATTTTGAAAGGCTATTTTATTAGGTATTTTGGATCTTTCATCATCGCCGCACCTGTCCTAATTTATGCTATGTTTTAGCGTGACGGCGTCAGGCGAATTTACGGCCTAATTTAGATATTTTCCGAAGTCGTGTTCAATTGATTTTTATAAAAACTCAGATTTCAAAACAATTTAATAACATACACAGTGTTTTTGATTTTTACACTGTCCTGTGGGGATTAAGGAATAAAATTAAAGTAAAGAATACAAAATAAACTCCATGAGCCTTCAGACCGGATTATGACTATACATGAAACAGTAAAGGAGTACATATAAGAATTCTCAAGGAACACTTCTTGTTTGTAGATTTATTCAAGGCATTTGATTCCATGCAAAGAGAAAAGATGGAGAAAATACCTCTAGTGGTCATACGTTTCGCTTATTTTCTGTTTATATTATTTTGATTTTTCAGACTGCTGTCCTCATCTTTATTGTGATATACAAAAACACGAACGTGTTAGCCGTTGTAACCCTCCGGCTTCCTTCAGGCGTACTTGTACTATAGCCTACATATTTCTTTTCATGTTCTTCCTCTATCTATTATTTTAAATTTTATCCTCCAATGGGTAAATTCAACAGATAATCTCTGATTCTATTCGGTATAATATATCACGCCATACACTTTAAAGATGTCTGCAGGAAAGGATATAAAGACATGCCACATTCAACACCAACACATGGGAGGGGTTGGTGAGAAAACGCGAGCGGCCTGGGCGCTCTTTGTCAGACAAGGGACGAAAAGGAGTGGAAAAAGAAAGAAAAGTAGGCGTCACAGAAAAGAGAGCCAGAAGGAGGAGAGAAATTGCCTGTTCAGCATGCATCGCAGATGTCAGTTGAAATGGGACACTAAGCATCGTCTTTTTTAACGACGGAAGGATGCAACAGTAATATATATATATAATATATATATATATATATATATATATATATCGACTTTCTTGAGGCGTGGTAAGGGATAACCGCGTATTTTAAGAGATGAGAACTCTTCTTTTTTAATACGATAGAAAATATTAAAGATGGAAGCCTTTATTATTTATAGTGACATAATTCTATCTCGTATGTATGAATACCCGGATGTCAAATTCCGGGTATTTCAAAGTAAAATATTGTGATCACTTTTTTTAGAGCCAGCCGAGAAAATTGTACATGCCTATTAAGTAGTAAGATCTTATATTTTAAATAATCTTTACTTTAATTAAAAGTGCGGAGTATTTTGTCGTTTTTTTTCACGCTCCACCACCCCACATAGTATACAATAATGCATTAGTTATTTCATTTAAAAACTTTTACATTTTTCAGGCCAGTTAACTTGGAATCACGTATCTTTCAGAATTGTTTTACGCTCAAAGATACGTGATTCCAAGTTAACAGACTTAAAAAAAACTGTAAAAGTTTCTTAAATAAAATAACTGGTCCAATATCTTTTATTCATTAAATATACAACACTGAAAATTTCATTAAATTAATTCCTGATTTTTGTATTTTTTTTCTTTCGGCGGTTGAATTTAGGTCCGTTGAGTTTAATTTAACCCGAAAACGTTTTAACTTTAAAAAAATTACGGCCTAAATTAAAATTGTAAATTGATATTTATTTAGTATTCCAAATAAAAATTATGGTTTTAGCACCGGAAAAAAACTCCAGACACTGACCAATTACAGAATAAACAATATTAGGAAACTTTACCCCCCCAAAAAAAGAAATTAAAATTATTCGCCATGTAAATTTTACTATAAACTTATTTTAATTAAAAAATTCAATAGCGAATAATTTCATAAACAAAAAGAGAATTCATTTGCCAATAATTCCTGTTAACATGAATTAAATTTACATATGAAAACTGCCAAAATTTCACGTGTCTAACTAAACTTTAAGTGTATTTTTTGTGTTTTTTTTAATTGATTACAAAAATGTTTACTAGTTAGTGTTAGTCTAACAATATTTAGAATAAAAATACTCGTGTAAAATATATTTTGAACATTCAGTTTAATTTCAGTGTTCAATAATTTAAAATTCTTTCTTTTAATTAGATTAGGTATTCATTTTCAAGTTTAATATTTTTGAAAGGAATGTAAAAAAAAAAAAAAAAAAAAAAAAAAAGAAAGAAGAACAATGTACTTTTGAAATAAACTCTTCCTTCAATGAATGAATAATAATAACTTGTAAAATGCGTTGAATTCGTTCACAAATAACACTGTAAAGACCGTGGTCAGAAAGGGAGATAATTTGCCTCTTTTAGGCTTCCATACTTAAAAATTGACGATTAAAAAAATCTTTTAAATTCTTTTAAAATATGCGGCAGGTATACCGAGTTTTTTTTAACTTAGATTTTTTCAAAGATAAAATTCTGGGCTATCTTTGGTTAACATTTCTAGTTAGTCCATAATAGTATCCGACATGTAAAATTGACCTTGAAATTTTAAGGTAGTAAAAAACTCAGTTTAACTTAGAATAAATAAGTTTTTTTTATCAATTTAAAGAAAATATATTTTTTAATACTACGAAAAAAAACTTACTACATTATTTATTTTTTGAGTTTTAGAAAATAACTTTTAAATTTTAAAATTACTTTTTTAGGTTATTGAATTTATATTTTTTTATTTTTTATTTTCTATATATTCTTCAGGATATGATCTTTAAAGAAATGTAAAAATTAGGACCGGGATTTTTTTTCTTCAAATGGTGAAAGGTCACAACATTCTGAATTGATAGAAAAAGTATTTTTCAAGTTTCTTCCATAAAATAAACTAATCGTTATAAATGAAGTCGTGGAAATAATTTGGTGAAAATTTCATTAAAATTGGACATTCCCTGATTTTTGTAATTGTTTTAAAATCAAGAAAAAAAAAAGAAAAAATTATCTCCTTTGCAATTTTTGCCGATACCTATATATATATATATATATATATGTGTGTGTGTGTGTGTGTGTGTGTGTGTGTGTGTGTGTTTGTTTGGTATTTTTCTCTCTTTCCAATCTTTCAACTAATTACACCAATAATGTCAAATTATTTTTGTACGAGTACCAAGTATTTTCCCTCATAAATTTAAGTGTTTTTTCCTCCAGTAAACCTTTCCATCATTTTTCAGCCTTTTTACAACATCACTGGAACCAAACTAGACATACCCCCTTTTTTGTTGGTATTTTTCACATTAGGACTGCCAACAAAAATTAGAAAAGTTATCTGCTGAGGTTGGATATTCAGCAGTGTTGCATAGTGGAAATAATGCGTGAAATAACAGAATTTAGAAAAGTTATCTGTTGAGGTTGGATATTCAGCAGTGTTGCATAGTGGAAATAATGCGTGAAATAACAGAATTTACAATAGGTAAAAGTTGAGGTGAGGAGATGGACACACAAGGTAAAAAAGAGGATGTCAGGAGACGTTAACACATGAGGTAAATTCAACAATGATTTATTACGAACTAATTAATTTTACAACGGTTGAAAAAAGCGGGAACAAACCTTGGGCAGAAGTGGGCGGAGTCTGAGCTCCTGCTGATGTCACATCAAATATATCTATTTATAGAAATATGAACTTATAAAAAATCTTAACATTATCCAAAATATCCATGACATTCAAATTGCTTGGAGTATTTTTCGCATGTGATGATCCCACGCAGTTTAACGACCGAAGAATCGACTTTAAGTCAGGTTATAAAAATAGCAGTAAAATAAGTGAAGAAATAAGTCAGAATTATGTGCAATAATTCAAAAACAAATTCCCTCTGGATATTTAGGACAAGGAATTCCTCATATTCACATTTCGTAAAGTAAAACCAACATTATTTTGGAAAGTTGAAAAAGAAAAAAAAAAGCTAAGACATTTTTGTATTTTCACTTGTAGACTAACAAAAATTTGGAGGATAAAATCAATGATTATAAGAATCTGAATCCATCAAATAATTGATTAAAAGAACTTTTTAACCTACTGAAATATTTTTTTTAAATCATTTGAAGTTAAAACACAAATCTATGTTATTTTTTTTTCAGTCTAAAATTCCTGTATTCTAGACTAGAAGCGGCTACCCGGCGTATTCTAGTAGAGAGGATTTTAAAAAGAATTAGTCTCGCAGGTCCATTATAACTGAATCGTGAGTTGGATTCTTGCAGGATGCCCCATCAAAATCCCCATGTTAAGAAGAGCTTGCGTTGATCCAGCTTCTCTACAAAAATTAATGTCTACTATTTACAATATTGAATTGCAAAAAACATTCTACTTTGTTATCATTTAAATTTTATTTTTTAATTATCTTCACAAATATAAATCAAATCTTCATTATTTTTATTCAGAAAGCAAGACCTGGTGATAGTGAATGTATATCTATATTTACTTTGTCATTAATTGTTTTATTTTCGTAGTTTCCTCCGGACATACATAAATACAACTGCCTTTTATATATGTATAGATAGATATTTATATTTTTTTTTTACATGCTTTTTTATTTTCTCTCTTTTTTTAAAAACACTAATCTCATTGTGGGTCTATCTGCATGTGGCCCAAGAAGAACACCATCCCCACCACTTGTACAACAAAATGAACACTTATCATTCAACAATTATGACAACATAAAAGCCACACCCAACGTTGACCTTCATACCACAGCAACATAAACAAGTATGACAATGTTCTGAGTATTCACTTCTCTTTCTTTTCTACAACTGTACAATTGTGACCACCGACTAAACACCACCCTTTACTGAACAGACTCTCTGACTGTATAGATTGCTTTTCTATAGATTTATGACTACACTTTCTATTGTCCGTTAACCTTTGTCATTTCATTAAACTTTAAAAGTTTACCGCCCTGTCGGATGGGGCGTTAGAATGCACTGACTGCACCTCTGCAGAGGGGTAAGACTCCCCCAATGGAGCCACCTGTTGGCCGTGGTGGCGACCCGTGATGCTTAAGGATAGAGCCCAGGTGGATGAGCAGTTCATGACTTGCAATACTCCACTTTGGCCCTATCTTGGGCTAGACGGGCGGTCGGAGAGGCCCTCTCCGATCAATCGGCTGGTCACGTCAAGCCCTAGCACCTATATAATTTTTTCCAACCCTATTGCCCTTATGGCAAACCCCAACCCCTTTTTATCATATGGGTGCTAGAAGGGCGGTGGCTGTGGGTCTACATGTCCTGGGAATGACGTTAAACTCTATCTGATGGTGAGGTTCCAGTTTTGGAGGTTTGGGGAATGTGGAGCACCCCATTCATCACCACCATTGCTCCCCTGGTCCACTCTGACCGGAGTGGTAGTACATGTTAGGGTCCCATCTATGGGTTAAATAGAACAATGTACTTATAAAAAAATTGTATTATCCATTAAGAATTGATTTATTTCAAAACTTTATCGGCATTAAATGACCCACTGAGGTTGATATGCCGTAAAACAAAACAAACCAAACCAAACCAATTTAAAAGTTTATTTGAAGAAAAAAGGAGACATTTGCCATGATAAGGACTCATTGGTTAGAAAGACAAAATAAAAAGATAAATTTGCTTTTGGTGAGAATGTTGCGGGGCCGATAAGAATGTCGACCCCATAGACGTTAGCCGAGACCGTTACCGACCGACCACGACGTCAACCGAAACCGTTATCGACCGACCACGACGTCAACCGAAACCGTAGACGCATTGCTATCCCGATTCCGGATTCCAGCTGCCTATCCGACAACCGACGACATATCCACCCAGATCGACCGAAGACTGACCGAACGTTGAGTGACCAATCTCTCCTCAACTAGCCGATTTACATACTTGTCAATACTCGAAATAAATTGACCACCGAGTTACTTTTTGCCATCCAAATCCTCTGCCTTTGTTCCTTTCATTGTCTCCAGTCGTTTCACTTATTCAAACGTCTGTGGGGTCGACATCCTTATCGGCCCCGCAACAAGACTCCTTGGTAAGAATTAGATAGAAAAGTTAATTCTTACCAAGTAGTTCTCACCAAAAACAAATTTATCTTTTTATTTTGTCTTTCTAACCAATGAGTCTTATCATGGCAAATGTCTCCTTTTTTTCAAATAAACTTTTAAGTCTTTATTAGGGCTTATCCTAATTATCTTCAATAATAAACACTACATGCCTATCATCTCCTCTCAGAGGCTAAAGAATACACACACAAAAAAGATACAAAACCTCAGCCTTTTCTTCTACTAGAAGAAACCAAAGGCTCACAAAGCAATTCCATTAACTTGTCACTAATTAACAAGATAATCAACTATTACCCTAGGTGTTGGTAACTACCTATTATATAAAGAAAAGAACACTAGCGGCAGTACTCCTAGGTTTGTAGTGGAGTTAACCACGAGTGTGGCAGACAGGTTAAGAGTCAAAGAAATAAAACGAAGAACTAGAATATGAATAAAAGACTGTATTACAGAATAACAAATTGCAAACTTTAGTTTCGTTTGCGCAAATAATAATATTTGTCACTTAACTGGTGTATCCTGAGATATGGGTATTAACGGAGCTCTTTGCTACGGCCTTCTGATAAGTTCGGATATGATGGACTTCTGTTTGTGTCCGACTCCGATTCTGGTTGTCTGTTAAAGTATAGGAGCGACCCTAATTTAGGTTTGTCTCCGATGAGGGTTGAATCAGAAGAGGCATGAGTTTGCTTATTCGGCTTTGCCGCAAAAGTATGCTGGCTCATGATTGGTTGGTTTGAAACAGGCTCGCAGACAAAAGGACGATAACCCCATACCCCAGAATTCTCAATAATTACTATTTAGTAAGACTAAAGAAAAATGTGCTTGTAGAGGCTTATAAACCTCTGCCTTTCTTTCTACTTCGGAATCAGCAGCAGCCACTTCGAATTGACCAATCACAGACCTCCAGAAAACTATTAACAGGAAACCTTTGAATTGTCCCAGACCAGAAGAAAACTTTCAGTAGTAGCCAACATTTTCATAAAGGGCAATAACTCCAACGTAAACTTCCTTTTTCTTATTAAATTTTCAAATTGGAAATATGCCATGTGGTAATAATTATTTTTAAGTGCAATTACATCCATGTCATAATATTGGCAATTTCCCATGTCCGTTAGCATCGCAAATATGTTTTCCTCTTCTGGTCCTGCTAAATGCAACAGCAGAGCTTGTCTTCTTTGCTGCACTTTGCATTGTTCTACATTTTGTTGACTGTTTCTCTTGATGAATGTTTCCAAATAACATTTTATATACAAGCAAAATTATCAAAATTTATGTTGTTAAAATTAAATTAAAATTAAAAATATGAAGAATCTTCAGAAAAGCCATGACGTCACGGTTGCTGCTTCGTCCCAGAATTTGACCCAAGCGAACAACCCCCACTATATTTGTTCCTTCAACAGTGGCTTGAAAAAAGGAAGGGCCAAGCTTACAGAGAAATGTGACGTCACGGATTGGGGCAAGGGAGAAATTTCGCCTTTGAAACTTCAGTGTCGCAGCAGACGGCCACCTGTGAGGATCTTTGTAGCAATGCTACCTCACAGGTCGATAAAATCAACCACGCCTTGAGGAATTAGAGTATAACTCCCTCAAGTATGAAAAAGGACAAGCCGGCACTCACTCGAAATTCAACAACCAAGAACAATAAGGAAATTTGTAGCATACGCTACCTTATTGTAACACGAAATCTACATTCAAGAACTCTCGACATTCAACTACGAAATCTACATTCAAAGAACTCTCGACATTCAACTACGAAATCTACATTCAAAGAACTTACGACAAAAATGAACACTTGTTACCGGGCTCACACAGATAAGTTCCCCGCAAAACCATCGTTTTTTGCAAACTCTTACAACTAATCTCTTTCTCTATCTATCTATTAGTTACTACGCCACCCTCTATCAAATGACATTTATTCCTTCTTCTTTCTTCTACCTATCTTGTTTGTTACATTAAAATTGTTGAACCTTAGTACTTGTTATCGTGTTTTTCTTTCATTCAGCATCCGATTTGAATTTGCGTATTTTTCCCGCCCCCTTGAAATTATCTTCCCTTTGTACTGGAAGGTTTATTCGCTTGTATATCGGAACTAGGAGATTTTCCCCCGTATATTTACAAAGCGAATTTACCCGTACTCTGGAGTTAGAAGATATCCCCCATGTTGGTATTGGTGCTTCACGGCGCTAATCCGATAAAATAATCTCTCAGTAATAAACAAAAATAAATAGAAATGTCACGGTTTGCTTAAGATGATCCTAGAAGAGTTGCGCCCCTTGCACCATCATTTCCCTTCTCGACCCCTGCGCTGCTCCTAGTGATACCTTCCACCGGAAGAAAATATTTCCCTTACCGGCATTCCCGTGGAATTGCGGGATTTTTAATTCTTTTCCTCCGAGCTCGTCCCATCTTCCAGACGTGATCCAGCCTCTCTCTCCGTGCACCCCTCTGAGAACAGGTAGGAAGACTACTAAGTTTTCTTGTCCCCTTTTTGTATCATCTGCTACGTCCCTTCCATTCACTTTTCTCAGTCAAAGACTTCGTCTGCCTCTTCACCCATTTCGCTGGACTTTGAACACTTATATATATATCACTATGTTCGCTCCTTCCATCCACTGTTTAAATGACTTTCCTCACTTAAAGGAGTTATTTATTTGTATTGATAAAGGAATTTGCCAACTTATTGTTCAGTAGAAAAAAGAAATGTATACATGTGAAATCATTAGAAATTAAGTAGTACTGACTGACCTTACCTCACAGCTGAAATAGTTGTTACATACAAGGTATGATCAAACAGACTGTCACATAAAAAAGAAAAAAAACGGGGGTGGGCTTTAAACGGAAATATGAACCTGATTGATTTAATGTATGAAAATTTCCTTTAAAAATCAAATAAAAAATGACTAAAGTATATGTCAAAAAAAGAAAACGCGAATTTAAACGTATATGAAAATTTCCTTTAAAAATCACAATAAAAACTTGATTAAAGATGACGTGTCTATTAAAGATATGTCCATTTCTTAACCCGAAAGCCTTGGACTCTAAGGCGCCAGATTCCAGTGCCCTTCTGCTACGTCATCGATCCCACTGTTAACGAGAAAACAGTCAGTGGTCGGTTCGGCTTAAACCTGTAAGGACCTGAATGAGTTAACTCCCTCAGACTGAATTGGTAAATAAGTTGCCACTCGCTTCCAGGAGCAAACCTTGAAATTCGACAAATTCAACTTGAAAGAATTATACTACAGAAATCATCTCAACTCAATTAGGGTTTGCAACTCAAAGACAGCTTCCCTAAAATCAACCTCTAAAATTCATCACCAACAAACATACGAAATTTCAACCCGCCTCTGCCGATAGGTTGGCGGGTCATTCTTCACTTCAAAGAACTTTGTTAACCGGACTCTGAGTTAAGTTCTCCGCAAATCACACCAAAATTTGCAAAAACTATCCTTAAATCTATCTTTCCCTTTTTTTTGTTTATACATATTAAATTTGTTGTTAAAGATATTTGTCTTGTCTTGTCTTTTCATTCAGTGTCCGAACTTGAAAGTTGCGGTAATTCCTCCACAAGTGGGAGTTAATTCTTTTACAGTTTTAATTCCCATAAATGAATATGCATATACCTAGGTACCCCCTACCCCTTCACAGTAATCTGATTGGTTAGTGTCCACCATAAATACTTAACACTGTAGAGGTACAAACGCCTACTAGTAGTGCTACGCCTACTACAACACCTACCACTATTACTATGCCGACTACTCTGACGCCTACTATTGTTACTACTACTCCGACGCACCATCTTCATGCTTACCTGCGAGTATACCTCCCTACAACTTTTACTAATATATCCCTTACCCGAATATATCACTGATATAAATATACAAGCAGAAGAGTTTTAAATAAAGACAGTTTCTGATTTCCTCCGTACAAAATATTTCTTGTTCTTCCATCTTTTGTAAATAAGTAAAACCCCTTTTTATTTCTTATGTAGTATCGTATGCAAATGAGATAAAAGTAAAAGTATTAAAAAAAAGTCGGGTACACATGGATCATGCTCATATTAAAGGAATAGGACTATTTTTAATTTTAGTGGACTCATTTTCAGGATGGCCCGAAATGATTAAGCTTGTTGACAGAAAAGTCACCACTATATAGCAGATATTAAGAGTAGTATTCGTAAGGAATGGCATTCCTCGGACGTTAGTTTCTGATAATGCCTCAGAATTTTGCAACGAAAATTTGTGCTCGTGGCTGAAGCATATTGGATGTATCCCTTATAAAACGCCACCCTACCACCCGCAATTGAATGGAATCGCAGAAAGAATGGTGCTGACTTTGAAAATGGGACTAAGAGCATTTTCCCCATATAATAATAATAAAAATAATAATAATAGTAATAAATAATAATAGTAATAATAATAATATAGAGACTTACCTACCGAAATTATTATTGAGCTATCGAACAATTCCGCATTCCCGCACTAATGGGTTGACAGATTATAACCGTATTATAACCATGTCATTTGCAACGAATGAAAGGGTATGGTATCAAAAAGTAAAGAGCCGAATGTTGAGAAGGCGAATTACATATTACAAAAAGGACACAACACAGCAATATTATTGAAAAACAAGCAAAATATACTTGCTCATGAGGATCAATTTAGAAGTCGAATAGAACCCAATGAAATAGAAATGGAATCGGAGGTGGGGAATAGGGCTTGTGAATCCAATGATGAAACTGAAGAATCAATGGATGAGAGTGTTAGAATATCAGACGATGGTCGCGGTGTAGGGGTGAAGCAAGGTTGAGATGGTTGGGGTTGACGCGGGTGTGCGTTGGTATGGCTTCGACGGTCTCTTTTATCTGCCGGCCGCGACATTCATGGCTTGGAGCCCTCCGGTCAACTGGTTTGGTCCTCAAAATGCCAGCCTCATATACTAATGAGATAGGCTCCAGAATTGCTTTTGAGCGTTTTAGCGGAGGATTTTTTATTGACTGAAAATCCGGATTCCGTTTACAATATTATTTTTTGTTGTTTTCGAATTCCTTTCGAGCGTAACTCAATCCGAGCCCACGCGCAGAACTGTGTTAAATTGGTCACTTCGTGATAGGGTACCATTGGGTTCACTTCCGGTTGTTGTCTCCGACTTGTGTTTTAATTTGTTTTGTTAGCGAGTGGATATTTTGTGAAGTAAAGTTTGTGAATCATAAGAGATATCTATCTCTGTTATAACAGTCTCATGTCAGAAAAAGTCATGATACTCTCCATGAAAGCCTGTCTGGATTTCCGAGAAAATTTCAGAAGTCAGATCTACGAAGAGCCATTTCTGTTCAAGGAGGTGTAATATCATATGCAAATGAGATAGATTATAAAAGTAGTCTGCCCCAGTAGCAAGGCAGACGGTTAACTGTACCTACAGATAAATGTATGTTCCCGAGATTGACTGCCTTCACATCACTATATATATATATATATATATATATATTATATATATATATATATATAATGAAGGGGTATGGTATAAAACACCCCCCAAGAGTCAAATGCTGAGAATTCGAATAGAACCCGACGAAATAGAAATGGAATCGGAGGGTGGGGGGAAATGGGGCTTGTGAATCCAATGATGAAAATGAAGAATCAATGGATGAGAGTGTTAGAATATCTGACGAATCAGAAAAAAATGAACTTAGACGTAGGTCTCCTGTCAAAAGAAGTCATGATACTCTCCCTGAAAACCTGTCTAGAATTCCGAGTCACAGATCTACGAAGGGCATGAAGCCATTTCAGTTCAGGGAGGTGTAGTATTGTTGTGATGTTAGTTCAACAGTAAAAAAGAAGTCAAGTCGAGGTAGGGTAAAAAGAGACAAGTGTATTTACAATAAGGTACAAGAACGGCTAGCTTGCCGCTAAACAGTAACAGTATGGTAACAGTACAACCTTTTCACTCGGTGTCTCACTATTTATAGTGAGAACTGGTGTATATTCTCCACTGTAGGAACGGCCGGTACAACAAGTATCATATGCAAATGAGATAGACTATAAAAGTAGTCTGCCTCAGTAGCAATGCAGACGGTTGTTTCGCGATCTTCTTTAAGTGACAGATGTGTGTGTGTGTGTGTGTGTGTGTATATAAATAATCATAGATTATTTTGAAGGTTCTACCTTTGCTGAACGGATGGACTGATTTTTAAAGGAATGGTCCTTTAATTTCAAAAATTATAAATAATTGTTTAAAACTCAATGGATCCTAACGTCTATGGATATCCCTATTTATGGATATCCCTATTTGTAATTTAGAAAGTCTATTTTATTCAATGATCGCCCAAGTATATTTCACTTCTTACACTACATTTTATACCTGGTGATATACTCTTATTGTGTTAGTATAACATTCAATTCTAAGACTAACAACAACAAGAAAGGAATTAATATATCCTTTAATTCAAACAATTTATTTGCTAGGCATAAAACACAAACAACAATATAAAGTCCTTCCTGTATATAAAGTTGAGTTTAAGGGACTTACCGGCGCGTTGGAGAAAAGTTATTAGGGTGGTTTCCTGGAGCCCCTGAATTCGTTGCCTCGTGGCACCGCGGGTGTATTCTGTCTGACTACTTTTTGGATATTGCGCCAAAACTCTGGCTATCACGTGATTGGTAAATCCAATCACAGAGCCTCTCCCTCATTCACTCTATATACAGGAATAACCATTTTACTGACCCAACACTCTGATATCTATTGTGCTTAATTTGGCACAAAATAAGTAAGACAATTACCTTGAATCAATATAAAAAAAAGTCAGCCATTTTATTGGAAATTCTATAGTAAATTATCCCCCTGCCACTAGGGGACGAATCGCCAACCAAATTTCTTCACTAATTGCATAGCAGTTACTGGAGGAGAGATGTAAAAATAAACGCAAATAATTAGTTCCCGGGAGTTTCTATTTGGTCATGATTCTGAGACAGACATAGACACAAACTTTGTCATCATAGTCTAGATTAGGTTAGACTAATTGATTTCAGTTGCTATCATATTATGGTGTAGAAACATCAACATTGTAATTGAAACGCATCTCACTATGTGGTGATGTCACATGACCGACTCATTCCCCCTGATCTATCCCACTGTAATAACTTCCTCTTTAGATACCTGAAGGTTCAAGTTTTTAAACATAGGCTGTAGACAATTGATTAATTTGAATCACAGCAATACCAGAGGTAATAACTAGGCAAGCCCTGTAGAACTCCAGGGTGACATTTCAGGAGCACCTA
Organism: Doryteuthis pealeii; assembly: GCA_023376005.1. NCBI lineage: Eukaryota > Metazoa > Mollusca > Cephalopoda > Myopsida > Loliginidae > Doryteuthis > Doryteuthis pealeii. The sequence continues at coordinate 58,072,681 of CM042147.1, read as the reverse complement.
ACCTGTGAGAGTAAGCAGTTGGATATCATAATCTTTAAAATAAAGTAATAACAAATTATAAAATGGTAAATATTTTTCTTTCTTAAAATTAGATTTTGAATAGGATCTATTTTGCCTTTTATTTTTTTTTATACTTCTGTTTCAAACCCCAGAAATCCTTCTATTGGATTCTGTGTAATCTGTTGAGTTAAATTAAAGATGTAGTGTAACTTGACAGTCTGCCTCAAAGTCATGATCCTCTGGGTGTTCATGTGAGAAGATTTGATCACTGTTCACCATTCCATAACACTCAACTGTATACATCAATGCACATTGGTGACATCTTTAAATAGGTAGTGTAACATGACAGTCTGCCTCAAAGTCATGATCCTCTGGGTGTTTATGTGAGAAGATTTGATCACTGTTCACCATTCCATAACACTCAACTGTATACATCACTGCACATTGGTGACATCTTTAAATAGGTAGTGTAACATGACAGTCTGCCTCAAAGTCATGATCCTCTGGGTGTTTATGTGAGAAGATTTGATCACTGTTCACCATTCCATAACACTCAACTGTATACATCACTGCACATTGGTGACATCTTTAAATAGGTAGTGTAACATGACAGTCTGCCTCAAAGTCATGATCCTCTGGGTGTTTATGTGAGAAGATTTGATCACTGTTCACCATTCCATAACACTCAACTGTATACATCACTGCACATTGGTGACATCTTTAAATAGGTAGTGTAACATGACAGTCTGCCTCAAAGTCATGATCCTCTGGGTGTTTATGTGAGAAGATTTGATCACTGTTCACCATTCCATAACACTCAACTGTATACATCACTGCACATTGGTGACATCTTTAAATAGGTAGTGTAACATGACAGTCTGCCTCAAAGTCATGATCCTCTGGGTGTTCATGTGAGAAGATTTGATCACTGTTCACCATTCCATAACACTCAACTGTATACATCACTGCACATTGGTGACATCTTTAAATAGGTAGGTAACATGACAGTCTGCCTCAAAGTCATGATCCTCTGGGTGTTCATGTGAGAAGATTTGATCACTGTTCACCATTCCATAACACTCAACTGTATACATCACTGCACATTGGTGACATCTTTAAATAGGTAGTGTAACATGACAGTCTGCCTCAAAGTCATGATCCTCTGGGTGTTTATGTGAGAAGATTTGATCACTGTTCACCATTCCATAACACTCAACTGTATACATCACTGCACATTGGTGACATCTTTAAATAGGTAGTGTAACATGACAGTCTGCCTCAAAGTCATGATCCTCTGGGTGTTCATGTGAGAAGATTTGATCACTGTTCACCATTCCATAACACTCAACTGTATACATCACTGCACATTGGTGACATCTTTAAATAGGTAGTGTAACATGACAGTCTGCCTCAAAGTCATGATCCTCTGGGTGTTTATGTGAGAAGATTTGATCACTGTTCACCATTCCATAACACTCAACTGTAAACATCACTGCACATTGGTGATCTCTTTACCCATGTGTCTAAGATTTGAAGATTTCTCCAAGTTCTGGGTCATAAGTCTTCTTGAATCATCACCAGTTGCCATAAATAATGATGTAGTCTCACGTTTTTAATGATTTTAAATATGATGAAGAAACAATTAAATGATGTAGTCACGTTTTTAATGATTATAAATATGATAAAGAAACCATTAAATGATGTAGTCATGTTTTTAATGATAAAGAAACCAAATATTTATTCAACAATAGCAACTGTTGCATAATTCCTGGGTAGCCTGCAAATTATGTATGTAAGTGTAGTTAAAATTAAAATAACGAGACGGTAAATGGAAAGTTGCCATTAGCCATTATAGGTAATGACCTTTACTTGACCCCCCCCCCCACGACTTCTACTGACGAGAAGGTGTGATCAAATTTCATATTCCAATATTTATCAAAAACAATTGTCTGTGGTTATCTTAGTTAATTTTAGAATATTTATCAAACAATTTATATCAAATTATCAAAATAATGTTTAAACAACTCCACTCATTCGTGTCAACTGTTGTCAAGCCTCTGATGGGGATTCACCTAGTGTCATACAAGGATACAGTTGTTGTCTCATTTTTTATATCATCAATTTTTATTTCTCCCACTCTAACCCTCTATCATTAATACCAACCACTTTGAGAATTCCAACTACCTATTACTGGCTTAATAAAACCCAAGACTAAAGAAAAATAGTCCTGTCAGCTGGGGTTTTAGAATTCACATACTGCATCTCTGCAGAGGGGTAAGCCTCCCCCAATGGGGCCACCTGTTGGGTGTGGATAATGACACATGATGATTAAGGATGGAACACAGGTGGCTGAGCAGTCCATGACATGCAACACTCTTTCACTGCTGCCAATGACCTTGAGAACTTTTTAGTCATTCTATTATGATAGAAATTTTATAATAATAATAACAATAATAATGATGATGATGATCTTATTATAATGGAGATTCGATGTCTGTCTTTAACTGAAACTATGTCACTGTTTACATCACAATACCCTCAGGAATTGTGTAAATTTTTCAATGTGTATTTGATTTATAGTCAAAATCATTAATATATAGAATAATCTTATCTATTAACAATGTATCTATGAAAATCTGAGTTAGATTTGCCTCAGACAGATCATGTTATTAGTGTTTAAAGTCCTGCAATACGTCTTATATACCACTAAGAAATAAAGGTTTACATAATATATTGTTGGGTTAATTTACATATTAGTTTTAATAAAACCATGTTAAATAAATAATTACTTGATGTTATTGATTCCTAATATTATTGTTTTATTCTCCAACATTAAAATCAATCCTATGAATGACTTTATATAGAAACCTATTAATATAATTAAAATAAGTGTAATCTTTTTATATGTGTTCTTATCAAATTTTGATAGACTTTCTAATTTAATATATTTCATTACACTAAAACTTACATACTTATGCCTTGAAGGTGCATAACTGTGCTAGTAATATTAATAATAATTTCATTTATTCATTTCCTATTTATTAGCAATTTTATCACAAAGGGTCTGCCACTAAAGGGAGAAAAAATTCAGAATAAAAAATTCTTTGCTCAAACTTCTGTTAACTTTATGAAAAGGTTGGTTTGGTTTCTCTGAATGTTTGAGATGAGGCTTGAAGATTAGTATTGTCTGCGTTATTCGGACTATTGTCCCCATCTTCATTGTTATTTGTACAACGTTTCAGCCGATATGCCCTCCGGCCTTCTTCAGGTATTTCTTGTCGGACTCGGGAACCTTCTTTTCGAACTCGGGAATTTTCTTGTCGTAATCGGGAGCCATTCACGGAACTTTGAAAAAGTGTATTACCTATGAACACTGCCCAGTCACCTATAATCTTAGATGTATCGATATAACTTCCATTTTATCAAACGTACGTATTTTCAAGAGTATTTCACGTTATAATTAATTGAATATAACATCATCTCCACCTACATTTTAGTTAGAGTTTTTTTTATAAAAACTCAAAAAGTGCAAATTTCATTGACGGGTGATATTCAATAAGTTGATGCTGCAACATTTCAGTTAGCTTAACAAACCTTTGTCGGGACAGCATTGGCTTATAAAACATCACCTGTCAATGAAACTTGTGTTTCTTCATTTTTTATAAAATTGCATATTGTTGGATTAACTTCCAATTTTTTCCTGATATATATATATATATATATATATAAGAGTCAGATTCTTGCCCTGATGAGCTACTAAGTGAAACTATTAATAGGTATATCTGACTCATTAGGTTTAACTTTATTATTTGCTCTACTTTGGTATCGAGCACTTTTTACATTTTAGCTTTAGATGATCCAAGCAGTTTATATATATATATATATATATATATATATATATATATATATTTTTTTTGCCAAGTGTTATAGCGTTAAATTCATATATATATATATATATATATATATATATATATATATATAATATATATATGAATAGAATGAAAAAATGAGAAAAGTATTTGCATGGAAAGGTGCTCAATGCTAATAAAGCAGAGCAGATTTATGATTAATGGTGATATTATGATTTCACACTCATAACTTAAAGTTTCTTGGTAATCCAATCATCAGATGAGAAGTGGTTGAGATGTCAAAAACCAGTCGTGAAATGGTTGAGATGTTAAAAATCAAATTTTTGATTTTTAACATCTCATGAGTGTGAAATCATAATATCACCATTAATTATATATGTTTTACCAGTACCAGTGATTCCATATTTTCTGTGTCCCAGTGGTCTTGCTATCTAAATCCAGAATCTTAATTCGATATATCTGAATGAAGGAGTTTAGTGATAAATAAGATATTGTAAACTAGGGTTTACTAAAAAGTAATTAACTATTATCAATGGATCAAAAGCAAACAAATATGAACTCTGCTTGGAACAAATAAAAGGATGATGATTTTAATATAAATTATCATTATAATTTGAACATTCCTCTAAATATCTACTGGTTACTAATAGTGAGTCGTTCTAGTTTCTATTTCATATAATTAGTGTAAGTTATAAAAGACATGACAAAAATACATGAATATTGGGAGAATAGCAACTTTTATCATGCCATCATATAAAAAAGCACTACATAAGAGCCGTTTGAAGTAAAGGAAGGCCTCATTTCAAGGCATAAAACTTTTGTAATGATATGCCTATACTAGCTATACCCCCAAATCGTCTACTACAGTTTTTTTAAAAAACGAATTAAAATTAATCAAATCTATTATTTAAGGTCAAACTTTTGTCTAAAACGATAAGTAGTAACATAATGACCATCATTAAAAAAAGAAAAATATCATTACATATGCAATTTATTTTTAATACGATTTTTTCTTTGTAAATTTCGATCCGTTCGGCCATTTTGGCTCTTTTTAAATGGCTTGTAATGGCTTGTTTACAAATTTAATGTAACATTAGCGATTGCAAAAAAAAAAAAAAAATTACCAAAATTCAGGGAATTATCCGATTTTAATGAAATTTACAGTATTGATTTATTAATTAATGAATTTTATAATGCATCAGTTATTTTATTTCAAAACTTTAATTGAATATTTTTGCTATGAAAAATTAATATATAAAATTACTTTAAAATAAAAATATTCTGATGTCAATTTTAAAATGTTATATTTTTAGATTCTTGAAATAAATATCTATTTAATGCAAACCTTATTTTAGTCAAACAAAGTAATATGTTTTGAAGAAAAACTCTATTGAAAATGTAGCCCCCCCCCTTTTAAGCAGAAAAAATATCGATGTATAATTTTTTCTTTTATAAGATAATAGCCAATTAAATAATTATCAAAATGAGTAAAAATGAAATCTCCCCCAAAATTAATTATTTTTTTTTTTTACATTTTATTTTCCAATTTTCGGTACTTATTTTCTTATAAAATATTCCCCTTAAAAAATTTTTTTTTCTATTTACAACTTCGGTCTTTTATCTTTTTATTTCTACTGTAATTAATATCAAACAAGGACTAACTTGCCCATATTTTACACCCCCAAAATAAGGGGGGGTCAAAATTAAGTGACCTGAAAAAAATGCATTATAAAGTTCATTCATTGATAAATAAACACTGAAAATTTCATTAAAATACGATAATTCTCTGATTTTTTGTAAATTATTTTCTGTAGGGGGGTGGCTAAAGTCATTTTGTCAAAAACGCATTTTAGACCAATTTTGGGTATACCTAACCTATACCTTGCTTCAATAGATTGATTAGGAAGCTGCAGTTATTAATTTTACTGCCCTTTTGACACTTTGTGTGTGTGAAGGCAAATCAGGCAATTCTAATATTGTCCCATTCTTTAATAACTCCACAAATATTCAACACTAAAATATTTGATGAATGTACAAAAAAAAAAAAAAAAGAATGAGATACATAATTTTAACTATTCTAAAAAGAAAACATATGTCCAAAACAAAAGCTGGTTGTTGTAGAGAGATCGAAGTTTCTGGAAAATAGACAGAACCCAAATTCTTTTGCCTGCAGTTATAAGAGACTCATACAACAACTTACTAAAGCAGAAAAACCAGTTATTCCATCTATAATTAATCTGGGAATAAAGAAAATGACCTCACCTAAATGAAAATGTAGTTCTTCCTGTGAGCACAGGCATTGTGTGTACCAGCTTCAGTTTTTCCTTTTTTGTTTTAAAGTTACATTACAGAATGAAAAAAAATCATCACTAACTTATTTACCTCTTCTAAAATTTGATATATTCTGTAACTTTGTGGTAAGTACATTTTCATATTTCAGTCTTTTTATAACAAAAACAAAAACCAGTAAATGTGTAAAGGTAACACCCTAATCTGGGAAAAATATTTGAAAATTAAAATAAGTAAGTTTTAACTAAAACCTTTTTCTTCTTATTAAAACTCCAAATTTAATCTGATCATTATAGATTTTTAATTTAATTTATGAAATTCTGAAATTTTTCTTGTATCTCTTAATGATTTTCATGAATGAATCTTTTGAAATGTTCTTAGAATTTTGTTATCCCTGTAATTCTCATTATATATATATATATATATATATATATATATATATATATAAAAATGCATATAAAAGAAATCTACTCGAGTTTCACCATAAGGATCTTAAGGGTTAAATCCACTGAATTAATCGAGGTATCGATTAATTGCAGCCAATTGCACATGTGTTCACTGAATGAGATGATGTTGACAACATCTCATTCAGTGAACACATGTGCAATTGGCTGCAATTAATCGATACCTCGATTAATTCAGTGGATTTAACCCTGAAGATCCTTATGGTGAAACTCGAGTAGATTTCTTTTATATCCATTTTTTAAAAATAAATTTGCTCTACTCTGTATTGAGCACTTTGTATTTGTTATATCGCTGTCTTAACCCCTGAATTTTGCACCTTCAATGATCGTGCCCATTTTCACCGGTAAGCAAACTTTATCTTAATACAAATATATATATATATATATGTGTGTGTGTGTGTGTGTGTGTGTGTGTATGTGTGTTTCTGTGAGTATGTGTGTGCGAGCGTGTGTATGTATATACATATATGTATATATATATGTCTATATATATATATATATATATGTGTGTGTGTGTGTGTGTGTGTACATACATATGTATATATATGTATGCACATATATATATGTGTGTATATATATACATATATATACATATACACACACAAACACATATATATATACATATATGTATATATATGTATACATATATGTATATATATATGTGTGTGTATATGGCATCTGGCAAACCCAAATTGAGGTTTAAGGACTGGCTCAAGGACACTCTGAAGAACACCGCTATTGCTGTGGAGGACTGGGAGAAACTAGCTTCTAACGGACCTGGCTGGAGAGTCACCATTATATCGGTCTGTAAAAGAATTTGAGTCCAACCAAATCAAACACTAAATATTGAAGTGGACTATCAGAAAGGGTGATCTTTAGTCCAGCAACATCCAAAGGGGAGAAGTTCAAACATTTTATGTGGAAGAGTATGTATCTCCAGGGCTGGCTTGGTGAGTCATCTGAAAAAAAAAACAACAACACAAGGATACAGTGTCAAATGCTACTGGCACTCAAGTATGTTTACTATGTAGTAGATTCTCCAGTGGTCTCAGTGGACTGAAAAGTCATCTTTGTGCTTGAACCCTGTCGGGTGCTTGCAAATGAAAAAAAACAAACAAAAACCGGAAATGGTCTGGCATATATATATATATATATATATATATATATATATATAATTAAAGAAATAACAAAAGACTTAGAGATCCTGCATTATAGACTATTTCTGGGAGCTTAGACAAAAATGTCTAATTCTCCCGACTCATCAGATGTGAATGATGAATTCTTTATTTTTAAGGCATTTGAAAACAGATTTTTTTCCCCCCTTCCTTTTAAATTGTCCTGTCCTGCTCAGCTGTAGAGTAATAAAAATAGGAATAAAAATACAAATAATAATAAACAATAATAATAAAACCAAAGATATCTGACCGCTTGTCAGTAATTTGTTAGGAGTTACTGTTAATTCAATTAATTCAGAATTCAGGGCCACCCCTGTTCACTTATTTAGTAGTTTTAGTTTAACTTAATTTATTTTATTTTCTTTCCATATCACTTCAAATATACACACCCCTACATACCTATACAAACTTATACATACATACATATACATACATACACATACATACACACACACACATACATACACACATACATATATATACACATATACACACACATATACATATATATACACTATATATGTATATATATGTATATACAGGACAATTTAAAAGGAAGGAAAAAAAAAAAATCTGTTTTCAAATGCCTTAAAAATAAAGAATTCATCATTCGCATCTGATGAGTCGGGAGAATTAGACATTTTTGTCTAAGCTCCCTGAAATAGTCTATAATGCAGGATCTCTAAGTCTTTTGTTATTTCTTTAATTATAAATTTGCTCTGTGACTCTAAAAATAAGAGCGCACATTGAGCTCTTAAACTGCGACAAGTTGTTTTTTAAAAAAGACCCTATGTCGTAAGAAAGATTTCTTCTCTGGACTTTTGGATTATATATATATATATATATATATATATATACTTCGGCAGCATTTTTTCTTTTAGACATGTTCTGTTAAACGCCACAGACAATTCAAGTCTGAGGAGTTTTTTTATGGTCCTTTCAATTTTCCTAGTGATCTTTTTCATGTTTGGGTGGAGAAGTTGTAATAGTCCACCAAATCCTTGTTTTTTTCGAGCGCTTTCGGCTGGTTTATCAGCCATCATCAGGTGGGGAAACGATGTTAAGTTTTCAAGTGCCTCGTTTTTATAGAAGAACGAGTAGTAGCTTAAGAGTGGTGGTGGTAGTTAGTACGAAACAATGGATTAATGGGTTTTTGAGGGGGATACAGAATTGTGAGGAAGGGAGGGGGAATGGTTAGAGTGGGATTTTTTATAAGCATTGGAGGACGTATTTACTGGTTTGAAAGTTTATTTTGTTTAAGGTAGTTTTTTTTAATTTGATATAGAGTGCTTCCATTATTTGCAGTTTTTGTTTGTTTTTTTCTTTATGGAGTGTGAGTGTGTTTTCTGTTAAAATTTTTCTGTAGGTTGAGGGGGGGCATGAATGTGTCTTTAAGTGGAGCTGGTGTCAGATAAGTGCATTGTTAAACGGCGGGATAATGTGGTCGTCGTATGGCCAATATATGTATTGATGATATTGGAGAAGCAATCTCCTATAGGACATGTAAACTCATATACAACATTGGTCTCATTTAGACGAGTGGTTTTAGGAGATGAATTATTGAAAGTGACAAGGTTCGCGGTTTTGAATTTTTTATAATAGATGATAAGTTTTAATTTACGGTTAGTATCAATGGAGGCAACATTATTTCGAATTAATTTTTTTAGGATGATTTCATCAAGTTTGTAGTTTTTATGCATTTGATTACAATAGTATATATTTTGGAAGGAGCTATTATGTTTGCTATTGGTTTCGTTGTGGTTAATGTTATAGAGTGTTTGTCGGATTTGTTCATCGACAAAATGGTTGGGGAATTCGTTGTTGATAAGTGTTTGCTTAATGTTTTTAAGTTCAGAAAAAAATATTGTCCTTGAAGAAGAAGTAAGTTTTGCCCGGTTTATTAGGTTTTTAATGATAGTTTTTTTATATTGTTCAGGGCATTCGCTCTTGTAGTTAATAATGCAGGAATTGAAAGATGTGGGTTTTTTATAAGGATAGGTAGTGAAAGTGTTATTGTTGGAGTGAATCATAACACTTGAAAAAAATAAGAATTTGGTGGACTATTACAACTTCTCCACCCAAACACGAAAAAGATCGCTAGGAAAATTGAAAGGACCATAAAAAAAACTCCTCAGACTTGAATTGTCTGTGGCGTTTAACAGAACATGTCTAAAATATATATATATATATATATATATATATATATATATATGTAAAGTAAAGTCTTTGGGGTGGCCTAAAGTCAGTATCAGCCAATCAGCGAGGGAGTCTATCCTCTTTTCACATGCGCTAGACCAAGGAGATTTTTTTAGCGTCTGAGGTGGAGCGCCACACCTACCATCAGCTCCTTACTTTACCGCACAGATCCCTGTGCTACTCATACGCTGAGTTGGCGAGGACCGGTATCGAACTAGGAACCTTGTGGTTTCTAGCCGAACACTCTACCGACTAAGCTAACCCGTCCCTATGTATATATATTCTATTTGGGATCATCAATCCCCCCTGTACATCTACAATGTATGCTCTTGTTGATGCAAACTTGTAGATTTATACAAGGATTTTTCCAAATTCCTAAGTGTGCTCAATAATAACAAACAAATTAATTATATACAGAGCAATATCTATATTTTCAAAGAAAGAAAAACTTATCAAACCGTCATTTGGCTATTATAAATTTATTTCAACCAGAACTCAATATGAGCCTAGCCTCATCAGATAGCCTATTACATAAAGACTGAGAAAAACTAGAATAGAGAAAATATCTTTTTCTTTTTTTTTCTTTCTCTTTTATAAGACCAGTGAAATCTCTTCTCTTCAAACATATCCACATAAAAAAACCTCATATATAATAATAATAATAATAATAATAATAATAATAATAATAACAATCAAATAAATAAAAAGACAATCAAATAGATAAAAAGTTCTTGCTATGATGTGCTACACACACACACACACACACACACACACACATATATAGAGTCAGATCTTAGCCCTGAAGAGCATTAAGCGAAACTAATAGTAGGTTCGTCTGACTCATTAGATTTATCTATTATTTGCTCTACTTAGGTATTGAGTACTTTTTACTTATTAGCTATTCTCCTAGTGGTTATATGAATATATATATATATATCTTATATACATATATATACATATAAATTGTTTTTTCTTTTGGCCAAATACTGTACCAACAGATTATTTTTTGTTAGTACGACTATCTTGGTCTTTTCTTTTTTTCAAAGATTTTTTTCTCCCCGGTTGATGTTTGGTAGTATATTTTTACAATCAAACTATTTGCTGGTTTTTTTCTCACCGCGAGGATTTACCAACACGCTTGGTACATTAATTAATATATATATATATATATAGTATAGTCTGGGATAGTCACCACTTCAGCTTTCACTGGAATAGTGCGCCAAATTACAGTAGTATTAGGAGAGTGCTCGATATAAAGAATAGAGCTATTATATAATACAATAAAATAAATATACAAAGGTATTACATATCTATTTATTTGATGGCAATAGAACAGTCACAACCTTAGGTTTCATACATGCAAAATCGCATGCATTCATCAGGTGACGTTGATCCGAATACAAGGAAAATTGAAAAAATTCAAAAATTCAAAAGGTTTTTACGGACATAAGATGTTTATGATTGGATGAAGTGATATGCGTATGTATTTAGTGTATTAGGGGATGTGTATGTGTGTTTATGGACAGTGCAAAGGATGTGTATACAAATCAGTGGTTTCCACACACATTCACATTGATTTACTAGTGTGCAACGACTGAACAATACTAAAGTGTAAGCGTTTGTATTCGCATGCATATTAGGGTAGGTCGATTTTTATACCAACCTTAGGTTCAAACGGAAAAAGTTGCTAATTAACATAAAGAATAATTGTACCAAATATTTTTCGATAAAACTTTACCAATGTTTGAGCAAACACATTTAAATACAAACAAAATCGAATGTTTTGAATTTCACTCAGTGTTAACCAAAAAGAAGTAGGTCAGATTAAACCGTAGTTTAAAAAGAAAAAAACATGTAAAAAAAATAGACTTAATAAAAGATCTTATTTCATTCAAAATCATGCAATTTTTGGTAGACTAAATAAAAGTAAATAAAAAAACGCAGTCAAAATATTTAATTTAAGAAAGTATAAATATTAACCAAATTCGGACTCATTTTAAGCGGAAACTACGATATCAACATGTTTTATTGTTTACATTTGAATTTCATTTGAGCTGATTTAAAACAGAAAAATAATTAGATCTTTTCCTTTTTTATTTTAACAAACTTAATTATTAGAAAAAAGAAATAAGTAGCTTTATATTCCCTGGGTACTCTTCATGGAGAACCGTCCCGGCATCCTGCCTCGAAAACCGCTAGCTGGTGACTACTGAAGAAAAAAACACCAGCTACGATTGAAGTCTGTAGCTGAAGCGGTGTCACTTGAAGAAAAAAAACTAGGGTTAGGGTTTAGGGTTAGAGTTTAGGGTTAGGGTTTATATATTGCATATAAAAAGCAAGCTAGCAGTTCTGCTGAACATAAAGCAAGAAATCACAATAAACAAGGTATTATAGGTTGTTTGGTTTTACAGCATATTAACTCTTTTCAGGTCATTTAATACCAAATCAAGGGCCGGTTTAGCTCAGTCAGTAGAGCACTTGCCTAGTAATTGCAATCTTCCTGGTTCAATACTAGCCCTCGCCAACTCAGCTCTGAGTAGCACAGAGATCTGTGGGGTAAAGTGATGTAATGGTCCTCAGTGCAATATTCAGTATCCCTGCAGAGTTGATTCACTCTGTGGTGCCCATTGGGGAACATCACTTATGAGCTCATCCTTGCTTCTCCAGCAATGGCCAGCATGTCTTGTTCATCTTACCCAAAGGCAGATTATTGGTTAGCTGCTCTTTTGTGGAGAGCTGCTTCAAATATTCTTTTAAGACAACATGCACCATTTTAGTAGAGTTCCCATCTAACTTTTTCTTGAAACGCTTCCTTAGAGTCTACATTAGTTATTCTTTTGTCTCTTCATATAATCTATGGGGGCATAAGAATACACCGACTGCAGAGGGGTAAAATCCAACAATGGGGGCCACCTGTTGGTGGCAAGGCTTAAGGACGGAATCCAGTTGGCTAAGCAGTCCATGACATGCAACACTCCACTTTGGCCCTTACCTTAGCTAGAATGGTCAGAGAGGCTCTTTCCAATCAATCGGCTGGTCACGTCATGCCCCTTGCACCTTTATAATTGTCCTAGCCCTATTACCCTTATGGCAAACTCCCATCACTTTCTATCAATTCTAGAAGGCGGTGGCTGAGTGTTTTAGTGTTCTGGGTATGACGTTAAACTATATCTAATGGTGAAGTTCTAATTCTGGAGCCATTACTCCCAGGTTGACACTCACCCAGAGTGGTAGTACATGTTAGGGTCCCTCTATGGGTTATATAGAAAAAAAAGAGTATAAAAAATGTTTTTAAAAAAAGATATTTAAAAAAATTTGAATACCAATTAAAAATAAATAAAACAAAACATCTTTGGCATAAGATAACTGTCTTGTCCTATCCATTTCCAATGACGATAACCATTACAATATGAGCGCCCCCAAAATTCCAATAGAAAATTTATATCTGACAACATGATGCTATTATTGTCTGTTATGTTGCAAGTGTCATCATTTATTAGGTAATCTTATTCGTACTTGATGTTTGCTAGGTACCACCAAAATATGTCACGTGATCAGTTTAGGCCATATTGAAGGAAGAAATGTAATTATTTTTTAACTTTTAAAAAAAAAATCTCGCAAAAAAGAAATAACAAACATAAAGAGTTCTTACAAAGAAAAACTGTTAATTTAAAGATCAAATTATCCGATTAGAGAAAAATTACTAAGTAAAACAGTATGTTTTGTTTTTTTTACAACACGGTCAGTTTCTTTATTGATATTTTTTAGTAGAATTCTGTATTTATGGATCATTTACTAAAAAAAAAACTCTTGCATAGAAACTTATAAAAATCTTTTGATATAATTATTCAGACTTTTATCTTTATAGAAAAAAAGTAAAAATTGTTTTTGTCAGTTCATTTTTTTCATATTTCATAAAATAAAATAGGTGTGTGTGTGTGTGACCTCGTAAAAAATATTTCTCATAGATTTAAAAAAAACAAACTCAAGTCATAACTTGTTTTTGGTCATGTTAAATTTCAATTGATTTAACGGTACAAAAATGTAAACATTGTTTGTCGTTTATAATTTTCATTATTTCTGTAAGCTGAAAAACTTTTTATAAAATCATCAGGAGTTTTTTTTTTTAATGTTTCTTCTTTCGAATGGACAAAAATTTTAAAGATAATATTAACCTTTATGCAAGTTTCATTGTGTTGAATATAGGGTGGGGGGTAAATTTCACAGGGAAAATTGGTGGTACCTAATGTTTGCCAAGTTCAATTGCTTCTGAGGAGGCAGTTCGGCTACCACTCTCGACAAGACAATATTTATGCCTGAGACTGTTGTACTTTAAAACAATATGGCATCACCTGTAGGATCTCCAACCATGTTGAATGAATGTGGATATGTCAAAGATAAGATGTTTTGCAGTGTTGACTAAAGGGAAGCAGTTGAAAGTTCAAGAGAAATTACCCTTCCAAGCCTAATTGAAGGTTACATACAAACATAAAATCCTAAAACAGCTACAATTGTTTGAAATGAAATAAATTTAGAAGCAAGTGTAGAATTCTTGGAACAATTAGAATTAATTGACAAATGCAATAATTCTAAACACACTCACACACACACACACATATATATATATATATATATATATATATATATATATATATATATCTCTCCTATCGTGAATGATAGATGAGGGTCAGCAGTGAGTGATTTGTTTCCTCCCATGTTGTGCATGCTATCAAGAAGACATTTTGTGTTTCCTTGAGTGTGATAGCAGCCGAGCCTTGCTGTGAGCTATGTAGCCACACTGACAAATGAAATGTTCTAAGGCGGTAGTCAGGCGGTTTTGTTTTAAACTTAGGTGGAGCTGATCTCGATGCTTCAGTCTATTTTCTTCAAAGCTCTTTAGTCTAGTGAAACATGCCTTATGCCACTTTCCAATTTGATGTTAGATTTTCCCAAGTACTCAGGTTAATATTGAGGCGTTTCAAATTGTCTTTCAATTTGTCTTTAAAGTGTAGGAGAGGACATTCAATTGAACGCTTAGCATTTGGTAATTGTCCGTATAAAATCTTCTTTGGAAGCCTGTTCTCATTCATTCTGACAACGTGACCAGCCCACCTAAGCTGAACCTTGGCTAGTAAGGTTTCAATGCCAGAAATGTTACATTTTTTTTAATATTGTGCTATTTTTTACTCTATCATCCCATTTTATACTGCAAATGGCATGAAGACAATGCATGGGAAAGGCGTCAAGTTGGTTTATGTGCTTGCGGTAAAGTGTCCAAGTTTCAGCACCATACAGTAGGGTAGAAAGTACGACTGCTCTCTAGATGTTAATTTTTATTTTAAGAGATACATCTTTGGTATTCCATAATCGATGTTTCAGTGTTTGCTTTACCTGGATTTCTTTGTCCATTTTTCAATCAAATGTGACTGTTGATCCAAGATATTTAAACGTGTCAACAGTCTTTAATGCTTTTCCATCAATGAAGACAGATGGGTTTACAAAACGTGGGTTGTATGCTGCAGGCTGGTACAGAAGTTCAGTTTTCTTTATACTGATAGTAAGTCCAAATGCTTTTGATGTCTCAGAGAATTTATCAATAATGGTCTGGATGTCTTCTAGGCTGTGTGCTAATAGAGTGGCATTGTCTGCAAAGAGAAGATCATGTACTAGCTGCAAGGAAATTTTTGACCTAGCTTTAAAACGTTGTTGATTGTATAGGCCACCACTTGTTCTGAATTCAACATTTATTCCTTCGCTTAGATCTGAGAATACTTTCTCGAGCATAGCAGAAAAAAACAATGCAAATAGAAGTGGAGCAAGAACACAGCCCTGCTTTGTATTGTTTGAGACATAAAAGGTACTGGATTGTTCACTACCTGATCTCACAGAAGCACTCATTCCTTCATGCAAAGAGACGATGATATGAAGCATTTTATCTGGAACTCCTAATTTTGACAACACTTTCCACAGAGCAGTCTGAGACACAGTGTCAAAGGCTTTTGTGAAATCCACGAAAACTATGAATAAGTCTTTGTTTTGCTCTTGAGCCTTCTCCTGAGCCTGTTGAAGACAGAAAATCATATCTACTGTTCCTCTACCTGAGCGAAAACCACACTGAGTTTCTGGTAGTGCTGATCTTGAGACAAGTCATTAAGCCTGTTAAGGATGATATGACCAAGGATTTTGCCAGCAACCAAGAGAAGAGATATTGATGAGTTCATGCCTTTTAGTCAGTTTTGTCAAAATTGTAATATCACGATCTAGGCTTATTTGCTAAAATATTTTTTCAAAGGTTTTCTATTATTTCGAACAATATTGATCCTAATAATCAGCAAATGTAACTTAAAACAATATTCTTCTTTCTCACTTTTTGACAGAGTATGAAAAATTCTTTACAATGTTGAAAAAAAAAAATAAATAAAAAAAATATTGAAGCAAATGAAAAATAAATTAAAATGAAAAAATAAATTGAAATAAAATAAATATTGAAGCAAATGAAAAATAAATTTAAATGAAAAAATAAATTGAAATAAAATAAATATTGAAGCAAATGAAAAAATTAAAAAAAACAAAAAAAAACTGAACAGACACACACACACACACACACACACACACACCCCCCACACACACAGACAGAGAATTTGGAAGGCATGAGACAGAACAAATGGACAGCCACTAACAACAACTTCAGTTCTGGAGATCTTCTGTAGAAGGGATTTTTATCCCGAAATATTAAGAATAAATTACAGGATAACAAACAACACCATAGTTATCATCTTTTTTCTTTACTCTTGCATTGTGACAGCCTTCAAAACCAACCAACAAACCAATATAAACACAATGCTTCAAGCAAATTATAAAACCCTTTTAAATTTTTCTTTATTTGATATTTCAGATTGATCATATCCAAGAATTTTACAGCACACAAGAAAATCCAAAGTGGGGAAAAACCCCATTTGAATTTGCTATCAGCTCAAAGACATTTATATTCTCATCAGATCTAGTTCACCATTTAAGAATCCACTCTGACCTTTGACCCCTGATCTTTACTAAGTCTTTCACCCAACCATCGTTGCTGCCCCAACACAGGATGAGCTTTCCATGCAATCATGTGATTGGACCTTTACTTGAACATCATACCCTCCACTGCACTTCCAAATCCTTTGAACGTCAAAGTTTTAGAGAAATTTTAAAATGATAACAAAGAAATAAAAAGAACTTTAAAAATCTGGAAACACATTTTCTTAATCCAATATTAAACATTCTTCATTTTTTTTTTATTTACATCAAATTCACAAAGTCATCAGCAATTTGTTTTATTTCTGTCATGTCTGATCTGACATCAAACATTTATTCATGTGATCTGTATTCAAAGATCGTTGCTGACTTTTCATCACTCACAGCACACAAGAAAATCCACAGTGCAGAGAAACCATTTCAATATAGTGTCTGCACCAAAACATTCATATATTCTTTAGATTTAGTTTGGAACAGACTACTTATTGGATCTGCTGTTTACTAATATTCCAATGCAGTTTTTTTTTTCACATAAAGAATACAGTTATTTTGAAAAGCAAAAGCTACAAACACACACACACACACACACACACACAGTGTTTTAAAATGATACATCTGTGTTTTTGACAATTTGTATTCAAACTATTTCAACTTTATTTTGTTTGGCTGAAAACAGTAGGTGTTGACAACCCAATCTTTAAAATGAGCTTTCTATGGGATTTTCTGGGTAAGAAAACTGAACAGTCAGACACATCATCAAGAACTTTGCCAGTTAATAAAGACAGCCAATCTGAGCTCTGTCAATTCTATACACTGTCAGTATGATACAATTTACCAACCAAATGCAATATTGTTGATTAATTAAGAAATTTACACTATGGAAATTTTATATTAGATTTGTCTTTTTCTATTTGTGGAATTTGTGTTCTTGATAGATAATATAGCTGACACAATACAAATGAATGTATGCTCAAATGACACAATCAATCCAAACTAATGAATAATCTTGTCTTGAAGAATACTGCTGCTATATGAAAAATATTATAGCATAAATCAAGTTTCCACATAAATTGCGCCTCCTTATTGCACCCCCCTTATTGGACCACCTTATTCTTTGACTTTTTCTTCTTTTTTTAAAATTTTATTTTCCTTTAACAATTTCTAGAAGCCAAGGGCTCCCACCTGCCCGGGGCTCACACTTGATTCCTTTATAAATAGTATTTGTATCCTAAAGATCGTTTTAGGATGAAGCATGTTCATTTGATAGGTGCTATTTGTATTTCATAGCAGTTTGGTTTACCTGGTATTGTTTCATGGTATTTTTTAAGTTTTGCTTTATCAATCCAGTTGCCCTACCACAATTGGTATGATATTGATTTCTTTCAATGACCAAGTTGTTTTTAGATAATTCTTGAGGTCTTGATATTTTGTATTTTTTTCCTGCTCAGCTCTATTGAGGCCATAATCATTTGGGACAGTTACATCAATAATGAGAGCAGTTTTTTCATGTTTATTCCAAATGACAATATCTGGTTTAATGGCTTTGTCTTTTATATATATGCTGTCTGAATTACTTTATCATAGAACACAGTCACCTTCCCATTTGATGTTATTGGTGGAAGTTCGTGTTCCCAGATGTACTGTCTGTATCAAACACACTGTGTATTATAAAACATGCAAAATTTATAATGACAATTAATGTTGCATAGCCCTTCTTTACCGGCACTAAATAGGTATATGTTATATACTGGTCTTTTCACTAAGCCAAATCTATATAACATTATATACCTTTCTTACTCTTACTCTGTCGTCTATTCTTCTGGCCGGCTTTGCTATTCTGATCGTCTATCATCTATCTTGGTCTGGTATATCTTCTAAGGTCTCATCTGGTCTTCTATTGAGGATTCCGGGTCTGGTTTCTGTTGAGGATCATTCCTTATCAGAAGCCCTGTGTCATTGTTGGTTTTTAGTAATAAACACAAGACTTCGATTTACGATGATGTTACTTTATTCGTAGACCCCCAGACCAGACAATGCGCGTGGATCCTTACATCTTGCTAGCTTGGCTTCTAACTTCTAACTCTAACTAACTGAGTTGCTTACCCCTTAAACCGGAAGGGCCTTCTATCGGGGTTCCCAGTTCTCACGGTTTATCCCGCAAGGCAAGGTCAGAGTGAGGTCAAGCATTGTCACTCACTCTCAAGGCCATCAGCTGTACTGATCGCCATAAGGATTTCTACACTATTGTCATAATCTTTAGGTATCTAATGGTTATGTAACATTAATAATTATATTTCTCAAAAAGTTAATTCATTCAACTTGTGTCTTCAAATGTCTCAGTCTCTAACTAAATATCAATAATTGACAAAATATTAATAAGTATTTTCTTCTCTAATAATAATAAAAAATTTTTTTTAGAAAACGACACATGACACCTACAGCAATAGCTGAGAAGACATAAACCATTTTGTGCAAGTGAGAAAAAAGAAAATATACCAACGATGCATAGCAAGAATTCTTCTAGCATTTCCCCTGTCAAAGCATTCATTTGCAATCACTGCCATAAGCAATTTTGTATTCTATCTGGTCTAGCTCGACATCTGAGAATACATTCTGCCAAAAATCCTGTCACATGTGACCTGTGCTCAAAGTCCTTTACTGACAGTTCGTCCCTAACAGCGCACAAAAGAGTACACAGTGGTGAGAAACCATTTCAGTGTGCTATCTGCTCCAAGACGTTTATGTCTTCTTCAGACCTGGTTCGCCATTTAAGAGTCCACTCCGGAGAGAGGCCTTACACCTGTGACCTCTGCTTTAAGTCTTTCACTCAGTCATCAGCACTGTCTCGACACAGGAAGATACACTTTGGGATTAGCTTTCCTTGCAACAAATGTGACACAACGTTCACTCAAGCGTCACACTTGTCAACACATCTTAAAGTGCACTCAGGGGAAAAATCCTTTCAATGCCAAATATGCCAAAAATCTTTTTCACGCTCTTCAAACCTTGAACGTCACCTCAAGATCCACTTTGGGGAGAAGAACCACATATGTGATATTTGTGACAAGTCATTCCTGATGCCTTCAGACTTAAAACGGCATCTACAAAGACATACTATCATAACCAGTAAGAAGAATGAGATCAAATAATAATAATAATAATAATAATCTTTGAGATAAAAACGGATCACCTTATCCCAGCAAGAAGACCAGACCTAGTGTTGATAAACAAAAAAGAAAGAACTTGTCAACTGGTGGATTTTGCAGTGCCAGCAGATCACAGGGTGAAGTTAAAGGAAAATGAAAAAATTGACAAATATCTAGACCTTGCCAGAGAACTGAAAAAGTTATGGAATATGAAAGTGAAAGTGATACCAATTGTAGTTGGTGCACTTGGAACAGTCCCAAAAGGATTAGAAAAGGGCTTGGAAAGTTTGGATATCAGAGGAAGGATTGAAACCATTCAGAACACTGCACTGCTGCAATCTGCCAGAATACTCAGAAGAGTCCTGGAGACCTGAGGAGACTTGCTGTCACTCAGACTCCAGTGAAAGACCATCAGCTAACACTGATGTGAAAACTCAAAAGGAGTAAATAATAATAATAATAGCCTGTAAGCCTGTAGTGGTTCTAGCTGAATTACTTACAGTAATTATAGTAGTAATCATTTACTAAGCTTGGACTTAGTCTGACACAAAGCCAGAAGTATAGGGCACCCAGTGAGAATCGAAATCACTAGCTTTCATCTACCTTGCTAACCATTACACAAAGTTAATTGTTCTTAAAATATTAAGTATTTACTAGCAAACTTGGAATTATTTGTTTTTTTGTTTGTTTTTTGTTTGTTTTTTTACATTTAAAATATCATTTTAAAAAATGTAACCCTAAACTCATGAGTGTTTTAAAACATAATCTTATTTTTCTAAAAAGTTTTTTTTTTACATATGACAAAAATCTAAATTCAGTTCTTTATTGCTTCTTAAGTTGAAGTGATAAGAATGTATTCTTTTAATTTATTTTCTTTTTTAACCCTAAAAATGTATTCTTTTAATTTATTTTCTTTTTTACCCCTAAAAATGTAACAATAAAAAGAATTTAATATGTGTCCTTATTTGTAGGTGAATATTAATTCCAATGAAAATTATTTATTTATACTATGAATAGTTACACTATAAAAAATATATATATTTTGTTTTAAGAAGTAATTTTTTATATGACAAAAATTTAAATCTATTTCTTAATTGCCTGTTGAGTTACAGTGAAAAAATGTATTTATTTTTACAAAACATCTAAGAATTAAAGATGTGTTGGTGGAAAAATCCAGTATTGGTTTATTCTATAATTTATTTCTTTAAAAAAAAGTTTTTGAGTTATACTGATTGAAATGAATTTTAATGATAAATATGTTAAGAATTCATGTATTATAATATTAATTTATTTTAGAAATTGTTATTTTGTTTATATTTAATATATTATCTAAAAAATTTCACCCTAAACTCATGAGTATTTTGAAACATAATTTTATTTTTCTAATGACTAGTTCTTAATTGCCTTTTGAGTTACAGTAATGAAATACGAATTCATTTATTTTTTAATTTTTTATCCTATGAAAATGTGCCAATAAAAAGAAGCTAAGTTGCACATTCTTTTTGTACTTACTTATGAAGAACTATGAAGAGTTCTACAAATCGATTGATTTTTAGTTATACCATTTTATCAGTAAAATCAAAAAGTAAATTTTGTACTATTCCTTATATAAATATATGAGTGTATGCATAATAATAATGTTCAATGACACATCTTGTCTGAGTTATAAATCGACATGTAGATACCAAAACAGACACACACCTTTATATATATATATATATATATATATATATATATATATATATATATATAATATATTATAAATATTTTTTTGGTTGTTGTTTTTTTTAAGCATGAATAACTAGACAAATGTTTAAAAGATATAAATGACTTAACAGACATGTTAGAATTGGTATTGTAAGTGATATTAGTATTGAACTTGGGAGATTTATAGTAATTGTTATATTGCCAGTAAAGGCAGATGTAAAAAAAGATATTTTGTAGTTGGTGGTTTATGTGTTAAAAAATATCTAGAAAATTGTATACTAAAGAGGATTACTAACGGATTATATAAATATAAATTATAGATAATATGGGTGCTATATTTCCAAGCAGACAGTGCTCAATATCATTGATAGAGCATTTATATTTGAGTAAAGGCAGTGTAGATTGCTGATTACTGACAGTTTCTTGCCAATGCAATATTCAGTCTTCAGTCTGGTCTGAAGGTCACATAGGTGAGAAACTGTCAGTAGCCACCTGTTGACTCCATGCTACTTTAAGACAAATATATATATATATATATATATATATATATATATATATATATATATATATGTTTTTAAAAGCGAATGTTATAAAATATTCCGACTGCAGTTTCTTGCCATAGCAAATCTTCATGAAATTTTATTGCTTATTCCAGTCATCTACCTTTTTTTATATTCCTAAGTACATGGATGTGCTATCCACCCTATATAATGCCTGAACCCACCAGGCACAGTTTATGTTTGTTTAAGTGCCTACATCTATTTATCAACTCCAATCGCGAGTTCAAGATCATATCTGGGTCCCTGCATTCTGCTATTTTCAGTTTCTCTAGTAAGCACAGCATACAAGGGTTTTCATTTCCTTTATGTGAAGGTGCCCTCTTTATGATTCTCCACTCCACCCCTGGATCTCTACCATACTTTTCATTTAAATCCCACACATATTTTGCAAGTGTAGTTGCTTCTCTATATGTTCTATCCCTAAATGATAGCCTATGCTGCGATATCTTATGCTTTATAGGGTGCTGTGTCGCCCCTACGTATATCTTAATTTTCTTAGTGGTTGGTGATTTCACCACTGCCTCATATACCACGTCTGTTAGTAAACATTTTCCTTGTACGGGGCAGATTTGGGACCTGCAATTATATGTTGGTTCATTTTTATTTTTGTTTTGCTCTTTTTCTAACAATTTCTTATTATGGTTGTTGATTATTTTACTTATATTGCTCGTGCAACTGTAGCTTACTTTTAGATTGTTTTTATTAAATAGCTTTTTCAGCCAGGGAAACCCAGAAAAGTGTTTATCGACCAATTTTATAAATGTTCCAGCTATTTTATTTTTCACTGCCAAGTTGAAGGGGGGGGGGGGTTTAAATCATATGATATTTCTCTTTCTATTTCTGCTCTCTCCTTTTTTTGTGTCTTTGTTCCTTTAATGCTATTTCATATTCTTTTTTTTTGCTCTATTGAATATCGAGGCATTTGAGGAATTCACACTCAGTCTGTTCTCAATCGAGTTTTTGAAATTTTTAACCACTACTGTGATATATATATATATATATATATATATATATATATATATATAAATGTAAGGTAATCCAAATGAGTGGTTGTAAGGGATGATTCTATTTGGGATCTTCAAAACCTCACTGTATAACCATAGTGTATGTTCTTGTAGGTGCAAACATATACTCATACAAGGATTTTTATGAATCCCTAAAGAGAGCTCAATGTATAATAATCAATAAATTAGATTATATACAAAGCAATATTTAACTTTCAAAGAAAGAAAAACTTAACAAACCGTTATTTCAACCAGAAACTCAAAAATTCTAAATTTAATAGATAAACACTTCAACCAAAATAATCCTTTAAGTAAAATTTTTAATAGAAACACATTGAAAATTAGTTATTCATGTACAAGTAACATTTCTAAAATAATCGCTAACCATAACAGAAGGTTAATTGATAAATCAATAGGGAATAATCAAAACATAGATAAAGTAAATTGCAATTGTAGAATCAAGGAAGAGTGCCCTGTAGAAGGGTATTGCAACTCTGAGAAGGCTGTATACCAGGCAACAATCTTCCCAATAGAAAACAAAAAAGAAGAAAAGGTTTATATAGGTATCTCTGTTGGTAATTGGAAATAGAGATTCTATAATCACAGGCATTAATTCTCTAACCCTCTATAGAAAAACCAAACAGTCCTATTGAGGTACTGAAAGATAGGGGCTTAACTCCAATTATCAAATGAAAATTCATTAAAAAATCTTCCACCCCAAATAATTTTAAGAGTAGGTGTAACCTCTGCCTTGAAAAGAAAATATGTATTATGAAATATAGACCCACTCGTCAGTTGCTAAATAAAAGAAATGAGTTAATTTTTAAATGTAGACACAAAAATAAATTTAAATCAATATAGTTTTTAAAGGATTATAAATTAAAATTATAGATTTAATATTATAAAATTAAATATATTTTGGATGTGGCATGGGGGATGAAACTGATAAACTTATTGTGAAAGCCAGTCCCACAGTAATGCTAACAACCAGTTTGGCCTTCCCGAACTATTTTTCAAAGAGGTTGTGCAGCACCGTGCACTCAAAGGACGTACAGACCACACTGTAATTCAAAGCAATTCTTTAATTTTCATACGCAGCATGCCGTGAAAACTGTGAATTAAACGAAAAGAATTTGTGTAAGACACAAAATCACACAAAATACAATAAATTTACAAAACAATAAAACAAACAAATTTCACACGAAAGGATAAAAACAAAGTTACCAGGCAAGGTTTACACCTCATAATTCTACTGAAAATTCTAACTATAAAAAACATTCAAAGCTAAAACTATGAATTACCAGTTAAACATACGAAGGGGGTTAGGGGTATTTAAACTCAATTGCCACAAAAGGCACAAACAGTATTTTAACTAGGGAAAAGGATAATTCACATTTAGAGAAATTACAAATTAAAACAAAAAATAACACATGTAAATATTAAATGCAGTTTTAGAGAAGAGAATGGAGAACTTGCCTACCTTTGTTGGCACGTAGGGACTTGGACATAAACAAGACCAAAGTCTTAGTAACTTTGTACTAAGAATGCGGTTCCAAATATAACCGCCAAAATTTGCTCTGTGAGAAAGCCTCAAGGTTTGTGACCTGTACCAAATGGTCACTCCAAAGGGAAAGAAAGCTTCTTGCCAGGAATCCCTTAACCTGACTGTTTACCAAAATTACTACTCACAGTCCAAGACCCTACAAATTTTCATTTTTTACTAAAACTTTTTGCTTTCACTGCACAACAGCAGTGATTGACTTATTTACAGCCACACAAAGGAAAACAAATGCTTCACTAATCACAAAAATGCATTTACATAAAAATTTTTTTTTTTTTTAAACCCAAGAACTATTTCTTTTAAGGGAACCATTTTTACCAGTGGGAATGGCCAGGTCACAGGGTACCTTATTCAGGGGAAGGGCGAAAGTGGAAGGGGGAAAGGCATAAATCAGACCCGAACCATGACAAGACAAAAAATACAATTGCTACAAACAAACATGCTCACAACGGCAGCCACACTTATTAGATTAATAATAAATTTTTAAATAATTTTGAATTATGATAATAGAATGAATTTTTTATTTTCACATATATATATATATATATATATATATATATATATATATTATATATATTTAAATTTTTTAATTTGTTGTTGGTACTTAATATTTTACATTGGTCACGGTTATTCAAATTTATATTTTGGCCAATTAATATGATTATAATGATTTTTAAGATTTGAATATTTATTTTAATCCTTAAATAGATTTTGAATTATGAATAAGTTACTATTTCTTCCTAATGTTAAATGATATTCATTATGAATATTCATAGATATGTTTGCTTTCCTTAGGGTAAATTAAAAAAATGGAATTTAAATATGATTTCTATAGTAATTTAATATTGGTGGGAATATGTAATATATCTGTTTTTATTTTGTTTTAATTAATTAATTTGATTAATTAATATTTAATGGTTATAGTAATATTAATAATATTGATATAATTAATAATGAATCATTAAAATGAACAAAAAACTTTTGAAGAGAATAATTTGTTAATAATAGTACGCTAATTTTGAGAATATCCATAAATTTTATTTTTAACTTTATTACATTTGATTATTTTTAAGGTTAGTGATGGAGTAAATAGTATTGAAACTAACAATATTAGTTACTTTTTCCTGCTTCCTACATATATTACATTGATACTCATAGATGTTAGCTTAACTTATTATAAACTTTAAAATAAGAAATTTGATTATATTTTTAGGAGGATATCATTTTTTTAGAAATAATAATAATAATAATAATAATAATAATAATAATAATAATAATAATAATTATAATTATGGTAATTTAATAATTAATAATAATAATTGTTGGCTATAATGATTAATATCATAGTATGTATTGAAATTATCAATAACTAATATTTTTAGATATAATTGTATTTAGTATCAAAAATATTATTAAGAATAATTTGATGAATATAAAGAAAATAACATTAACGGTAGTACTCCTAGGTGTGAATGGAGTTAACCGCGAATGTGGCAGACAGGTTAAGAGTCAAAGAAGTAAAATGAATGACAGAATGTGAATAAAAGACTGTATTAGAAATAAAGAACTTGCAAACTTTAGTTTCGTTTGCGGACGAGTATATAATATGTATATAATTGTCACTTAGCTGTTTATCCTGGGATATTAACGGAGCCCCTTGCTATGGCCTTCTGATATAGTTCGGATATAGATGGACTTCTGTTTGCGTCCGACTCCGGTTCTGTGGTTCTGTTGAAGAATAGTAGGAGCGACCTTTTGTTCGGTCCGTTCCCTTTCGTTGCTGGTACGGAAGAGGATGAGTTTCACACTTTGGGTTTGGCGCCAAAGTATGCTGGCTCATGATTGGTTGGTTTGAAACAGAGGCTCGCAGACAAGGGACGATAACCCCATACCCCAGAATTCTTAATATGAATGGATGAGGACTATGGATGAAAATGATTATAATGATTTAATATTCTAGTAATATTAAAAATTTAATAAGAATACTAGTGAGAGAGGAAACAACGAGATCTCACGAGACTTGTTAATTCAACCTAGCAATTGCTAATTACTCTGTTCACCTTGTATCTTTGGTTCGTAAACCTTTTCCCCAATCGTTAATACTCGTTTGTGTTTTGTCCTATTATTTTTCTGTTACGCGAATTTCTGGACACTTACAGTAAGTTGATATTGCTAATAAGTAACACGTGGTTTTTACTCAATGAACTTTGACCTACTAACCATTGCTCAAAATATCAATACCAGGGGTCATAAATTAAAACTCTTTAAAGAATTTTGTAAAGATTTGCTTTACAAAATTATTTTAGTAACAGAGTGGTGAATACATGGAATAAACTACCATCATCAATAGTGAATGCCCCAACTCATTTAAGGCAATGTTAGATAATATGTTGAAAGATTATAAATATTCTGTGGAATTAATATGAATGTTTATAAGGAACAGCTGACAGGTCTCATACCTAATATACTAGCTGAAAGGATATTATTATTAATTATTATTATTATTATTATTATCTTCTTTTGAGTTTTTCACATCAGAGTTAGCTTATGGTATTTCACTGGAATCTGAGTGATAGCAAGTCTTCTCAGGTCTCCAGGACTCTTCTGAGTATTCTGGCAGATTGCAGCAGTGCAGTGTTCTGAATGGTTTCAATTCTTCCTCTGATTTCCAAACTTTCCAAACCCTTTTCCAATCCTTTTGGGACCGTTCCAAGTGCACCAACTACAATTGGTATCACTTTCACTTTCATATTCCATAGCTTTTCAGTTCTCTGGCAAGGTCTAGGTATTTGTCCATCTTTTTTCGTTTTCCTTCAGCTTCACCCTGTGACCTGCTGGAACTGCAAAATCCACCAGTTGACAAGTTCTTTCTTTTTTGTTATTCAATACTAGGTCTGGTCTTCTTGCTGGGATAAGGTGATCCGTTTTTATCTCAAAGTCCGAGAGTTTTTTTATTATCATTTGCTCCTTTTGAGTTTTCACATGAGCATTAGCTGATGGTCTTTCACTGGAGTCTGAGTGACAGCAAGTCTCCTCAGGTCTCCAGGACTCTTCTGAGTATTCTGGCAGATTGCAGCAGTGCAGTGTTCTGAATGGTTTCAACACTTCCTCTGATTTCCAAACTTTCCAAACCCTTTTCCAATCCTTTTGGGACTGTTCCAAGTGCACCAACTACAATTGGTATCACTTTCACTTTCATATTCCATAACATTTTTAAGTTCTTTGGCAAGGTCTAGATATTTTGTCCATTTTTTCATTTTCGGGCAATAACAATTAATTCAATCTTATTCCACCCACCAGCAAGGCAGACCTAGGGTTGTTGATACC
>CM042147.1:57827337-58044266 GCA_023376005.1 Doryteuthis pealeii | reverse complement strand
AAAAAAGAGAGAAGATAAAATGGAGCGGAGGACATCAAATAGAGGAAGTCACAGGCCAACGAGACTGGTAAGATCCGATAACGATATTCATATACAACAGCAAAGGTGGAAAACTGCCAAGATCCAGCGAGTCTGGCTTTGGACCGTCGCAGGAGACCTAAATAAAAAAAACATCAAAAGAGGGAAACACTACCAATAACAAAGCCCCTAGATGAGCTACTGCCTCTATTACACGGAAAGATAGTACTTTTTAGTGTAATAGACGTAAAAAAGGGGGTACTGGCACCAAGAAACTAGACCATGAATCAAGCCTTCTATGCACCTTCAACACACCGTTCGGAAGATACAGATTCAAACGTCTACCATTTGGGTTAACAGTATCCCAGGACATATTCCAACGCAAGCTAGACACGGTTGTCTGCGGAATTAAAAACATCACGGGCATAGTGGATGATATTCTGGTAACAGGATCAACAGAAGAAGAACACGACATAGCCATGACCAAAGTCTTGGAAAGGGCTAAAGAGAACAACATTGGATTTAATGCTGACAAACTCCAATACAAGCTGAAAAAGGTGAACTTCTTCGGCCAATCAATCTCAGATTAAGGAATATCACCCACAGAAGACAAACTTCAGGCCATCAGGGACATTAAAACCCCAAAGAACGCGAAGGAACTCCACACATTGATGGGTATGATCGCGTACCTCAATAGGTTTTCCGTTAAATTATCACAGATGACCGCACCACTCCGAGAATTAATGAAAAAAAATGTGCACTTCCAATGGCAACAACACCAAAAAAGCCCTGGAAGCTATAAGAGTAGAAATATGCAAGGCACAAATAATAAAGTTATTATGACACAGACCCCAACACTACCACAATCCTAATGTGTGATGCCAGTACTCTAGGAGTGGGGGCATGGAGTTGGACAGATTGACCAAATGGGTGCTGAGAAAATAGTAGGAATGGCGTCAAGATGCCTGACCCCGACTGAGTCAAGATACTCAAATATAGAAAGGGAATGCCTGGCAGTCGCATATGGCCTGCAAAAGCTTGAGTATTTCTTCTAGGGCGAAGGGTAACAGTGGAAACAGACCACTCGCCACTAGAAACAAATATTCAAAAAAATCTAGCGGAGACCCCATCAAGTCTCCAACGATTCATCCTGAAATGCCTAAGGTTTGATATCCAGTCAAATACAGGCCAGGGAAAACAATCCCCAGTAGCAGATGCTCTATCAAGAGTATGCCTCAAGGAAAATAGGAATTAAAAACACCACAGCAGCACAGTGTCAGCTTTATTTACAACGAACACAAAAATAATGAACACAGAACAGATAAGAGAGGCAATCCCAGCTAATCCAACAATGAGCCTGTTAAAGGACACAAATACAAAGGATGGCCAGAATACAGAAACAATGCCCAACAACACTGTGGGAGTACTGGACATTCAGATGTGACCTCATCCTGGAGGATTGATTAATCCTCAAGGGGGACAGAATAGTAATCCCAGAAGCGCTGAGACCCTCAGTCTCGAAACACTACACACAGGCCACCAAGGAGAAACAAAATGTATTCTATTGGCTAGGGAGTCTACATTCTGGCCAGGGATAAACCAAAGCATCAGAATATGGTAAAATCCTGCACCATATGCAGCAAGTACCAACCAGCACAACCCAAACTACAACCTGATGCAGCCAGACCTCCCTACACACCCCTGGGCAACAATAGGCACGGACATATATGAGCAAGATGGATGCAAATATCTCCTGGTGGTAGACTACTACTCAAGCTTCCAATCATCAAGACACTTCCGGATACATCAGCCACCACTGTCTGCGAGCAATTCACCCAGATTCTAGCAGAAACCATCATGTCTGACTGCGGCTCACAATACATGAGTGAAAGGTTTAAAAAGGAATGCCACGACTCCAATATAACCTTGAAAACCAGCTCACCATACCACAACCAAGCAAATGGAGTAGCGGAGAGAACTGTAGGAACTATCAAGGCCCTATGGAAGAAGGCCAAGGAGGAAAGAAAGTGCCCATACACAGCATTATGGATTTACAGAACGACCCCAATAAATGACGACATGCCATCCCCATATGAACTACTGTTCGGCAGAAAACCCAGAACACTGCTGCCTAATGCAAAGGGGGCCCTACAATCACAACACCCTGAAAGGGACACACACCTTCAAAAAAATGAACACAACCAAACCAAACAGAAACAAAATCATGACAGACATTCCAGCCAGGGAAAAGAAGTACTGGACATAATGGAGCCAATCTATGTAAGGGACACAATACGCAACATCTGGATACCTGGCACTGTCCTTAACAGGCGAAAACCCAACAGGGAGCCAAGAACATACCTAATAAACGTCAGAGGCAAGGTATACCAAAGAACAAGAGAACACCTCAAACCAAGACCAACCACAGACATAACCAACATACCAAGACAAGAAGCACCACCTACCCGACCCCGCATAGAAACTACACAGATAAGGGAGCCCATAACAATGCCTACAGCAAACAAAAAACCAAACACACCAGCAGAAATTCCTGCTGAACACCCAAATACACCAAGAGGAAAACAACCCACACCAACTGCCCCGGGACAATACCAGCTGCAGAGTTACACAACACGATTAGGAAGAACCGCTAAGGTACCTGAAAAATACAAGGACTAATTCACACACACATATGAATGATTAAAAAAAACAAAAAAACAAACAAACAATTATTCAAAAGGGGGGGGGATGTCATAATATGGTCTAAGGGGAATAACCAGAATCGTGATGAACTTTCATGTAAAAAGGATAATAAATAAAACAGGACAATTCCTGTCTATGATACAACCAAAGCGTACCTTGTTTATCTTTTATCTCCCTCCTATTACTAACTGTTGCGACAATAAACTAACACACAGGGATCTGTGCGGTAAAGTAAGGAGCTGATGGTAGGTGTGGCACTCCACCTCAGATGCTAAAACAATCTCCTTGGTCTAGCGCAAGTGAAAAGGGGATAGACTCCCTCGCTGATACCGACTTTAGGCCGCCCCGCCGACTTTACTTACTTATCTTATTATAATGGAGATTGTGGGTTTGTCTGTCTGTAACCGAAACTATATTACTATACAAGTCACAATTCCCTTTGTTATTTACACACATTCTCCACGATTTTATTTTTTATTTAAACCTCAATTATTAGTAAAATTGTTTTACATCATTAAGACTGTTACCAATATCTACATACTAATAGCATGCAATTATATTTATATATTCAACGAAATAGCGGTTTACAGTGTGAATGGGAAGGCTAATTTGCATATTGATCTTAAAAAATTTGATTTTGATAAATATATGCTTAGTATTATTGATTTCTAATTGTTTGGTTTTATCTTAATAAATATGAGCAAAAATCTCGGGGATAAATCTTAACAGAAATCTATTAACATAAAGAAATAACTGTAATTTTATTCTTTTCTTCCTATTTTAACTAAATAGTTAAATTAGGGAAATTTACCACTGAAAGACGGGAGTAAGTGAAAATGGTGGAACAGTTAGTTTCAAAGTTGTTCTATTTTCCGATTATACCCCCTCTGTTCCAAATATTTTTATCTGAATTCTTATTCAGTTTCATTAGCCTTTCTAATTTAACATGATATTTTATTATATTAAAACTTAAATACTTGCACCCGGAGGGTGCATATATTTGCTAGTACCACTAAGGTCGGATAAATAAGGTTGGTTCGTGTGATCAATACCACCATTATACTTCCCATAAGTTTAGTATTATCAGCTGTTGCGCATATTGGATATTTTGAAAGTGATTTCCTAGAATCGTCAATATTATTCGCTGAATAATGTTAATTTTGTTTACATTTTCAAAGATACTACGCAACACAAAACCACTTGATGTAGGTTAGGGTGTGCCAAAGATGACGTCAAATCCGTATTTTTAAAATAAAAAGATATGACCAAATATCAGGGAATTATCCGATTTTAATGAAAATTTCAGTGTTGATTTATCAATGAATGAATAAATTTTATAATGCATCAGTTATTTTATTTCAACATTTTCGGAATTTTTTTCAGATCACTTAACCTTGACCCCCTCCCTTATTTTGGGGGCGCAAAATATCGGTGGGGTAATATACTTTTGATACTAATTACAGTATAAATAAATAAGCAAAAGACCGAAGGTGTGAATAGAAGGAAACAAATGAAGGGAGCTATTCTGGTAGAAAATAAATACCGAAAATCGGAAAACTAAATATAAAATTCTTTTTTTTTTTCGTGATTTTTTTACTCGTTTGTTTTTGTATATAATTAGCTTCTAGAATATCAAAGAAAAAAATTATACATCGATATTTGTTCTGTCTAAAAAGGTATGGGCCTAACTTTTCAATTGAGTTTTCTCCAAAGATTATGAGATAACAATACTAAAGTAGACTCTTTATTAAATAAAGATTTGTTTTTAGAATTTAAAACTTAAATTGTGGCTAGTATTAAGTGCATTATTCGGACTATTGTTCTCATCTTGATTGTTATCTGTACAACGTTTCGGCCGATATGCCCTCCGGATGTTGACAGAACCATGACTTTTGGCTAAATGAAAAAAATCTGCTGTGTGCATAGGATCGATGCACGCCCGAATTTTGAAAACAATTTATCAAGATAAAATCAGAATTTGTATTTCTCGGCCAATCCGTGACCTTCGTGGCAAAAAATTAAAAAAACTAAGGTTGATACTATCCCTGAGCCGAAAATTTATATAAACCTGACTTTGAAAAACCGACACAGAGATTCAGCAGGGACAGTGCAGAGAAGACAAACAACCGAGTCGAGAATACAGGAAGTGAGCGCACGTAAGCTAACCGCTACACCAAGACAGCTGACATGACTGACAGCCCTTCCACCCTTCTTATGGATCCTTTGTCTTTGTTGTTATTGAAAGCGGCTGCGTCTGTCAAATATTTGTAATAACGGAGTATTCCGATATCAGCGTCAAGACAAAGGATCAGTTCAACAGGAGCGACATTCATCTGAGGAAGGGACTCTAACGATCCCGAAAATTTATGATAATAAATAAAAAAAATAAGTGAATCCTGTACTCCGCAACATCGAGTTCCTTCATTTATTTTTTGATATTTTTAATGCTTCATAATAACGCCCAACTTCAACATAAAAAAGACACACACACACACATACATACATACATATATATATATATATATATATATATATATATATATATATATAGTTACATACCTAAGTCACACCACTCTCACCACAGACAAACAAGACACACACTCTACTGAAGACATAACCCTAACCGCAATATCTAATAAGACAGACATAAAACCCAAATTCAATACAAACCTACTTAGATGTAAAAAATCACTCCAGCTAGCAACATTTAACGTTAGAACACTAAAAACAATAGGCCAACTCCCCGAACTCACGGCGTCTGCAACCGAAAATAATATAGACATCATATGTGTGCAAGAACACAGATTTGACCTTGGTGATGTAGAACTAAAATACCATGAATCTGGAAATGGTTGGACGTTTGTGTCAGCATCTGCATGGAAAAACTCCGTCAATGCAACTATAGGAGGTGTAGGAATGCTTCTCAGCCCTCGAGCACTAAAATCACTTAACAGCATAGAAAAAAATCCAACCTAGAATCATGAGTACTACGTTTAATGGCAATCCCTGCATGACTATAGTCTCATGTTACAGCCCAACAAACGTCAGCGACGAAACAGACATTGAAACATTTTACAATGGGCTAGCGTCTCTATGCAGACACAACACCAAACATAACGTACTGATAATTGGGGGAGACATGAATGCACAGATAGGAAGAAACGAAAACAATAGATTCGGCCTACACAACACCCCAAACAGGAACGGTGATCTCCTAGCCGAGTTCTCCCTTGAGAACAGGCTTGTCTGCCTGAACACTAAATTCCAAAAACGGAAGGGCAAACTATGGACATACACGTACCCAAATAGCACAAAAGCGCAACTAGACTACATCATAATAAACAAAAAATGGATAAATAGTGCAATGAACTGTGAAGCGTATTCTTCCTTTGAAGGAGTATCCTCCGATCACAGAATAGCCACAGCAAAATTACGACTTAGCCTACGTAGAAACAAAAAACAAACCAGCAAATCTGAACGATACGACTGGTCGACACTTGCCAACAGCGATATTTGCAATCGCTACGCTGTTACAGTAAGAAATAAATTCGATATCCTCCAGGAGACATCCGAAAGCTCCACACCAAACGAGGAATACGAAAACTTTGTTAGTGCTCACTTAGAAGCGGCAGCCGAGTGCGTACCAACCAAATTAAAAGCCGAACACTCTGTTCCCTGGGAGACAGAAACAGAGAAAAAAGAAACGATATAAAAAAAGCAGCCCAACTCAATAAAACAAACCCAACTAACACCAATTTACACAACCTTAAGAACGCCCAAATAGAACTAACCAAAACATACAAAAAAAGAACAAACAGAATATATACAAGCACAAATAAATAATATTAGATCATCGGTAGAAGACAGACAGTCGCGATTAGCATGGCAAACAGTAAATGAAATTAGTGGTAGGAAAAGTACCTCTAGATCAAAACTAAAGGCTCAAAAAAGAAAGACTCCAAAAATGGAAAGACCACTTCCAGAAACTTCTGGGGAACACACCTAAAATCATGGTAAATAACACTCAAAAGATCATAGATAGACAACTAGACATAAAACTGGGGGATTTTACAACAGAAGAACTCCACGTAGTCTTAAATAAACTAAAAGGTAGAAGGGCGGCGGGTCTTGACGAAATACCCCCGGAGGTATGGAAAACGGGCAAGTTCAGCGACATACTGCTTAGGCTATGCAATGCAGTATATAGACAAAATAGAATAGATAAATAGACAAAAGGATGCATCCTCCCGTTCCCCAAAAAGGGAGACCTAGAAATAGCTAAAAACTACAGAGGCATAACTCTTACGGCTATCGCAGCCAAGATCTATAATGCCCTTCTTCTTAATCGCATCCGACCCGAAATAGAGAAAATTCTTAGGAAAAACCAAAACGGATTCCGTAGAAACCGTTCCACAACCTCTCAGATCCTGACTATACGACGAATCATAGAAGGGATTCGAGCAAAGAATCTAGAGGCAACGCTACTATTCGTAGATTTTTCCAAGGCATTTGATTCCATACACAGAGGAAAAATGGAACAAATACTACTAGCATGCGGGCTACCAGAAGAAACTGTTGCTGCTATAATGATGCTCTACAAAGACACACAAGCAATGGTACGCTCACCCGATGGCGACACAGATTTCTTCGACATCGGAACTGGAGTCCTACAAGGAGATACACTAGCACCATATATATTTATCATATGCTTAGACTATGTACTCCGAACATCATTAGATACCATAAAAGAAGAAGGCTTCACACTAAAAAAGGCAAGAAGCAGGCGATATCACGCACAGAAAGTCACAGATGCAGACTACGCTGATGACCTTGCACTCCTTGCAGATACACCACCACAGGCTGAGTCACTACTGCATAGCCTAGAGAAGGCAGCAAATAATATTGGCCTTCATGTAAACTCCGATAAAACAGAGTACATATGTTTCAAAAGGAAAGGAGACATAACCACACTCAACGGTAAGCCCCTTAAGCCAGTAGAACAATTCACATACCTAGGTGGTAATATCATATCCACAGAAAGCGATGTAAATACACGAATAGGAAAAGCGTGGTCAGCCACAAACAAATTATCAGTAATATGGAAATCCGATCTCACTGACAAGCTAAAGCGACATTTCTTCCAGGCGGTGGTTGTATCAGTGTTGCTGTACGGATGCACCACTTGGACCCTAACGAGGCGCCTTGAGAATAAGCTGGACGGGAGCTGCACAAGAATGCTGCGTGCAGTCCTGAATAAATCGTGAAAGCAGCACCCCACGAGGAAACAGCTATATGGCCACCTGCCCCCCATCTCACAAACCATTCGAGTGAGACGGACAAGACATGCCGGGCACTGCTGGAGAAGCATGGATGAGCTCATAAGTGACGTTCTCCTGTGGAAGCCAACACACGGACATGCTAGTGTGGGCCGCCCAGCAAGGACCTATATTGACCAACTAAGCAAAGATGCAGGTTGCTGCGCAGAGGACCTCCCTGGGAAAATGAATGATAGGAAAGGTTGGCGAGAGATTGTCATGGATATCCGTGCTAATAGCGCGACATGATGATGATGATGATATATATAGTGATGCTGATAGCTTTTTGATTTTGTGAATATTTGTTTTGAATGAGTTCCCGGGAAAACCTATGGGTCCCAACTAACATTTTCATTCTTTTATGATCTTATGAATGGATTTATAAAAGATACTTTTCCATTTTCTCCGTCCCATTGAAACAATGGTAACAAAAGCAAATGTTATTAGGAAATTGGTAAAACACTATAGAGAATTACGAAGGAGACACAATTGTAATTCAAAAAGTTTATTTAACAAACTGATATATCCGGGTTAAGGGGTATATTAGGAAGTTGTTGTAAGGTATAGTATCGCAGGTAAATAGAAGCTGGTGCATCGAGTAGCAGTATGTCTTCCGAGCAGTCAGCGTGGTAATCTTGCTAGTTGGCGCTTGTACCACCACAGTGTCGAATATTTATGGAGGACGCTATCCAATCAGATTATAGTTAGGGGGTACCTAGGCATTTACATATTCATTACATCACAAACAAATAAAAGTAACTGGTGGCTTGCATAATCTGTCCATTATGCATCCATTACCAAAATTAAAGCACAAGACCGAAAAGGGAAAAATACAAAAAAAGGTAGTTACAAACTTACTCACATTTACAAACTAGAATTAAAAACAAACAAACAAACAAAAAAACAACAACAAAAAACAGCATGCAAAAATATTCATCTTTTTTCTTCCACCTATTTTGTCGTCGGTCAGTCTGACTGTCCCTCTGTTCAGATGATGATATGGGCTCCGCGGCTATTGTTATAGTGACGGGGACCAAATTTCCTCCGCTGTGTCATCGTGTTCTTTTTTTTTTTTTTTTTTTTGACGAAAAATTAATTAAGGCCAAAATGCCTTGAAAATGAAGATGCGTCTTGCTTCTTTTTAATAAAATGAACAATTCTGTCCTGCACAAAATGAGATATAATATCTCTAGCATCTCTAGCATAAAATTAATGTCGGCCTTTTAAGCCGACATTCAACAATGTCAAAAGAAAATTTCAGTTTCTTCTCTGAAGAAAATTTAAAGTTCAATAAAAAAAATAATTAATGACGCCTAGTCGTTTTCAAAATGCAAATGACAAATTGATGTCTTTTCCTCTGGATAAATCCAAAATTTTCGCAAAATGAAAATAGATTTTATATACTGACTCCTAATTATTAAACATTCTCTATTCTTTCTTTTCCTTGGGAAAAGAGAATAATTCGATCTGTGAGCTAAAATGTAATATTTGGGTTCTCCAAATATACAATAAACAATTCAGTTCAGGGAAAGACTATGATAGTGTTATAAATTAAATAGTTACTTCCCCTTGACTACCTAAAATTTAATTCTGAATTTTCTGCCCTTCCCGCCAGGGGACAAGGTAAACATTAATACAGACGATATTTGTATAAGCAGACGCATATTATTGTTTGGTATTAAAACCTATTTAAACGGTTAATCTTTCTCGTATTTCTTGCTTCTATTCTCGTTACTTTTCACAACAGATAGGATTTTCACTAGTTCTATCAATTTTCGTATTTTCCCTGTACACAAAATATTACGTCGACTTAAGGTCAACGGACATGGAATACAACAATTTTCGAAACAGGGGGTCAGCCTCGCTTTCACAAAAAAAAAACAAAATCCAGTCAATCACAGACCGACACCGGAAAATTCCAGAATACTATGGACTTTGCTGGTAAAAGATAACATTTTTACAAAAAAATAAATTCGTATTTACAAAATATTAAAATAAATATCGAACTGCCTTCGACACATATTTCAAGTTTAAAAAATTCTCAAACTTATTTATTTAAAAAAAAAAAGGAAATTAAACTAATATCTATTAAAACTTAAAGTTTCAGCTACAAAAACTATCATTAGAAAAATATTATTCAAGTTTAATGAAATATAATTGAAGATATAAATGAATTGGCATTATTGTGCTGAAGTACCAATCTAGAGCCCCCCTCTCCGCAATAACTAGCTTAATTTCCGCCCGATAAGGTGGCTTTTAGGCAAATCAATAATAGTGTGCATTATGTGGGTGTGTGCGAGGAGCATACGTATGTAGTACCAACCAGAACATATTTTCTATTGCGTAGAATCTTTGAAAACGTAAACAAAATTGACATTATTCACCGAATAATGTTATTCACAATTTCAGGAAACCACTTACAAAATACAGGATATGCTACGTATACCCAACTTGTCGTGTTTTTAAAAAACAAATTTAGCTCCCCCCCCCCGCTCCGTTTAGAAAACAAAAACAAAACAAACAAATATCAGGGAATTATCCGATTTTAATGAAATTTTCAGTGTTGATTTATTAATGAATGAATTTTACAATGCATCATTCATTTTAGTATTATTTGTATTATTCGGACTATTGGTCTCATCTTCATTGTTATCTGTACAATATTTTGGCCGATGTGCCCACCAGCCTTCTTCAGGTATTTCTTGTCGGACTTGGGAACTTTCTCGGACACAAAACCTAGGGGATAAAGGAGTTAGGTTAAGACAGTTCTAAGTGACAGTTATCTCTAGATTGCAGGTTCAATCCTGGTCAGGGGCAGCAGTAACATAGAATAATAATTAACACATGTTGAAATTTAGAAAGGGACTCGCTTTCGGCGACACCGGTAGTATCCTTAAGGGACAAACGACCGGTTTCACCGGTAAAAAAATATAGCAGCAGCTTCGCTCCTTTATGATCACGTGATATGACATATAAAAGGGCACATAGTTTCTCCCTCGCCCTCTTTCCATTTTTCCTTTAGGGGACAAAGACGTCTTTTCACTGCTTCCCTTTTGCGGATACCCAAGGTAGATGCATTCATGCTACTCTTTCTCTGCTGTTTTATTTTAAGGTCATAACGGACACAGAATATTAAACCCTTGAAGGAATTCTGGTCCATTTTCTTTTTTGTTTGTTTGTTTGAAACAAAACAAATTACTAATTTAGCATTTCGTTGACAACTTAGAATTTAACTCTTAATATTATTGAAAAAAAAAGAAGCTGGGAACATAAAATTAGAATGTTAAAAATTATTTACAATCAAATTCTATCAGAAATATTATAAAAAGCGAAACTTTTCTTCAATACATTTCTGATAAAATATAGATATATATCTAAGAGAATGAAATATCAATTTACAAAATATTAATTTGGCCTTTGTGTTGTTGGTAGTATATAGTCCCACGGATTTGAACTTATTTTACATATTCATATCAGTAGCAGCTACCGAAACAAGAATAGAATATTATGTTCCCTACATACCTCTATTAAAAAGAAGACGACACTTATCAATTCAAATATTATTTTCAATATAAATACAATGAACGGGAATATTTATTTTACATTTTATAAATTTTGAAAAATCTCCCCTCCCCCCAAAAAAAGTAGACAACTGGAACTTTTAACATAAAATTATCTGGAAAATAAGCTAACGATTTAGAAAAACAAAACAAAAAAGGATAAATATTTTTTCTTATTTACGAGACTTAAGTTTCACATGTTAAGACGTCCTACTACAAAAACTGTACTAATATCGATTTATTTTATTTCATTTATTTACTTATTTTACATATGATCCGTCATTGAATTATCTTTCCAAAAATGTAATATTCATTTACATATAAAAAAAACAAAACATTTTTACGGGGGATCAATGCGCGAAACAAAAACTAACGAAAACACTAATTAACCTTTTCAATTTAGTAAACATTTATTTACAATAAAAGTACTTCTTTTATTACTTCATATACCGAAAGTTTTATTAAAATCAGATTGTTAGTTTATTTTAGATCATTTTTAGAAGAAATTCCTAGGACCACCCTTATCAACAGGTGCATGAAAAGGAGCAACCGTAGACCTAGGATGTACACAATAGCTCATAACTTCTGCGCTATTTCGCATTAGTACAGAGTAAAGATTTGTTACTAATTAACAGCCGCCCATACTTATATTTATGCTTCTTTTTAGGTAAATAGTAAATAAATAAATAAATAAAATAAAGCGACCAATCGTCAGTGTCAGCTGGACAGCGAGGGAGTCTATCCCCTTTTCTATAGATCTTGTCAAGGGCGGTTGATTTTTGTCTCTGTAGTGGTACCCCACAACAACCATCAACCTCTACAATCTTAATTGATAAAAAAACATTTTGTTCGAGTTTTTTATATTTAAAATAAGCTATTCATTATAAAATTATGTTATTAAGGGACATAAAGAGTTTTTACAAAGAAAAACAGTTAATTCAAAGATGAAATTATCCGATTGGGAAAAAATTACTCACCGTTATCTTGAAAAAAAGTAAAATACCGTTCTTTTTTTGGGGGGGGGGAGGGGGTTGTCTTTTTTTTTGTTTTTGTTGATTTTTTTACTAAACTTTTAATTTACAAAGCTCAAAAATCTACTTAAAATTTATCGTGTGAGGGGAAACATAAAATGATTGTTTGATTTCTAAAAATAAATGTAAATTAGATTCGTACACAATGCGTAGTATTTAGAAGTTGTAATTACAATTTTTTTTATTAAGAATATGGAATTGAATTGTTTTATTTCTAGATAAATATAAATAAAATAAACTTTATCTTCTTTGTAGTAAACGAAAGGTGAATAAAGAAATTTTGTTTTCGTAAATGAATATATAAAAATATTCATAGAAACATTTAAGAAATTTACATGATTTAAATTTGTTTTTTAATTTTAAACTTTCAATTTTCTAAGCTAAAACATATTACGTTTTAAAGATAGAATAATTGTTTTATTTCTAAATATGAATAATTTTTTTTTCTCTCTATCAAATCTGCCGTACTGGTAAACATTTCTGGACGTGTCTGAATCTGACGTCAGCTGACGTTATCTAGTTCGCCGTACCGGATCGAGTAAGCGTATGCTGTACCAAAAAAAGAAAAAAAAAAAAAAGAAAAAATATTACCCGTAAAACAGTCAGTCTTTTTATAACATGGTTGTTTTCTTTGTTGATATTTTTTAGTAGAATTTTGTATACATGGTTGTCGTGACTTCTACTTCACCGCACGATAACTTATCCAAAGTGTAAGAGTGCGGCTTTTCGTTTCACGCAGTTTAACACTCCCAAGCAAGTACAACAAAAACCGTGGTTGAATTAGTTTTTTCTTTATTGACTTCGCTAGAAAGCGTAGGAAACTGAAACATGAAAGAACAGGTTTACAGAGACAAAGCAACAAATACAAGGATACAACAGGTGATAATTAATGAAGGAAAACATTCACGGGAAAAGGCAAACAAGGGGAAAACAGTGGTAAGAGAACTGACGAGTCAGTGTTAAGAAGGCTAGCAGTTCACAATACGAGGGGTAGCAAGCATATACAACAATATTATCAAACAGGGTAAGGAGTTAGAAAGTTCAGGCAGTCTTTACTGGGAATATGTCGTTCGGCATAAAAAGGGGAAAACAATATCGCCTGCTAAACGAGGAGGGCAAGTCTTTAAGAGAGAAAACTCCTTTAAGTGAGAAAGTCATTTAAACAGCGGATAGAAGGAGCAAACATAGCGATATATATATATAAGTGTTCAAAGTCCAGCGAAATGGGGTGAGAAGGCAGACGAAGTCTTTGACTGAGAAAAGTGAATGGAAGGGACGTAGCAGATGATACAAAAAGGGGACAAGAAAACTTAGTAGTCTTCCTACCTGTTCTCAGAGGGGGGTACACGGAGAGAGAGGCTGGATCACGTCTGGAAGATGGGACGAGCTCGGAGGAAAAGAATTAAAAATCCCGCAATTCCACGGGAATGCTGGGTAAGGGAAATATTATCTTCCGGTGGAAGGTATCACTAGGAGCAGCGCAGGGGTCGAGAAGGGAAATGATGGTGCAAGGGGCGCAACTCTTCTAGGATCATCTTAAGCAAACCGAGACACTCCCCGTCTGGTATTGCAGATATCAAACTAAGGTTAAGGTTGGGGTATGAGTAGAACAATCTCGGTGATCGGTCTAAGGAGGTGTTTTACACCGTCTCTTCCGGAGACCTTCACTTCTACCTTCCTCACTAGCTTGTCTTTGCTAGGGAAGGCCTGTGTGACGAGCCCCAGTGGCCATTCGTTCCGCGCCGCTTGCTTGTCCTTCAGCAGCACCACGCTTCCAGGGTTGAGGTTGGGCTCTTGTGTGGTCCATTTGGTGCGCCTCTGGAGCGAAGACAAATACTCCTTCCTCCATTTACCCCAAAATGTCTCTGCCAAGTGTTGAACAAACTTCCACTGGCTAATGAGTGCATCTTTAGCCCCGAGTCCGCGCGCATGTGCATCCGGCAGAGTGGCCTTCTGGGTTAGGAGAGTAGCGGGTGAGAGTACAGAGGGCTCTCCCGGGTCGGTTGACACTTCAACGAGGGGTCTTACGTTAATGATGGCAGTGACCTCTGCTAAGAGGGTGACCAATACTTCGTGGGTCAGTCTCTGCTTGTACTGTAGGAGCATAGCATTCAAGATCCTCTTTGATATGCTTATCATTCGCTCCCAGGTTCCTCCCATGTGAGGAGCATGAGGGGGGTTGAAAGTCCAGGTGCAGCCTAGCTCTGCTAGGCGCCTGCCGACGGCGGTTGTGTCGATGTTAGAATAGAGTCCCAACTCCCTGCAGGCGCCCACAAAGTTGGTCCCTTGATCGGAACGTATATGCTTGGCGGGTCCACGGATGGAGAAGAAGCGCCTGAGTGCGTTGATAAAGCTGGAGGTGGTCAGTGACTCGATCACCTCGATGTGGACACCTCTCGAGCTCATGCAGGTGAACATCACTGCCCAACGCTTGCTCTCGGCCAGACCGCCCCTCGTTCGTCGTGAGGTAATGACCCAGGGACCGAACACATCGAGACCAACGTTGGTAAAGGGGGACCGATCTGGAGCCGATCTGCCGGAAGGTCGGCCATCTTCTGGGTCGATGTAGGGCCACGCAGTCTGCGACATGTGACACAATTGTAGATACATCTCCTAACGCACCTCTTTCCGCCGATCACCCAGAATCCTGCAGTGCGGATAGCTCCCTCGGTGAAGATGCGTCCTTGATGCTTGATCTGCTCATGGAAATGTCTCGCGAGCAGCGACCCAAGGTGGTGTTTACCAGGAATGATGATAGGGTGCCTTTCGTCGAACCCGACTCCGGCTCCGTCAAGGCGCCCGCCAATCCGTAGTAGGCCATTGTCGTCTATGAAGGGGCTGATGCTTCTAAGGGGATTTCCTTTCGGCAGCTCCTTGCCGCTCCTCATTTGTAAATATTCTTCCGCGTAAGTGTCTTCTTGCACGGTGCGAATGATGGTTTTCTTGGACTGTGAAAGCTCCTCCACAGTGCGTGCCTTCCGACAGAGGTGCCAACCTGCACACTCGTTTGCAGCACGTTGGGCCCGACAGAGGCTGTGGGCGGTGTGTGTGAGGTTGGCTATAGCCCTGGTTAAGGATGCCCACGTAAAGAACCTCTCGAAACGCCGCGATCCTAATCTTGTGTCCATAGAGAAGGTGGAAAGAGCCGATATTTGCGGTTGGATTTCCGTGTCGGAATCGGGCTCGACCAGGCCGTAGTGGTCTGTTTCAACGCGTGGTTCGTTTCTAGATGAAAGGAATGCGGGGCCGCTGAGCCAGTTGCTGTTCTTCAGATGGGGAGCAGGTACAGAACGGGTCCCTAGGTCGGCTGGATTTTCTTCCGTCCGTACATGTCTCCACTGTTCTGGTTGGGAGAAGTCGCGTATGCGTCGCACGCGGTTACTGACGTACACGTGGAACCGTCTCCTCTCGTTATAGA
Source organism: Doryteuthis pealeii (assembly GCA_023376005.1). Taxonomy (NCBI): domain Eukaryota; kingdom Metazoa; phylum Mollusca; class Cephalopoda; order Myopsida; family Loliginidae; genus Doryteuthis; species Doryteuthis pealeii. The sequence continues at coordinate 58,028,221 of CM042147.1, read as the reverse complement.
TGTAGCCCAGCACCACCTTGCTGTCGGTGTAGAAGGTAGTGGACTGGAACTGCAGGTCGATCTCCGAAGAGACAAGTTCCGCGAGCTCGATCGCCAGGACAGCCGCGCAGAGCTCTAGTCTGGGGATAGACTGCTCTGGTCGTGGGGCGAGCTTTGCCTTTCCCATGATGAAACCGGTTTTGTTGGTTCCCTCGGTGTTAGTGGTCCTCAGATAGGCTACTGCGGCTATGGCCCTCATGGAGGCGTCTGAGAAGACGTGAAGCTCTCGGCGTACGATCTCCGAAGGCGCCGTTGCTGTGAAGACTCTGGGTACCCGAAGTTCGCCCAAGACTTTCAGGGAGTTCCTCCACGAGGACCAAGTTCCGAGCATTTCTCCAGGCAGAGGTGAGTCCCACCCGCCACTCTCGTCTGTCAGATCTCTAAGGATGAATTTCCCTTGGATGGTGACGGGTGCTGCGAATCCTAGGGGATCGTAGAGGCTGTTTAGAGTCGACAGGACTCCTCTGCGAGTGAAGGGCCTCTCCGTCACCGGCGCTTTGAAGGTGAACGCGTCCTCCTCTATATTCCATTCGAGTCCGAGGCTGCGTTGAGTGGGCAAGTCGTCCGAACTCAAGTCCAGGTTCCTCAGATCGCTAGCGTGGTCTGAGGGTGGAAAGGCAGCCAGGACCCCTTTTCTGTTTGAGGCGATTTTGTGCAGCCTCAGGTTGGATGCTGTCAGGATATCCTTGGTCCTCCGGAGTAAGGAGATTGCGGCTTCTTCGGTCGGGAATGATCTTAGGCAATCGTCGATGTAAAAGTCCCGCTTAACCAAGTGTTCAACAGCTGGGTCGTAGTTGGGCTGGTCCTCTTTGACTGCTCGTCTGAGGCAGTATATGGCCACTGCAGGGGATGGGCTGTTGCCGAAAACGTGGACTTTCATGCGGTATTCCGCGATCTCCTTGGCCGGGTCGTTGTCTCTGTACCAGAGGAACCTGAGGAAGTTTCTATGCGCGCTTTTCACTCTAAAGCAGTGGAACATCTGCTCTATGTCTGCAATTATAGCAACTGGCTCCCTGCGGAAACGGGCCAGGACCCCAATCAGTGTGTTGTTGAGGTCGGGTCAGCTAATAAGTGCGTCATTGAGAGATGCTCCACTGAACTTCGCGCTAGAGTCGAAGACTACCCGGATCTTTCCGGGCTTCTTGGGGTGGTATACCCCGAAGATGGGCAGATACCAGGCTTCTTCGCCTTCCTTTAGTGGGGGAGCCAATTCGGCATGGCCGCTCTTGAAGAGTTTCTCCATGAATGAGAGAAAGTGCTTCTCCGTCTCAGGCTTCTTACTGAGGCTGCGCCTCAATGTTGAGAGCCGTCTTTCTGCCAGTGTCCGGTTTTGTGGTAGCCGACATCTAGGCGTCCTGAAGGGTAGCGGGGCAACCCAACTGTTGTCCTCGTCCCTGTCAACACCCCGATCCATGATCTCGAGAAAGGCAAGGTCCTCTATGGAGGGGGCCGGCCTCTCATCGTCCCTGGTTTGGCGGAACACGTTACAGCCCAAGTCTTCGTGGCTGTGACCGCGTGATTCTTGTACCAAGGGGTCCTCCTTGAGTCGGAATGCTACAGGGCAGGGCCTGGAGAGTGTAGGCCGCCCTCCCTCAAGGATGTGGGTTCGGAAGGTGGCTATAGTAGAGGGTCTATGTGTGCCTCGTAGGCAGACGTCGCCCACTATGACCCATCCTAGATCCAGTTTGTGTGCGTACGGGGCATTGTGAGGTCCATTGATCTGCCTACGCACCTTGTGGGCCCTCAGTATGTCGCGTCCCAGAAGGAGCATTATGGGAGTATCGTCTTCCAGGGCTGGGATCAGGCTGGCTATTGGCTTCAGGTGAGGGTGGTGAAGGGCCGCCTCCGGCGTTGGGATGCTGGACCTGTCGTCAGGTATCTGGTTGCACTCAACCAGATCGGGAAGGGGGAAGCTGACCTCTCCGTCGACGGATTTCACTTGGAAACCTCTTGCTCTTCTTCCTGTGGTTTGCAATACTCCGGCGCACGTCCTGAGAGAGTAGGGGTAGCTGGGGCTGTCGTCCGCGAAGGCGTCGAAGAAGTCCGAAGCGGCCAGGGACCTGTTGCTTTGGTCGTCAATGATAGCATACATCCTCATGGCCTTGTCGAGTTGCTTCGCAGGGTAGACCTCGACCAGGACAATTTTTGAGCAAGACTTCCCGGACCGGTCTCCGCCGCACACTTGGGTGCATTTGGTCACCACACCGGCTGCTGTTGGGGAGCTTGTCTCCCCGCCATTCTCTGGGTCGGTCCTCGGGTCCGAAATCCAGGATGGCGACCCTGGATGGAGAATGGTGTTATGGCGTGGGCTGTTGCATACGCCGCAGGTAACGTCCGCGTCGCAGATGGCCGCCAGGTGGGACGTAGACCTGCAGCATTTGAAGCAGATGCCATGGCTGAGGATAAATGCCTTTCGCTCTGACAGAGATTTCTCCCGAAAGGCGCGGCATTCTGCCAGGGAGTGGCCTGTTTGGTGTAGAGGGCAGTAGCGTTCGAGGTCCCTTACACGCTGTCGCTGTAGGGTGTCGGGGTCGGTAGGAGATAGCTCAGTCTTGCTTACTGAGACTATCTTCCGCTTACTCTCGTACGGAAGTGGTCGGCTCGCGGGTTGATCTGTCCTGAAGCTTGGGTCATTCCTGATCCTCGCTTGTTGTGCGACAAAGTCCACAAATACCGGGAAGGGAGGGAATGGAACTCTGTGCTGGTCTTTAAATGTGGAACCGACTGACAGCCACTTTTCCTGGAGTGGGAATTTGTTTTTTTTTTATGAGGAAGTCAGTTGAACAGGAAACTAAGATATACATTGTATCTTTTTGTAAGGCTTAGAATTTTTAACTTTATCATTGCTATCTGACATAAATTTTGTGAATATTGAGAAATTTTTTTCTGGTTATATATTTTCTTTTTTAAGAGAATCCCATTATTTTGTAAAACCCGTCTGATGAGGCTGGAACTCTTAAGAATTAAAAAAAAAATTTTAATTTAAAAAAATCTTTTGAGTTTCTGGTTGAAATAGATTTAAGTTTTTCTTTCTTTGAAAGTTATCTCTCTCTCTCTCTCTCTCTCTCTCTCTCTCTCTATATATATATATATATATATATATATATATATATATATATATATATATATATTAAATTTGATAGAGGAATTATATATAATTGATAATTGAATCATATTACCACGACCAGACAACTCCTTTGGTCTCATCAGCAGTGCATACCACAATCTCCGCTACTAGAGATTGAACCAGCGGACCACAGCGTGAAGAGCGGGGACTCAACACACTGGGCCACCAGCCCATGCCACAAACGGAGATTGTGGTATGCACTGCTGATGAGACCAAAGGAGGTCGAAACAGCTGTCCAGTGCTCTGGATGTCGCAAATGGTGTTTGCCGAGTTGTCTGGTCATGGTAATATGATTCAATTATCAATTATATATATATATATATATATATATATATATATATATATATATATATATATATTATACTAAAGCTGAGTGAATCAACTTTTGGCACCCTAAGGCTTTTTTCTATTTCGTCTCATGGTACAAAACATATTACAAAGTATTTCTTAGATTTAAGATTAAATTATGTTTGAAAAAAATCCATTTTATTTGGTTCTAATTTGTAATTAAGTCAAAAACTGACCCTACTCTCTGTTCAATGTTCACCTCCCTAATATTCGATCTAGAGAATTAAGAGAAAGAGAAGTGTGTGTGTGTGAAAAAGAATCTTATCTGCAGCCAAAATGAGCAGCCAGAGAGAAGGCCTATCTACCTCTCACACCTCCAATTTTCTTTCTCTCTTTACAGGCCACAGAGAAGACTAATGTTTTGTTTTGTTTTATCAATCCTCTGGTCGTTATTATTTAAAAAATTTAATTTGCTTTGTAAAATAAATTTATTCCTGATCAGTTCAAAGTTTGTTTTGATATTTGAATTTCGAAAGTTGATTTTACTAAATTTTCAATCTACAAAACATAAAATAATTGTTTAATTTCTAAAAAAAAAAAAAATGTTTATAAGATTCCTACACAATGTGTCTTAAAATTGTTTTCTTGGTTGTAAAACAAAAAAAAAAAAATTGAATATCATGTTTTAAAACAGATTTTTTAAATTAATTTAATAATCAATTTTTCAAATTCATAGGGTCATAGGAGTAAGCACGTCAAATAATTGTTAGTAAAAATTTAGGAAGATACTATTTAGCTGGTTTCGGCAAAATATAAAAACCTACTTGCTAGGTACTGTCAAAGTTGCCGCAAAATCCTTATTTTACAAAATAAATTTACCCCCGTCTCCCAATTGAAAGAAACTTACTAAAAATCAGTGAATTATCCGGTTTTAATTTAAATTTTCAGTGTTGATCTATCAATGAATACATTTTATAATGCATCTGTTATTTTATTTCAAAACTTTCTGATTTTTTCAGATCACTTAACTTTGACCCCCCACCTATTTTTGGGGTGAAAAATATCGATGGGGTTAAATAAAGTTGAAACTAATTACAGTATAAATAAAAAGACAAAAACTGAAGGTGTGAATAGAAGAAAAATATTCAGGGGCGTTATCCTGGTAAAAATAAGTACCCAAAATTGAAAAAATAAATTTAAAATAAAAACTAAAAAATAATTTTGGAGATCTTTAAAAAAAAATTTTTTTGTACTTTCTGACAATTATTCATTAAAATCGGATAATTCCCTGATTTTTGGTAAATTTTTTTCAATCAGGGTGGCGGTAAGTTTATTTTGTAAAATACAGATTTTACATCATCTCTGGTAACCATGTTTACATGAACAAAATTGGCCCCAAAAATACTATTGAAAATAAATTACATGTGTAATATTATTTCGCCTTTTTTTATTTTTATTTTATTTTTATTTTTTTACTGATGTTGATTACGTTAATACTTGTTGACTTAGACAAAAATTTGACCTTAAATAATCGATTTAATTAATTTTAATTCATTTTTCAAATGAAAAGCAGACAACATTTTAGCAGTGCCAATTTTATGCTTATTTTACTGGCCCTGTAAATATCTTTATTTTGAATGCAAGTAATGTTAAAAATAACGACAGATTTGACACAAAAATATTTTTATATTTATTTATATCTATATTTTGTGAAGGATAAAGATACAAAAAATTACTTTTATAAAACCAATTTTTAGGAGTAGGGAAGCTCTATAACTCATTTTACAGACCAAAATAGATTACAAAAAGTCACCATTTTTGCCAACCCCACCAAATTTGGAGAGCTAAACATCAACATAAATACGTCAATTTTTGGAATTGGAATCTTAAAGTTTTAGGAATGTCTAACTTTAAGATAGTCCACACCTGGACAAAATTTCAGAAAAATTGAAGTGAGAAATTTTAACAAATTTTAACAAAATGCTGTAGCTTTGGTTCTGAGCAAAAACCAAACAATCCTTTTTGAGCAAATAATGTTCACTAGATATGAAATAATAATAGAAAAAATATGTGTCATAGATGCAGTGCCACATCAAGATATTGATTTTGCTATGAAAAAATCAGAAATTATCAATAACTTAAAATTGGTTGACTTTCAGACCTTTTCGATAGCATTTTTGGATTCCTCGGATAGAAATTTTAGGAGTAAGGACGCTCTAGAATTCATTTTACTGTCAAAAATAGATTATTTTTCTCGACCCCCCCCCCTCAAATTTGGAGAGCTAAAAATCGAGATAACTCTGCCAATTCTATGAATTGGAAGCTCAAATTTTGGGGAATGTCAAACTTTAACATAGTCCACATACACATTTTCAGAAAAGTTGAAGGGGGTGGCTGACATGGCCTGGATGATTTGAAATGGACTTACCCATATACTAACAAATTAATGAGTTAAGGAATAACAGATATTTATTTAGGCATAGTTTAGTGTCCAATATTTAATTTAAAAAAAATCATGAATAAAAAAATTATCATTAATGCATTAAAACTAAAACAATTTTTTTTCAAAATCTTTTTTCATAATTTAAATTCTCTGAGGTTTCATCTTTATAAAGACTTGCAAAAAAACAAAAAAAAAAAAAGAAAAAAAAAAAAAAAAAAAAAAGAAAAAAAACAAGAAAAAAAAAAAAAAAAAACAAAAAAAAAAACAAGAAAAAACAAGAAAAAAAAAAAAAAAAACAAAAAAAAAAACAAGAAAAAAAAAACAAGAAAAAAACATACACATACACAATCTCCGAGCGGTGTAAAATTTGATTTTTTAAAGATTTTGCTTGAGGGGTGGGAGTTTAGAATCAGACGGTTTGTATTGTAGTGATATGTATAAGAGGGAAACCGGAAGTTAACGCTTCGAAAGCAGAAATAAAATGACGATTGTAAGCAATCTGCGCATAGGATCAGTGTAGATATAAAGCAAAAATAGAAATGGTGAAAATGATAATTTTGGACCAATGAGAGACCTTCGCGCCTAAACAAAAGTTTTCAAAAAGACCGAATTTGGAGCCTATGTCTGGATTATTTAAGATTAAAATTTTCGAGTAGAAATTCAGAAACCGACACCTGCTTGACGAATCCACATCACTGAAGTTAAAATTATTTACCTGTTGCTGAAGGTACAAGCTTTATCTTTCCCTCTCTACAACTTACTTCATTGCTGATATATAAGCAATACTCTCTCTTCCTCTACAAAGACTGAACTTAACTCTTTCTATCTCTACAATACTGAACTTTTAAAAAAGCATATTCTGATGAACTTTGAACACTACATTTTGACTTATCTTATTACTTTAACCTTTATGTTTTAATACAAGGCGTGTTTGTCCTTTCTTAAATGATTTATTTTTCTTTTTGTTATTTATATAACCTTATAGTGTGTTTGTCATAATTACTAATATCTATTGTTGAAATTTAGTAAGGGACTTGCTTCTGGCTACACCGGCTAGAAGTCCTTAGGAGACAAACTTCCGGTTTTACCGGTCAACACTTGCAGTAGCTAGCTGCCCCCTTATGATCATGTGATGATGTTTATCGACCTCTCTTTTTACTCCTTACTCCTTAGCGGGACACAAAGGTAGGTGGTAGCAATTCTTACTATTCTATTTTCTGCTTGCTATGTCCGTTTTATCCTTAAATGTGTTAAGGATAAAACGGACATAGAATATTTAACCTTAGAAGTTAATTCTTGTTCACCAACCCCACGAAACTACGGACATAGAGACTTTATCAACACCTTAGACGGACGATAAAACTGCCTCTTGCAGGTTGCAAGAGGCAGTTTTATCGTCCAACTAAATAATTAACTAACTACCTAAAATTACGTTCTTTGGTCTACCGGTAGCTATATCCGACATAACCTTAACGAACATTGAATTGAACATTTGTTATAACGTATATATTTGTATGCATTGCACATTTAAATTCGTGTAAGTCACAATATCACACAAAATACAATACATATACAAAACAACGAAACAAACAAATTTCATACAAAAAGGATAAAAAAAAACAAAGTTACCAGGAAAGGTTTACGCCTGATAATTTTACCGAAAATTCTAACTATAAAAAACATTTAATGCTAAACTATTAATTACGAATTAAAGAACATACAAAGGGGTTAGGGGTATTTAAACTTATTTGCCACAAAAGGCACAAACAGTATTTTAACTGAGGGAAAGGATAATTTTCATTTAGAGAAATTACAAATTAACACAAAAAATAACACATGTAAAATAAATGCAGTTTTAGAGAAGATAATAGACAATTTGCCTACCTTTGTTGGCACGTAGGGACTTGGACATAAACTGGACTATATCTTAGTAATTTTGTACTAAGAATGCGGTTCCAAATATACCGCTAAAAATTGCTCACAGGGAGCCCAAAGGGTTGTAACCGAACCAACGATCACCTCAAAGGGAAAGACAGAAATTTGGTGAAACTCCCTTAGCCTGCCTGTTTACCAAAATTACTACTCACAGTCCAAGACCCTACAAACTTTCATTTTTTACTAAAAACCTTTTGCTTTTACTGCACAACAGCAGTGATTCTCTTTTACAAGCAACACAAAGGCAAAATAGGTACTCCAAACAATCTCAAAAATGCATTTACACATATTTAGGGTTTTTTAAAACCCAAGAACTATTTCTTCTAAGGGAAATCTTACAAGTGGGATGACCAGGTCACAGAGTACATTTACAGGGGAAGGGCGAAAGTGGAAGGGGAAGCGCAAACCAGGCCTGATGAACATGACAGGACAAAATTACTACTACTCTGCCTAACAGTGGCAGCCACACTGCCTAAAAAATACAGCCTTCAGAGCTTAGCAGACGTGTTCGATGCTTACACTCACCAAACCAAAAAGAGGCCAGGTTTGGGTCTGGAAGGGGTTAAATAACCCTACTCCCACTACCCCTTTGTTATCAGCAGCATCGCTTCTGACCAAAACTGATGCTACTAGTAACCGCAGCAGCAGCACGGGTCCAGTATTTTTTTTCCAAAGGGACATAACTCGAACTCCTTCTCTTTCATAGAAGTTTCACACATCAGTAAAAAAAATACAAATAAATCGAAATTCTTTAAGATAAATATTACTGTTATAATCATCCATAGAAGCATCTAGAACAACAATTTATATATCTAATTAATAGATAAATTTCATTTAAAATATAATGCCCCTGATTTGAAGTTTTAAATTTCATATTTTAAATTCTAGAAGCAAATATTTATTCAATAACAAGCTTACTTTACTAAGTTGATGTAATAATTAATGGAGAAATTTCGATTTAAAAGTTAGGCCTCCACCCTTTTAAACAGAACAAATGCCGATGTATAATTATATCACTGATAATCCAAGAAGAAATTATATTTAATCTATTCTTTTCTTTTTTTTTACATTTAATTTTCAGATTTTCGGTACTTATTTTCTACCAAAAGTACCCCTTCGGTGTTTTGTCTTTTTATTTATACAAAAATTAGTTTCAGTTATATATAAACACGCCGATATTTTGCCCCCTCCCCCCAAATAAGAGGGTGTCAAAGTAATTGACCTGAAAAAAATTCAGAAAGTTTTTCAATGAAATAACTGATGCATTATAAAATTGATTCATTGTTAAATGAACACTGAAAATCTTATTAAAATCGGCTAATTCCCTGTTTTTTTTTTGTTGTTTTTTTTTTCAATCACGGGTAGTGATTTGATTTTGTAAAATACGCTTATGATGTCAAAATTGTTAGTACCTATACTAAGCTTAGCTTACATGTGACACAAGGTCAGAAGTATGAGCCACGCAGTGAGAATCGAACCAATAACAATGGTCTACTAATGCAACTTGCTATGTTAGCTCAGTTGGTAGAGCGTTCGGCTAGAAACCACAAGGTTCCTAGTTCGATACCGGTCCCCGCCAACTCAGCGTATGAGTAGCACAGGGTGTCATAATATGGTCTAAGGGGAATAACCAGAATCGTGATGAACTTTCATGTAAAAAGGATAATAAATAAAACAGAACACTTCCTGTCTATGATACAACCAAAGCGTACCTTGTTTATCTTTTATCTCCCTCCTATTACTAACTGTTGCGACAATAAACTAACACATGGTGTCAGAGTGGGATCAGTTTAAATACTACAAATGAAACAAAGACCACAATAACCAACAAACTGTCGCGGAAGGGAAAACACTCAACGAAAAATAAAACGTAAAATTACTTACTCACACCGTTGTCCGTCATTGTTGTGTATCGGATCTCATACTCACGAACGAAGCTCGTCATCACCCCAAACAAACGTCAAAACAAAATGGCTGACAGATTTACACCTCCAAAGATGGACTGGTCAAGTCCCGGAGACGTTCACAGAAGGTTTAAATTATTTAAACAAAAATGTGGACTAATTTTCGAAGGTCTGCTGTGCGATACTGAGGAAGAAAAAGAAGTCAGACTCATGCTCCTTTGGATTGACGACACGGGTCTCGAGATTTACAATGCAGCCACCTTTGACAACTCTGATGACAGACATAAGCTAGAACCAGTTTTTAAAAACTGGAAACATACTGCAAACCCCAGAGTAACCAAATCATGGCTAGATACGACCTAAGAGTCCTCAAACAAGGTAAAATGACCATAGAGGAATTTGTCACCAAAGCAAAGCAACTAGTTGATGAGGCTGGGTACCCTGAAGAAATGAAGGAAGAAATGATGAGGGATACGCTGGTGTTCGGCGTAGGATCAGACCAGATCCGCAGTGACGCAATTAAAATAGGTGATACTCTCACTTACCAACAAATATACAACCTGGCAAAAATAGACGAGAGCACCAGAGCACAGATGGAGGTTCTGTCCATAAACCTCAAGGACGAAGCAACCATAAACGAAGTCAAACGTGGACCTGGGCAAATAGCAATGACCAGATCCCCAAGGTATACCACCACCCTAGACAGGAACAGGTACAGCAGACAGCCAAAACCCACTGAAACAAGAGGCATGGGATGCATTGGAAACCACAAACATAAGTACCAATGCCCTGCTAGGTCGGTACAGTGCAGCTACTGTGGGAAGGTAGGACATTACATGCGGGTGTGCATAAAAAAACAAAAGAAAACCCAACAGCAACTCCATGAAGTTCAAGGCCTGGAAGAATACCAAATGTACGAACACTTCTCAGATGGAGACGAGCCAGAACGGACAATAAACAGCATTGGAACAATAAGCTCCATCAGCAGAACCATACACTCGATTCACAAGTATGCAGATAAAATATTTGCATGCATCACAATAAACGGATGCCACAATAAATATCAAAGTGGACACAGGGGCAGACACATGCATCCTAACAGAAAACCAAATGAGGCTGTTACCATTTAATCCTGAAATAAGGAGGACACACACAATACTGAAGGGATATGGCGGATCTAAAATAAAAAAAAACCATTGGGGCCACTGACCTTAAAATAACACACAGGAACAGAACAATAACAACAAGATTTGACATTGCAAGTGCACCCCCCAGGCAGCCCCCCCCCCCGGCAGCCCCTCTATTCTTGGATGCAGGCAAGCACAAGAGCTAGGAATCATCTCAGTCAGCCTAAACGAGATTGAAAGACAGGGCACAACAGGGCTAAAAAAAACTGGACAAAAAGGACCTGCTAAAAAAACACAGAGCCTGTTTCAACAAAATAGGATGTTTCCCAGGGAGGAAATATCACATAAATTTGATAGAAAATCCCAGGCCAGTGATACACTCACCCAGATCAGTCCCAATACACATCCTCCCACTATACAAAGCAGAGTTGGAGAAAATGGAGCATGAGGACATCATAGAGGAAGTCACAGGCCCAACGGACTGGGTAAATCCGATAACATATCGAATAACAACAGCAAAGGATGGAACATCCAAGATCAGGCTCTGCTTGGACCCCAGAGACCTAAATAAAAGCATCAAGAGGGAACACTACCCAACAAAAGCCCTAGATGAGCTACTGCCTCTATTACACGGAAAGAAGTACTTTAGTGTAATAGACGTAAAAAAGGGGGTACTGGCACCAAGAACTAGACCATGAATCAAGCCTTCTATGCACCTTCAACACACCGTTCGGAAGATACAGATTCAAACGTCTACCATTTGGGTTAACAGTATCCCAGGACATATTCCAACGCAAGCTAGACACGGTTTTCTGCGGAATTAAAAACATCACGGGCATAGTGGATGATATTCTGGTAACAGGATCAACAGAAGAACACGACATAGCCATGACCAAAGTCTTGGAAAGGGCTAAAGAGAACAACATTGGATTTAATGCTGACAAACTCCAATACAAGCTGAAAAAGGTGAACTTCTTCGGCCAATCAATCTCAGATCAAGGAATATCACCCACAGAAGACAAACTTCAGGCCATCAGGGACATTAAAACCCCAAAGAACGCGAAGGAACTCCACACATTGATGGGTATGATCACGTACCTCAATAGGTTTTCCGTTAAATTATCACAGATGACCGCACCACTCCGAGAATTAATGAAAAAAAATGTGCACTTCCAATGGCAACAACACCACCAAAAAGCCCTGGAAGCTATAAAAGCAGAAATATGCAAGGCACAAATAATAAGTTATTATGACACAGACCCCAACACTACCACAATCCTACAATGTGATGCCAGTACTCTAGGAGTGGGGGCATGGGTTGGACAGATTGACCAAATGGGTGCTGAGAAAATAGTAGGAATAGCGTCAAGATGCCTGACCCCGACTGAGTCAAGATACTCAAATATAGAAAGGGAATGCCTGGCAGTCGCATATGGCCTGCAAAAGCTTGAGTATTTCCTTCTAGGGCGAAGGGTAACAGTGGAAACAGACCACTCGCCACTAGAACAAATATTTTAAAAAAATCTAGCGGAGACCCCATCAAGTCTCCAACGATTCATCCTGAAATGCCTAAGGTTTGATATCCAAGTCAAATACAGGCCAGGGAAAACAATCCCAGTAGCAGATGCTCTATCAAGAGTATGCCTCAAGGAAAATAGGAATGAAACACCACAGCAGCACAGTGTCAGCTTTATTACAACGAACACAAAAATAATGAACACAGAACAGATAAGAGAGGCAATCACAGCTAATCCAACAATGAGCCTGGTAAAGGACACAATATACAAAGGATGGCCAGAATACAGAAAACAATGCCCAACAACACTGTGGGAGTACTGGACATTCAGATGTGACCTCATCCTGGAGGATTGATTAATCCTCAAGGGGGACAGAATAGTAATCCCAGAAGCGCTGAGACCCTCAGTCCTCGAAACACTACACACAGGCCACCAAGGAGAAACAAAATGTATTCTATTGGCTAGGGAGTCTACATTCTGGCCAGGGATAAACCAAAGCATCAGAAATATGGTAAAATCCTGCACCATATGCAGCAAGTACCAACTAGCACAACCCAAACTACAACTGATGCAGCCAGACCTCCCTACACACCCCTGGGCAACAATAGGCACGGACATATATGAACAAGATGGATGCAAATATCTCCTGGTGGTAGACTACTACTCAAGCTTCCCAATCATCAAGACACTTCCGGATACATCAGCCACCACTGTCTGCGAGCAATTCACCCAGATTCTAGCAGAAACCATCATGTCTGACTGCGGCTCACAATACATGAGTGAAAGGTTTAAAAAGGAATGCCACGACTCCAATATAACCTTGAAAACCAGCTCACCATACCACCACCAAGCAAATGGAGTAGCGGAGAGAACTGTAGGAACTATCAAGGCCCTATGGAAGAAGGCCAAGGAGGAAAGAAAGTGCTCATACACAGCATTATGGATTTACAGAACGACCCCAATAAATAACGACATGCCATCCCCATATGAACTACTGTTCGGCAGAAAACCCAGAACACTGCTGCCTACTGCAAAGGGGGCCCTACAATCACAACACCCTGAAAGGGACACACACCTTCAAAAAAATGAACACAACCCAACCATACAGAAACAAAATCATGACAGACATTCCAGTCAGGGAAAAGAAGTACTGGACATAATGGAGCTAATCTATGTAAGGGACACAATACGCAACATCTGGATACCTGGCACTGTACTTAACAGGCCAAAACCCAACAGGGAGCCAAGAACATACCTAATAAACGTCAGAGGCAAGGTATACCAAAGAACAAGAGAACACCTCAAACCAAGACCAACCACAGACATAACCAACATACCAAGACAAGAAGCACCACCTACCCGACCCCGCATAGAAACTACACAGATAAGGGAGCCCATAACAATGCCTACAGCAAACAAAAAACCAAACACACCAGCAGAAATTCCTGCTGAACACCCAAATACACCAAGAGGAAAACAACCCACACCAACTGCCCCGGGACAATACCAGCTGCAGAGTTACACAACACGATCAGAAAGAACCACTAAGGTACCTGAAAAATACAAGGACTAATTCACACACACATATGAATGATTAAAAAAAACAAAAAAACAAAAAAACAAACAAACAAACAAACAATTATTCAAAAGGGGGGGATGTCATAATATGGTCTAAGGGGAATAACCAGAATCGTGATGAACTTTCATGTAAAAAGGATAATAAATAAAACAGGACACTTCCTGTCTATGATACAACCAAAGCGTACCTTGTTTATCTTTTATCTCCCTCCTATTACTAACTGTTGCGACAATAAACTAACACACAGGGATCTGTGCGGTAAAGTAAGGAGCTGATGGTAGGTGTGGCACTCCACCTCAGATGCTAAAACAATCTCCTTGGTCTAGCGCAAGTGAAAAGGGGATAGACTCCCTCGCTGACTGGCTGATACCGACTTTAGGCCGCCCCGCCGACTTTACTTACTTATACCACTAAGGTCGGATAAATAAGGTTGGTTCGTGTGATCAATACCACCATTATACTTCCCATAAGTTTAATATTATCAGCTGTTGCGCATATTGGATATTTTGAAAGTGATTTCCTAGAATCGTCAATATTATTCGCTGAATAATGTTAATTTTGTTTACATTTTCAAAGATACTACGCAACACAAAACCACTTGATGTAGGTTAGGGTGTGCCAAAGATGACGTCAAATCCGTATTTTTAAAATAAAAAGATATGACCAAATATCAGGGAATTATCCGATTTTAATGAAAATTTCAGTGTTGATTTATCAATGAATGAATAAATTTTATAATGCATCAGTTATTTTATTTCAACATTTTCGGAATTTTTTTCAGATCACTTAACCTTGACCCCCTCCCTTATTTTGGGGCCGCGAAGAAGAAGCAACAGTTGTTAGCGACAAAAAATGTTTTATGTGCATTTTACCTTCCAAAAAGCATAAAATTGTATCATTTTCTAAGGAAACGTGGACTCATCATGTGACAACAAGTCACGTAAATAAAATGAGTAATAAGCGAATTTGCTTTTAAGAAAAAATTTAAAAAATAATAGTATTTCGCATCATGTGACAAGTCACGTAAATAAAATGAGTAATAAGCGAATTTGCTTTTTAGAAAAAAGAAAAAAATAATAGTATTTCGCATCATGTGACAACAAGTCACGTAAATAAAATGAGTAATAAGCGAATTTGTTTTTTAGAAAAAATAAAAAAATAATAGTATTTCGCATATCGCGTAAATTTTTGTTGTTTCTATTCATAAGTTCGGTCTTTTATCTCTTTATTTATACTGTAATTAGTATCGAAAATGACCAAATCGCAAGACAATTTGGGGTCAAAATTAAGTGACCTGAAAAAAATGAGAAAGTTTTGAAATAAAATAAATAATGCATTATAAAGATCGTTCATTGATAAATAAACACTGAAAGTTTCATTAAAATCCGATAATTCCCTGATTTTTGGTAAATTATTTTCTGTAGGGGGGCTAAAGTCATACGCATTTTAGGTTTATTAAAAAAAAAAATTCTAAAAAGCCAGTTATTTAATTGAAAATTAATTGAAAATTTTTCCTGAAGAAAAAAAATTGTTTACTTTAGTTACTAAAGCATTATTATTGTTTACTTTAGTTACTAAAGCATTATTATTGTTTGCTTTGGTTACTAAAGCATATTATTAGGACTTTTTTTTTTTTGGTATTTTGAGGGTCATTCTAAATTAATATTTTTTTATTTCATAAACACAGAACATCAGATGATGTTTACATTCCAGATAAAATCTGTAATCTCATTGGCTAATTTGATTCGGAGCTATTTTCGTTCTATACGTATTTTAATCACTTAAAACTTATTTTATTAATTCTTGAGGCAAGAAACTTATGCGCGAAAAAAAATTGGAATTTTGGGCTGATATCATTTTAATAATAAAGGACAATTTATTCGGCCACTTTTTACATCCGACACAACTGAACGATAATCGGCTTGGGACTGTAGCCTATAAGGGTTGTAACCGAACCAACGATCACCTCAAAGGGAAAGACAGAAATTTGGTGAAACTCCCTTAGCCTGCCTGTTTACCAAAATTACTACTCACAATCCAAGACCCTACAAACTTTCATTTTTTACTAAAAACCTTTTGCTTTTACTGCACAACAGCAGTGATTCTCTTTTACAAGCAACACAAAGACAAAATAGGTACTCCAAACAATCTCAAAAATGCATTTACATATATTTAGGGTTTTTTAAAACCCAAGAACTATTTCTTCTAAGGGAAATCTTACAAGTGGGATGACCATAAAATGATTGTTTGATTTCTAAAAATAAATGTAAATTAGATTCGTACACAATGTGTAGTATTTAGAAGTTGTAATTACAATTTTGTTTTTATTAAGAATATAGAATTGAATTGTTTTATTTCTAGATAAATATAAATAAAATAAACTTTATCTTCTTTGTAGTAAACGAAAGTTAAATAAAGAAATTTTGTTTTCGTAAATGAATATATAAAAATATTAATAGAAACATTTAAGAAATTTACATGATTTAAATTTGTTTTTTAATTTTAAACTTTCAATTTTCTAAGCTAAAACATATTACGTTTTAAAGATAGAATAATTGTTTTATTTCTAAATTTCCCGGCAAACGTTTTAAAAATTTGTATTTTGACAGTTTAAATAGCGTTCGATGCAGGTGTTGAATTTTTACCCTTATTTGTAAAAATCGAATCTTTTCCCCGGCAAACGCTCCCCCAAAAATTTGTATTTTTGACAGTTTAAATAGCGTTCAATGCTGGTGAGAACGATTGCACTTGGCAAAAATAGAATCTTTCTCAGCAAACGCTAAAAATTTATTGAAATTTTGAAATAATAAACTGTGATTGGTTTATTGGGTATTGAGACGCGGCAATGATCCCTTTTTATCGATGAACGGCGCGAGAATCGCCAGACAGAATTTATTTTTAAAGTATCGAGTATCGAACTTTTCTGTCTCCGTTAAAATTTATTTAACGTTAAAATGTTGAATATCCAGGTTTAACGAAAATTAACAAATTATTGAATTTGTTATAGTTATCCTGGATATATAAAATTTATGAGACATTCATTAATGTCATTCACTCTTTAGAGAGATAAATTTAAATTTACTTAGAAGTAAATTTGTTATGTATATGTTGAGTAAGAGTCAACATTGTATTTTATTACAGGCTGGACGAAAATGGTTAAAATTTGTATATTTTAACTTAGTCCCCCTGTATGTATTTTCTTTATTTGAATTGTCAAATAAAGTATATTACTCAGAGTGAGTAAAATTGATTTAAATTTGAAAAATTCGGTTTGAGACCGTTTTAATTTCTTATTCATTAAGAAAATATTTTTATTGTCCAGGCGTTTGAAGCCTCTTGAAAGTAAAGAATAAAAGGAGAAATACATAGTTATTTCTCCTAATATATTAGTAAATTTGTGTCATTAGACACTTTGTTTTGTCTCGGCAATTTGTCGAGATATTTTTTTTTATTGTAAAACAGGGATCGAAGAAAAACAATTGTCGTCTGCAGCCCTTAAACCATCACAGCAGCAGCAGCCCCAAGTAAGATTGTCTGAGGACAAGAAAAGAAAAGAAAATTTGTTTTTATTTCATTATTTGCCGAACGCAAGTAAGTTTTTTAATATTTCGTAAATTTGTTAAAGTAAATTTTATTTTTTTTGTGGCTTCGTGCCTTTGATAATTTGAGCATGAAGGACATTTTATGCAAGACCACAGTTATTTGTTTGTTGAATAAATTATTTTAAATTCAATTTTGTCTCCTATTTTATTTTTAAAGTTTTCAACGTGACGAAGAAGGATAGACAAAACGTCTTTTTTTTTATATTCTTCTTCGAGAAAATTGTGAAAAATTTTCGACAATATGAATAATTTTTTTTTCTCTCTATCAAATCTGCCGTACTGGTAAACATTTCTGGACGTGTCTGAATCTGACGTCAGCTGACGTTATCTAGTTCACCGTACCGGATCGAGTAAGCGTATGCTGTACCAAAAAAAAAAAAATAAAATAAAATAAATATTACCCGTAAAACAGTCAGTCTTTTTACAACATGGTTGTTTTCTTTGTTGATATTTTTTAGTAGAATTCTGTATACATGGTTCTTTTACTTTAAAAAATACGTATAAAAACTTAAAATTCATTTTTTGTCGGTCCTTTTTTTCATATTTCATAAAATAAAATAGGGGGTGGGGTTAGGCCTCGTAAAAAATATTTCCCCTAATATATTTTAGGAAAAACCTATTTCCAAAAATATTTTCGTCAAAAGGTAAGTAATTATGGAAGTTTTCGTGAAAATCGGACCATTCATTGATTTTCATAGAACTTTTTAAAAGGCCTCTAGTCATAACTTGCTTTTGGCTACGTTAAATTTTGAATTGATTTAACGGTGCGAAAATGTAAACATTGTTTTCTTTCATAATTTTCATTATTTCCGTAAGCTAAAAAATGTTTTAAAAATTATCAGGAGTTTTTTTTTTAAGTTTCTTTTGAATGGAGAAAAAAATTTCAAGAAAATATTAACCTTTATTCAAGTTTAATTGTGCTAAATGGGGTTACATTTCACAGGGAAAATTGGAGGTACCTCTGTACCTAGTATCGAAACTACTGATGCATAAATAATCAAATGTATTTTGAGTGTGTGTGCGTATTAAATACGCACATTATCGGAATTTTAACCCGAAAACTCTCGGGATAAATAATAAACACTGTATTGTAACAGAGTCCCGACTTTGAAACAAAAACAAAAAAAAAAAAAAAATATAAATAATAAATAAATAAATAAAATGAAACAAATGGTCAATCAAAAAATAACAAATTCTGCTGTAAGTCTTAAGACAGAAACAATTTATTGGCTAAGGGAGCCCTTGCAAGATAATTTCCTCTTGCGGAAATCCGAAGACTTCTAATTAACAAATAGTAAAAATTACAAATAAACGAAAAGGACACATAAAACAAAGTAATTAAAAAGATTTGTCAACTGAAATTTAACGTAGTGAAAAATAAGTTACGACAAGAGTATTAAACAAAATTCTATGAAAAATTAATTAATGGTCCGATTTCCCGAAAATTTCCATAACTATTTACCTTTGGATGTAAATATATCTAAAATAGTTTTTTTCTAAAATATATTAGGGGAAATATTTTTTTACGAGGTCTACCCCACTATTTCATTTTATGAGATATTCAAAAAAGGAATGGTCAAAAAACGATTTTTACTTTTTTTCTATAAAGATAAGAGTCTGAATAACTATATAAAAAATTTGTATAATACTCAAGGCAGTAGCTTTTGTAGAAAAAACATGAATTCTAAAATAAAAAGCGCAAAAATATGTCATAATATTATTATTTGAAAACTTTTTTTCTTTTTTAATTGATATGTACTATATTCTATTAAATTGTCAAGAAAAACATTTTTTTAAGAAATTAATTTTTAAGAGATTTTAAATCTTTTGTGGACTTAAATAATCGTTTTTTAATGTTTAAAAATCTTTTTTTGTGTGTACAAATCGAATTTTTCCCGGATATTTAAATATAATATAACACTAAATTTTAGAATTCAGGTGAACTAAAAATTTGTCCGATTCACGATATATTACTTATTGTCTTTCCTTTGCTTTAGTTACACTATAAGTTCAACTAAAAAAAATATTCCGGAGTTATTCTGAAACTACCACAAAAAATAATTTCAAAATTCGTTGAAAACCAATAATCGGTTATTGAATAAGCACAAGAAAACAATTATGTCAAATACAGCCACCCATACATTTAAATGTATAATTGTCAACGTTGAATAATAAGCATAAAAGTAGGTTTACTCTTAACACTCTTCCTAAATTTTCACTCACATTTATTGACCCTATAAATTTTAAAAATTAATAATTAAAGTAATTTAAAAAAAATCTATATTAAAACATGACATAAATTGTATTTAATCTTTTTACAACCAGGAAAACAATTTTAAGTCACCTAGTGTACGAATCTTGGCTGACTTCTTAAAACAGTCGGAAAATTAAAACGGAAAGTTTTTTGGTGGTCCCCAATAGCAGTTTAACTACAGTCTATGAATTAACATTTTGCGAATTGGGCTACAGTTTTAGGGGATTAAGGTTGATTTTAATTACATATTGCTTTAAAAAATAAACAAAAAACTCAAATTACTATACATTTAATGTTGAAAATATTTTTTTAAACTAAGTTTAATTGAAATTATACACTGCAATACTAACACAAACAACTGTCTCAATAATAGATTCAATAATTCATTAAATGTATAGTAATTTTTTTTTGTGTTTATTTCTTTTAAGCAATACGTAATTAAAAACAACTTTAATCCCCTAAAACCGTAACCCAATTCGCAAAATGTTAATTCATAGACTGTAGTTAAACTGTTATTGGGGACCACCAAAAAACTTTTCGTTTTAATTATCCGACCGTCTTCAGAAGTCAATCCGAATCTTATTTACATTTTTTAAGAAATCAAACAATTATCTTCTCGATAAATTTTAAGTATTAGTATAAGTATCACTGAGAGAGAGAGAGAGAGAGAGAGAGAGAGAGAGAGAGAGAGAGAGAGAGAGAGAGAGAGAGAGAGAGTCCGCAGTCAGTTTTATTAAAACAAAACAATTTGGTCTGAAGAAAGGGAAGGAGCGAATCTACGGATAGTTAGGGGGTAAATGGTGTGGTTTGACTGCTGATTTTTTAGTAATAAAACTATTACAGGCTGTGGGCCCTCCCACTACGGTTAACTCGACTACTCCCGTTAACTCTCCCACTCACGTTAACTCTATATACAGGGGAAGAAGAGAATCATATATAATATAAGACAGGGATTGGTCTGTTGTTGACTTAATTGCTAATTACGGCTAATTAAAACCAATTAAACTGTTTTTTTTAAACAATGAGTAGTCCTAAAACCAAGGAATATCTAAGTATAAATATTGTGTCCATAACATAAATAGAAAAAAATCCTTTAGGAAAAGAAAGTTGATAATCTCAGCTTTAGTATAATAATATATATATATATATATATATATTTTATGATGTCAAATACAGCCATCCATACATTTAAATGTATAATTGTCAAAGAGAGATAATATGTAAAAATATAGTCCCGTTTCTACATAAACATCAACCTTTTGCATGTACAACGGACTATTTTATTTGTTTTTTTTAACGGTGAGTAATTTTCCCCAATAATTTGATCTTTGAATTAACTGTTTTTCTTTGTAACAAATCTGTGTGATCGTTACTTTTATTTTGCGAGATTTTTAAAAAACAAAGTTAAAAAATATTTACTTTTGTTTATTCAATATTGCATAAACTGATCACATGACCCGATTATGGTTATCTCGGTATACCCCAAATTGGCCTAAAATCAGTTTTTGACAAAATTAATTTATACAGAAAATTTTTTTCCAAAAATCAGAGAAATATCGGATTTTAATGAAATTTTCAGTGTTGATTTATCAATGAATGAACTTTATAATGCATTATTTATTTTATTTCAAAACTTTCTCATTTTTTTCAGGTCACTTAATTTGCCTATTTTGGGGGTGTAAAATCTCGGCGAGTTGTTCTTTGTTTGATACTAATTACAGTAGAAATAAAAAGATAAAAGACCGAAGTTGTAAATAGAAAAAAAATTTAAGGCGAATATTCTATGAGAAAATAAGTACTGAAAATTGGAAAAGAAAATGTTAAAAGAAAAAATTAATTTTTTGGAGATTTCTTTTTTACTCATTTCGATAATTATTTAATTGGCTATTATCTTATAAAAGAAAGAATTATGCATCGATATTTTTTCTGCTTAAAAAGAGGGGGGCTACATTTTCAATAGAATTTTTCTTCAAAACGTTACTTCAATTGACTAAAATAAGGTTTGCATTAAATAGATATTTATTTTTAGAATCTAAAAATATAACATTTTAAAATTGACATCAGAATATTTTTATTTTAAATGAATTTTATATATTAATTTTTCATAGCAAAAATATTTAATTAAAGTTTTGAAATAAAATAACTGATGCATTATAAAATTCATTAATTGATAAATCAATACTGAAAATTTCATTAAAATCGGATAATTCCCTGAGTTTTTTTTGCAATCGCGAATGTTACATTAAATTTGTAAACAAGCTCTTTATACCATTTAAAAATAGCCAAAATGGTGAACGCGAACGAAATTGAACAAAACAAATCGTCTTAAAAGTATTAAAAATAAATTGCATATGTAATGATATTTTTCTTCTTTTATCGTTTTAGACAAAAGTTTGACCTTAAATAATAGATTTAATTAATTTTAATTCGTTTTTAAAATTTTTAGCAGACGAAAAATTGGGTATATCTAGGTTATAAAAAAAGAAAAAAACGAAAACAAAAACAAATGATTTTATTCGGCGAATAATATTCTTGGAAATCACTTCCAAAAAAGGAAGTGGGAAATGACGCACAAAATCCATAGTTACATTATGTGCGCAACAGAAGTTATTTAAGCAACTCGAGTCGTAATTCGCCGCTTCACAAAACGAAGATTGTTGTTTTGAATACTTTCCTGTCTTAGCTTAAAGAAAAAAATTCGTGAGTTATTTTTCTACACAAATTAATTTTTTTTCTTCAATATTTTATCTATCAACAAATGAACTATATTTTCCAATGTTCTAAGGTAAAATTTTCATTTGATATTTTCAAGAAAAACGTTCGCACAGGAAAAAAACAAAAAACAAAAAAAACTCAACATTTTTTGTTTGTTTATGTATGTGTTTTTAATGTTTTTACTGACATTTTAAAAAAGAAATTGACTTTTTTAGTAACTCAGACGACGTGTGAAGGGTTTAAGGAGCCATTTTTATTCTATCTAAACCGTCTGCCTAGACAAAGGGCAGTAACTCTTAAGAGTTCAATACAGTAACATCACAAACTTAACAAAGTCAAGTAGTTTTTACAAATTCATACAAATACACACAACACAACAAGAGTCTATTTTCTAATTACTTTTTTTCTTTCTTTTTTAAAGAAAGAAAGCTTCTTGTTTATTCTTGTTAACAACACCAAGAACACTAAATTAATTCGAAAAATGTCTTGTAATAAAATTTTTAATGATCCTGTCCATGGATGTATCGAATTGCATCCTTTGTGCGTTGAAATTATAGATACGCCACAATTTCAAAGAATGAGAAATATAAAACAATTGGGATTTTGTTACTTCGTTTACCCGGGAGCTTCTCATAATAGATTCGAACACAGCATCGGAACCTGTCATTTGGCAAGTCTCATGGTGAAAACCCTCAAGGGTCGTCAACCAGAGTTGGAAATAACCGATAAAGACTGTCTTTGCGTGGAAATTGCCGGATTATGTCATGACTTGGGACACGGACCATTTTCGCACATATTTGATCAAAAGTTCTTACCTCGTATCCTCTCCGATAATTGGAAACATGAACAAGGCTCGAGAGATATGTTTGACTATTTATACAAAGAAAATGAAAAGGTCCGAAATCAATTTGAAGGAGCAGGATTAACAGAAGAAGACAAAACATTTATAAAGGAACTGATCAAGCAACAAGGAAATTTTCAAAATACCGGTAGAGATGAACACAAAGGTTTCCTCTATGAAATAATCTCCAATGAAATGAATGGAATTGATGTTGATAAATGGGATTATTTCGCGAGGGACTGCCATCATTTGGGAATTAAAAACAATGTTGATCACCAAAGATTAATAAAATATGCGAGAGTGATAGACGGACATATTTCCTACAGGGACAAAACAGCCGAGAATATTTACAACATGTTTTACCAGAGGAGAAGTTTACACAAGAGTGCGTATCAACATAAGGTTGCAAATATCATCTCAGAAATGTTCGTTGAAGCTCTTAAGCTTGCCAACGACCATATTACCCGTTTTGGTTCGATGGGAATGATCCGGACTATCACTGAATCTATACATGACATGGAAGCCTATTCACAATTTACCGACAACATTTTCGAAGAAATACTTTACTCAGAATCGGAACATTTGAATGAATCCAAAGAAATCTTGAAGAAGATAATACGACGGGATTTGTATAAATTCGTCGGGGAGGTTCTCTTACCTAATGATGAGACAAATATTACAGAAATTAAAAACAGAATCGATCCGGAAGATTGCTATAAGTTAATAATTTGCAAAACTAGTGTTGACTATGGCAGCGGCTCCAATGACCCTGTTGATAACGTTAAGTTCTATTCCAAGGGTGGCCAAATCATAAACCTCCCCAAAGATAAGATCTCCCACATGCTACCAGAAACCTTTCGTGAGGTATATATACAGGTTTTTGTGAAAGACCCATCTTTTTTTGAGGAGGCAAAAGAAGCATTTAATAACTGGCAAAAATCGATTTAAAAAGAAAATGAAATCATTTAATTCCAAAGATTTATGAGTAACAAAACAATTGTTCTAACGTTATTTTGCTTTCAAATCTGAAAAGAAATATGCACTTTTTTTCCTTTTTTTTCGGAAAAAAAGAAGAGATGTGATGAAAAAAACAAAACAACAACAACAACAAAAAAGAAAAAAAAAAGAAAGAAAAACATTTAGTTGTATAAAAATTATTTTATGTTCAAATTAGTTGAAATAGTCTGTTAAAACAACCGAATATTGACGGTATAAATAAAAAAAACATGTCCTTTCTTAATCGAGATAAAAAGGGGTGTCTAAATGTCATATGGCCCGGAAAGTTTTTACATTTTATAAAATGGTGTAAGGATTTGCGTAGAAATTTTTTGAAAATATCTCCAAAATCAACTAATTATGAAATTTTTCAGCCTTAAGTGAAGGAAATTTATTTTTGCTAACAGTATTTTTGAAGAAAGTCTTATCTAATTTTATGAAATTAAAAAAAAATTAGGTGAAACAATAAACATAAAATGATTATTGTCATTATTTCATAAATATCCGAAACAAAACAAAACTTATTGCTTTTACAATTCGTTCATTTTTTAATTAATTTCTGTCGATTAATTGATAATAATAAAAATAATCCCGCCAGAGTAAAATTATTAATTTCTTTTCATTTTTATTTTTTTCAAAGTAACAAATGCTTAGTTGTTAGATGATATACCCAATTTGTTGAAAAATTTGTTTTACATAAATCCCATTTGAAAAAAAAAAAAAAAAGACCAAAAATCCGGGAATTATCCGATTTTAATGAAATTGAATAGGATAATTATTTTTCGTTAGTTTTTGTTTCGCATATTGATGATCCCACTTACACATTTCTTCGTATTTTTTTTTTTTTTTTTTTGCAAGAAAAAGAATTTTACTTTTTGGAAATATAAATCAATCTTTCAACAAAAAAATCGATACTCTGATTATTTTGGCATTAGTAGAATTTGAAACTTAAGTCTCGTAAATAAGAAAAAAATATTTATCTTTTTTTTTCTAAATCATTAGCTTATTTTTATAAAATGTTATATTAAAAGTTCCTGTTGTCTACTTTTTTATTTTTTATTTTAAGGATTTTTTTATTTTAAGATTTTTTTACAATTCATAAAATGTAAAATAAATGCTCCCATTCATTGGTAGGCAAAAGCGTATTTATTTAATTAAAGAAAATGTTGTATTAAATATTTTTATTGTAGCTAAAGATAATGAGATTCTATATAATGGTCTTTATAAAACAATATTGAAAATAATGTATGAATTAAACATTGTCGTCGTTTTTTTATGGGAGGTTGTAGGGAACATAATATTCTGTTCAGGCTTGGACAATATATATATAATAAGAATTTAAGATTTGATGGTACCGTGATTGGCCACAGAAATGACACTTATGAAATCGTATATAATACAGAAAGTTCTGACGAGGAAAATTGCTTATTTACAAAATATGAAATAGGGGCAGACTATTTGAATAAGGATTTTTGTATTATTTATGAATAATAGCAATTTTCAATTCAATGCCCTATTTTCAAATTTTGATTCTTTAAAAAATGTGTGAACTTAAAAACTTAAAGATTAAATAAAGAATACTTCACCTTTGAGGTATGCAATGTTTTATATACTTAATCAGAAATGTATCGAAGAAAAAAGTTTCGCATTTTATTAATAAGGATTCTATTTTATTTCTGATAGAATTTCATTGTAAATAATTTTTAACATTCTAATTTTGATTTTCTCAGCTCCTTCTTTTTTCAATGATATTTAGAGTTAAATACTAAGGTATCGACTAAATGCTAATAATAGTCATTTGTTTTTGTTTCAGACTAAAAATTATTACATATATATGATTCTCCGCAGAAAATCACGTTGTTCTAATTTTTCGCGCCAAAATACTATAACTATGTCAACAAAAATTTAGAATTTATCGTAAATTTATTTAAAATGCAAAAACGTACGTTATATAGAACAGAATTTTTTATTTTTATTTTTTTTTTTACACATAAACTTGGAATTTTCTTTATATCAAACGTAAAAGAAAACTATAAAAATATAATTTTGCATTGTTTATTGATGTTTTAAAATATCTTTTAACAATTTACGCACTTATGAAAAGTCCGTAAATTGATTTGATTTTTGATTTTGTTCTTGTTTTACGGCATATCAACCTCAATGGGTCATTTAATGCCAACTACGTTTTTGAAATGAATTGGTGATAATGTTTAATTTTCTGAAGATTTTTTGTTTTTGACATATTTTTTGTGAATGGAACTTTTAGGTGATTCTTTTTAACATATATTTTTGTGTTTTCATTTTTTGGGGAAGATTTTTAGATTTTGTTGTAGATGTGTGCTTCTTTTATGTATCAAAGTAGTTTTTCTGGGTTTATTTGATAGAATATCTGTTTTAGATTTGTTGTTTGGTAGTATTTTTTTCGTATTTGTTTTAGGTTGCTACATTCTGTTAAAATGTGTTTGATTGTGTAGGGTTTTTGGCATGGTATGCAATATGGGGCTGCTTCTTTTTTGAGGAGGTATGAATGGGTAATGTATGAGTGTCCTATTCTTAGTCTGGATAATATTACTTCTTCTTTTCTGGATATTTTGGTTTGATTTATTTGAAGTTTTCCTATTTGTGGCATTATTTCATGTAGTTTGTTGTTTTGGAAGTTATTCCAATAATTTTGCCATTTTTGTTTTGTGTATATGTTTATGGTTCTTTTTAAGTCTGTAAAAGGTATTTTAAAGTGTGTATCAAGTGGGTTGTTTTTAGCTGTTTTTGCTGCTGAGTCTGCTATTTCGTTTCCTTGGATTCCGATGTGACTCAGTAAAAAACACACACACACACACACACACACACACACACACACACACACACACACACACACTCTTCCATCTTTTTTTAAATACTATGACCCATAATAGTCTTTTTTATTTGTATGTAAATTCTATATACTACGTAACAACTATTTTTTAGTTGTAGGTAGTATAATTTAACTATTTCTAATTTTATGGTACTAATGTACAATAGCGTGCAAGAGATGATATCATTAGATTACATATAAAACACATTACATTTCACGGAAATACCCGAAAAGGAAAAACACTAACCCCAACCAATGCCTCCTAAAGTGTATTTTTCGTAGGGCTCACCCCAACTCCAATATAACCATAACTTGCTACCTCGGGAGTTTCCGATATCTAATGCTATTTATACGTAAAATACGATTCTAATTATCCCTTGTGTGTAATAGTACCGTAAAATTATACAAAGACCAATATTTCAAACACATTTTTATATCTCTTTTTAAACATCTTTATGCTTTTATGGTGTCATTTATTTGTTTTAATATTAAGTATATTATTAAACTTATATTTTTAATTGGAATAAAGTTTATTCAAATTTATTGCTTTCACTGAGTTTTAATTTTCGTTGACTACATCAATTTGGTATACGGTTGAATGTAATATTTTTATATATTTTTTTAATGTCAATGGAATTTAATACAAGTGACCTGGTCGGTCACACGCAGGCCTTTCGGAACTAGGTCAAACTGACTCAAAGATCGTCAGCTACGATCAGCATCAACCATTCGACCTGTGGTGCCCATCGCGCACATTCCCAGTCGTCTCCACAACCGATCGTCTGACAGCAACCAACATCTTTCCGACCTGGGGTATCAACGACCCGACCAATATTCTATCCGCTTTCAACATCCATCTTCTGTAGTTCTGCGGTAATAAAGATTTCCGTTTTCTTGTTAACCAAATCTCCTTGTCTGTCCTCCTTTGTTTGGTTTGTGTCATTCGATTCCTTTTTACAATGTTCGCGGGGTTGACGTCCTTATCGTCTCCGCGACAATATGACACAGGTAAGTTTTCTTCCTTCTAATGACTAAAAACGTCATAACTTTGGTTGTAGCTTTGAAATTTTCAGCTTTATACAGTTTGTCGCTAGAGCCGATAAGGATGTTGACCCTGATATGGTATCTGAATTACAATGAGTAACACTCGAACGACGTGTAAGGGTTAAGTAGCCATCTTTATTCTCTGTCTGGTTCTGTCCAGTTCAAGGGCAGTAACTCTTACAGGTTTGGATCCAATAATACAACAGACCCCACAAACATTTGAAAGAACTGAATGGCACAAACCGTGCAAAGGAGGGACGGGACACAAAGTTTTAGGTATAACAAGACGACGACAGTTTTATTTGCGCATAAACTGGGAGAACAAAGCCGGCTATAGATTCGAATTGTCAATTTTTCAGTAGCTAGGTAGTCAGCATCGCAGGCCGGGAAGGTAAGGTTTTCCAGAGACTGGAAATATGCTGGACCAAACAGATATGAAAGGGTTGGACAAGGTCGATATGGACGTCTCGTCATGGTAGAAAGTCTCAGAACTTAAATAAAATTCATAGTCGGTAGATGTAGACTGTGTTTTTCCCCCTGAAAAGACAGTTTGCTAAGCTGTTACCGTAAGCTTTGGAACTACAGCTTAAAGCAGGTTTGAGGAGGGGCCGAATCGTGGTCAGCGGCAGACTGGATCGTATGCGGTTTGCCGGTAAGTTAGAGATACCGCAGGAACGTGGTAAACAGAAAGCCGAATTAGCAGCGGGTCGAGTCATGGTCGGTAGAAGAATTGAGTCGACAGCCGACTGGATCATGGCCAATCGAAGACCAGATCGAGATTGGTTTGAAGGTGTTAAAAGTAAGTCATATTTTTGAAAATATTGACCCCCCCCTCCAAAAAAAAAAAAACAACAACCAGCGCTCAAGGCGATTTTTCCGAAAAGTTAATACGATATTTTACCCCCTCCATTTTATTTTCGACAAGTAAATATAAATATTTTAACCCTCCCCCACTTTAAAATATTAAAAAGGCGGGAGGTTGAATATTTACATTTACTTATTTACTTGTCAATAAAAATCACTAAAAAATAATAATTTGTCGATAAAAACGCCTTCAATCGACAAATTATTTTTTTCATATACAACATGCACCGCTTTAGCTAGGGACATAATTCGCAGGTGGGGATGTTTGTTTTACAGTTATCACCACCTAGCGTTTTTTTAAAGGCAGGAGACCGGGACGCAATTCTGCGAATAGCACCCTTGTTTTGCTGCTCGGTGGAGACCTGCGGGTCTGTTCGAGCTATGAAATAGCAAACATTACGACTGCTGGGGACTTAGGCGCTGAGGACTTAAGTGGTACCTTGCCGGCGCACCAGGGATAGGGAGTGAGTTATTTGGTGCGATTACACAAAGAAGCCTTTTTTTATTTAAAAGAAAGGTTTCAAAGATGTGCGACCCTACCTCGACATATAGTTGGAATTGTTGTGTTGGGGGAAGGGTAACACAATTGGTCAAACTGCATATTCGTTTCTACCTAACTAAGTACACGTACTGACCAAACCATACAAAAATCAAAATATCATTTTCATTCTTTTCCTTGTACAATCTTCCACCAAAATATCCCAGTCTCTCTATGACTTTAATCTACTTAAAAAAACAACGTACAAGTGAAAATGGAATTATATACAATTGTTGACTCTCATGTTATTGTCAAATAATCTTCGAATGAAGGATTTAAGGAAAGTTGGGCGTAAAATATAACAAAAAATCCCTAGGAATCGAAAAAACTACAACAAAACACACTATTATAAACCGTTTGGTTGTCCCCTTTTCCCTTTGACTGTCGATTGTATTAGGTGAGGGGAAAGGGGGCAATCAAATGGTACTCAATTTTGTTTTGTATTTTTTCGATTCCTCGGGATTTTGTTTGTTATATAAGGAGCGACTCGCAATTCTCCAAATTCTGCTGAAGTGCTGTTAAAACAACTCCCATTATCTGGTATTTTGCATGTGTCCACATTTGTGCCTAAAGCATTTGGTATTTAAACGAAGAGAAAATTCCCTTCATCTGGTTATAGTCACATTTCACCAAAAACGGGACGTAAACATTAATAGTGTTTGTTAATATTGTTACTGACCGGCATTTGTTATAATATTCATAAAAATAAATATTTGTCCACCCTGTGGTCAGTTAGAAAGGGATTAAATCAGACTTAACGGACCTAAATTCCGCCATTATATGTCCCCCTGCCGAAAGAAAAAAATCAGGGAATTAGCTGAATTTAATGAAATTTTCAGTGTTGATATATTAATGAATAAAAGATATAATGCACCAGTTATTTCATTTAAAAATATTTACATTTTTTTCAAGTCAGTTAACTTTGAACTACGTATCTTTGAAAATCTGTATTACGTCTCAAGGATACGTGGTTCAAAGTTAACTGACCCGAAAAAATGCAAAAGTTTTAAATAAAATAACTGGTGCATTATATTTTTTTATTAATTAATATATCAACACTGAAAATTTCATTAAATTCGGTTAATTCTCTGATTTTTTTTTCTTTCGGCGGGGTGGAATTTGGGTCTGTTAATTTTTATTTAACCTAGAACGGCCAAGAACCCTGATTCTTGTTGAACGGAATGCGTCGCTAATGCTTAGCAGACTCTGCCTGTTGCTGATTTGGTAGCAGGGAAGAATCAGAGAAATGAAGGTTGCCTATGTTTTTACTGTCTCTGGTTTCGAAGAAAGGGACGCATGACGCTTCTGTACTGATGTCATTAAGTTTATTTAATAAACACCGTGAAACTGTACAAGGAAAAACAAATAACATTCAATAAAAGGATAACAGCAAATACATTTCAAAGAAATAGAAAACCTGAAAGAAATGGGAGCTTACCGTGTCATCTGTCCAGACCAGTGGCGTAAACTAAAAGGGTTTGTATGTGAGTTCCCCTTACCACTTTCCGGTTAAGGATTCGTAGACCGCAGAAACTAATAGTCGACACAAAATGGGATTAATAAAACCCACTAAACTACTCTAAATTGGATACTGTGGTTTATAAACAAAAAATAACTATATAAAAATAAGATATTATTAACTGGTCAGTTTAGCGGCAGTTACATATGTTTTGAGCTACGAAGTCAAGCTATGATTAGTTAAACAAATACAAAGAATTGGTTAAGGTAACCTGAGAGACACAAAGGAAAGGTTCAGTTTAGAATGCACAAGTTACTTACATTTTATACTAATCTGGTATAGGCAAAAACTTGCAAATCGGTCGGAAAATTAGGGTAACCCAGAAAAAACAGAACCCAGAAATTTTGTAATAAAACTGTTAATTTTAATTAAAGGGGTTTAGGGTTATGGTTGGGGTTTAGGGTTAGTTTAATGGGAAAATAAATAAATAATTTGGGTACTGTTTTTTCTGGGTAACTCTAATTTTCCGACCGATTTGCAAGTTCTGCCCAGGAATGAATGCAGATATTTCTTATTTTTTTTAATACAACTGATCTTAGTAAATTTTCTTTTGAAATTGTATTTTTATTCTCAGCAATGAACTTGTATCAGCACAGATTTTCAATTAAGTAGATTAAACTTAATGCACTGTTTTACAATTGTACTTTTTTTTTTTACAAACACAGAATCGATCGTTCAATTAATGAGTTTTTAACACTGACAAATAATCTATAATAATATGTGTTTTGTGTGTAGTATAGGTATCAAGAAATATGACATAAAAATCAATTCAATACCTCTGAGTGAAAAAAATATTACCAAAAATCAGGGAATTATCCAATTTTAATGAAATTTTTTTTCAGGTCACTTAACTTGCCCCCCCCCCCACTTATTTTTGTGTTCAACTATATACTTAATCTACTTAAGAGTTCACTATATCCCAACTTATGCGTTGCTTCTTTGAGACATCTACTCCAATGTTCTTCCGTATCTTTAATCCCACAAGAGTAGATGGTTTCCCTTTTCCTTCCATGTATGGTCAGCCATACCCAACTTTTCAGTTCCCCTCTCATACCATTGCTTTTCGATGTTCCTCTAGTCTTACTTTCTGTGGACATTATGTCTTACCTTTGTATACTTTACCAGAGCTGGATGTGATGAATGTACACAATTCTGGATCATGTTATATTCTGTTAGGGGTTTGACTCGGAGATGTTTATAAAGAGTTGAATTACTCCTGAATGTTGTCCTGATATCCTATGGACTACACATTTTTTAAAATCATTTCAGCCAAACCTTTGACACAGGGCAGACAGACTGTGGTAAGTTTTCGGCTTTTGTCTTCTGTCTTGCAATCTTGATTAAGGGGATCAAAGCAGAGTTTAACAGGTTTGAATTCAGAGTTTTCCTTCTAATAAACTCGTTGTCATAACAAGGTTGAAAAGCCCTCTCAGCCTTTTTAATTATTAGTTCCCATAGCTGGAGGAAGAATAGTTGGATACATTTTTTCCCAAGAGCATTAGCACTATGTGAAATGCAAACAACTTTGTCTTGGATTTGAACTTGGTTTGCCATGTCCATTTCCTATGATGATGACCATTATGCCACCAGTGCCCTTATAGTTGGAAACTCTTGTCAATTTATTAGATTATTTCTGCTTGATTCATCCACAGAGTTCATCAAGTGCATACACCTACATTATAGATTCAATGAATATGCAGTCATTTACTAAACTTGGTTTTAGACTAGGAATATGTTGGTATCCAATGAGAATCTAACTGTCTAATTTGCACCATGTGAGATGCCCATTCAATATCTATGCAACATACTACTTTTAGTCATGATATACACTGTCAAATTTCACTCTGATTCATGACCTTTCATCTAGGTAAAAAAAAAAAAAAAATAAGACGTCAGCCATTCACACATTGAACACCAGATAACTGCTTACCCTACAGATGCAATGTGTGTATGTGTGTGTGTGTGCGGGGGGGACAGGTCACATGACCCCCTTTGACCAGTTAAAAATCACCACAGGCAGTGGCCTTGAAACATATACACCCAGTTCCCATTCTCTTGACTCTTGGCAGCCAATCAACGCACAGAGGTCTGGGTTACTGACTGCACAATGTGCAAATCTATTTATTCCATAGGTGTCTTACCTATTGCAATTAGATGCAGCAATGATGGGACCCTCTCAATCATGCTACTCTATCACTGGCTCCACTCTTCCCATATAAATCTGTACAGCACAAGAGACAGCCGTACTCACTCTTCTCACATAATCAAGTGCAGTGCAAGAGACATTACGTCATTATGAAACTTATTTTAAAGGAAAGTTTAAGTTTGTTATAAGCGATAGTTTATACTACTACTACTACTACTACTACTACTACTACTAATAATAATAATAATACTAATACTAATAATAATATTAATAATAATAATGATATATTTTCAGCTAGTATATTAGGTCTGAGGCCTGTCAGCTGTTCCTTATAAACATTCATCTTAATTCCACAGAATATTTATACTCTTTCCACAGATTATCTAACATTGCCTTAAAGAAGTTTAGAGATGGGGAATTCACTCTTGATGATGGCAGTTGATTCCATGTATTCACCACTCTGTTATCAAAATAATTTTGTCTTGCATTTGCTTTACAATTTTTTTTTAAGAGTTTTAATTTATGACCCATGGTATTGATATTTTGAGCAATGTTTAGTAGGTCAGAGTTCGTTGAATAAAAACCATGTGTATATTTGTAGACTTCAGTCATATCCCCTCTTATACGTCGATAAACCAAACTTGGTAAGTCAATGTTCCCAGTAAATAGGAAAGAGATAAACACACAATTACGAGGAAGTATGTAGAGAGACTTTAATGACCA
Source organism: Doryteuthis pealeii (assembly GCA_023376005.1). Lineage (NCBI taxonomy): Eukaryota > Metazoa > Mollusca > Cephalopoda > Myopsida > Loliginidae > Doryteuthis > Doryteuthis pealeii. The sequence continues at coordinate 57,994,169 of CM042147.1, read as the reverse complement.
ACCGTTAACAAGGACACCAGAGTCCAGACGCCGACCAGACCGTCATAAGAGATAGCACATTTCCTATCGTAAGTTAACACAATCCAAGGGCCGTAACCCGGTATAACAATAACACAATCCAAGGGCCGTAACCTGGTATAACAATATCACAATCCAAGGGCCGTAACCCGGTATAACAATAACACAATCCAAGGGTCGTAACCCGGTATAACAATAACAATCCAATAACAATAACACAATCCAAGGGTCGTAACCCGGTATAACAATAACACAATCCAAGGGCCGTAACCCGGTATAATAAACTACTGGTGTGATGTTTTTATTTTTATTTCATTTCTAATTAAAACTATAAAAAAAAAAATTTTTTTGTAGAAGTCTAATCGGGTGTGGGCGTAAAAGGGTTAAAGGTCTAAAATGTAATCTTTAAGGAATACAAGTTTCACCCTGAGTCTGGGACGACGGTGTGTCCATGTGTATTAGGGACTGGTGAGTCGGGGGGGGGGGCGCTGTCTCTACCCCGCGTGGAGACTCAACTGAAACCGCCTCTCTGGCCATGGTGGGAGGCCGATTGGTTGTTCCTTCTCTTTGTGGCAACTCAATGTCTTGGGCTACACTGCTAAGGGTTTCTGGTATGTGATGCCAGGTCGTTATCATCTATGTCGCTTGGCGGCTCGTTGTCACTGGCCGCGACGTCAAAGGTTTCTGGAACGGTGGGTTTGGTATAGGTCGCTAAGTTCCTATCATCCTTGTCGCTGTCGTCCAGTTGACTGGGATTAATACCAGGGTTGTGTCTGTGGTAATTAGGAACCCTGTAGCAGTCTTCTCTGTGAACCTTGTACGCATTGGCCCTTAGCTGGGAGCCAGTAAACTTCAGGACGTAGAACCAACCGCCCAGTTTGGATGACACCAAATACCTTTCGCATACACAGTTTTTTGACAGATCCCCATGAAGGTGTACGATGTCACGAACCTCTACCTCTGTATAGGGTCTACGCGGGCGGTTATGAGCCTTGGATCGTTCGCTGCGTAGATTGTTGTTGGTACGTCTGTGGTGTTGTTGGCTAATTATCATCGAAGTGTATGCGTTCATTGGTGAACTGGTCCTGGTGGTATAGGAGAGATACCGAGTGATCCAACCGTACTGTTCAGAGCACAACAAGCTATGGTAAATGAAGTCGAAGTGACCTGTGTACCTATTGGATCAGCCTTGAGGATCTCTCTCTCTCTCTCTCTCTCTACGTCTTGGACAACCCTTTCCACAACAGGGTTGCTGTTTTTTTTTTGGGGGGGGGGTACCTATTTCAACTGAAATATGATGGCTCAGCAGGAATTGGTCGTTTTCAAGGGATCTGAAGCCAGGAGCCGACAGCGGGTGGATTACTGATGGGCCTGTTGGGCAAACAGGTCTTGAGAGTGGCTTCTCGTAATGTTTCTTTCTGCTTGTCTGGCATAAAGAGTGAGACAGTATAGGAGCTGACACATTCCCTCAAGACAAATATTAGTTGTCGGTTTCGTTTGATGACGTCGGCAGCGAACCTTAGCCCAAGAGAGTCTGGAGGATCTTCGCTAGACTGAGGTACAGCGACGAGAGGGGAAGTTCTCAAGGAGGCACACTGATGGCATGAAGATACGACCTTGTCTATGGTCTTTGTCAAATCTAAGGCGAAGAAATATCGGGTTACCGCCTGATACATTTGGTGTTTGGTGGGGTGTCCTAACTTTATGTGGAGAGCTGTTAGTAAAGCATGGAGGGTGTGTCGTGGGGCAATAATCGCATCACGTTGAGGGAGAAGAGGGTCATTTCTACAAACAACCACGACACCATCCTGAGCAATTGTGGCGGCCTGTAGATACCTCTTCACATTCTTGATGTTATTAAGTCGTTTGGATGGGCGTGAGCCCTGCGAAAGATGTGTAAGCGTTCGTCTAAGATCGGAACACTCATTCTGGATCTCTCTCCATGTAGGACGGTTGGTGTAAGCGAGTATTGAGGATCCTCTGATAATCTCGACAAACGAAGTCCTAAAGACAGTAGCTTCTTCTTGTTCACGAACAAAGGAGCAGATTTGGCATGTTGGGTGAGAACAATCAGGAGCGTTACGGCTGTCAAAATCGGTGGGTATGTTTTCTTTACCTGCAAGATATTGTAGGCTAGCCTGGAAGCGGCATACAGTTGACAAGAACGAGGTCAATCTAGGGCTGGCAGAGAACTGACCGCGGCAGAGTTTTTCATATGCCTGAACACAGGGTCTGCTGCCCGTAAGGATTATAGGATGGTGCCCCGACTGAATCAGATACGGGCTGAAATGTTTGATTGTGCTAGCGATAGCCAAGCCCTCAACCTCACAAGGTAGCCAGGAGAGCTGAAGACCATGTAATCTTGCTGAGAAGTGTCCGCCGAGTAACATCTTCCATCTCCTGTCTGCATACATCAGCGCGCCAATACTGTGTTGATTGACGGAGCCATCAGTCACAATCCATAGTTGTTCGGTGGGACGGGGCATGTGAATGGTTTTCGCTGACGTTAGGTGTCTCTGTGTGGCAACGAAGGCCTCGTGTAAATGGTCAGACCATTCTATTGTATCCTGTGACTCCCTTCCGGTAGGGGATTCATCCAGGGGACTAAGAAAGTGAGAGCAGTTTGGGATAACTCGGCTTAGGACTTTATATGCCCCAACCAAGGATCGTAGGCCTTTCACTGTCCTGGGAGGTTGGCAAGAGCTAAGCGTTGCAATTCTGTGAGGTCCTGCTGACAAGGATCCCTCAAATCAGATCCATCCCAGGATGGATGCCTGCTTAGGACATATTATTGTCTTGCTGGTTGTGAGTCTTAAACTGGCCTTAGACAGTGTGGTGAGGATTCTGTGCCACGTAGAAGATAAGTCCTCCAAGCTGTTACCGCCACAGTAAAGGTCATCGGCAAGCTTCGTCACATATCCTTCCATCAGAGGGTCGCCTAGCACCCTGCACATCAACTCCTCTAGAGCATTTCCCGAGCCCGGCATGCCCATAGCACATCTGGTGTATACACGTATACCTCTAAAGGGGGTCACAACGCCGAAATACCTCACGGAATCTTTCGCTAAGGGAATATGATAGAAGGCGCTGGTGAGGTCGGTCTTGATGATCCATCGCCATTGGCCTATCTTCCTGATAAATGAAGGGTTTACATACTCCACAGCCACTCATACGGCTTCGGGTTTGCCAAATACACTGACGCTTTCGAGTTCATCGAACTTGAGTTGTAGGGCCTTGGACTTGCCTTCGCTGTATTGGCGTAGTCGGCCTCTGCGCTGAGGTGGTTGTGTAGGATCCATGTTGATGGTGGTCTCGAAGTGACCGGTCGATCCGCTGTACCCGGGTAGATCGCTTCCGAATACATCGAAGAACTTAGCAGTGAGTTGCTGGAAATTCGCCCTCTCCGATGTGGACAACATGTTATCAGGGTCAATGATAATGCGAGCAGTGTCCTCGTGGTGTTTGCTTGAAACTCAAGTGGTACCTACCGTGGCAGAAGTTGTTGCCGGGTGAAGGCAGGAAGAGTCTGTGTTACGTTCCATCAAATGATAGAACTTTTGGAATATTCTGAGAGACTTGATGACGCCGGGAGTCACAGAATTTGACACTAAAAGCTCACCGGAAGAAGAAAAACTGCTTACTCATGGCCGTAGCCGGCCTAGCTAAGAAGAGGAAGGCACAAGAAAAGAACCCCTGATACTACACTCGTTGCTTTACCTACGTAGGCCAAACGTACCGATACAGGTGACATCACGAAGTGGAAGGAAGGGGAAAGCGATCCCAGGTAGTCAGTTTCAACAGTGTATATCAGATGGCCGGCCAGTGAAAATCTCGTGGGGGAGGGAAGACGAAGAATGTCTCCCGAAATAAAGTTATCACAATGAAAATGCCAGATAAAAGAATTAATACCGGAATAATCATAACCACGGAAAATGAAGCACCCATATAAAAAAGATAAGTGTAACTTCTTTCGTTATGAACATTATATATTGATTTTGAAGGAGAAATTCAACCAAAAGGACATTAAAAACTCTAGTCTGTCGGCGGTCGTATTAGGACTCCCAAAGATTTTAACCTCGAATTAAATGTTGTGTTTTGAAATAATATCATGCTTTATTGTTGTTTATTGCCAAGTTTTTGTATACATGTCTTTCAACTCTCTTTGGTATCTCTAATGGAAGCGCTGTATAGCGTTGAACGATAGGCGTATGTAACATGGGGCGCTCGCCGGAATCGTTTTCTTAAACATTTGTCATATGCTACGTATAAATACATCCAGCGAAAAGCGAATAGCCAAGCCGAACCGGCATACATAGACAAAAAACCATCAGAGAACCACACGTAGAGAGGAATTTGGCAATGGAATAAATACATAGACATAAACAAAAAAATAACAAGACATAAGAAAAAAACCCAAAAAAAACCCCATAATGGCGGCCATAGACCAGTTCCTGAAATTCCCAACCATGGAGGGGTTAAATAAAATGATACGGAAAGGAAGAAAGAGAAAAAAAATATACAAAAAAGGAAAAGAGAAAACAAAAACTATACACTCAAAGAAATATATATATCTATGTACGGAAAGGAAGAAAAAAAAAAAAAAGGAAAAGAGAAAAGAAACTATACACTCAAAGAAATATATATATCTATGTACGGAAAGAAAGAAAGAAAAAAATATATATACAAAAAAAGGAAAAGAGAAGAGAAACTATACACTCAAATAAACATATATACCTATGTACGAAAGGAAGAAAGAAGGAAAAAAAATATACGAAAAAGGAAAAGAGAAAAACAAAAACTATACACTCAAAGAAATATATATATCTATGTACGGAAAGGAAGAAAAAAATATACAAAAAGGAAAAGGAAATATATACCTATATACAGAAAGGAAGAAAGAAAGGAAAGGAGAAAAAAAAACATCTCCACGAACGAAAGAAAAAAAAACCCCAAAAAAACAACTATATACGAGGAAGAAAAAAAATATGCACATATAGATACCCAAAGAAAAATATGTAGATATATCTACACGAAGGAAAGAAAAGTATTTCAGCAAGAAAGAAAAAGAAAAAAATATACAACCAAAGGAAAAGATATATGCACATACATATACCCAAAGAAAAATATATATGTACACCTATACGAAGGAAAGAAAAGTATTTCAGCACAAAAGAAAAGAAAAAAGAAAGAAACAAAATACAACCAAAGGAAAATTATATGGATATACATATATACCTAAAGAAAATATATAATGGACACCTACACGAAGGAAAGAAAAAGTATTTCAGCACGAAAGAAAAAAAAAAAAAGAAAAATATACACCCAAAGGAAAAATATATATATATATATATATATATATATATATATATATATATATACCAAAGAAAAATACGTATATATATATAACCACGAAGAAAGAAAAAGTATTTCTGCACGAATGAAAAAAAAAAGTGAAAGAAAGAAAGAAAAAGAAAATATGCACGCAAGGATACCGGGGAAAATCCTGGTAGAAAAAAAATACATATAATAGTAACACAAAGGAAAGAAAAGGAGGCGAAGTAGAAAGAAAAAGAAAAAAAAAGTTAAAAAACTTTTTTTCGATAAATGGGGGGAGATGTTACGTTCCATCAAATGATAGAACTTTTGGAATATTCTGAGAGACTTGATGACGCCGGGAATCACAGAATTTGACACTAAAAGCTCACCGGAAGAAGAAAAACTGCTTACTCATGGCCGTAGCCGGCCTAGCTAAGAAGAGGAAGGCACACGAAACGAACGCCTGATACTACACTCGTTGCTTTACCTACGTAGGCCAAACGTACCGATACAGGTGACGTCACGAAGTGGAAGGAAGGGGAAAGCGATCCCGGGTAGTCAGTTTCAACAGTGTATATCAGATGGCCGGCCAGTGAACATCTCGTGGGGGAGGGAAGACGAAGAATGTCTCCCGAAATAAAGTTATCACAATGAAAATGCCAGATAAAAGAATTAATACCGGAATAATCATAACCACGGGAAATGAATCACCCATATAAAAAAGATAAGTGTAACTTCTTTCGTTATGAACATTATATATTGATTTTGAAGGAGAAATTCAACCAAAAGGACATTAAAAACTCTAGCCTGTCGGCGGTCGTATTAGGACTCCCAAAGATTTTAACCTCGAATTAAATGTTGTGTTTTGAAATAATATCATGCTTTATTGTTGTTTATTGCCAAGTTTTTGTATACATGTCTTTCAACTCTCTTTGGTATCTCTAATGGAAGCGCTGTATAGCGTTGAACGATAGGCGTATGTAACATGGGGCGCTCGCCGGGATCGTTTTCTTAAACATTTGTCATATGCTACGTATAAATACATCCGGCGAAAAGCGAATAGCTAAGCCGAACCGGCATACATAGACAAAAAACCATCAGAGAACCACACGTAGAGAGGAATTTGGCAATAGAATAAATACATAGACATAAACAAAAAAACAAGACATAAGAACCCCCCCCCCAAAAAAAAAAAAAAACCCATAATGGCGGCCATAGACCAGTTCCTGAAATTCCCAACCATGGAGGGGTTAAATAAAATGCGAAAAAATGACCTATACAAAATAGCCAGAATGCTACAGCTGGACCCACCTATATCATATACGAGAACAAACTTGGTCAGAATAATTGCTGAAGATAGGGTGGATAACGACATATTCGAGGAAAGCGTCCTAGACCAAATACCGGCTGTAATAAGCCCAGAACAAATGCAAATTCTAGAAGAATTAGAAAAAGTTAAAAGAATGGCAAAAATAGAACTGGAGAAAGCGAGAGAAAAGATGGACCGCAGAATTAAAGAAATTGAAGAACAGGACAAACGCATTGCCGAGAGAAACAGGCAGATATCCAACTTAATTAAACAAAGGAATGAAGAAGAAAAAGAAATTAAAATGACTGAAAGAAGGAGCGAACCTACAATTAAGGAGACTAAGAAAAACAGACATGCACCGGCTATCAATATCCACGCGACAATGATAGATAAGGGCCAACGTGCAAAGGAAGAACGTCCATTACTCAAAACACAGATACAAGCATTCAAGCAAAGGGATAAAAACCCAGAAACGGAAAACCTAACAGCAGAGGAATTCAGTGAGGACAGGAATATTGAGAGATATTCACTTGAAAACCCGAAAGAAGAAAACCAATCAAATTCGGAGGGATTAATTAATGAACCGATAACCGGAGACGCAGCGACGTCAGAAAAATCCGATACAGAAGGAAATAACGCCAAGACAAGGAACGAAGAAGAAAGAGAACCGGAAATGGGCGAAGCGAGGAATAAATCTTCGACTGTAGAAATGTCCATTTCAGAAAAGCCAAGTGCGGAGGAAAATAACATCACCACCACCACCAATGATAACGATAATAACAACAACGATAACAATAATGAAAAAGCTGAAGAAAATCAGTCAAATTCGTCTGAAAAAAATGCTGAAAATAATGAACAGCGCTGTGAAAAAGACAGTACCTTAAAAACGGATTTTGAAACACAAAATGATAAAGTAAATGAAAAGACAACCGGAAATGATACAGCAAAAAGGGAAGATCATATTGGGATGGAAACTCATTTAAAAACTCCTATTGAAAATAGAGTAACTGTGGAATCGATATCAATAAAAGCTCAGACGGATGAAGTTTTAGACGAAAAACTCATAGACGCTAAGAATAAAAATCCAGATACAGAGATTAAAATAGGCACTGAGAATTTGAAGACCGATAAAACGGCGATGGATATACCCATGTCAGAAAAAGAAGAAAGAAAAAAACGGGGCATACGAAAAACAAAGAGAAAAACAGAAACTATACACTCAAAGAAATATACATACCCATATACGGAAAGTAAGAAAGAAAGAAAAAAATATATACAAAAAAAGGAAAAGAGAAAAACAAAAACTATACACTCAAAGAAATATATATACCTATGTACGGAAAGAAAGAAAGAAAAAAATATACAAAAAAGGAAAAGAGAAAAACAAAAACTATACACTCAAAGAAATATATATACCTATATACGGAAAGGAAGAAAGAGAAAAAAAAATATACAAAAAAGGAAAAGAGAAAAACAAAAACTATACACTCAAAGAAATATATATATCTATGTACGGAAAGGAAGAAAAAAATATACAAAAAAGGAAAAGAGAAAAGAAACTATACACTCAAAGAAATATATATATCTATGTACGGAAAGAAAGAAAGAAAAAAATATATATACAAAAAAAAGGAAAAGAGAAGAGAAACTATACACTCAAAGAAATATATATATCTATGTACGGAAAGAAAGAAAGAAAAAATATATATACAAAAAAAGGAAAAGAGAAGAGAAACTATACACTCAAAGAAACATATATACCTATGTACGAAAGGAAGAAAGAAAAATATATACAAAAAAGGAAAAGCGAAAAGAAACTATACACTCAAAGAAATATACATACCTATATACGGAAAGGAAGAAAGAAAGAAAAAATATACGAAAAAGGAAAGGAGAAAAAAACTATACACCCCAAAGAAATATATACCTATATACAGAAAGGAAGAAAGAAAGGAAAGGAGAAAAAAACATCTCCACGAACGAAAGAAAAAAAAAAAAAAAAACTATATCGTATATAGTTTTTTTGTTTTTTTTTTCTTAAAAAAAAAAAATATGCACATATAGATACCCAAAGAAAAATATGTAGATATATCAACACGAAGGAAAGAAAAGTATTTCAGCACGAAAGAAAAAGAAAAAAATATACAACCAAAGGAAAAGATATATGCACATACATATACCCAAAGAAAAATATATATGTACACCTATACGAAGGAAAGAAAAGTATTTCAGTACAAATGAAAAGAAAAAAGAAAGAAAAAAATATACAACCAAAGGAAAATTATATGGATATACATATATACCTAAAGAAAATATATAATGGACACCTACACGAAGGAAAGTAAAAGTATTTCAGCACGAAAGAAAAAAAAAAGAAAGAAAAATACACCCAAAGGAAAATATGTATGTATATATATATATATATATATATATATATATATATATATATATATATATATATATATATACCCAAAGAAAAATACGTATATATATATGTAACCACACGAAGGAAAGAAAAAGTATTTCTGCACGAATGAAAAAAAAAAGTGAAAGAAAGAAAGAAAAAGAAAATATGCACGCAAGGATACCGGGGAAAATCCTGGTAGAAAAAAAATACATATAATCGTAACACAAAGGAAAAAAAGGAGGCGAAGTAGAAAGAAAAAGAAAAAAAAGTTAAAAAACTTTTTTTTCGATAAATGGGGGGAGATGTTACGTTCCATCAAATGATAGAACTTTTGGAATATTCTGAGAGACTTGATGACGCCGGGAGTCACAGAATTTGACACTAAAAGCTCACCGGAAGAAGAAAAACTGCTTACTCATGGCCGTAGCCGGCCTAGCTAAGAAGAGGAAGGCACACGAAACGAACGCCTGATACTACACTCGTTGCTTTACCTACGTAGGCCAAACGTACCAATACAGGTGACGTCACGAAGTGGAAGGAAGGGGAAAGCGATCCCGGGTAGTCAGTTTCAACAGTGTACATCAGATGGCCGGCCAGTGAACATCTCGTGGGGGAGGGAAGACGAAGAATGTCTCCCGAAAGAAAGTTATCACAATGAAAATGCCAGATAAAAGAATTAATACCGGAATAATCATAACCACGGAAAATGAATCACCCATATAAAAAAGATAAGTGTAACTTCTTTCGTTATGAACATTATATATTGATTTTGAAGGAGAAATTCAACCAAAAGGACATTAAAAACTCTAGCCTGTCGGCGGTCGTATTAGGACTCCCAAAGATTTTAACCTCGAATTAAATGTTGTGTTTTGAAATAATATCATGCTTTATTGTTGTTTATTGCCAAGTTTTTGTATACATGTCTTTCAACTCTCTTTGGTATCTCTGATGGAAGCGCTGTATAGCGTTGAACGATAGGCGTATGTAACACCTGACAGAGATGTTATGACCTCCGTATTTGCTGTGGTTCATTGGTGGTGTTGACAAGTTGTACCTTGTGATAATAGGCCGTGGCCAAGATCTTCCCGATACAAGGCGGCCCGAGTCCCAACGAGGTTCAATGGCAAATTAGTCGTCATTGCTGTCCGATATGGAGAGTTCCAAATATTCAACTGTGGTTTGTCGGTGTGGAGCTCACAGAACGTGAGTACGTCGGACCCGTTTTATGTTGGGTGATGGTGCACTTGAGCCATATTTGATCCGGGTATCGCCAATACAGATTTCGAACTTAGCAGGTCTGACTGACAGATCGTTCATTTCTATGATGGGAATGCTTCCAAGTATCTTTGTATCAAGGTCCTCGACAACAAGGCCTTCAAAGTGGCATGTTGTGTTCTCTCTCTCAAGAGTGAACCTCGTTTCCCCAACCACATTGACTGGGGAGGAGCCGTCGGCCTGTATAGCGGACTGAGATGTATCCACGATTCTCGTGCCTATGCGCTTGACTGTGCCGAACCATATTACCATTGGCTCCACTGTCCACGATGATCCTCACTGGGTGATGGCTGGAGAACATGTCGATATATGGCGATTGTTCGGTCCTCACACGACGTGAAATTGCGGTCACTTGATCGTTGAGGTTTAACTCCTCCAGAGTTTCGGCTTCGCTCTGGACCTCATCGTCAAGGATGCTCAGGATCTGGCGAGCTTTGACCATATACCTTCGATCCTACTCGTGTAGGTATGTGCACTGACTTAAGAAGTGGTTGGTGTTGAACCTTTTTGCCTGGCTACATAGGGGGCATATCCTCATCGGGTGGGTTTTCTAACGTCGCGGCGTGGCGTAGTGAATGTACGGTTCACGACCGCATCATTACCCAGTTCTTCGAGTAAGGAGTCTAGGGTCTGGGAGATCTCCGGTTTGATCGACACTAGCGTGCGCGATCTCAACTCCGTCCCATAGCGCTGCTTGACTAGCTTAGGGGGGATAGGGTGGAGCAGACGTAGCCACGTGAGGACTATCAAGCTCTCAACTGTGTGAGTGACTTCCTCATCTTCTGTAGGGAGATCACCGTGGTGTCTTTTGTGGGAGTCAGTGCATAGTAAGGAATTGTTGATGAAGACCGACAACCTCTGGAACAAATCCTCTGGGCGCTCGTCCGGTTCCAGTCCTATGGAGTCAAAGTCTAGGAGGTGGGAACCGCTAGTCTGGAAGCCGTAATGCTGCCTTATAACTTACCAAACGTTTGCCAATGAGGTGGAGGATTTCACAATGGTATTCCGTGAAATGCCAGGACAGTAATTTGCAACCTGTCCCAACATCATCTCGACTATGCTATTTTTTTTGGGGGGGGGATAGAGGTAAGCCTATGAGCTTCTGGTACTTCAACACCGTCGCTTGTGAATCCATGGTGTACGTGTGTGCATGACTTATTTTTCCAGCAAGCCTCGGGGAAAGGAGCATAATTGGGGTTCAAAGACAAAGAATATACTAAGTTATTCTTCCATGACTCAAAGTAGGAAATGGTCTCCACTTTTCCGAGGCACCATTGTTTCGGGGCGCGTATAGCCATGTTGGGATTTTGATTAAAAAAAAAAAAATAGGTACTGACCGTTTGTCCAATTTCAGTCTCTCCATGCAAATATATTACCTCCTGGTTATTGTCCAGTTAGTTGTTGTTGTTGGTGGTGGTGGTGGGGGGTGATATCTTTCTTTCACTTGTATTGGGATTAGCCTATGTGGATAAATAACCGCTGCCACCATGCCAGTAAATAGGAAAGAGATTAACACACAACTACGAGGAAGTATGTAGAGAGACTTTAATGACCAACCGTTAACAAGGACGCCAGAGTCCAGACGCCGACCAGACACCGTCACAAGAGATAGCACAGTTCCTGAATCCCTTCTTTTTTCTTGGTATTCCTATCGTAAGTTAACACAATCCAAGGGCCGTAACCCGGTATAACAATAACACAATCCAAGGGTCGTAACCCGGTATAACAATAACACAATCCAAGGGTCGTAACCCGGTATAATAAACTACTGGCGCTAGTGTTTCTTCATACGAAAGGGTTTTTAAATCATTCACTAATTTAGTAGCTCTCCTCTGAACTCCCTCAATGAGTTTTATATCCTTGATTAATCTAGGGCTCCAAACCACATTAGCAAATTCCAAATGAGATCTTACCAATGCAGTGAATAGTTTTTTCTGGATTTTTTTATCCATGTATTTATATGACCTTCGTATTAATTAGGGTGGCCCCCAAATCGTCTGCTCGCGACAGATTTTTTGTTTTAAAAAGGAATTAAAATTAATCACATCGATTATTTAAGGTCAAACTTTTGTCTAAAACAATAAGTAGTAACATAATGACCATCATTTAAAAAAAAAGAAAAATATCATTACATATACAATTAAAAAAACCCATTTAAAATGTTTTTTTCGGCCAATTTCTATTGCTTTCGGTCTGAGAGGCTGGTTTAAAATGGCTTTTTAACAAATTTAATGTAACATTCACGATTGCAAAAAAAAAAAAAAAAAAAAAAATTACCAAAAAATCAGGTGATTATCCAATTTTAATGAAATTTTCAGTATTGATTTATCAATTAATGAATTTTATAATGCATCAGTTATTTTATTTCAAAACTTTAATTAAGTATTTTTGCTATGAAAAATGAATATATAAAATTCATTTAAAATATGAAAATCCTGATGTTAAGTTTAAAATGTTATATTTTTAGATTCTAGAAATAAATATCTATTTAATGCAAACCTTATTTTAGATACAAAAAGTAATAAGTTTTGAAGAAAAACTCTATTGAAAATTTAGCCCCCCACCTTTTTAAGCAGAAAAAACATCGATGTATAATTTTTTCTTTTATAAGATAATAGCCAATTAAATAATTATCGAATGAGTAAAAAAGAAATCTCCTAAAATTTATTTTTTAATTATTTATTTACATTTTATTTTCCGATTTTCGGTACTTATTTTCTCATAGAAAAGCCACCGTAATTTTTTTTTTCTACTCATAATTTCGGTCTTTTATCTCTTTATTTATACTGTAATTAGTACAGAAAATGACCAACTCAAAAAAATATTACGCCCTCAAACTAGGGGGGTGAGTGGTCAAAATTAAGTGACCTGAAAAAAATGAGAAAGTTTTGAAATAAAATAAATAATGCATTATAAAGGTCATTCTTTGATAAATAAAAACTGAAAATTTCATTAAAATCCGATAATTCCCTGATTTTTGGTAAATCATTGGGGCTAAATTCATTTTGTCAAAAACGCATTTTCGGCTTATTTGGGCCACCCTAGTATTAATCCTAATACCTTGTTTGCTTTATTTACTTGTATGTCTATGTGTTTGGAAAAAATTAAATCAGGGTCCACATTCACACCAGGGTCTTTTTCTAACTGTATCTGTAGCTGTCGCCTTTGAGTGCGCCTATAGTTAGATATATTTATTTTTTACCCCAAAAATATACCCTTAAATTTGGACAGTGTAAGGGAAACAACTCGGTTAGGGTCGGATAATCAAGTGACCCACATTGCATTGTGGGAATATCAACAGGTTTCCTTAGGGCAAAATAGGGATTTCCGCCTGGCTGATGCAGCAAAAAGGTTGTGTGAAAAATATCGTCCTAAAATTAGAACTTTAGTCTTTTAGTTAGTTCTCGGTACTGGTACGGTGCACAGGTATGTTTCTTTCCAATTTTCCCGTGAAGTTGCTGGCATTTGTCAAAGACCCCTTTTGTAAATTAGTAATTGTTTTATACCCTATTTTATTTCAGTATTTCCGGTGTTTGGAAGTAAATAAAATATTCTACGTTCAACATCAGTCGTCTTCGTGTCATCAATACATCACCAGAAAAATATTACCAGGGAACTGCTACAGTATCCTTTAGTATTTCTCTTTCATTAGAGAAATTTTTCTCATAGAGTATTCATGTTTTGAATTATTTCTTCCTATGTGAAATACCTTACATTTAGATGTATTGAATCTCAATTGACATTTATCAGACCAATCTACAAGATTGTTAATGTCAATTTGGATTTAGTCGGTATCATTTTGATCATTAACAGTAGAATATATTTTTGTATCATCTGCAAATATTTGTGTGTAATATTTGATCATATCCGAGAAATCGTTTATAAAAATAACAAAAAGACAAGGTCCAAGAACACTTCCCTGTGGGATTCCACTTGCCACTTTTGATTTAGAGTTTTTAATTTTAAAACATTGTCTTCTATTATTTAGGAATTCTTTAATCCAATTCAGAACCTGGCCATTTATTCCATATTTTTGTAGTTTCAAATGAGCCTTTTGTGAGGTACAGAGTCAAATGCTTTGGAAAAGTTTAAATACATGGTGTCAACTGGTATTTCAAGATCTAGAGATTCCGTCCACTTATCCATTACTGCCAAAAGATTTGTACTAAAGATCTTCCTTTAATGAATCCATGCTAGTTTGCAGAAAAAAAGTAAAGTAAATAAAGTAGTAAATATTACACTAGAAAAGTACTCGTTCAATATATTTGCTTTTTTTTTCATCAGATGTAGCTGTGTTTCCATCCGGTCCTAATAAATCTGTGATTTCAACTTTAGTGTTCATTTTATCATTAGCGTATTTAAAAAAAAAGGTCTTGGGTTAATTTTTAGCTTCTTTGGCAATTTTCTTTTCAAATTCTATTTTTGCTTTCTTGCATTCCCAGTCTGACCGTGTCTGTTTTCTTATTACTACAATATGCTTTTCTTTTTTTTCCCTTCATTTTCTTAAATGTCGTTTCATTCATCCATGGTGATTTTTTCTCCCTCCCAATTGTACATTTTCTTTTTGGAATTAATGTTTTAACATAGTTTAGTAAATCTTCCAATTCCTTCCAAGATTCCTCTGCACAAAGATTTATTAACTTGTTTTTTGATCCCTCAATATCTTTCTCATATCATCAAATTTACATTTTTGATAATTGTATTTAATTTCTGTTGCATTATGTTCTTTTGTGTAACAAATGTAATTGAATTCTATAACATGCTGGTGACTTTTATCCAAAGGTGATTGGTGTATTATATCGGTTATCATATTTTCTTCATTTGTAAAGATTTGATCTAATATATTCGGGTTTTGATTATTTCTAAAATGTGTCGGTATTTTTATGTGTTGAAAAAGGAAGGAGTCTCGTATAGCTTCCATAAAGTCTGTAGCTTTTTTTGAATTAAGAGAAGTCCCATGTTCCCAAACAATTTCTGGAAAATAAAAATCTCCAGTTATTAAAACACGGCTCCCGCCCTGTCGGCTGGGGCGTTAGAATGCACCGACTGCACCTCTGCAGAGGGGTAAGACTCCCCCAATGGGGCCACCTGTTGGCCGTGGGTGGCAACCCGTGATGCTTAAGGATAGAGCCCAGGTGGATGAGCAGTTCATGACATGCAATACTCCACTTTGAGTTTTAAAGAAAAACTCTATTAAAAATTTAGCAGAAAAAATATCGATGTATAATTTTTTCTAATAAGATAATAACCAATTAAATAATTATGGAAATGAGTAAAAAAGAAATCTCCTAAAAAATTATTTTTCAAATTTTTTTTTTTTACATTTTATTTTTCGATAATCGGTACTTCTTTTCTCATAGAACAGCAACCGTAAAAAAATTTTTTGTTTCTATTCATAACTTCGGTCTTTTATCTCTTTATTGTAATTAGTATCAGACAAGGACCAACACGAAACAATTTTATGCCCCCAGCGTAAGGGGGGTCAAAATTAAGTGACCTGAAAAAAATTAGAAAGTTTTGAAATAAAATAAATAATCCATTATAAAGATCATTCTTGGATAAATAAACACTGAAAATTTCATTAAAATCCAATAATTTCCTGATTTTTGGTAAATTATTTTCTGTAGGCGGGGCTAAAGTCATTTTGTCAAAAACTTTTTACATATATCATCACATATTTTTTGGTAAAACTTGCAAATCCTACTCAAAATTAAAACGGAAAATTTTGGTTTGGGCATAGATTTTTATGCATTTAAATATTACTAAGGAGACGATTTATGTTATTTTTGTGTTAAAACATGCAGTTGTATTGAATTGAACAACTTTGAAGTTTTCTTGTTTATTATTTTCAATTGAATTCAAATTGGCTGTCTTTCTTGTTCAGAAATTAGCAGGGGAGGTTACTCTCATTGCCTTATTTCTTATTAAATAAATTATTTCTTATTAAATAAATTATTTAATTAATAAATTATTTTCTCTACGTAGTGTTTTTTGTTTTAAAAAATTTTTTTTTATTGATTTCTAAGATATCTCTTTCTTTTTTGGGCAAATGTAATTGTTTATTTCAGATTTAAAGATACTACTACTACTACTACTACTACTACTATAAAAGGGGGATAAATGTAATTTAAAAAAAACAAAAAAAAAACAAAAAAAAACTCAAAATTTAAATGGATGGATAGATAGACATACAGATAAACTTGAAGGAAGGAAGGAAAAAAAGAAAAAGAAGGGAAAAAATCGCGAGAGATTCAAATAAGGTCCCACCCTTCCCAAAGTAAATATTGGGATAAACCATAATATTTAAAAGTTTATTAAATAGGAAAATAGTATTATTAAATGCTTATCTTGTTTCTATTTGCACCGGTGGAAGAAGAAGGTATGTTTAATTCTATTGTCAAGTTGTTAAAATTAACTAACATTTAACCTGTTGATATTTTTCTCTGAAATATATATTTAAGCTAATAACTATTATATTGAGTGATTTTCATAACTCGCTTCTAAACTGTCAATGTATTAATATATATTTTGTATGATAAATATTAATAACACCAACGTTGGAATAAATATTTAAAAGGGGGATGAATGTAATTTACAAAAACAAAAACAAAAAAACAAAACTCAAAATTTAAATGGATGGATAGATAGACATACAGATAAACTTGAAGGAAGGAAGGAAAAAAAGAAAAAGAAGGGAAAAAATCGCGGGAGATTCAAATAAGGTCCCGCCCTTCCCAAAGTAAATATTGGGATAAACCATAATATTTAAAAGTTTATTAAATAGGAAAATAGTATTATTAAATGCTTATCTTGTTTCTATTTGCACCGGTGGAAGAAGAAGGTATGTTTAATTCTATTGTCAAGTTGTTAAAATTAACTAACATTTAACCTGTTGATATTTTTCTCTGAAATATATATTTAAGCTAATAACTATTATATTGAGTGATTTTCATAACTCGCTTCTAAACTGTCAATGTATTAATATATATTTTGTATGATAAATATTAATAACACCAACGTTGGAATGAATATTTAAAAGGGGGATAAATGTAATTTAAAAAAAACAAAAAACAAAAACAAAACTCAAAATTTAAATGGATGGATAGATAGACATACAGATAAACTTGAAGGAAGGAAGGAAGAAAAGAAAAAGAAGGTTAATTATCACGGGAGATTCAAATAAGGTCCCGCCCTTCCCAAAGTAAATATTGGGATAAACCATAATATTTAAAAGTTTATTAAATAGGAAAATAGTATTATTAAATGCTTATCTTGTTTCTATTTGCACCGGTGGAAGAAGAAGGTATGTATAATTCTATTGTCAAGTTGTTAAAATTAACTAACATTTAACCTGTTGATATTTTTCTCTGAAATATATATTTAAGCTAATAACTATTATATTGAGTGATTTTCATAACTCGCTTCTAAACTGTCAATGTATTAATATATATTTTGTATGATAAATATTAATAACACCAACGTTGGAATGAATATTTAAAAGGGGGATTAATGTAATTTAAAAAAACCCCAAAAAACCCAAAAAACAAAACTCAAAATTTAAATGGATGGATAGATAGACATACAGATAAACTTGAAGGAAGGAAGGAAGAAAAGAAAAAGAAGGGAAAAAATCGCGGGAGATTCAAATAAGGTCCCGCCCTTCCCAAAGTAAATATTGGGATAAACCATAATATTTAAAAGTTTATTAAATAGGAAAATAGTATTATTAAATGCTTATCTTGTTTCTATTTGCACCGGTCGAAGAAGGTATGTTTAATTCTATTGTCAAGTTGTTAAAATTAACTAACATTTAACCTGTTGATATTTTTCTCTGAAATATATATTTAAGCTAATAACTATTATATTGAGTGATTTTCATAACTCGCTTCTAAACTGTCAATGTATTAATATATATTTTATATGATAGATATTAATAACACCAACGTTGGAATGAATATTTAAAAGGGGGATAAATGTAATTTAAAAAAAAAAACAAAAAACAAAAACAAAACTCAAAATTTAAATGGATGGATAGATAGACATACAGATAAACTTGAAGGAAGGAAGGAAGAAAAGAAAAAGAAGGGGAAAAACACAGGAGATTCAAATAAGGTCCCGCCCTTCCCAAAGTAAATATTTAAGCTAATAACTAATAATAATATTTAAAAGTTTATTAAATAGGAAAATAGTATTATTAAATGCTTATCTTGTTTCTATTTGCACCGGTCGAAGAAGGTATGTTTAATTCTATTGTCAAGTTAAAATTAACTAACATTTAACCTGTTGATATTTTTCTCTGAAATATATATTTAAGCTAATAACTATTATATTGAGTGATTTTCATAACTCGCTTCTAAACTGTCAATGTATTAATATATATTTTGTATGATAAATATCAATAACACCAATGTTGGAATGAATATTTAAAAGGGGGATAAATGTAATTTAAAAAAAAACAAAAACAAAACTCAAAATTTAAATGGATGGATAGATAGACATACAGATAAACTTGAAGGAAGGAAGGAAGAAAAGAAAAAGAAGGTTAATTATCACGGGAGATTCAAATAAGGTCCCGCCCTTCCCAAAGTAAATATTGGATAAACCACAATATTTAAAAGTTTATTAAATAGGAAAATAGTATTATTAAATGCTTATCTTGTTTCTATTTGCACCGGTGGAAGAAGAAGGTATGTTTAATTCTATTGTCAAGTTGTTAAAATTAACTAACATTTAACCTGTTGATATTTTTCTCTGAAATATATATTTAAGCTAATAACTATTATATTGAGTGATTTTCATAACTCGCTTCTAAACTGTCAATGTATTAATATATATTTTGTATGATAAATATTAATAACACCAACGTTGGAATGAATATTTAAAAGGGGGATTAATGTAATTTAAAAAAAAAAAAAAAACCCCAAAAAACAAAACTCAAAATTTAAATGGATGGATAGATAGACATACAGATAAACTTGAAGGAAGGAAGGAAGAAAAGAAAAAGAAGGGAAAAAATCGCGGGAGATTCAAATAAGGTCCCGCCCTTCCCAAAGTAAATATTGGGCTAAACCATAATATTTAAAATTTATTAAATAGGAAAATAGTATTATTAAATGCTTATCTTGTTTCTATTTGCACCGGTCGAAGAAGGTATGTTTAATTCTATTGTCAAGTTGTTAAAATTAACTAACATTTAACCTGTTGATATTTTTCTCTGAAATATATATTTAAGCTAATAACTATTATATTGAGTGATTTTCATAACTCGCTTCTAAACTGTCAATGTATTAATATATATTTTATATGATAGATATTAATAACACCAACGTTGGAATGAATATTTAAAAGGGGGATAAATGTAATTTAAAAAAAAAAACAAAAAACAAAAACAAAACTCAAAATTTAAATGGATGGATAGATAGACATACAGATAAACTTGAAGGAAGGAAGGAAGAAAAGAAAAAGAAGGGGAAAAACACAGGAGATTCAAATAAGGTCCCGCCCTTCCCAAAGTAAATATTTAAGCTAATAACTAATAATAATATTTAAAAGTTTATTAAATAGGAAAATAGTATTATTAAATGCTTATCTTGTTTCTATTTGCACCGGTCGAAGAAGGTATGTTTAATTCTATTGTCAAGTTAAAATTAACTAACATTTAACCTGTTGATATTTTTCTCTGAAATATATATTTAAGCTAATAACTATTATATTGAGTGATTTTCATAACTCGCTTCTAAACTGTCAATGTATTAATATATATTTTGTATGATAAATATCAATAACACCAATGTTGGAATGAATATTTAAAAGGGGGATAAATGTAATTTAAAAAAAACAAAAACAAAATTCAAAATTTAAATGGATGGATAGATAGACATACAGATAAACTTGAAGGAAGGAAGGAAGGAAGAAAAGAAAAAGAAGGGAAAAAATCGCGGGAGATTCAAATAAGGTCCCGCCCTTCCCAAAGTAAATATTGGGATAAACCATAATATTTAAAAGTTTATTAAATAGGAAAATAGTATTATTAAATGCTTATCTTGTTTCTATTTGCACCGGTGGAAGAAGAAGGTATGTTTAATTCTATTGTCAAGTTGTTAAAATTAACTAACATTTAACCTGTTGATATTTTTCTCTGAAATAAATATTTAAGCTAATAACTATTATATTGAGTGATTTTCATAACTCGCTTCTAAACTATCAATGTATTAATATATATTTTGTATGATAAATATTAATAACACCAACGTTGGAATGAATATTTAAAAGGGGGATAAATGTAATTTTAAAAAAAAACCCAAAAAACAAAAAAACAAAACTCAAAATTTAAATGGATGGATAGATAGACATACAGATAAACTTGAAGGAAGGAAGGAAGAAAAGAAAAAGAAGGGAAAAAATCGCGGGAGATTCAAATAAGGTCCCGCCCTTCCCAAAGTAAATATTGGGATAAACCATAATATTTAAAAGTTTATTAAATAGGAAAATAGTATTATTAAATGCTTATTTTGTTTCTATTTGCACCGGTGGAAGAAGAAGGTATGTTTAATTCTATTGTCAAGTTGTTAAAATTAACTAACATTTAACCTGTTGATATTTTTCTCTGAAATATATATTTAAGCTAATAACTATTATATTGAGTGATTTTCATAACTCGCTTCTAAACTATCAATGTATTAATATATATTTTGTATGATAAATATTAATAACACCAACGTTGGAATGAAAATTTAAAAGGGGATAAATGTAATTTAAAAAAAAAAACCCAAAAAAAAAAAAAAAACTCAAAATTTAAATGGATGGATAGATAGACATACAGATAAACTTGAAGGAAGGAAGGAAGAAAAGAAAAAGAAGGGAAAAAATCGCGGGAGATTCAAATAAGGTCCCGCCCTTCCCAAAGTAAATATTAGGATAAACCATAATATTTAAAAGTTTATTAAATAGGAAAATAGTATTATTAAATGCTTATCTTGTTTCTATTTGCACCGGTGGAAGAAGAAGGTATGTTTAATTCTATTGTCAAGTTGTTAAAATTAACTAACATTTAACCCGTTGATATTTTTCTCTGAAATATATATTTAAGCTAATAACTATTATATTGAGTGATTTTCATAACTCGCTTCTAAACTATCAATGTATTAATATATATTTTGTATGATAAATATTAATAACACCAACGTTGGAATGAATATTTAAAAGGGGGATAAATGTAATTTAAAAAAAAAACCCAAAAAACAAAAAAACAAAACTCAAAATTTAAATGGATGGATAGATAGACATACAGATAAACTTGAAGGAAGGAAGGAAGAAAAGAAAAAGAAGGGAAAAAATCACGGGAGATTCAAATAAGGTCCTGCCCTTCCCAAAGTAAATATTAGGATAAACCATAATATTTAAAAGTTTATTAAATAGGAAAATAGTATTATTAAATGCTTATCTTGTTTCTATTTGCACCGGTGGAAGAAGAAGGTATGTATAATTCTATTGTCAAGTTGTTAAAATTAACTAACATTTAACCTGTTGATATTTTTCTCTGAAATATATATTTAAGCTAATAACTATTATATTGAGTGATTTTCATAACTCGCTTCTAAACTGTCAATATATATAATATATATTTTGCTTTTAACTCTCAATGTATATGCTGATAAGATATATATATATAGTAGATAAAGTGGCATAAATACTTATAATTATGGTTTCCTATTCAACAATAAAAGGGCTCATGTGGACTTAAACGAAGTTAAAAACTTATAAATTATAAGGTGCTACTATCTCCTGTGCGTAAGTGATTTAAGTATGCATGGATGTCAAGTACATAGATACAATCACCATCTAATTGTAATTAATACTAATTAGGATGAACTCCCTCATCAAATAGCTTAACTATCAAAGTTTCTACAATATTTGCTACTCATATAAGTTGTCTGACATCCTTACTAGTAACACTGCGTGATACTTAACAGTAAAGGTATACTTGGATGGGGAAGGGGGGATATTTGATGCTACTCGCATTCTATAATGTTTGAACCTCCCTTAAGTAGGTCCCAATAATAGTGGCTGCACACCATATAACAAAAGATTAAGTTTAGTATCCTGCTTACCAACATTTCCAAGTAGTGAACTTGATCATTGATCTTTTACGATCATAAAGAATTGACTGATTGACATAAAATGGGTTCCCCATATGCGACGGGATTTTCCGCCTTGGAGCGTTTTGCCATCTGCAGTGTTGCTCATCAATATTCATAGTATAGGTAATAGAGGACTTGATGGGTGACATTGTGGATGGTGGAGCGCTTTGGGGAGTGGGAGGTCTGGTCGTGTGTGAGGAGCTTATTTTGTCTGCGTTAATTATACGCAATTTTTTTTTTTCTGGGTCAGGGGCTCAGAACTTAAACAACCTCCTGGGTCAGGTATAACCACACTATACCACCTCATGAAAAATGTCTAAAATAAATTATATCAGCCGTGGAACGCAGACTTCGGGTCTGTGGGACGCCATGGGCAGGTGCTCCCTTGATGGCCAACATGGGGGACCCGGTCCGCATCCTGCGAATGTTGGCTCAAACTTTCATTTCAGATACTCAACACAAGATGATTCATCCCCAGGAAAAAGAATAAATAATCAGTATACCCATGATATCAAACAGGGGGTAGATGATCAACCTTATATGCATGTAGGCTGCTGTTGTTTTTCTTGTTCTTCCAGATATTCATGGGAAAATGGTAGCTCAGCCGATAGACGACCCAGGGAGGTGGTAGCCGATAGACGACCCAGGGAGGTGGTAGCCGATAGACGACCCAGTGAGGTGGTAGCCGAGAGACGACCCAGTGAGGTGGTAGCCGAGAGACAAAGAAAAGTGTGGACTAGAGAAAATAACACACAAGTACTCCATTGTTATTTTAAAAGCAACCCAACACAGAGAGGTTATAGAAAAAGAATGCTTCAGATTTGGAATGATAATAAGAATTTCAGCACAACCAGCCAAAGACTGGCAGACCAGGCAAGAATGATCCTGAATAAAAAAATTATTCTCTGACCTCGAGATAATTGAAACATGTGGACAGGAAAATCAAGGAATACAAATCGATCAGGAATCAACTAAACAAAGTGAACAACGCGCTGGCAACCAAAACTGTATACAACCTACCTTAACAACACAGGAACTAACACCAGAACAGAAAATGGATATAGAACTTATACAACAAATCATGAATGAGAACAAAAGTACATTACCATCCCTAAGAAACATAGAGTGGAAAAAAGTCAAGAAAGAAACGGAAAAATAAACAAAATATTAGCGAACATCCCAACAAACAATATCACTGAACTCAACAACCTTATTTATGCAGGAGCAAAACTAGTCTGTGATAGAATTGACGCACCCCTTCGAAACACTAACACAAACAGAGAACCAAACAGAAACACAAAAGCTGGATGGGAGCTCAGATTGGAAGAACAAATAAAAAAACTACGACAACAAACAAATACGTTAAACAAAAACACAAATACACATGTAGCTAAAAAGGTTAAAAGACAACAGCAAATTAAGTTGGAAGAAGTAAAACAAAAGATATCAGCTATAGAAGGAAGACTCAAAAGGTATCGAGAAAGAACTAAACAGTACAAACAAAATAGGACCTTCCAAAACAATGAAAAGAGATTTTATGAACAAATTAATGGAGCAAAAACAAACATTAGTGATCACCCAAATGCAACAGAAGCAGAAAAGTTCTGGAGTGATATATGGATGAGGAAAGAACATAATAAGCAGTCAAAGTGGATAAGTGATATTAAGAATGAACTGATGGAAATTGAGGAAGGACCTGTTGCCAGTGTTCACGTAATTACGCTTAAATCAGTACTCAAGAAAGTAGCAAATTGGAAAACACCAGGCCATGATGGCATACATGGATTCTGGTTCAAAAAATTTACGACTATCCACAAAAGAATGGCCCAGCAACTGAACAGATGCCTACAAGAAACGGAAGTACCCAAATGAATGACAAAAGGAATAACTACACTAATCCAGAAAGACCCACAAAAAGGAAATGTCCTCAGCAATTATAGACCAATAACTTGTCTACCCATGATGTGGAAAATTCTAACTGCTGTTGTAAGAGAAGAAGTATTGTTGGGAATTATATTGGCAAGATAAAGACAAGGATAAAATAACAGGTAATAAACACAACTCAAGGCTTTACAACAAAACAATGCGTTTATCAAACAACAAGAACATGTAACATACAAAATACAATACGTGAGATGATATACAAGTATATGTAAGATTTACAAAGTCTATGCAAGATTCACAAATGTATGCAAGATTAACAAAATGCACTGTATATGGTGTGTAATGATTTGCAAAATTAATGTCTTTGCGAAACTTATCTGTCTCTTGTTTAGAAGTGTGATTTTTACGAAAATCTACGGCTCCACCCTTTGGCAGGTTTCAAACAGGTCGTTCTCAATGTCAGTGACGGGTAGGCTTCAAAAGCATGTCTTATCTCGACCTCTGGTGCTGGGAAAAGAGCGATTCCTAGTTGTTAGTTGCCTTTTACGCGGACAGCGGCCCTGCATTAGCTGTTCCTGTTCTTCTCGTTCCGTGAACGCCTGGAGCTTAAATTTACGTCCTTCCGAGATAGATTCCAGCAGGAAAGAGGGGATGGATAGCAGTTTTCACTATCAAAATTGGCGGTCCAAACTGAGCCTCGTAACGTGTGCTCTGATTGGTCGCCGGCAAAGGCCCTTAGCCAATCGCATGAGTTTTCTCATCAGTTTATGGCTAAGTCATTAGGCTCTGTCGCTATAGACAAAGGGAGATAATTAGAATTGTTTAAGATAGTATTTCTTATAGTATACTTTTCACTCAATTGGCGGAAACTTCTCCCAGAAGAACAGAAAGGATGTCGCAAGGAAAAAGAGGAACCCACGACTTACTCTATATAGACCAATACATTCTTAAAGAAGTCAAAAATAAACGGAAAAATATTGCAATGGCTTGGATCGATTACAGAAAAGCCTATGACATGGTCCCACATACCTGGATTTTAGAATGCCTACAAATGTACAAAATTTCCAACAACATTATAAACTTCATTAAAAAGCCATGGAAAACTGGCGAGTTCAATTAAAAGCTGGAAAACAATCCCTGGCAGAAGTAAAAATCCAAAGAGGTATCTTCCAAGGAGACTCATTATCACCACTACTCTTTATTATTGCAATGATGCCGCTAAACCATATACTTAAAAAATGTACCGGGGGATACAAATTTAGTAATTCACAAGAAAAGATAAACCACCTGATGTACATGGATGACATTAAAATTTTTGCAAAAAATGAAAAAGAATTGGAGAGCCTAGTACAAACTATTAGAATATATAGCCAGGATATAAGGATGGAATTTGGAATCGAAAAATGTGCTATGCTTGTAATAAAAAGGGGTGAGAGAAAACTAATGAATGGAATACAACTACCAAATCAGGAAACTATAAAATCTCTTGATGAAAATGAAAGCTACAAATACTTAGGAATTTTAGAAGCGGACAATATCATGCAAGCAGAAATGAAAGGAAAAGTTAAAAAGAATATCTCAGGAGAACTAGAAAACTTCTAGAAACGAAACTTAACAGCAGAAATCTGATCAAAGGAATTAATACCTGGGCTGTCCCCATTATAAGATACTCAGGACCATTCTTAAAATGGACAAAAGAAGAACTCAGACTGATAGACCAAAGGACGAGAAAATTAATGACAATGCACAAGGCTCTCCACCCTAGAGATGATAGAGATAGATTGTATGTGTCAAGAAAGGAAGGGGGAAGAGGTCTTGCCAACATAGAGGAATGCGTAGAAACCACAATCCAACAACTTGAAGATTACACAAGGAAGAGCAAAGACAAACTACTTATGGCGGCCAACAATAGTAGAAACGGCAGATGGACAAACAGAAAAACGTTAAAGACTAGAAAACAAAAATGGGAAGAAAAACAATTATATGGACGCATCAAACGACAAATAGATGAGGTTGCACATGAAAAGACTTGGACATGGTTAAGAAAGGGAACCTCAAAAGAGAAACAGAATCACTTATAATTGCTGCACAAAATAATGCCATAAGGACAAACTACATCAAAGCGAAAATTGATAAGACCCAACAAAATAATAAATGTAGACTTTGCGGTAATAGAGATGAGACTGTTAACCATATACTCTGCGAATGTAGCAAACTAGCACAACGAGAATACAAAACTAGACACGACTGGGTTGGGAAGGTGATCTACTGGGAATTATGCAAAAAATTAAATTTTGACCACACAACAAAATGGTATATGCATAAACCAGAATCTGTTCTTGAGAACGAAACGCACAAAATTCTCTGGGACTTTGAAATTAAAACGGGTCACCTTATCCCAGCAAGAAGGCCAGACCTAGTGTTGATTAACAAAAAAGAAAGAACTTGTCAACTGGTTGATTTTGCAGTGCCAGCAGATCACAGGGTGAAGTTAAAGGAAAATGAAAAAAATGACAAATATCTGGACCTTGCCAAAGAACTGAAAAAGTTATGGAATATGAGCGTGAAAGTTATACCAATTGTAGTTGGTGCACTTGGAACAGTCCCAAAAGGATTAGAAAAGGGCTTGGAAAGTTTGGATATCAGAGGAAGGATTGAAACCATTCAGAACACTGCACTGCTGCAATCTGCCAGAGTACTCAGAAGAGTCCTGGAGACCTGAGGAGACTTGCTGTCACTCAGGCTCCAGTGAAAGACCATCAGCTAACACTGATGTGAAAACTCAAAAGGAGTAAATAATAATAATAATAATAATAATAGATCAACACATCTTTAAGGAAGTTATAATAGGCACACAAAAAGGCCTATGACATGGTCTCACATACCTGGATTATTGAGCGAATTTAATTGTTATAAACCACTTTATGTACTAGCCAAGATATAGGAATGGACTTCGGGATGAAGCAATTCCTAGAAACCAAACTCAGCAGCAGAAGTTTTACCAAAGGAATAAATACATGGGCCGTCCTCATTATAAGATACTCTGGGCCATTCTTAAAATGGGAATACAAAGCTAGGCACAGCTGGGTTGGGCAGATGATCCACTGGGAATTATGCCAAAAATAAAAGTTTGACCAGGATATTGGATTGCTGCAATCAGCTAAAATACTCAGAAGAGTCCTGGAGACCCAAGGAGACTTGTCACTTAGACTTCAGTGAAATAACATCAGCTAACGCTGGTGTGAAAAACTAACACAATATTAAATAATAATAATAATAATAATTATTATTATTATTGGTAACTTATATTACGAGAAAATTAATGACCATGCACAAGGCTCTCCACCCTAGAGATGATAGAGATAGATTGTATGTGTCAAGAAAGGAAGGGGGAAGAGGTCTTGCCAACATATAGGAATGCGTAGAAACCACAATCCAACAACTTGAAGATTACACAAGGAAGAGCAAAGACAAACTACTTATGGCGGCCAACAATAGTAGAAACGGCAGATGGACAAACAGAAAAACGTCAAAGACTAGAAAACAAAAATGGGAAGAAAAACAATTATACGGACGCTTCAAACGACAAATAGAAGAGGTTGCACATGAAAAGACTTGGACATGGTTAAGAAAGGGAACCTCAAAAGAGAAACAGAATCACTTATAATTGCTGCACAAAATAATGCCATAAGGACAAACTACATCAAAGCGAAAATTGATAGGACCCAACAAAATAGTAAATGTAGACTTTGCGGGAATAGAGATGAGACTGTAAACCATATACTCTGCGAATGTAGCAAACTAGCACAACGAGAATACAAAACTAGACACGACTGGGTTGGGAAGGTGATCCACTGGGAATTATGCAAAAAATTAAATTTTGACCACACAACAAAATGGTATATGCATAAACCAGAATCTGTTCTTGAGAACGAAATGCATAAAATTCTCTGGGACTTTGAAATAAAAACGGATCACCTTATCCCAGCAAGAAGGCCAGACCTGGTGTTGATAAACAAAAAAGAAAGAACTTGTCAACTGGTGGATTTTGCAGTGCCAGCAGATCACAGGGTGAAGTTAAAGGAAAATATTAAAAAAAAGACAAATATCTGGACCTTGCCAAAGAACTGAAAAAGTTATGGAATATGAAAGTGAAAGTGATACCGATTGTAGTTGGTGCACTTGGAACAGTCCCAAAAGGATTAGAAAAGGGCTTGGAGAGTTTGGATATCAGAGGAAGGATTGAAACCATTCAGAACACTGCACTGCTGCAATCTGCCAGAATATTCAGAAGAGTCCTGGAGACCTGAGGAGACTTGCTGTCACTCAGACTCCGGTGAAAGACCATCAGCTAATACTGATGTGAAAACTCAAAAGGAGTAAATAATAATAATAATAATAATAATAATAATTAATTATTATTATTATTATTATTATTATTATTATTATAAGATACTCAGGGCCATTCTCAAATTGGANCAAATGAAGAACTCAGACAGATTGACCAAAGGACGAGAAAATTAATGACCATGCACAAGAGATGATAGAGGTAGATTAAATGTGTCAAGAAAGGAAGGGGGAAGAGGTCTTGCCAACATAGAGGAATGTGTAGAAACCACAATCCAACAACTTGAAGATTACACAAGGAAGAGCAAAGACAAACTACTTATGGCGGCCAACAATAGTAGAAGCGACAGAGGACAATCAGAAAACAAACAAAGACTAGAAAACAAAAATGGGAAGAAAACAATTATATGGACGCTTCAAACGACAAATGGAAGAGGGTGCACAAGAAAAGACTTGGACATGGTTAAGAAAGGGAACCTCAAAAGAGAAACTAATCACTTATAGTTGCTGCACAAAATAATGCCATAAGGACAAACTACATCAAAGCGAAAATCGATAGGACCCAACAAAATAGTAAATGTAGACTTTGCGGGAATAGAGATGAGACTGTAAACCATATACTCTGCGAATGTAGCAAACTAGCACAACGGAATACAAAACTAGACACGACTGGTGAGAAAGGTGATCCACTGGGAATTATGCAAAAAAATTAAATTTTGACCAACACAGAGATAGCATTCTTAGAACAAACTCTGCAGCAGAAGTTTTACCAAAGGAATAAATACATGGGCCGTCCTCATTATAAGATACTCTGGGCCATTCTTAAAATGGAATACAAAGCTAGGCACAGCTGGGTTGGGCAGATGATCCACTGGGAATTATGCCAAAAATAAAAGTTTGACCAGGATATTGGATTGCTGCAATCAGCTAAAATACTCAGAAGAGTCCTGGAGACCCAAGGAGACTTGTCACTTAGACTTCAGTGAAATAACATCAGCTAACGCTGGTGTGAAAAAACTAACAATAATTAAATAATAATAATAATAATAATTATTTATTATTATTGGTAACTTATATTACGAGAAAATTAATGACCATGCACAAGGCTCTCCACCCTAGAGATGATAGAGATAGATTGTATGTGTCAAGAAAGGAAGGGGAAGAGGTCTTGCCAACATATAGGAATGCGTAGAAACCACAATCCAACAACTTGAAGATTACACAAGGAAGAGCAAAGACAAACTACTTATGGCGGCCAACAATAGTAGAAACGGCAGATGGACAAACAGAAAAACGTCAAAGACTAGAAAACAAAAATGGGAAGAAAAACAATTATACGGACGCTTCAAACGACAAATAGAAGAGGTTGCACATGAAAAGACTTGGACATGGTTAAGAAAGGGAACCTCAAAAGAGAAACAGAATCACTTATAATTGCTGCACAAAATAATGCCATAAGGACAAACTACATCAAAGCGAAAATTGATAGGACCCAACAAAATAGTAAATGTAGACTTTGCGGGAATAGAGATGAGACTGTAAACCATATACTCTGCGAATGTAGCAAACTAGCACAACGAGAATACAAAACTAGACACGACTGGGTTGGGAAGGTGATCCACTGGGAATTATGCAAAAAATTAAATTTTGACCACACAACAAAATGGTATATGCATAAACCAGAATCTGTTCTTGAGAACGAAATGCATAAATTCTCTGGACTTTGAAATAAAAACGGATCACCTTATCCCAGCAAGAAGGCCAGACCTGGTGTTGATAAACAAAAAAGAAAGAACTTGTCAACTGGTGGATTTTGCAGTGCCAGCAGATCACAGGGTGAAGTTAAAGGAAAATATTAAAAAAAAGACAAATATCTGGACCTTGCCAAAGAACTGAAAAAGTTATGGAATATGAAAGTGAAAGTGATACCGATTGTAGTTGGTGCACTTGGAACAGTCCCAAAAGGATTAGAAAAGGGCTTGGAGAGTTTGGATATCAGAGGAAGGATTGAAACCATTCAGAACACTGCACTGCTGCAATCTGCCAGAATATTCAGAAGAGTCCTGGAGACCTGAGGAGACTTGCTGTCACTCAGACTCCGGTGAAAGACCATCAGCTAATACTGATGTGAAAACTCAAAAGGAGTAAATAATAATAATAATAATAATAATAATAATAATAATATTATTATTATTATTATTATTATTATTATTATTATAAGATACTCAGGGCCATTCTCAAATTGGACAAATGAAGAACTCAGACAGATTGACCAAAGGACGAGAAAATTAATGACCATGCACAAGAGATGATAGAGGTAGATTAAATGTGTCAAGAAAGGAAGGGGGAAGAGGTCTTGCCAACATAGAGGAATGTGTAGAAACCACAATCCAACAACTTGAAGATTACACAAGGAAGAGCAAAGACAAACTACTTATGGCGGCCAACAATAGTAGAAGCGACAGATGGACAATCAGAAAAACAACAAAGACTAGAAAACAAAAATGGGAAGAAAAACAATTATATGGACGCTTCAAACGACAAATGGAAGAGGTTGCACAAGAAAAGACTTGGACATGGTTAAGAAAGGGAACCTCAAAAGAGAAACTGAATCACTTATAGTTGCTGCACAAAATAATGCCATAAGGACAAACTACATCAAAGCGAAAATCGATAGGACCCAACAAAATAGTAAATGTAGACTTTGCGGGAATAGAGATGAGACTGTAAACCATATACTCTGCGAATGTAGCAAACTAGCACAACGAGAATACAAAACTAGACACGACTGGGTTGAAAAGGTGATCCACTGGGAATTATGCAAAAAAATTAAATTTTGACCACACAACAAAATGGTATATGCATAAACCAGAATCTGTTCTTGAGAACGAAACGCATAAAATTCTCTGGGACTTTGAAATAAAAACGGATCACCTTATCCCAGCAAGAAGACCAGACCTAGTGTTGATAAACAAAAAAAAAGAACTTGTCAACTGGTGGATTTTGCAGTGCCAGCAGACCACAGGGTGAAGCTAAAGGAAAATGAAAAAATGGACAAATATCTGGACCTTGCCAGAGAACTGAAAAAGTTATGGAATATGAAAGTGAAAGTTATACCAATTGTAGTTGGTGCACTTGGAACAGTCCCAAAAGGATTGGAAAAGGATCTGGAAAGTTTGGAAATCAGAGGAAGGGTTGAAACCATTCAGAACACTGCACTACTGCAATCTGCCAGAATACTCAGAAGAGTCCTAGAGACCTGAGGAGACTTGCTGTCACTCAGACTCCAGTGAAAGACCATCAGCTAATACTGATGTGAAAACTCAAAAGGAGCAAATAATAATAATAATAATAATAATAACCTAGTGTTGATTAACAAAAAAGAAAGAACTTGTCAACTGGTGGATTTTGCAGTGCCAGCAGATCACAGGATGAAGCTAAAGGAAAATGAAAAAATGGACAAATACCTGGACCTTGCCAGAGAACTGAAAAAATTATGGAATATGAAAGTCAAAGTGATACCAAATGTAGTTGGTGCACTTGGAACAGTCCCAAAAGGATTGGTAAAGGGATTGGAATGTCTGGAAATCAGAGGAAGGATTGATACCATCCAGAACACTGCACTGCTGAAATCTGCTAGAATACTCAGAAGAGTCCTGGAGACCTGAGGAGACTTGCTGTCACTCAGACTCCAGTGAAAGACCATTAGCTAATGCTGATGTGAAAACTCAAAAGGAGTAACTAATAATTAAAAGATACATAATAATACAAAAGACCAAAGGTGTAAATAGAAAGAAAGAAAAGCTTGTTATTAAATAAATATTTGTTTTTAGAATCTAAAAATATGAAATTTAGATTTAGTCACTTTATATTTCAAATGAATTTTATCTATAAATTAGGTATTTTTTGTACAGTGTTTTATTTTATTTTATTTTATTTTTTTTATGACAAATAGTGGGCCCGCGTCCCGTGTTCGCGCACCGTCATCGCTTTCACCATTCTTGTTCAGGTCGTCTGGGAGAATATCGATCACCACCAATAGCAGTCTCCCAGATCGATACCCTGAATCATTACGTACAGGACGTCCGAAGAGAATACTGATTAGCAATAGCAGTCTGTCCGGATCGATCTCTGTCACTGGCCGTCTTATCGTCAAACGTCAACCCCCACGCCATGTCCGGAAACGCACCCATATGTCATAAGTAAAAACAACAGCAACAAACAAAGAGAGACGAAAGACAAGACAATTTCAGGGGAACATCAATCAAAATGACAGAGAGGTATATGGTTCGCATTCATTCACATCAGTCACTCCCATCAGCTTTTAATTCGTCTCCCATGTCTTGTCGAGATGGGGGATAACCCCTGTTCCTTTGGGGACCTCTGCTAACGCTGGTTTCTGGTGGACAGCCAAACTGATTTTCCTTCTTCGGCGTCCAAAATTCAACTCTACTTCTCTCAAACTCAACTCACTCATATATACATTTTTTGAAAAAACATCATTTGTTTTTTCAAAAAAATTGTTAAATTCATACTGTCGGATTAAATTCCATTTACTTCATATTGTCTATTGAAAAAACAAAATATCTGGATTTTTTCATCTCCGGAGGCTAATATGATCTACAACACTACGGATTTGTCAGCACTACAAATTCTTGAAACTTTCCATCTTTCTTCAATTGTGCTGTGGACTTTTAACTTACTTTGTGTAGCTGGAATACACCATGAACATTTTTGATACTTTTTTATACACTTTTTTAAATATATTTTGACATCAAACTCATTTGAGTTTTTATTATGGATTATGATGCTTCTGATTTTTTAAGATAAAATTTATTTTATTTTTAACACAGAATACGCATTTTAAAAAAAATTCCAGCGTTCGTTTGTACCCCTCCTTTCTAACGATTATTTATTCCGTCTTTCTTTCATATGTTGCTCTTGATGAAGACCGCTCTATTAAAAGGTCGAAACAGATTCTGTCAGCAAACTAATAGCATCATTTGTTTAAAAAAAAAGTTAAATTCATATATATATATATATATATATATATACTGTAGTGTGAGATGGTCACTATTACAGCTTTTGCTGAAATGGTGTACCAAAGGCAGTATTAATTGGTAGAGTGCTCAATATAAAATAGAGCTGTTATATAATATAATATAATAAGATAAATATATAGGTTTTACATATCTATTTATTGGGTGACAAAGGAACTTTCACAGCCATATTGGTTTCATGCGATGCATTCATCAGGTGAAGATGTTTCAAATGTGAGGAAAATCGAAAAAATTTCAAAAAATTCAATAGACATGGGATGCGTATGATTGGATAAAATGATGTGTGTATGTATGTGAAGGTGAATTGAATGTATGAGAGTGTTTATGGACAGTATAAAGGTTGCGTATGCGTAGTGACTGGTCACACACATAATACGTTGATCTGTTAGTGTGCGGTATTTTAATAGTGCTTACGTGCGAGCGCTCGTGTCCATACATGTATGTGTGTGTGTGTGTGTGTGTGTGTGTGTGTGTGTGTGTGCGTGTATGTTTTCTTTCTATCTGATGCGTATATATGTACACGTGGAGCCCATAGTAGTATGCGTATGCGCTTCAGTATGTATATGTAAGGCTTACCCAGCAAATATAGTGACATGTGTGTGCATATAAATATGTATGAATATTATTTTGTATGCGTGTATATGTCGCGAGTATATGTAACCACGTGCAACCACGTCCGGTTGTCAACGCAACACCTCGTAATAGACAACACCGAAGTTCAAAGCCCCACGACCCACCCACCCATAATATACAACATTTACAACCTTAAAATTAATATTATCCAACCCCATTCCCCAACTATCACGACCCGTCCGTATACATCATACACGGCCTACGCATCAGATAGAAAGAAAACATACACGTACACACACACACACATACATGTATGGACACGAGCGCTCGCACGTAAGCACTATTAAAATACCGCACACTAACAGATCAACGTATTATGTGTGTGACCAGTCACTACGCATACGCAACCTTTATACTGCCCATAAACACTCTCATACATTCAATTCACCTTCACATACATACACACATCATTTTATCCAATCATACGCATCCCATGTCTATTGCATTTTTTGAAATTTTTTGAAATTTTTTCGATTTTCCTCACATTTGAAACATCTTCACCTGATGAATGCATCGCATGAAACCAATATGGTTGTGAAAGTTCCTTTGTCACCCAATAAATAGATATGTAAAACCTATATATTTATCTTATTATATTATATATATATATATATATATATATATATATGTGTGTGTGTGTGTACGTGTGTATATATATATGTATGTATATACATGTGTGTGTGTATATATATATGTGTGTATATATATGTATGTATGTATGCCAATGAACATTGGCTGTTGGATTGTACGGACGTTGCTTGACTTGCCGTCGACAATAACACGTCCGGTAGATCTGCTCTTGTATCAAAGGAGCATCAACGTTATGATTTAGATATAGTTGCATTATCTGAGACGAAGCTGGATGATGAAGGGCAGTTTTCGGAGTTGTCTGGGGGCTACACCTTTTTCTGGAGTGGTAAGGCAGAGGGATGTAGCAGGGAATCTGGTGTGGCGTTCGCTGTGAGGACTACACTTCTCTCAAGCCTGGAAGAACTTCCGCGTGGAATGAGTGATCGGATCATAACTATGAGGTTACCTCTGATAAATGGTCGCTTTGTGACCCTTGTGAGTGTGTATGGATGCAGCAGAAGATGAAAAAGTTGATTTCTACCTTGTGTTACGGGAAGTAGTTAGACGGATCCCCCTTGCTGACAAGGTTGTCATTCTTGGCGACTTTAATGCTAAGGTAAGAAGGGATTTTGAAACCTGGACAGTAATGGGTAAACATGGAGTGGGCAAATGTAACAGCAATTGTCTGATTTTGTTGCAGTTCTGCTCGGAGATGGGTTTTTATGTTGGTAACACCATGTTTCAACAGAAGAACAAATTCAAAACAACTTGGATGCATCCTGGTTCCAAACAGTGGCACATGATAGATTATTTGTTGGTCAGAAAACAGGATATAAAAGACATCTGCAGTGTTCGTGTTAGGAGTGGCGCAGAATGCTGGACTGACCATCGGTTGGTTCGTGCTAAGTTTCGGTTTGTTGTCAAACCCAAGATAAGAGGGCCAGGTGTGACTGTCCCCAAGCGACTTAACATTGGTCGTCTAAAGAATGATGTTGTGAAGCAAGAACTGGTCAAGGAGATGGAAGAGTTGGACTGTGAAAACTCGTGGGATGCTTTTAAGACGTCTGTTTATGGGTGTGTGAGAAATTATTGGGGCATTGCAAGCGTAAACATCAGGATTGGTTCGATGAAAATGATATTGAAATTCAGGCACTACTGGATTGAAAGGCTAAGTCTCTACATGCTTATCTCAAGGGTGGTCTAACAGAAGGTGAGCAAGATCGATTGATGACAGAGTTTAAGGCAAGTGCAGGAGGTGCAGAGGAAGCTTCGAAAAATTCAGGACGCATGGTGGAGTCAGAAGGCTGATGAAATACAACTTGCCTACGACACCAACAACACCTAGGTTTTGTACAACTTACTGCGTGCAGTGTATGGACCATCAAGCTCGCCTATCACCCCACTGCGCTCAAAGGATGGTCAGGAACTTCTTCGAGATCCTTCCAATATTCTTCATGGAGGGAGCATTTTGACGAGCTCCTGAATAGGCCTTCTGAGGTTAAACAGGGGTGCATTCAGTCTATCCCTTGTAGCCCGGTCAAGGATATCTTGGCAGATGTTTCCTTCCCCTCGTAGGTTAAAGCAGCTGTCTATAAGCTGAATTCTGGAAAGTCACCTGGCATGGATCGGCTATATACAGAGATCATCAAGTGTGCAAGCTGCAATATGATGCAGCGCTTGACGGACTTGTTGCAGACTGCCTGGCGTGATGAGTGTGTTCCACAGGATTTGCAGAATTCATTAATGGTGGTGCTATATAAGGGAAAGGGTGCAAAAGATGATTTGGGAAATTATCGGGGCATCTCATTGTTTTCAGTTGTTGGCAAGGTGCTATGCCGAATCATGCTTGATAGAATTCTGAAACACATTGTTAATGATTGCGATTTTAGAAGTAGTCGTGCGACGGTAGATATGATCTTTACAGCCAGGCAATTACAAGAGAAATGTGTAGAACAGCGCATGGGATTGTATCAAGTGTTCATTGATTTAGCAAAGGCATTTGATACTGTAAATAGGAAAGCTCTTTGGGAGATTCTTAAAAAGTTTGGTTGTCCTGACATGTTCATATCTGTTCTAAAGCTCTTCCATGATGATATGAAAGCTGTAGTCAACATTGGAGGGAAACTGTCAGATCCTATTTCAGTGGAAAACGGTGTTAAGCAAGGGGATATTCCAGCACCCACACTCTTTGCTTTGTACTTCGTCACGGTGTTTAGAATGGCATTCAAGGATTGTTCTGATGGTGTGTATATTCGATATAGAACTACTGATGATGTCAGGGAAACCAAATACATTCCTGTTACAGAGAGGGGGTTGTGCGAGCTACGATCAGCCATGAAAGAAGACAGAAGTATGCAGCAGTTACAGAAGGTCATACTGGAAGGATGGCCAGATTACAAATTACATCTGGATCTAGAGGTGAGACTATATTTCAACATTCGAGATGAAATGACCGTACAGGATGAATTAATTTTTAGAGGAAACCGTGTAATAGTTCCGATAAACCAGCGGGCCGTCTTGAAAGAAAAATTGCATTCCACACACTTGGGAGTAGAAGGATATTGCAGAAGAGCCAGAGAATGCCCTTACTGGCCAAATACGAACAGTGATATCAGGGACTATGGGACAAAGTGTCCAACATGTAGAAAATATGAAGTTGCTAATCCGGCAGAACCTTTAATGGTCCATGAAATTCTGGAGAGACCTTGGGCAAAAATTGGAGTGGATCTGTTCATGTTTGCAGATAGGGACTATCTATGCACAGTAGATTACATGAGTAATTACTGGGAGATTGATCATCTCCCAAATACACAAGCAAAGACTGTGATCACATAGGCTGAAACACCATTTTGCACGATATGGATTCCAGATCAGGTTGTCACGGACAACGGGACACAGTTTAGTGGTCATGAATTTGCTACCTTTGCGCGAAAATGGTGTTTTACGCATACACCTGTCAGTCCTTACAACAGCAAAGCCAATGGCAAAGTGGAATCTGCTGTAAAAATGGAGAAAAAAAAACTTTTTTCCGGAAAGCAATGGATGATAATGCTGATCCTTACCTAGCGATGTTGGATCACGGGAATACACCAGCTAAAGGTCTCCTGTCACCAGCACAGAAGCTGATGTCAAGGAAAACGAAAACGCTTTTTCCAACCAGAGAAGATCTGCTGAGACCAGAAATACCCAGGAATCTGAAAAATATTATGAAGTACAACAGCAAGAAACAAGAGCAGTACTTCAACAGCAAGGTGAAATCGCTTCAACCTTTATTTCCTGTAGATGTAGTGCGTGTGAAAGCGCACGTGAAAGGATAGAAAGAATGGGAAAAAAAAGGCAAATGTGGTGCAAAGACTGGATACAAGGTCACACCACATCAATGTTGAGGGTGTAGAGGTCAGGGTTGCGTGAAACTACATCACAAATAATATTTAAATGACAATCACTTTGTAGAGGGTTATGAGATGTGTTCAATAATATTAGGAATTGCGATAAAATAATAAGACAGCTTAGGTAGAAAATACGGAGAAATGATAAAACAAATACATATAATTATATGATAACAAATAGATTTATTCACAGAATAAATTTGCAATAACAACAAAATGTGAATGTTCAAAGAGAAAAAGATGTGTATATATGTTGTGGAAAAGTTTGTTAAGAAATGTGTAATGTGAAATGTGAAATGTTTATGCCGTCGTCAAAGTTCGATAGGAAGAGTGTAATGTTTACAATGTAAAATATGTATGCAGAATTAGAATTGTCAAAATGTAAAATTAAAGTTTGTGAATACGACCTGATGAAATGTATATTAATTGCTGTGGCGAGATCTTTGGTAGTGGTAAGCTGTGACTCAGAAGGTGTGGTGTTTGTTTTGGTGTTGGTGAGTCTTTCGTTCGGATATCAGTTTCTTATTGTTGTCGGTCGTGTGTTCTATCTGACAGCGATATGTGACCTGTGTGTATGCTGATTTTCTCTTCTGTTTAAATAATTCCAAAATAGGATCGGATGGTAATTAATTTTTTTGGAGCTTACGTGGGCACGTAGTGGTAAGCAACCCCATAATTTGTCCAATCAAACTTTGACTAATGTATAAATGTTTTTTAATCACTTTTCCTTAAGTTTGGAAAAAGGATTGTGTGCGTGTGTTTGTTTTAATCTCTTTTCCTTAAGTTTGGGAACAGAAATGTGTTTATGTGTTTTATCATTATTTGGGTATGAAATATAGGATTGTATTCTATAAGGGGCAGTTGCGTCAACATAATAGAATAGACTTGAAAAAAACAAAAAACAAAAACAAAAACAGCAGAAGTACTCCCATTACCATCATTGGGCCACCAGTCATACCACATGAATAGCGAGGCATCAGTAACCACAAGACCTTGTAGAGAGGTGAGTCCTACCCCACAAATACCCCGGGAAAATATATTGAAGGAAACTGTGAGTTTGGTATCAAGCCCAACAGAATCAAATCCAAAGACAGAGAGGACAGCGGAGGATGCAGTGAAGAAAACTCGACCCGGAAGGATAGTCAAGACTCCAGTGAAATTGAGGGACTACACTAGGTATACCCAAAATTCGGCTGCTAAAGTCAGCTAATGTTTTATTTTTTAAACGAATTAAAATTAATTAAATCGATTATTTAAGGTCAAACTTTTGTCTAAATCGATAAGTAGTAATATAATGACCATCAATAAAAAAGCAAAATAATATTACACATATCGCGAATTTTTCCTCGTTCAGAAAAATAGCGAACGAAAAAACAAAATGGCGTCGTTAATAAAAAGGGGTTGGGGAAAATGAAATTAGGAACGGTCTTGCTTGAGGAGAAAAAGAATTTATTTACAAATAATCTTCACAAAGGAGGCAAAAATGAAATACATAAAATTATAAAACAAATAAACTTGCATATATTTCCCTATGCACGACCAAACAAAAGATTTAGGGGTCGGGTAGCACAAATACAAAAAAAATACTACATACAAAAGTGTATAAAAAACAGAAAGAAAAGACTTACTGTAGAAAGGGTTTAAACAATAAATTAACCCTTTAAAAATTATACTCTCTCACAGGAGAGGTCAAAAATAATTCAACAAAGAGTCCTTTCAAATGTCTCTTGTTCCCCTCCTCGAAATTTACTTTGACTGAAAGACAAATCTTCTTTCAGTGACTTGTACCTTCTCGTAAGGCACAAGGCTCTCGAAGTTGAAAATAACGGCTGGCCCCTCTGCGCTGGCATCCTTTTTTTTCACGCGTTGTTGTCCGCTTTCGTCTAACACGTGGACACTCACAACTATCTTCGTCGTCTGAAGTATAAGTGAAAAGACACTGCGACCTTTCTCGCCAAAGGAAAATGAAGAAACCACCGTGTCT
Organism: Doryteuthis pealeii; assembly: GCA_023376005.1. Taxonomy (NCBI): domain Eukaryota; kingdom Metazoa; phylum Mollusca; class Cephalopoda; order Myopsida; family Loliginidae; genus Doryteuthis; species Doryteuthis pealeii. The sequence goes on along the minus strand of CM042147.1, from coordinate 57,953,837 downwards.
GTTTTTCAAGTGAAAATTGCTGGCTCCGGAAGTTAAAGTCACCCTTCTCAACTAAGGTTTTCTCGGGAACCTGCCAATGTCCATATTGTAGCTGTTTAGAGGTTTATCAGTCAGCGCTAAGAATGCACACTCTGCTGGTTAAGCCAGAACCAAAAATGCTTGGTCACGTCGCGTCTAGCCTCCCATTTCCAAAGGGGCTTATAGGTATCACTTCTGCTGACGGCAATTTCAAAAAGAGAGCTTAGGGGTGTCAGTGCTAAGACAAGAGAGCTGCTAGCACCTCCTTTCCCCTTGCTGGTCAACTTTCAAAGAGGGAGAATCTGGGAGCGCACATGACATTCCAGCCCCAAAGCTAGCCACAGGTGCCTCCCTCTACCATTTGCTTTCGTACAAAAAATACGAAACAAGAGACATCTGAAAGGCTTACAAAAAATAGGTAAAAAACCCATAGAAATTATTTATTAAAAAACTATACAAATATTACTACAAAAAATTTCCGACACATTTAATTCATTTTTAATACATTTAAAACAATTTTTTGGTCAATTTCGATCGCGTTCGGCCATTAACGCTCTTGAAATATGGCGTGTTTACAAAATTCATGTAACATTAGCGATTAAAAAAAAATACCAAAAATCAGGGAATTATCTGATTTTAATGACATTTTCAGTATATATCTATTAATTAATTAATTTTATAATACATCAATTATTTTATTTCGAAACTTTGATTAAGTATTTTTGCTATGAAAAATTAATATGTAAAATTCATTTAACATATGAAAATCCTGATGTTAAAGGGCTGACTTCTGATTTAGGTCGGAAAATTAAAACGGAAAGTTTTTTGGTGGTACCCAATGACAGTTTAACTACAGTCTATGAATTAACATTTTGTGAATTGGATTACGGTTTTAGGGGATTAAGGTTGTTTTTAATTACGTATTGCTTAAAAAAATAAACAACAAAACCCCCAAATTACTATACATTTGATGTTGAAAAATATATTTTTTAAACTAAGATTAATTGAAATTATACATTGCAATACGAGCACAAACAACTGTCTTGTTGGAAATTTTTTATCCAATAAATATTTTGTATAGCATTTAAATGCCTATTTTTTATACGAAAATAAATGGGAAAAAAGGGCTCGATGGTCAGCTCCGGGACTGGAATCAGTCACGTGTCCCCTAAAATCTGCCTCTTTTGAAATTGACTGGGAAGCGGGCGGACGCAACAAGCAGTGGTCCTGTCTTGGCATGGCACACACCCTTAAACAGCCTCTTTGGAATTGGGAAGCGAAGCGCGAGGACGCAACCAGCGGATTATCCTGTCTTAGCACTAAGTGACGAACCCCTTAGCCGCTTGAAAACGGACATTGGCCGGTTTCGGAAAAGAACCTTCATTGAAAAAAGGGGCTTATTACAGTTGCAGCCCAGCAGAATTCCTTGGAGGGCTAAAACGGTTTTTCATTTCCTTTGGCGGTTCCTCATATTCTTCAAACCACGGAAGAAATATTGTTGTTGGAGTGTCCATCCCTTTGAAGAAAAAACGGATGACAACGAGTGAAAAGTGAGAGATACAGAAGAGCCAGCCCTATTCTTCATCCAAGAGCCTTGTTCTTTCACGAGAAAGTACAAGTGACTGAAAGAAGGTTTATCTTTCGGCCAGCCGTTATTTTCAATCTCAAGAGCTTCGTTTTTTGGCGATAAAGAACGAGAGTGCAGAAAGAACATTTATCTTTCTGTTAAAGTTATTTTCAACTTCCAAAGCCTTGTTCTTTGGCGAAAAGGAACAAGAGACATTTGAAAGGACTTTCATCTTTCCTTCTATCTAATTTTGACCTCTCCTGCTGTTGCATAGCGCCTTCTTTACCGGCACTAAATAGGTATATGTTATATACTGGTCTTTTCACTAAGCCAAATCAGCATATAACGTTATATACCTTTCTTACTTCTTACTCTGTCGTCTATTCTTCTGGCCGGCTTTAGTTCTGATCGTCTATCATCTATCTTGGTCTGGTCTTCTTCTAAGGTCTGGTCTTCTTGGGATTCCGGGTCTGGTTTCTGTTGGGGATCTCTCGTTATCAGAAGCCTTGTGTCATTATTAGTTTTTAGTAATAAACACAAGACTTCGATTTATGTTGATGTTACTTTATTCCAAATCCCCACCCAGACAATCTGCGCAGATGAGGCTTACATGTTGCTAGCTCGGCTTCTAAGTTCTAACTGTCTCTTACTTACTTAGTATCCTTAAACCGGAAGAGGGCCTTCTATAGGGTTCCGGTTCTCACGATTCTCCCCAGAACGCAAGGTGAGATCGAGGTCAAGCGCTGTCACTCACCCTCAAGGCCATCAGCTATACTAATCGCCATTATGATTTCAAAAAATACCTTATAAATGTATTAGGGATCCAATTATTATGTAACACTGCGAGGGAGGGTATTTTTTGAAGGGTTCTTTTGTTGATTAAACCCTTTCTACAGTAAGTGTTTTCTTCCTGTGTTTTATACCCATTTTGTAGTATATTTTGAAGGGTAGTTATTGGTTGATTAACGCCCTGAACATAGGTATAACTCTCTTTATACATGTGCCTTGAAGTTAGCCCGAAACAAAAAACTTAACAGTTACTAAGAGTCACTGATTTATTTTGCCAAAAATAAAACAGCAAATGACAAGTTAAAATACAGTAAAACAAAGAATTCGTTACAACCTGCGTCTATCTCTTTTATCCTTGTATTCCTTCTTCTGAGCTTCTGTACGTGTTCTTTATCTCGTTCGTTTGTCTCCTCCTTCTATTCCTTATCCTTTTCAGTTTTCTCTTTTATCGCTCCTTCACTCTTATTCACTTCGTTTCCGTTCACTCGTTCGGACACCCCTTTTTCGCGTTCTCCTGTCGCCGCTCCTTGTTTACCTTTGTGCTCGCTCACTTCCGTTTTCTGAGCGCGTGCGCGACATCAACGTAAAAGGGGTCTACGAAAACACAAACCCAGCCCTGCGAAACGAAGCTGGGCCTTTTTCCTTTATGGGTTTTCGAGTGCTAGAATCACTTTTCACCACACGCCCCCTTGATCTCAAAATCATCTTCACATCTCGTAGTCCCATGACCAATAAGGTGGACGTACGGTTCTACTCGACGTACGAACTGGAACGACTTCGCTGCTCTCCTCTTGCCTCACAGCACCTTCGCTTTCACTTTCATTCAGGGAGCCTATCACTCGTCGAATATCGAGGATATGCCGTGGGGTTCCATTCACAGAGATGTTATTTCGTGATTGCGCTCCAGTCACTATTCCTCGTCCCCACTGCGTGGAGCATCAGGCGGCTTTATTCATACCTCTTCTCCAATATGAACTGAGTCAGTTTGCCTCACCTCTGTCTCCCTTTTGGGTACAACCAACGGATGTCTCCACTCATACGAAAATATCGCACGCTGAGGCACAGAATCCTCTTCCTGACCTACTCGAGGGGATATGTTGTACCAGTAAACTGCCTCGAGCGGTGATATTTGGCCCCTTTCGGCTATTGCCTTCACAGTCCTGTGATGCCTCTCCACAATGCCGTTCCCACTTGGTCGGTATGCAGCCCTGTAGTACGCTCGTACATTCCACTTTTCCAGGACTGCCTTGACCGGTCCTGATTTGAAGACAGTGCCATTGTCCATCAGGATCTCCTCCACTGGACCTCTCTCCAGAAACAACTCATCCAGCATAGCTGCAATCGACATTCCCGTCTCTCCCCTCAGCTCTCGCCATACAGCAATTCTACAAGGTCCACAATCCACCATTGACAGATATGCGCTATTATGATAATGCGTAACGTCAATTGCCAGTCTTGCCCAATTCTTCGAGACATGGATTTCACCAGCCTCATGCTTACTTGGCGTAGGATCTATTGATTGGCATCGCTGGCATGCTCGCACTACTTTGCGCACAACTTCTCTAGAAATCGCTGGGTCTACCTTCTTTGCCAAAAATAGTGTCCTCTCCACACCCATGTGGTGACTTTCATGCAGTTTCTTGACGAACTCATCCTCAATGCTGCACATGACATATCCAACGTTTGCATCAATGGGCACTTTCAACCAGGCTTTCCTCACCCTTGTGAGAGCATCAGCTTTATTAGCTTCCGAGGTCACAAGGTTAACCCTGACCTGTAAGTCAAATTCTTGTATCACGTCCTCCAAAACTCCCAGCCGTCGCTTTATGAGCATCTCTGCTGCTCCCTTAGTCCGTATTCTGCTCTCCTTATTTATTACAGACTCAACCCAGGCCAGCACAGTTGCCGAATCAGTCTTCACCTCTATATTCCTCAGCTTCCATTTTATTGCCAAGTTGACACCCTTTATCAATGCCTCTAACTCTGCAACATTTATATGATGAGCACCTGTCTTCTTCCTCAGCCAAGCAGCGTCCTCTGCCCTGACACCTCCTACTTCCAATATCACACCCATTGCTATACTGCTGGCATCACACCAAACAATGCCGCCATCAACTTTTGGTACATGCTACCTTCCTCTCACAGGGTCCTCTCTCTCCACTTCCTTGATGATATCCCTTATCATCTTGAGTGTCCTGTCACTCACACAGTCATCCCACATTATCTCCTCTGCCTGTCTCTTTACATAGCTGCAGGCAACCCTCAACCATCCAGCCACGGGGTAGTGACCCACCAATTTCCCGCAGATCGAGAACAACTCCCGCTTAGTCATCCTGTCCACCACTAGAGGAATTTGATTACTTCTCCGGAAAACCAACTCTCCAGTCTCCTTCTCCTTCTTCAACTTGAGCCCAAGTGCTGCGCCTCCGTCAAGGGACTCTGAAGGCTTTGCTATCAATCCATGCTTTTCCAGGTGATATCTCACTCCTTCCGCTTGCACAACTGACTCATCCACCAGGATGTCATCGATATATGAATTTGTGGCCTTCGCTATTCTCTAATCCTGATTCAATACCGTCTTGAGCACTGCTGCCATGATTTTCGGTGCGACATTCAACCCAAAACCCAACCTGGTAAGGCAATAAGTTTTCCCCTTGTATGCCACGAGCTGGTACTGCCACAGCCTCTCTGCTACATGTAATTGCAGGTACGCTGACTTTAGATCTATTATTGCAGCAGCACCCTTCATCTGTCTCCACTCTCGAATGGTTTCGCCACACACATCGATAGCATCTCCTCCCGTGTGGCATATTACATGCGCGTTCAGCTCCCTAAAGTCTAGCACTGGTCTGACTTTGTGCTTCGTGGGTTGGGTCACTGCCATCAGTGGCAATACTCCACTTTGAACTTTTCCCTTCCAAGGCACCAAGATGCCTTCCTCAATCCACCTGTCTACTTCATTCTCAAATGCCACTCTCTCCTCATCCTGCATAGTTCTTTTATACATGCCTACCCTGTTCTTCAGTGCGGGTGGCTCATTTTTCCAGTACCATTCAACCGTCCATTTTTCCCCATCAAATTCAGCGCAAAAGTCCTTGTCTTTTACCTTCATGCCCTTCAGTCCACTACCTTGTGTCTGTAGGGTCGCTGCACACTGTGCTCTTCCAAATTGAACATCATTCCCGACAACCGTGACACCTCCCAACTCGTCGATAGCATCCATGCCAAGAACGACGTCGATGTCATCGATGATGCGTTCCAGCACAAGCACCCTGATGTTGAACTGCACCTCTTTCACTGATAACGTCACAGTGGTAGACCCCCTGCAAGTGACCGATCTCCCATCAACCGCTTTTATGAGTGTCCTTCCACTCCAACTTCTCACCAACGAGGGAGTTACCAGGGTCGTATTGCATCCTGTATCCACCAGGGCTCTTGCCTTTACTCCTCCCACCTTTGCATCTACAACTGGCAAGTTTCGATGTCGCGCCGATGTTGATCTGACGGGGTAGCTATTGGCGCAGTAACTCCCCATTGCTCGTTTCCCTGGGGACAAAATCTAACAATGTGTCCCTTCTCCCCGCATCCATAGCAAGTCACAGGTGGTTTCGGTCGTTCCCTGCAGTCCCTCAACATGTGTGGCCCACGGCACCGAAAACATTGTCCAACAAATTTTCCATTTCTTCTATCTTCTGGTCTACTGGCACCCTGACTTTGAGCCACAGCACCTATTACTCGAGATTCATCTGTCCTGTTGACAGTCAGTACCCTGGCAGCAGTAATTAATTCACTCATTTCCTGGGTTTCTACGCGGGGCATTTGTTGAAGTGCAATTGAAATTCGTTCAGGAAATCCATGCACGAAAGCCAGCCTCACAACACTCTCGGCACCCACTCCCACCAATCCTGCTAACCCTGCCAATCGCCTAATATTGTTTGCATAGGCATCAACGGATTCGCCTGTCCATTTCACCTTGGCTAATTTACCATAGGCGATGAACACTCCTTCAGGGAACGCTTTGACTAACTTGGACTCTATTATTTTATGGTCCCTTCTGTCCGTCGCACTCATTTCTAAATAAAGAGCCAATGCGTCACCCTCAAGATATAGTGGTATCAGCTTCGACAGGTCGGTCACACCCTGTAACTCAGCAACCAGCTTCACCTTAGTGAGCCATGCCACTACGTCGCCTTGTCCGCTAAAGGGACGAATTACATCACCGCAGGATCGAATTCTTTTTTCCTCCATGGTTTAATTGCCGAATTAGCTTGTGCCTTGAAGTTAGCTCGAAACAAAAAACTTAACAGTTACTAAGAGTCACTGATTTATTTTGCCAAAAATAAAACAGCAAATGACAAGTTAAAATACAGTAAAACAAAGAATTCGTTACAACCTGCGTCTATCTCTTTTATCCTTGTATTCCTTCTTCTGAGCTTCTGTACGTGTTCTTTATCTCGTTCGTTTGTCTCCTCCTTCTATTCCTTATCCTTTTCAGTTTTCTCTTTTATCGCTCCTTCACTCTTATTCACTTCGTTTCCGTTCACTCGTTCGGACACCCCTTTTTCGCGTTCTCCTGTCGCCGCTCCTTGTTTACCTTTGTGCTCGCTCACTTCCGTTTTCTGAGCGCGTGCGCGACATCAACGTAAAAGGGGTCTACGAAAACACAAACCCAGCCCTGCGAAACGAAGCTGGGCCTTTTTCCTTTATGGGTTTTCGAGTGCTAGAATCACTTTTCACCACAATACACTTTTGTATTTTTGTATTTATTATATATTTTCTGTATTTGTATCTTTGTTACCTGGCGCCTAAATTGTCTATTTAGCGTTGTGCATGGGGAATTCTATGTAATTCCTAATTTGAATTGTATATATTTCATTTTTGCGGAGATATTTGTAATAAAGTTCTTTTTCTCTACCAAGCAAGACCGTTAGTAATTTCATTTTTTCCCTACCCTTTTTATTGACGGTGTAAGGAAGGTTCAAAGTTATACATACTTTGGATACACGAAACTCCGACGAAGGTTAACGGACAAAAACATTTAATATATACATAGCACATGGATATGAAGATACACAGTACATGGTAAACAGAGTTACATATATAAAGAGTACACAAATAAAGATAAAGACACATTCATGAATGGTACATTATAACATATAAAAGTACAGACATGAGACTAGGAATAGTCCATGCTGTGAAGACTTACAGTAATGTAAGGGGGCGGAGCCCCAACGAGAGGGGTTAGATAAAATCTACCCCATGTGGCTCGTAGTTGCTGAAACAGGAAAAGAGAGAGCGAAAGGGTTTGAACCCGGCGCTTAAATACTATGGTGCCCTAGCGGGCACCAGCAAACTAAAAGGGGCAGACAACTCCACCAGGCAAATACAAACTAACGCTACAACGGCATCATTTAGTTCAATGGTCGGTATTTTTCTGAAAATGGAAAAATAATTTCTGCTAGTCTCAATAATTAATTTCAATGGTTAATTAGATGTATAGTCATTTTTTTTTTTTTTTTTAGTCAGTCCATAAAGTAATAAGTTTCGAAGAAAAACTCTATTGAAAATTTAGCCCCTCCCCTTTAAGCAGAAAAATTATCGATGTATAATCATTTCTTTTATAACATAATAGCCAATTAAATAATTATCGAAATGAGTTAGAAATCTCCAAAAATTTGTTCATATTTTTTTTTAACATTTTATTTTCCGATTTTCGGTACTTATTTTCTCAGAAAATCCTCCGTAAATTTTTTTTTCTATTCATAACTTCGGTCTTTTATCTATTTATACTGTAATTAGTACAGAAAACTTGTAACGTTATGGGTTTTTACCGTTACTAAATCGCATATGTAACGTTGCGGGGCTTTTTACCGCGTCTTCCAGTGCCGCAAAATGCACGGCACTATTATCGTATACAATTTCTATCAGGGGTCGGCAACGCGCGTTGTTTACAAGCGCACACAAATCTAGCAGTCAGCCTTCAAGCTCGCCTCTCACCAACTCGGTCAAACCAAACTCAACTGACCTTACTCCCTCGGACTCCAGGACTAAACTTGACAAAATCTAAGGTTCCCTCATTATATAGAATTCGATGTCGAGCTTTCTAGAATTTTCTGAAACCTTTCGAACGTTCTAACTGTTTTACCAAATTACACGTGTCATTTAAGAGGTCAACGGGTCAACCATCCTTTCTTCTGACAAACCGATTAAACTAAATTTTACTAGCATAATCCCAGACTTACTGGCTACGAATAGACTCAAAGGTGATAATTAGAATTTTATATTGTTCTTGCTCGCCCACTCCCGTAAGGTCTGAGAATCATGCTACATCCTATTAAGGTTTCTCCGTGTCTGGCACAAGGCTACAAATATGGTGGTCCCGGGTAAGACGCACCCATTATGCAACAAACTGACCAACTAGCCAAAATGTTACGCCCCCAATATAAGGGGGGGGGTCAAAATTAAGTGACCTGAAAAAAAATCAGAAAGTTTTGAAATAAAATAAATAATCCATTATAAAATTAATTCATTGATAAATCAACACTAAAAATTTCATTAAAATCCGATAATTCCCTGATTTTTGGTAAATTATTTTCTGTAGGGGGGAGGGGGCTAAATTCATTTGGTCAAAAACGGATTTTAGGTCAATTTTGGGTATACCTACTACACCATATAAAATAAGTCCAGAGTGAAAGGACAGAATAATCTGTTAGGCAAGAGGGTAGTCTGTCCGATGCATGCCTAGCACATGAGGACATAGTTGTCTCCTAGTAGTTTAGAGACAGTTAGAAATATGAAAAAAGAAGGAAAAAAGAAAGAAAAAAAGACTTGAACGGTACATCTATCTAGTACCTCTATCCTTAGTTAAAAGATCCCTTCTTCTTCAGAAGAGGGAAGATGTTGCATGAGGAACTAAGTCAGGGTCGTCACCGTAAAACGGTGACGTTCACCGGTTTCCCCCTGTAGTAGTTATTGTATATAAACACGGCGTGAACAGAACCAGTGTTATTGATGTGAGTTCTAATCGAGGATCAATTAGTCAGAAAGAAACAACACAAATACATTCGCCCAAATCGAATTTCCCTTGAAGAAATCAATCAATCAGTCAATCAATAATTAATTTATCGGATTTATTTTTTCCTAATCGTCTCAGATGGATGCACAACCACGTCAGGCAATATTAAATCTGCGACGACCACTGGATATAATCTTTTTTATATATAGGTAAGTAAAAAACAAAAACAAAAAGAAACAAAACAACTGTTTCTTACTTATGTGTGGAACCTTGGTTGATGAAAAAAAACCTAAAAGGTTGTAAAGATTCGTTTCTTAAAATTATAAATATTTGTGTTATGTTATTTATCATTCAATTAAATAATTAATTAACTGATCGTTTTTAAGTTTTAGTTCGTTAATCTTAGTCAACAGCCAGCCACACACAATGTAATGAATTTTAGTTATTTCGTTTTTGTATGTACAAATGAAATGAATTACATGAAAATGTAATACTTACATTCACCATTCAAATAAGAGTAGATTTCACTCATTTGTTTATATATTATATAAATTAGAAAAAATCCGACAAAATGCGAAAAATATAAATGGAAAGGTGGATAAAACAATCTTTATTTATTAATATGAATTAATATAAATTATTATTATATTATTAGTATAAATATTATTTATCAATATTAAAAACTTCTTCAGAGTCTTACTCTGAGGAAGTCTTTTTAGATAATTTATCTAAATTGATTCAATTAATATTTCGTTTATTTATCTAAGATAAATAAAGACGAAATATTAATTGAATCAATTGTTTGTGTTGGTTTATCCACCTTTCCATTTATATTGTTTACACACACACACAGACACATAATATATATAAGTCGTTGGGTGGCCTAAAGTCAGTATCGGCCAGACAACAAGGGAGTCTATCCCCCTTTCGCTAGACCAAGGAGATTGTGGAGACGGAGTGCCATCACCCCCACTTTACTGCACAGATCCCTATTGAGTTGACGAGGGTCGGTATCAAACCCGGAACCCTGTGGTTTCTAGTCGGATGCTATAGATAATGTCTCAAAAATTATATATCGGCAGTCATGGTTTAGTGGGGGTTAGATATATGGCCGATTGATGACTTAAAGATGTGATATTTTAAATGTAACAGTAGTGTACAATTATAAAAGAAGCAAATGACAGAAAGTTACTCTTATCTGGATGGTGAATGTAGGTATTTATACATAAATTATCTTTATTATTGAATGAGCAGCGAATTTTAAATTTAAAGTTACAAACTGTGTTTTTTTAAATCATTTATTTATTTTTTAAACATTAAAAATTAGTGAAAATTTTGTATTCTTTCCCCAACAACCTTAGTAATTTATTCGTTCAGGACATCTTGATAAATAAATAGTTAAAAGATTTAAAAACTGTTCCAAAAACTCATTAACTTAAAATAAAATGAAATAAAATAAACAGCGTAAAAAAAATAATTGAAGTGTTGATTACCGCCAAATAATTCATTGATCTTTATTTTTTTTTATGACGTTGACATTTAAACATAAATTAAAATAATTCTGACATAAATCATCCATATTCGTGTGAAAATAAAATCTATGGCTATAAATTAACGAAAAGAAATTATAATCTTTTTTTTTTTTTTTCAATGTTGATGAATATTTTGACTTTGTTTGTAAAACTTTGTATATTTCGTATGTTTTTGTTTTGTTTTGTTTTTTTCCTAAAATCAAAAAACGCCAATGAAACATTTTCTTTCAAATTTTTGTTTTTCGGTTTTTATTTAATTTTATTTCAATTATTTATTCGAAAATTATAAATCCGAAACTTTGGGTTAATAATAACTACCACAATAAAGATGATGACAACAGTCCGAAAAATCAATTATTCACATCAAGCCTTATCTCAAAAATACAAATAAGAAATAGTTTATTTATATATACTATATAAACTATATTTTATAATAAAATAAATTAAAAAATAGTTTATACTAACTAAAACTATTTCTTATTTTATAAATACAGACAAATGATAAATAGTTACTGCAGATCTTTATTTTGTTTATTTATTTTGAGAAATCATCTATCTTTTATTCTCATTTTTTATTTTTTTACTTTGGTAATATAAAGTTTATTATTAGAAATATATATATATATATATATATATATATATATATATATATATTATATCAAATTATTGATATAATTATTATATGAAATTAAATTATCAAATTAGTTTATATTTTATTAAATTTATATAATTTTTTTTTACTTTTATAGTTTTGTTCTAAATTATGTTTATTATAAACAGTAGAAAATTGTCCTTTGTTTTTATTTTTTTTTCTTTTCTTTTCCCATTTTTATTTAATTTCAGTTAAAAAAAAAACAAAAAAAAAAACAATCCGGAATCTGGTTGTATTTTGATATTAACTCATTTTGTAAATATAACCCTCCTCCTCCTCCCCTCTTCACAATAACCGCAAAAAGTTTTAACAATGAAAAAACAACACACATCTTTTATTAAAAATGTGTGTTTTTCTTTTTTTATAAATATCATTTACCCAGGCAACAGAAAAAAAAAGAAAAAAAAAAGATTTTTATTCTGTTTTTTGCTGTTGTCTGGGTAAATGATGAGTTGTGGTGCACCTGAGCACTGTACACAATAAATTTCATTATTATTATTATTTTAAATAATAAATTTGAAGATTCATAGTATTTTTTTTAATAAACTAAACAAAAACATTTATTCTGTAACAACAGTGACACAGACACGATTTGTTTTTGTTTTCGGTTAGGTTCAGGTTCCACCCACATTAATTTTCGATTTCTCATTAAACAAACACTTGGATTTTCTTCTTTTTATTTAATTTAAAAAAAAAATCTTAATTTTTAATTTAAAAAAAAGAGAAATCTAAACAAAGAAATCTCTCCTTCTTTCTGTCCATTAGAACTAAATTTAACTAAGGTAACGGTGGCGCAGGGGAGGGGGGCGCCACCCTGACCTTAGTTAAATTGAATCACATTTTCGTCTTGTAGGGGTAATAATAATAATAATAATAATGATAATAATGTAAATGAAGTTTAATTCTGAAAATACTTAAGTTTTCCGGTGTTGTTCAGACAACAAAAGAGAATGAAGAAATCAAGGCCTGATAAGAAAAAAATTAAAAAAGAATTTTAAAAATTTTCCATTCATTTAAAAAGAAACAAAAATACCTTTTTTGTGTGTGACCAATGAAAACTACTTTTATTTTTTTTTTTTTTTTTTAATGTTTTAGCTTTTATTATCCTAGGTAATAAAATTGACGTAAAATCCGTTTTTGACAAAATGAATTTAGCCCCCCTCCCACACACAGAAAATAATTTACCAAAAATCAGGGAATTATCGGATTTTAATGAAATTTTTATGATTTATCAATGAATGAACTTTATAATGGATTATTTATTTTATTTCAAAACTGTCTTATTTTTTTCAGGTCACTTAATTTTGACCCCCCTTTATTTTTGGAGCATAAAATCTCGGCGAGGTTGGTCAGTGTTCGATACTAATTACTAGGTACCACCAATTTTACCCTGTGAAATTTACCATCGGTCAAAACGTTGTACAGATAACAATGAAGATGAAGACAATAGTCCAAATAATGCACTCAATCACCTTGTTTTTTTTTTTTTTTTAATTTTAAGAGAAATATAATGAAGACCAGAAAAGATTTTGATTTAAACTCCCTCACACACGCCCAAGTAAAGTGTCTGTTGTTGTTTAATCAGTTGTTATATGTATATATATATATATATATATATATATATATATATATATATATATACTAGTACCTATCTACATGTCATGCCCTTTCATCATTGGGTTCAATACTATACCTAAGCTTGTATCTGTGCAGTAAAGTGAGAAGCTAATAGTACATGTAGCGCTCCACTGCAGACCAAAAAACAATCTCCTGCTCTAGCGCTAGTGAAAAGGGGATAGACTCCCTCACTGTTCAGCTGATACCCACAATAGGCCTCTCCTCTGACATTATGTACTATTGCAGAAAGAGTGATTCAGTTTTAAAATATTATGACCCTCTTTTCTCAGTGCTCCTTTGTTGCAGGAAAAGTTTTATTTGATTTCCACAAGTTACCAAAAAGTATGTAATTACCCAACCCCTCCACTGCAGGCAGGATATGACACATGGTCAATTTTTAAGCAACATGAAGCTGGTTTGAATTTTTTTTTTCCCTCTCCTAGACTGGTTGTCTAACCAAGGCTAGCCCTGTCGGTGCGGATTTAGAATACATTGACTGCATCTCAGCAGAGGGGTAAGACCCCCCTCCAAATGAGACCACCTGTTGGCTGTGGGTGGTGACCCGTGATATTTAAGGATGGAATCTTGGAGGATGAGCATGACATGCAACACTCCACTTAGACCCTTATTTTGGCTAGACGGGCAGGCGGAGAGACACCCTCTGATCAATCGGCTGGTCACATCAAGCCCTATCACCTATATAATTGCCCCGACCCTATTTCCCTTATGGCAAGCTCCAACCCTTTTATCATATAGGTGCTAGAAGTAGTTGTGTCCTGGGAATGACTTAAAACTATATCTGATGGTAAGATTCCAGTTCTGGAGGTCTGGGGAATGTGGAGCACCCCTTCACCGAATCCCAGCCGCCGGAATGCTTGCTGCTATCATCCGGGCATATGGCGATCACATATGGGACTGTGGCATATCGACTCCAGTGCCCGCGTCAATGTGTTGCCCTTTCGCATTCTGAAGGATGCGGGTTCGATTCGAAGCCTGCTTCCTTTGAGACTACGGCAAGCCTTCACGCCCACCACTCACCTCGTATTCTCTGTCACACTGGTTCCTTTTCCTATGACCATAGCCATTAAACTAAACTTGCTTCAATAGGAATTTAGAATAGTAAATAAAGTGGCCTATTGTTGGTATCAGCCAGACAGCAAGGGAGTCTATCCTCTTTTCACTAGCACTAGACTATGGAGATTGTTTTTCATCTGAGGTGGAGTGCCACAACTACTGACAGTTTCTTGTCTAAGCAATATTTTGACCAAACATGATCACATAGGCGAGAAACTGTAAGTAACCAGGTGATGACTCTGTGTCTACTCAACCTTAATTTATATATACTAGCAAATATATGCACCCTCCGGGTGCAAGTATTTAAGTTTTAATGTAATAAAATATTGTATTAAATTAGAAAGGCTAATGAAACTAAATAAGAATGCAGATAAAAAGATTTAAAACAGAGTTTTAAAACAGTTGTTCTATTTTTCTAATCGAAAAATAGAACAACTGAAACTTACTCTTCCATCACGCTCGTCTTTCATTGTTATTTTTTCTAATTTAAGTATTTAGTTAAAAGAGGAAGTAAAGAATAAAATAACAGTTATTTTTTCTTGTTAATGGATTTCATTTAAGATTTATTGAAAAGATTTTTGCTTATATTCATTAAAATAAAACCAAACAGTTAGAAATCAATAATATCAAGCACATATTTATCAAAATCAAATTTTCAATATCAATATGCAAATTAGCCTTCCCGTTCACACTGTAAACCGCTATTTTGTTGTATATATAAATATAATTGCATGTTATTATGTAGATATGGTTAACAGTATTAATAATGTATAACTATTTTATTAATAATAGAGGTTTAAATAAAAATAAAATCATTGGTAAAGTGAATAGAGGTTTAAATAAAAATAAAATCATTGGTAAAGTGATGTACTAAGGGAATTGTGACTTGAGTAGCGATATAGTTTCGGTTACAGACAGAAAAACACACAATCTCCATTATAATAAGAAGATGTGTGTGTGTGTGTATAGAAAAACATGGGATGTTACAATGGATGAAAATTTATTAATCGTAGTGTCAATGTTTGAACATTATGGTTTATAAAGAAACCTTCTTCAGGACAATATGAAACTAGTCAAGGAGAAAAAAGATTTATGTAGTTAAAAAGATGAGGGATGCTTTGAATGTGTTGAATTATATATATATATATATATATATATATATATATATATATAGGGATGCTGATAGCTTTTTGATTTAGTGCATCCTGGGACGCACATATTTGCTTTGAATGAGTCCCAACTAAAGTTTCTTAATAAATTATGGAGGGAAGAAAAACACTGCAATGCATGAATATGATTTTACTGCTTCCTTTTAGATTTTTGTATGTCAGGGACACAGGACGCGTACCTATCAGCATCTCTGCGTATATATATATATATATATATATATATATATATGTATGTATGTATGTTTTAAAACCGAATGGGTTAAAATCCTCTGACTATAGTTTCACACAGGGAGTTCCCTGAAGATTTGCTACTGTGTGAAACTATAGTCGGAGGATTTTAACCCATTTGGTTTTAAAACATATATTTAGCTCTTTTTATTGAGAACTTTTTAAATCGATTTTAATCAATCCAGAAGTAAAAATATTTGTTTGCTTAGTGGAATGGCAATTAACTGTTATATATATATATATATAGCTCTCCACTTTATCGTACATATCCAAGCTGTGCTACTCGTACACCGAGTTGGCAAGGGCTGGTATTGAACCTGGAACCTTGTGGTTTCAAGGTGGATACTCTACTGACTAAGCTAAATCTGCCTCTACAAAATAATAGCAGACCACAATTAAATATGACTCTTTCATCAACCCTGTCTGCTGGGATTTAGAATACATCTACTGCACCTTTGCAGATGGGTAAGCTCCCCACTCTCAAATGGGGCCACCTCTTGGCCATGGGTGGTGACCCATGATGCTTAAAGGTGGAACCCAGCTGGCTGAGCAGTCCATGACATGTATAACTCCACTTTGGTCCATACTTAAGCTAGACAGGCGGTTGGAGAGGCCCCCTCCAATCAATCGGCTAGTCATATCAAGTCCTAGCACCTATATGATTGTCCTGATCCTATTGCCCTTATTGCAGACCTCCAACCCTTTTTATCATATGTGACCGAAAGTGTTGGCTGAGGGTCTTATTGTTTTGGGTATGACGTTAAACTCTATCTGATGGTAAAGTTCCAGTTCTGAAACTCTGGGAATGTGGACTACCCGTTTCATTACCATTGCTCCACGGTCCACCCTACCAGAAGTGGTAGTACCTGTTAGGGTCCCATCTATGGGTTAAATAGAAAAAATGAGTTTAAAAAATTTTCTACCAAACTATTGCTACGAATCTTTCAAAACTTTGCCGGCATTAAATGACCCACTGAGGTTGATATGCTGTAAAACAAAACAAACAAACAAAATAATAGCAGACCACAATTAAATAACTCTCCAGAGATTCTGATGGATATGCACCCTACATCCCTGACACACAAAAATCTAAAAGGATGCATTAAAATTGTATCCATGTGTCCTGTTGTTTTTCTTTTTTCTTACCCCACCATTTCCAGCTTACTGTAAATACATTTCAATAGTTTCTTAGAAACGAATTACATTGTATGAGGTACAAGGTAGGGGTTAGATGGCTTTAGTTGTTCATAAAAACTATAATTTGTTAAGAAACTTTAGTTGGGACCCATCAAATTTCCTGGTGATTCATTCAAATCAAATATGTGCATCCCAGGATGCACCAAATCAAAAAGCTATCAGTATCACTGTTACTCTTTGATTTTGAACTGGGGTTGCCGATTCCATTTTCTAAGATCATAATGAAATAAAGTTACCAAATAGTGTGAAAAAAGTAAATAAATAAAAGAATTATCTGTACTTATATGAAAGTGCAACAGTACTAGTACACTAGTAATTGGTTCCAGGAACATAAAAAAATAATAGAAATCAAAAACAGTGTATTTATTACTGGAAGGCAAAGTTTTTTTTATTGACTGGTGGTAGTAGAATCATTGAAAAGTAGCACTGGCTGTCAATTAACAAATATTGGGAAGGATGTATCCAATAACTATTATATTAAACTAGCAAATATATGCAATCTCCGCCGAGTGCAAGTATTTAAGTTTCAATGTAATAAAATATTAAATTAGAAAGGCTAATGAAATTAAATAAGAATACAGATAAAAAGATTTGAAACAGAAGGGAGTATAATTGAAAAATAGAACAACTGAAACTTACTCTTCCATCACTCCTGTCTTTTATTGCTAAATTTTCATAATTTAACTATTCAGTTAAAATAGGAAGTAAAGAATAAAATTACAGTTATTTCTTCTTAATGGATTTCTTTTAAGATTTATCCCCCCAAATTGTTGTTCTTATTCATTAAGATAAAACCAAACAATTAGAAGTCAATAATAGTAAGCACATTAAAATCAAATTTTTTATATCAATATGCAAACTAGCCTTCGCGTTCACTGTAAACCTCTATTTTGTTGTATATATAAATACAATTGCATTTTGTTAGTGTGTACATATGGTCAACAATATTGATAATGTAAAACCATTTTATTAATAATTGAGGTTTAAATAAAAATTACATCAGGGGAATGTGATGTAAATAACTAAGGGAACTGTGACTTGAGTAGTAATATAGTTTCGGTTACAGACAGGAAAACACACAATTATAATAAGATGTATAAAAGGATTAGCATAAGTACTTTATACTAACTAGCAAAAAACAAAAAAAAAAACGCCCTCCAGGCGGTGTAAAAATTAATTTTTGAAAGATATTGCCTGAGGTTGGTGGGAGTTTGTATCATAAAGTAAGTAAAATCAAAAGGAGCAAAAAAAATAAACAATTTGAAATGGAAACT
This sequence comes from Doryteuthis pealeii, assembly GCA_023376005.1. Lineage (NCBI taxonomy): Eukaryota > Metazoa > Mollusca > Cephalopoda > Myopsida > Loliginidae > Doryteuthis > Doryteuthis pealeii. Next base: position 57,935,705 of record CM042147.1, on the reverse strand, counting down.
CAATTCTGCCCCCTCCCCATACTCAAATAAAATTTTGCATACATATATTGATTTTTGAATTGAATGATTATTTTGAATATTTTACACATAAATTTTACACAAAATCTTTGGTATTTATTTATTTGTAAACTTTTTAGTTAACCTCTTGTTACTGAAAAAAGACGAGTAAAAAATAATTTTTAAAACTGATTACATAGTTGTTCTTTATTCTATGTATTGATGATTTTCAGTATTGTGATGTAAGCAGTTATTTAGTTTTGGTTATGGACAAATGGATACCAAATTTCCATTATTAAGATTGTATAAAAGGATTAGAATAACACATCACTCAATAAGTCCTGGGCCTGACATATATGTGGCGCCACTAATAAAAAATCCAGTACTGACCTTCAAATGGCACGTGTCAAAATTTGAGCCCAATCCGTTTACAAATTAGTTATATAAGTGAAGCTACTGTTGCAAATTTTCAAAACAATGGAAAAATCTCAATTTCGTGTGTTAATAAAGCATTGCTTTCTGAGGGGAAAAAATACTGTTCAAGTAAAGCAATGGCTTGATGTGTGTTATTTGGATGCTGCTCCATCAGAAACAATGGTTAAGAGGTGGTATGCTGACTTTAAACATGGTCATAAAAACACAAGTGATGCTGAATGCTCAGATCATCCAATTTTGGAAGTTGTCCTGAAAAACACCAAAAACTCCTTTTTGGCCGATTGTAAATTGAAGTTTCATGAGATAGCAGAGGAGTTAAAGATATCAGAAGGCAGTGTATTCACCATTTTGCATGAACATTTGTCTATGAGAAAGCTGTGTTCAAAGTGAGTGCTGTGTTTGCTCACAGTCAATCAAAAACAACGTGTCGACGATTCAGAGCATTGTTTGCAACGGTTTCAACGCAACAAAAAGGAGTTTATACATAAATATGTGACACTGGATGAAATATGAATCCACCACTTCACTCTGGAGTCAACTGGGTGGACAACAGCAGGTGAAAGCCGACCAAAGCAACCAAAGACGCAAACATCAGCTGGCAAGGTTTTGGCCTCCATGTTTTGGGATGTGCAAGGTATTTTGTTCCTCGATTTACCTTGAGAAAGGAAGAACCATCAATAGCTAATATTATATAGCATTATTTGTGCATTTGAAGGAAGAAATCACCAAAAACGGCCACAAATGAAGAAGAAAAAACTGCTCTTTCACCAAGACAATGTACCGTGTCACAAGTCAATCGCAACGATGGCAAAACTACATGAATTGCACTTTGAATTGCTTTTGCACCCACCCTATTCTCCAGATCTGTCCCCCAGCGACTACTGGCTGTTTTGAAGACCTCAAAAGAATGCTCCAAGTAAAGAGATTTTGCTCCAATAAAGAAGTGATATCGGAAACTGAGGCGTATTTTGAGGCCAAAGACAAATCATTCTACAAAAAAGGCATAAAATTTTTAGAGAAGCATTGGAATTAGTGTATCACCATAGAAGGAGACTATGTTGATAAATAATGTCAAATTTTGTCTAAAAGTTGTTGTTTTATTAGTTAGGCTGGGATTTATTGAGTGATGTGTTAACCTCTTGTTACTGAAAAAAAGGTGAGAGTGAAAAATAATTCTTAAAACTTGTTATGGGGTTCTTTATTTTATGTATTGACTATTTTCGGTATTGTAACATAACTAGTGACTTAGTTTTGGTTACAGACAAATGGAGACCGAATCTCCATTATTAATAGACTGTATAAAAGGATTAGAATAAGTACTTTATACAAACACTAAGTCAAAACTTTCTGTTTTTGTCTATTTATTACTAAGACTAGCAAGAATATGCGCCATCCAGTCACAAGTATTTAAGTTTTAATGTAAAGAAATATATTAGAAAGACTAACAAAATTAAATAAGAATGCATATAAAAAGATTGAACCTATTTCAATTATATTTTAATTGGTAAAATAATAAAATAAAATATTTTAATTGGTAAAATAATAAAATAAGATAATTCATAGGATTGATTTTAATACATTGGAGAATAAAACAATAATATTAGAGATCAATAATATCAAATAATTATTTATTAAACTCAGTTTTGTTAAAACCAGTATGCAAATTAACCACAGCATATATTGTGTAAACCTTTATTTCTTAGTGATATATAAGACACATTGCAGGAATTTAAACGCACTAATAACATGGGCTGTTTTGAGTCAAATCTAACTCAGATTTACATAGAAACATTATTAATAAATAAGATTCTTTCTATGTATTAATGATTTTTACTAGAAATAAAATACTCATTGATAAACTTATATATTTCCTGAGGGTATTGTGACATAAGCAGTGATGTAATTTTGGTTACAGAGAGAGAGGTACCGAATCTCCATTATAATAAGATTGTCATATTTGTATGTGTCAATATTTAACCAACTTGTTCAGGAAGGATGTGACACAAGGTTGCAAGTATGGAGCATCCAGAAAGGCTTGAACTTGCTATTCATTAGTAGGTATTTATCCAACCTGTTAGGATGTTACACAAGGTCGCAAATATAGGGTATCCAGTGAGGATCGAATGGATCTGCAAGACTAGCTTGTTAACCATTACACTATGATGGAACACCTTCATATTTGTATGTGTAAGCATAACTCAGCAAAAATGGCACACCATAGCTAGATTTTTGTTAGAGCAATTCACTTGTGTGTTAGGTTGTAGGGAAGATAGTCAAGTCACCAAGGACCAATATTAGCATTAGTATATCCAGGATAGACTAAAACAAAATGAAAGATAAAATCCATTCGGTATAGCTCAGTCATTAGAACATCCAACTCAAAAGCACAAGGTTCTGGGTTTGATACTGGCTCTCACCAACTTTGTACATTACTAGCAGAGCTTGAATTTGTGCAGTAAAGTTGAGAGCTGATGGTAGGTGTGGTGCTCTACTTCAGACACCAAAAATCTCCTTGGTCTAGTGCTAGTGAAAAGGGTATAGACTCCTTTACCATCTGGTTGATATTGACAATAGGCTGCTCTTCCTACCTTACTTTACATATACAAGAGCACTTAATATTTTATATGCACAATATACATTCAGGCAGAGTCGATGTGTACTCCCTCCAAACTCTGCTTGGACTATAAATTTCTTTGGTAAGTTAAAAGATTGATTTAGGTCCCAGAAAATCAGGGTTTTTATATTTTATATATATATATATATATATATGCTGTTAGGTATGTGTCCTGCGTCCCTGACGCATTAAAAATTTAAAAGGGTGCAGTAAAATCGTATCCATGTGTCCCAGTATCTTTTATCTTCCTTCACCATTTCAAACTAACTGTAAATACATTTCAATAGCTTCATAGAAATGAATTACACAGGATAGGTTACAAAGTAGGAGTTAGTTAACATCTTTTCTGTTGGGATTTAGGGAAGAAAACGTGTGTGTGTGTGTTTACATTCAAACAAAATATAGAGCACTGAATGAAAATGCAAGTCCAGGTTATTGGAAATTAAAAAGGTTTTATTTAACACAATGTATAGCATTGCTTCTACCCTAAAAGTGGCTGAAGAGCTCAACTTGTGTGTGGTCAGCTAGCTCATATCCCAATCCAAGTGTATCCCAGCGAAAGACCCATTTCTGGTCCTAGCTCCTACAATGCAACTTTCAAGGAAGGCAACTGTCCCCTACTGATCAAGGGGAGTAACTAGAATTTCGTTAGATCTGGATCCTAACAATATGGATTTGGTGGGTTCAAGAGACCCTAGCACTAGCCCTGCGTACAGGTGGCATTTTACAAAGAAAGAAAGAATACATCATGTGTCTCATGGTAGAATTATGTACATATTGTTCCATAGACAAGCAGTATGTGGAAGGGGTACAGAATAAAAGGCTTACTTGACATTTACAAATACAACTTTACTTAAGTCTGTACCCAGATCCATGGGAAAAACCAGGGTATCAGGAGATTAACAGACACCGCCATAATCTTGCAATTGTTACATTGTTCTGATTTAAAAAAAATTTTTTTTTTTTTTTTTTTTTTTTACTGTTGTAGGGCACAATAAATAATTATTTCCCCTTACATAATTTGCATGTCTTGGAGAAGCAGATCACATGACAGTTACAAAAACCTATTCTCAACCTCTTTTTACCTCCTGGTCTTTTAAACAATATAGACATTAATATTGTGTTCATAAATTAATAAGAGATAAGGCACAAAACAATTTTTAATAATTAAAGGACCATAACCAAATAAGTCAGCAAACACTAGATAGCTGTTTTGACCTTATTAGGTCTCATCAGCAGTGTATACCATGATCTCCACCACTAGAGATTGAACCAGTGACAACAGAATGCAGAGCCGAAACTCTACTGATCCACCGGCGCATGCAACAAACAAAGATTACCGAATCATCTAGTCCAGGGATTTTTATCTTTTGAATCCCTAACATATCTATCTAGATATATTTGGGATTTAAAAGATAAAAATATAACACCAATTATTGATTGGAATATCCTAAGAAAATCAAATGTGTACAGATCTCTAAATGATCCATGCTACCTTTGTCTACAAGAAAAGTTAAATATAATTAAATTACCGGATAAGAAAAACCTTTTAAATAATAGATTTGAATCAATCTGCAATTGTTGGGTCAGTCACTAAAATAATGTTAGAAACTATATTAAATTTAACTAAATAAATTAGAATTTTTTTCTTAAATAGTTATTCAATTTAAATAGGATAAATATAAAAAAAGAACAATGAAAAACTATGAATTAGTAATATTAAACCCCTAAAATATAATTAGAATAAAATTTTAACTGCTTTTACAAGCTATTATTTATAATTAGAATTAAATTGATAACAATTTAGAAATTAGAATTAAGGAATTAATACACACATGGAATGATACAGTGTTTTCCTCTCAATTTTCGCATGTGGGCTGCACGGGAAAATTGAGAGAAAATAATGTAATTGTTACTATCCGAAAAATAATGTAGCGTTCAATTGTTACTATCCGAAAAATAATGTAGCGTTCAATTGTTACTATCCGAAAAATAATGTAGCGTTCAATTGTTACTATCCGAAAAATAATGTAGCGTTCAATTGTTACTATCCGAAAAATAATGTAGCATTCAATTGTTACTATCCGAAAAATATCTTTATTTTAACTAAGTTAAACGTAGGGTAGGGCCCTGATGAAATCATTTCAATTTGATTGAAACCATGGTAGATCCTTAATTTTTTTCTCTAATATTATTATTATTATTGCTGTATGTCTAATATATTGAGCACTTTTGGATTATTTACTGATGCCACTGCAACGGAAAAGTTAAAGCGGCAATTGGATACTATATATATATATATATATATATTACACTAAAGCTGAGCGAATCAATTTTTGTCTCCTAAAGGTTTTTTTTTTACTGTTTAGTTTAATTATACAACAGTTATACTAAAATATTCCTTAGTTTTATGATTGAGTTATGTTTGAAAAAAATCCATTTTAATTGGTTCTAATTAGTCATAATTTGCAATTAAGTCAAAAATTGACCTGCCTCTCACTTGACATTCTGCCTATCACTTTCTTCCTCCCTATGTATATCTTGATTACCTACTCGTTATATATGTTAGTTTCTCTGTGAGTGTGGAGAGAGTGAGAGATATTGGAGAGTCATGAAACGTATTTGAATGTTAGGTTTCATAAACAGCCAGCCAGGCCAACATCTTGGCACTTAAATTTAAATTAGTTCAAATGCTCCCTTTCTTAGAAATCTTATAGAATGATTTTAATGTTTATTGTTTTTTTTAATTCTCCGGTCATATTTATTTACTTACTTTTTAATTTTTGATTTAATTTGTTTTGCAAACTCACTTTTCCCTAATCCCATTAATTTACCTAGAGCTCAATGGGTCATATTTTGTCTAGTGTATATATATATATATATATATATAATATATATAATATATATATATATATATATTTTAAAAATGTTTTTTTTTTAAATTAGGCGTTATTGTGAAGCATTAAAAATAAATAAATGAATAAACTCGATATTATGGAGTATTGGATTCACTTATTTTTTAATTATTTTTTTCATAAATTTTCAGGTTCGTTAGATACTCTTTGTCAAATGTTACTGTTCAACGGTTTCTTTGTCTCTGTTGTTATCGACAGTGGCAGCGTTTGTGAAATATTTGTAATAACGGAGAATTCCGATATCTGCGTCTAATCCCTTCACGTGCGTTTGTAATTTTAGAATCCATTTAGATTCTGATTGTTTTCTAGATTGCATTGTTGGAAATGCGTGTTCTAATAAGATGCATTTGAGGTGTGTAAGGTTGTGTGATAAGGTGTTAAAATGAAGTGCTATTGTACTATGCGGGGATTTGAGATATATATATATATATATATATATATATATATATATATCTCTTATTATAATGGAGATTGTGTGTTTGTCTGTCTGTAACCGAAACTAAATCACAACTCAAGTCGCAATTCCCTTAGTTATTGACGTCACATTCACCATGAATTTATTTTTATTTAAACCTCAATTATGGATAAAATTGTTATACCTTATTAATATTGTTGACCATATCTACATACTGTATTTACCGCGTACCCCACTTGTACGTGTCAGGCACAAAGTCCCTATTAACGTGGGACCACCCACAAACCGAAGCTCATGGAGTGGCAGGTGAAAAATTGCATCGATCCCGTCGGCATTACCCCTCAAGGGGGGCGCCTCAGGCACTGGGCAATAAACCCAGCCCTTCCCCTTTAAATCGAGGGGGCAGGTGTTGCCTGGGGGGATGGCCCCCTGGGATCGACGCTGTTAATTATATCAATGGTCCAGAGGCCGAAGCCACTGTTGACCATATCTATATTTACCGCGTACCCCACTTGTACGGGTCAGGCACAAAGTCCCTATTAACGTGGGACCACCCACAAGCCGAACTCATGGGGTGGCAGGTGAAAAATTGCGTTGATCCCGTCGGCATTCCCCTCGAGGGGCGCCTCAGGCACTGGGCAATAAACCCAGCCCTGCCCCTTTAAATCGAGGGGGCAGGTGTTGCCTGGGGGGATGGCCCCCTGGGATCGACGCCGTTAATTATATCAATGGTCCAGAGGCCGAAGCCACTGTAGACCATATCAACATACTAATAACATGCAATTGTATTTATATATTCAACAAAATAGTGGTTTATAGTGTGAATGGGAAAGTTAATTTGCATATTGATATTAAAAATTTGATTTTAATAAATATATGCTTAGTATTATTGATTTCTAATTGTTTGGTTTTCTCTTAACAAATCTGAGCAAAAATCTCTCGGATAAATCTTAAAAGAAATCCATAAACAAGACGAAAGAACTGTAATTTTATTAAATACTTCATAATCTAACTAAATAGATAAATTAGGAAAATGAAAGATGGGAGTGAAAGAAAATGATGGAAGAGTTAGATTTAAAGCTGTTCTATTTTTCGATTATACCCCTTAGTTTATCATCTTCTAAATAGTTTATAATTTGATACAATATTTTATTACATCAAAACCTAAATACTTGCACCTGAATGGTGCATATATTTGCTAGTATATATAATGTGTGTGTGTGTTAATTGTATTTCTTGTATAATTCGAAGTGTAAAATCCAGTACAGAGATGCTGATATATATATGTGTGTGTGTGTGTGTGTGTGTTAATTGTACTAGCAAATATATGCACCCTCCGAGTCTTGATTTTACTTCAGCATTTCTGCAGGGTGATAAGCTGGAAAGAGAAATATTTCTTAGACTACCATCTGACGTGTGTCCAGAGTTGCAGGTATGGAAGTTGAAAAGATGCATTTATGGACCATGTTCATGATACAAAAGAGTTAATCGTGACAATGCACTGTTTCTTTGGCATGATGCAAATGGGAACTTGACGGTTATTCTGGCAATGCACGTGGATGATTTCATAGTCTGTGGAAATGATTTGTTTCAGAAAAAGGTGATCTCAGAATTGAAAAAAAATATTCAAAGTTGGAACGCATGAAAGTGGAACATTTAAGTTTTTGGGATTAGGTGTTAGACAAACAAGATAGGATTATTATAGACCAAAATCTGTATGTCTCATCTATATCCCCAATAGACATAAAAAAGGAAGGTCTTTGAGAAAAAATGATGAACTGAACCAAGAAGACAGAATTAAAGACTGACAGGTCAAATGATGTGGGTATCCACTCAGACACGACCTGACGTAGCATTTGATGTGTGTCGGATGAGTAACACTGGAAAGTCTCCTAAAGTAAAATTGCTTTTTGAGGCCAACTAAGCACTACAAAAATTGAAGGACAGGTTCCATTAGCTTTCCCCAGCTGGGAAAACCTTCGTGTTTGAGTATTGTTTGCAGATACAACCTATCCGAGCTTGGAAGATGGATCTTCACAGTAATAATGTTCTCCCAACTATGCTGCACTCTGCTCACCACGAATCAAAATCTCTCTAAATGTGTTGTCCACTCGTCGCAACAGCCAAAATGCTACTGCCAGCTTTTTTCGTTGTCGTTGTACATAATCGCTTGACGCTGCCCTCTAGCCTTCGCCGTATGCTTATATGCACGCCTGATCTCGAGAGAATGTGCATACGTGCAATCCCATTCTCGTTGGTTCGAGATCGCCCATCGTTGAATATAGTGCTTAAAGCAGCCATATTTCTTTCCCGCGATGACCCTGCAATCCAGACACGTCCGCGCACGCTTTGAGTTTCGATGTATGTTATACATGTGGTATGTTATACACAGTGGTTTTATCATTTTTGTTTGTGGTATGGCAAACAGAATGGCCCCTATATGCTGGTCATCAAAAAAACTTGACAGAGTAACAAAAAGTCCATTGGCTTCAGAGACTCTTGCACTCCGTGAGGCAGCTGATGCTGGTGTATTAATTGCTGCCATGCTGCAAGAGAGATTCAGACTACCTAGGTTGCCTGAAGTCCTTTGTAAAACAGACAATGCGTCTTTGGTAGAGACCTTAAATTCATCAAATTTGTTGAGTGATCGGCGTCTGAGAATTGATGTGGCCAGAGTAAAAGAAATGATGGCAAAAGAGGAGATCCAAACTGAATGGATAAAAGGGAAATAACAGGTTGCAGATTGCCTGACAAAGGAGGGAGTCTCGTCAGAAAGCTTAAGAGACTTGTTGTATGAATGAACTTTTTAAATATCATTTATTTTAAATAGATTTCACAAGAGAGAGTAGCAATGTTGAATTTATGGTTATCTAACTTAGAAATGACAAATACTGAGTTATGTCCCTTACGTTATTGTTGCTTTCACATAATGAATAAATATGCCAGTTTATTCTACTAACGTGTTCTTGTGTTGTCAATGTGACATCGATTCATAAGTAAACAAATAATACTCAGCAAATATTTATTAAAACAAAATTTTTAATATCAATATGCAAATTAGCCTTTTTGTTCATACTGTAAGCCGCCATTTTGTTGTATATATAAATACAATTGCATGTTATTTGTAGATATCGTCAACAGTATTAATGTAAAACAATTTTATTAATAATTAAAGTTTGAATAAAAATAGAATCATGGAGAATGTGACCTAAATAACTAAGGGAATTGTGACTTGAGTAGTAATATAGTTTCAGTTACAGACAGACAAACACACAATCTTCATTATAATAAGATAGGTATGTGTCTAAAAGAAAATCTTTAAATCCTAATTTTGCTTCTGTGTACAAATTCAATTTGGTTGTTGGTATTTCACTTAGTTTTGTTTGGCACAAGGATACCAAGTGAGGAGTGAACTTTACATTGTGGTAATTGCCTACATGACTAGCTTATTAATCACTAAAAGCAGCTACCTGAATAGAGGAAGGGAACAAAAAAATAAAAAAATAAATGTGGTGTAATGGTTAGCAAGTGTACCTAATATTACTGTACACATTAACCTCTCTATGACATTTATTAATTCCTCACATAAACATGGAGGGGGGGCACAAAAATGAAGAGGAAAAGGGATCCATGGGTTAAAAAAGGTTGAGACCCACTGCATGAGTTAAAAAAATCTTTTAAAAATTAGTCAAGTAGATCACCAATTAGGACTGAACCTATTCTAGTAGTAACCACCCCAAGTAGAGTTTAACAGGTTTGAATTCAGAGTTTTCCTTCTCCTAGACTGGTTGCCTAACCATGGTTAAAGAGCCCAATCTACCCGGCTATTTACCCATAGCTGGAGGGAGAGTAGTTGGATTCATACCTTTCCCAAGGGTATTAGTGTTATGTGAACTGTAGCTTCATACAGGATTTGAACTCTGGTCGACGAGTCCATTTCCTATGACTCTAACCATTACACTACCTCCTCCTCAGTGATAAGGATTGCAGAATATCGGATAGACTCTGCCTTTTTTGGTTGATTATGTGTGTGGAAAAACTGGGCTACCAAATTCTCTGAAATGAGATTAGAATAACAGAAAACAAGACAGAATAATCTACATGTAATTATACTCTCATAACCTCTTCAGTAGGTCAAGCATATAAATTAACAATATCATATGTGTCAATGATTAGGAAAAACTATACAGAAAATTTTTCCCCACTTGGTTGTCATGGAACATTGGTCTAGTGTTTAGAAGTATTGGTTAAGTGTACCTAATAGTACTGTACTCATTAACCTCTCTATGACATTTATTAATTCATCACATAAACATAGTTTGTTGTTACTGGTGTCTCACAGGTACATTATTATTATGCATATTTTCATTTTTAAATATCTTTGTGAATATGAATCAAATCTTCCTAATTTTAGCACAAAAAGGAAGAACTGGTGATATTTAATATTTTGATATATTTACTTTGTCGTTAATTGTTTTATTTTTGTAGTTTCATCCAGACATACATACACACACTGCTTTTTAAATATGTCTAGAAGCTGCTACCCGACGTTGCCTGGGTAGTGGTGGAGGTAAAAAAGTTAGTCTCACAGATCCATTATTACTGAATCGTGAGTTGGATCCTTGCAGGATGTCCCATTAAAATCCCTATATAAAAAAGACCTTGCGTTGATCCAGCCACTCTGAAAAGAAAAATTAATGTCTACTATTTAAAATACAAAAAAAAAAAATTCTGTTATCATTTAAATCTTAAAAAAAAAAAAAAAAAAAAAAAAAATTTAGATTTTATTTTTTAATCATCTTCACTAATATAAATCAAACATTTATTATTTTTGCTAAAAAAGCAAGATCTGGTGACAGTGAATGTGTGTATTTACTTTTTTGTTAATTGTTTTATTTTCATAGTTTCCTCCGGACATACATATCCACAAACTGCCCTTTATATATGTATAGATAAATAAATAGATTACCACACTGTGAACACCAAATTCTATTTGATTATAATTTTTGACAATAGATTTTTTAGTAAGTTAAAAACAATAGGTGTTATGATTTTTATTTTTTTAAATTAAATACATTTCTCTATTCGGAATATTGAAAAATGTTTTTACAATATTTTTGGTCCTTTCATGCAATACTCAGAAAATAATCTTTTTATTTTGTTTAAAAAAAAATCATTTATTAAAATTATATATATTAATACTCAGAATCGTAAGATCTGAATTGAATCAAGAATTATTATTTATTTTAAATTAACCCTTGCTTGCTCGTTCGCCATGGTAATTATTGCAGACGTTAAAAAAAAAAAAAAAAAAAAAAAAAAAAGAAAAGTTTTTTTTAATTCTAAAACCAAATCTTTTGAAATTATTAAATAGTTAATTATGAAATAATGAAAATATATTTTGACTTTAAATTTCACGACAAATTCCGTTGATTATTTTTAAAATAATTTTTCCATGACCCTTAAAAAGGGCATTTATTTATTTTTTATAAAGGAATCTTAAAGAAAAGAAAAAAACCAAAACATTAATATCTATCTCTCCTAAAACTAAAACGATTCTCAAGTTTCGTCACATAGCGAAAATCCACCAACCACTTTTTTTTATACACACTCTATTTCCTCTAATTATAATTAAAAAAGACAAACAAAAAAGCAAAGAAAAACCTAATTATGAACATTAACGTCCCCCCCTTCCTTATTAAATAATAATAATAATAATCATAATCATAACGACCCCAGCTTTGCGACACAGTGCGCCGCGCGCTCGAGCGTACGTGTGTGTGTGTGTGTGTGTGTGTGTGTGTCTGCCAAGCAAGTGCGCGAACGACAGGCCTAACTAATCGCTACGAACAGCAGTCGTTCCTTTCTTCCTTCCTCCACAACAAAATCTCCTCCTCCCTACCCACACACATACACGACGATGACGGACACCAATGGACGTCGTCTCAGCACAGCAATTATCTCCGAATCCGGGTTCTTTCTCTGCCAGCTTCCATCTTCCCAAAAGTCTTTGTGAAGATTATCTGCGATGTCTGGTTGTCTGTCTGTAAGTAAGTATTACCGGTTCCGACTCTCTTGCCCTACACCCCCGCCCTACTTCCTTGCCGCCGAGACATGAATAACCACTTATCTCGTAAAGTAAGTAAGTAAAGGAGACGGTCATCCGTATGAAAAATCCTCTCTTTCCTCCTCCCCTCTTCAGTACTTATTTTTCTTCCTCTCTTTCTCTCACTCTTCCTCTCTATCTATCAATATATATATATATATATATATATATATATATATATATATATATAATTTATCTTTCTCACCCGCTCTCTCTCTCTCTGTATCTATCTATCTATCTATATATATATATATTTCTTTCTCAGTTTCTCCTCTCTCTCTCTCTCTCTCTCTCTCTCTCTCTCCTTCACTGTAGGCGAACTATACGTTGAAGTTTTTTCAGTGAATAATAAATCACTAAGATATGTGTACGTGTTTATAAGAACCAAAAGATGTGTATGTACGTACATACAGGTTTGTGTGTATCAAACAAATATTTAGAATATACCGTATATTTAATATGTGCACTGTATAAATAACAAACACTAAAACAAAAACAATGAGGTTTATGATTTATCTACATTGCTGTCTTTCTCTTTCCATCCTAGCCCAATATTCTCGTATCTAACGCTTTTAATTGACAACCATGTACTTTTCTACGTATGTAAGCGATAGTTTTCTAGTATGTGTGTAAAACTAACTTAAACTGGGTTATTGTATATTTTACAAGTTTGACCATTAAAAAAGGGAGATTTCTTGACCAAAATCAAGGTATTTCCTGTGATATTGTGATTACGAGCACCCGCAAAGCACTAAACTTTCAGTCCCATATGTATCATCAGAGTGCATGTATCTGCAAGTGCTTCTACGTTAGTTAGCTCTAATCAAACAAGCTCAAGTTGATTATATGTTAATTTCAGACTACTACGGCTTCTTGCTTGCATATTATTTCAGCTACGAGAAATATTAATTACGATGATTTTCTCTCTCTCTCTCTCCCTCTCTCTGTCTCTCTGTGTAGAAAAAATATGTGCATTTTTTTTCTTATTTTTAAATTTAAAAAAAATCAATTCATTTATAGATATTTAAACCGGGTAGTTTTATATTTTCTAAATGGAAAGACAATGCAGATTCTTGATTTATGAAAAAGTTGTGTGCATATGCAAAAACGTGCACTGTTGTATCAATTTTTCTGCATAGACGTTGATAATCCATTCTTTTTCTGAATAGCTGCTGCTGTTCATATCTGTCCAATGTTCATTATATTCTCTTAAGGTTTTAAGATATAAAATCGGCCTTTTTTTTTTTTTTTACCCCTTTCTTTTGTAACAATATAACTAAATCCTTGTAATAAAACCGAATGGTATAAAAATTGTATCAGAAGGTTATTATTTATTTATTTATTTATTTACCTGCTAAATATAAAGTTATCTTTCTATACGAGTTATTCGTTTGTCTAGTTGGGTGCTAAATGTTTTGTTTTTGTTTTGTATCTAAAAACAAAACAAGAAGAATAGATAAATAAGATACGTAGGTTATAATGTGCATATATAATCATTTTACCTGCATTATATACACACATTTATACACACAAACGACAACAGCATCAACTACTGCTACTTCTAATAAAGATAGTGATTGTCCTACTACACAATTCGAGTAAATTGCTTAGGAATTATATGTTGTGACTCATTGCTGTTCGGTGGATTATCTAGTGACCAGACTATGAACAAAAATCAAGTGTGCTTTTACTGGTACGATACATTCTACTGTTATAGTAATTATATATTGTTGTGGAGTCCACGTATGCTTCTTTGTTGGTATTTAATATCCAACTAAAGTTTTTCATTTATTTTAATCATTTCTTTCATGCTTCGAATAACAACCAACAATTATTTTCCCATAAATGTATAACATAGACATAGATATAATATATACACAAAAAATAGACTCCTAAACGCCGAAACCCGTCTAAAATGAACAAAATACACACACACACATATACGTTTGTTTTGTTTTAATTATGACAATTGTGTACAGTGTGTATTTTGTTCATTTTAGGCAGGCTTCAGATTTTTGTTTTTGTAAGCTATTCCATATTACGTTGTTGTTGTTGTTTTCCTATGTATCTGTGTTTGGAGACGTTAAACATTGTTACTAGATTGAACCTCAGCCGGCTCCACTATATCACTCCATTTCACACGTCTTTAGATATTTTAATTTGGTGACGTCACCCATAAACAGGAAAAAGAAAAGGATAAGGTAAAAAACAAAACACCTTGCAATAACTTCACCTATAAATAATTTTACGCAATTATAGTCTCTCTCTCACTCACTCACTCACACACTCACACACATATATGCGTACATGGTCTCATACACACTGTATAAACCCCTTTTTAACTTGAATTTTTTTCTTTTCTTTCTTTCTTTCTATTTTTTTTTCCAAAATATGGTTGGAATGTTTCTTTTGAAAAATGAACTTAATGATCAGATTTATTTACATAGATAATAGTAAATAAAAATAATAAATAAATAAATAAACGTGTTGATTACCCTAACCCTTGCCCGGGGGTACACGAGGTTGGTTGTTTGTTTAAATTTAAGCATTACAAGTTATATTAACTTGATATTGAATCCACTGAAAATATACACTGATGCATAATATATATGCAGTGATGCTGAAAACTTTTTGATTTAGTGCGTCCTGGAACACACATATTTGCTTTGAATTAGTCCCCGGGAAAATTTATGGGTCCTAACTAAAGTTTCTTAATAGGGTAGGGTTTTTATTTATGATCTGGGGAAACAACTAAAGCTGTCTAACTCCTACCCTGTAACCTATCCTGTGTAATTCATGTCTAAGAAACTATTGAAATGTATTTACAGTTAGCTTCAAATGGTGAGGGAAGATAAAAGAAAATAACTGGGACACCTGGATATGATTTTACTGCATCCTTTTAGATTTTTATGCATCAGTGATGCAGGATGCATACCTATCAACATATCTGTGTGTGTGTGTGTATATATATATATATATATATATATATATATATATATATATATATATATATTAGTGATATGAAGGAGTGTGTATGTATGATACACACAGGGTGTTTATCAAGTCCTGCAGCAGATTTAAAATGTAACAGCAAAGATGGCAGTCTTATTGAAATGCAATAATCAAAGCATACCTAAAAAATAAAACTATATGAGTTGAACTTTCATGTTTTTTTACTAAATGATTTTATCATTTGTACAATGCAAGTTATTAAGTTTTCAATTTTAAAACTGCTGCAAAACTTTAGGAACACCCTCTGTGTTTGTGTGTGTGTGTGTGTGTGTGTGAGTACACGCACACGTTTATATATATACACACACACACACCCACTCACTAGTAAAGAAAGAGAAGGCAAACTATATTGTTCAAAGCTCCCCATTTACATTGTTAAATGTTCTTTTTCTCTGTTATAGAACATACAAGCTGATTGTAAAGTAAATCCCCATTTGAAAAATCTTATAATTTATTTCTGAATCATTTTTACAAAAAATGAATATGAGAAGAACACACATGGAGTTTTATTTAAAATTCTATATGGGCACCAGCATTTGCCTTCAGCCTCTCAAGCCACTTGGGAATCGCATCAACCGATCTTCCCAGAAACTCTTGTGGAATGGCAGCGGTACATTCTCATATTCGTCCAAGTTCTTCCAAAGTATTTGGTTTTGTAGAGTAGACTTGCTCCTTCAACCAAACCAAAAAGTCACAGTTTTAAATCAGCACTTCTGGCTGGCTACTCATGTGGACCACGTCTACCCATTCATCCCCCAGGAAAATGGTGGTTCAGCCATTCGCAAACAACAATAGTGGAGGAGCACCATCTTGCATAAAAATCAAAATAAAATTCAAAAATTGAGAAAAACATAACTGCATATTAAAAAATGATAATATAATGGCGAATAACAAATATGAAAAGTATTTGCATATAAAAATGCTAAATTGGCAGAGCAGATTTAAAATCTCAAATAATATATTATGGCACTAATTTACCATTACTATAGTTTCATGTGTATTATACAATTCTCAGACAGTTAAATACTGAATTTAGTAATGTGTATATATATATATATATATATATATATATATATATATATATATATATATATATATATATATAGAATGAATAGAGAAAAGTATTGGCATGAAAAGGTGTTCAATGCTAATAAAGCAGAGCAGATTTATAATCAATAGTAATGGTATTATGGATGATTTGGACTCATAACTTAAAGTTTCATGGTTATGTAATCCTCAGATGAGTCAAATGGTTGAGATCTTAAAAATATATATATATATATTATATATATATATATTATATATATAATTAAAAATATATATATAATTTAAAAAAATTTTTTTTTTTTATACATCTGGACACCGTGTGCATTAAGACAAAAGCATGCATATGTTTTTTAATATAAGTCTTGCATAATGATACCATTCTATCATGTGAACACACTTCATGTTATACAAATGCTGAACAAGCCACTTTTTCAATATCTAACCTTCTGAGGATTGCATAATACACATGAAACTATTGCAACGGTAAATTAGTATCATAATATTTTACTAGCAGGACCTGTAGATACACCACAGTATGATAATTCAATTATTACAAAGTTTGATATTTTTACTTAAGAACTATTGCTGTATAAATACCACACATAGTTCAATATGTAAAAGGTATAATAATCTTGTTTTAACTCTTTATTTCTTAAAGGGTTGTAAAATATTTATGTTGATTTGCTGATGAAAATCTGTGGGGAGGTGTTTAAAATATCTGCATTAATTTGCCGACAAAAAAGTGACAAAGACACTACTCAGAAAATATCAAAGTTGGGCCGGAAATTCACCTGACGCTGGCTTGCTAAAACATAGTGTAAATTAAGTCAGGAGGCTGGGATGACATAAGATCAAAATTACCAAAATATATTCTGTAATTTACAATTTGAATATTGAAAATAAAACAAACATGTCACTTTTTTTTTCCAATTCATTTTAATTTTACGTTGGGCATTTAAGCGACCCAAGATCATTTGGAATATTTCCTTTTTAAAATCGGCTGAAATAAAATGGGACAAATAAGAAATCGACTCCAGATAATTTAAATTTGGATTTATATTTTTGCATTGCATCTTGAACAATTTAGACGGTCTCCTTTTTAACTAGAGGGTGTTGCAGGATGATAACGGACAGAAGATTTAGGAACACCAGTGTTAATATATACATTGCATTTCATCTTGGATGATTGGAACAGTCTCATTTTTAACCAGAGGGTGTTGCAGGATGATAACAGACAGAAGATTTAGGAACTCACGTATTAATATATAGATTTGAGATTTTATAAAAAAAATTATAAATCATTTAAAATAAGGAGTTATTTTTCAATCATCCTGTATATAATCCTATAGGAGTTTATGATGAAATTTATCAATGTTTACTACTTTATTTATTCAACTAAAAATGTTTTCTTTTTTTTTTTTTTTTTTCAAATGTTAAACAAAGTCCAGTCTTTCGAATTGGATTTCAAAATGCCAGTCTACAAGAAACACCTGAAGAAGGCTGGAGTGCACATTGGCCGAAACATTGTTCAAATAACGCTTAGTTTGACGGTTCTTTAAAAACAAGACTTTCCTTCATTTGATAATTTTTAATCATTTGTTCTAACATTTTAAAAATATTTTCATTTTTCCCCATTTAGAAAAATGTTTGTGCAACAGAACAGACAATTATAACAATTGGACACATGGCACAACAGATATAAGGGTTGAGTTAATACAGTTCTAAGGGATAATCATCTCTAGGTTGCAGGTTCAATCCTGGCCAAGGGTGATAACAACATAGAATACTTAACACAGCTTAACACTTGTACCTGGTCATGGTTAACAGAATGAGAACACTCTATCCCAATGGATTAAATAAAGGGTTTGGTTCAAAGTTCTGTGAAGGCTCTCAATTACAACAACAAACACCTAAAGAAGGCTGGAGACCACATCGGCTGAAGTGTTGTGTGGATAACCATAAAGATGAGGACAATAGTCCGAATAATCCAAAATATCAAGCCTTATCTAAAAAATTCAGAGAAATGATTACAATCACCATTTCTATTTTCTATTATTTATATTTTTTGGACTGTTGTCCTCATCTTTATTGTTATACACACAATGTTTCAGTCAATGTGCACTCCGGCCTTCTTCAGATGTTTCTTGTCGAACTCTGGAGCCTTCACAGAACTTTGAACCAAACCCTTTATTTAATCCATTGGGATAGTGTTCCTCATTCTGTTAACCATGACCGGGTACAAGTGTTACCACTTGTGAATTTCATATTCCCTTGTTACTCTTTCCATGAATTCACATGTGAATTCGTTGGATGGAGTTAGCTCAACTGACCCAGGGCGAATGCGTCACAGAGACAGAAAACACAAACAGGTCAAAATTTAGACTTAGGTCACCGTGCTTATTTACTAAGATGATAACAATTACTCTATATGCCTCCTCAGAATGGTGTGTAGTTGCAATCAGAGGAATATATATATATATATATATATAAGTAAAGTAAAGTAAAGTCGTTGGGGCGGCCTAAAGTCGGTATCAGCCAGTCAGCGAGGGAGTCTATCCCCTTTCCAATAGCGCTAGACCAAGGAGATTGTTTTTGGCATCTGAGGTGGAGCGCTACACCTACCATCAGCTCCTTACTTTACCGCACAGATCCCTGTGCTACTCATACACTGAGTTGGCGAGGACCGGTATCGAACTAGGAACCTTGTGGTTTCTAGCCGAACGGTCTACCGACTGAGCTAACCCAGCCCATATATATATATATATATATATATATATAGCTTATTTCAGGGATACCTACCAATAAAGCCACTTTGGTCAAATTAGTAATGCTTTACAAAAAAAAATAAAAGACTTTTTAAATTTCCAGTCATAAGTTCAAATTTAAGGATCAAAGGCGGACAGGTCTGGCACCCAGTGATATTAGGGCTACAACTCGGTCAAAGGGGTTCTGGCAAAATCCAAAAGGGCATCTTCATCATCATCATCAGGAATCAATGGCTTTTGGCATACTTGTCACTGTATCTGTGGAAAATCTGCAACAAACAAGAGCATCTCCTTCCCCTGACTGATATGTGCATGTGGGGGTTTGAGGACCACTTGTGAATTTCATATTCCCTTGTTACTCTTTCCATGAATTCACCACAGGTGAATTCGTTGGTTGGAGCTGGCATGTGTGACTATTCTCATCCACCAGGGTTCCATCCTTAATCATCAGGGTCACCACCAGTTGGCCTCATTGAGGGGATTTTACCCCTCTGCTGAGGTGCAGTCAGTGTATTCTAAAGCCCCAGCTGACAGGTCTTGAACAAATCTGAAAAGGTTCTTAATATAAACAATATTTACGCTATGTAGATGTTTCATTTATGTACGAGGGTAATCCCAAAGATCCGGTCTCCAAACACTGGGGACATAGGGGAAACTGTTTGTGCTGCTATTGGTAATACTGTTGTGTTTGTTGTGCATGCACCTGCCCCTGCATGCGCCTTGCTGCCACGCTCAGTCTTGGTTTGGCAGTTGTTTCTCAAGGAGCTCCCCATCGATGCTACTACCAAGTCGGAAGTTTATGCAGTTATTTGGTTTTTATATGCAAAAGGCATTAAACCAATTGAAATTCATTGTCAATTAATGGAAATGTATGGCGAGTCATGCATGGATGTCAAAAATGTTCACAATTGGTGTAGGGAGTTTGCCACAACAACAAGGTTCAACATTTCTCAACAACATGGTAGTGAGCTGGTATGACAAGGGCATTACAAAAACTGCCACAGACCCTACAAAAATGCTTTGACTGAAATGGCAATTATGTAGAAAAATATACATGTTGGAAGTTTAAGATGATGTAAACATCATTGACAATAAACAATAAACGTTTCTGTGATTTCTAAATATTTTGAAGACCTTACCTTTGGGATTACCCTTGTAATAAGGATTTAGGGGGTAAATACAACTGGGTAATTTAATGTCAAATCATCCGGGCCATGTCACTCATCTCCTTCAATTTTTCTGAAATTTTGTCCAAGTGCCAAAAATCAAAATATCTTTGTGGTACAAATAATGTTCAATATATGTGAAGTAATAATAGAAAATTTTTTTTTTGTCATAGATGCAGTGCCACATTGGGATATTGATCTTGCTATGAAAAAATCAGAAATTATCAATAACTTAAAATTGGTTGACTTTAAGATCTTTTTTTGATAGCATTTTTGGATTCCTTTGGCAAAAATACTTTTAGAAATCAACTTTTAGTTGTAGGGAAGCTCTGGAACTCATTTTACAGACAAAACTAAATGAGAAAAAGTCGCCATTTTTCGTGAACTCCCCTCAAATTTGGAGAGCTAAAAATCAACATAACTCCACCAAATTTTTGGAATTGGAAGCTCAAATTTTGGGGATTGTCTAACTTTAACATAATCCACACCTGGACAAAATTTCAGAAAAATTGAAGGAGGTGGGTGACATCACACTAAAAGGGGGCATCACTTTTATCATCCAACCCAAATTTTAACTCTCAAATACTAAATTACCTCTCTAAAATTTTTTTACCTTACCTCATATTCTGTTAACACATTTTTTTCAATAAATTAAAAAAAAAGTGTGTGTGTATGTGTGTATATATATATATATATATGCATGCTGATAGGTACGCGTCCTGCGTTCCTGACACACAAAAATCTAAAAGGACACAGTAAAATCATATCTATACATCCCAGTGTTTTTCTTTTTTCTTCCTTCACCATTTCAAGCTAACTGTAAATACATTTCAATAGTTTCTTAGAAATAAATTACACAGGATAGGTTACAAGGTAGGAGTTAGACGGCTTTAGTTGGGACCCATAAATTTTCCTGGGGACTCATTGAAAGCAAATATTTGCATCCCTGGACACACTAAATCAAAAAGCTATCAGCATCACTGTGTGTATGTATGAATATATATATATATATATATATATATATATATGTAATCCTGTACTACCTGTTTCATAGTTGGGTCATCGGCAACTAAACTGGTACCCCCACCAAGTTTGTCTGGTGAGGAGGGTGGCTAGATATCTAGCAGGACAAAAAACAAAACTTGTCAAAGTGCAGAGGAAGCTTTTTGCTCAACGACCACCTAGCACGTAAACATGGGGGCGTAGAAGTACTTGAGTTGGTATCCAAACGCATAGCGCCCTAGCACCTATATGATTTTCCCAACCCTATTGCCCTTATAGCAAGCCCCAACCCCTTTTTATCATATGGGTGCTAGAAGGCAGTGGCCGCAGGTCTACATGTCCTGGGAATGACGTTAAACTCTATCTGATGGTGAGGTTCCAGTTTTGGAGGTTTGGGGAATGTGGAGCACCCCATTCATCACCATTGCTCCCTTGTCCACTCTGACCCGGAGTGGTAGTACCTGTTAGGGTCCCATCTATGAGTTAAATAGAAAAATGTATTTATAAAAAAAATTGTATTATCCATTTAAGAATTGATTTATTTCAAAACTTTATCGGCATTAAATGACCCACTGAGGTTGATATGCCGTAAAACAAAACAAACCAAACCAAACGCGTAGCAAACCTATTAGAGTAGAATACAACTGATCTAGGAGATGGAAAACTCTCACCAGAAAAAACCTGTGGTCAGTTGTTAATTGGGTTTGTGGCATTCGTTGTGCACCAATTCTTTCCTATCGACTGTGCCAAAAAGTGCAGATGGTCCAACAAAACCTTCACCACTATAAACAAAACACTTTGTGGGTTCATTACATCAGTTCATGCTTAGTTTGTTTCTCTTTAGGTTGCTGTTTTTGCAACTTAATCCACTGCCGATAATTATGGTTACAGGGGAGAGGTAGAAGATACTACTAGAAGTCCTTAGCCAGACCTCTGCACAGTGGCGGCTTTTGGGGGATGGCCCTTCTGTCACATCAATTGGGTATATGTGCAGTCTGTGTACTCCGACAAAGCAGTTCTATTTAGACATGGCACTGCTTTCCTCAAATGAGGAGGAGGTAATGATCTTATGAACCCTCAGGTATCAAAATCAACAAGAGAGTCCATCATATATATATATATATATATATATATATATATATAGTGTGAGATGGTCACTATTTCAGCTTGAAACATCTTCACCTGATGAATGCGTCGCATGAAACCAATATGGTTGTGAATATTCCTTTGTCACCTAATAAATAGATATGTAAAACCTTTATATATTTATCTTATTATATTATATATATATATATATATATATATATATACACACACACACACAGTAGGGCAGCATTTTTTCTTTTATGCATACTGTTTTGAACAAGACGGACATTTTATTTTTCGCAAGTTTCTTTTCTAGTTTTCTGGCCAGTTTCTTAATATCGGGGTGGAGTCTGTTGATTAGTCCAAAGTTTTAATTCCTAATACATTCAGCACTTTGAAATGCCATCATCAGGGGTATATGTAATTGAGTGGGTTCCTGGTTCTTTTTAAACATGGAAAGTGTTGTTTAACCATATATTGAAAATCCAGTATGGGCACCCAGGTTCTCTAGCATTTTCAGGTGCACTCTAGGAAATGCAAATAACCTCATCTTTTTTAATGAAGAAGCTATTTTTTTTATTATCATTACTGGAATACAATAGACTGGTTCTTATCATGCAATGTCATATTTCAAGTATTCCTATCTGTATATTCATATGCTTGTTCCTAAACATTCTGTCTGTTATCATCCTACAACACGCCCGATTAAAAATGAGACTGTCCAACTTGTTCAAGATGCAATGTAAAAATGTAAATCCAGATTATTTGGTGTGGCTTAATTGCAGATTTCTTATTGGTCCTATTTTTTTCACCCAATTTTAAAAATGAAATATTCCAAATGGTCTTCCATTGCTTAAATGCCCAATTAAAGTAAATTGAAAAAAAAAAAAAAAAGAAAAAAGTTCCATGTTTGTTTTATTTGTAATATTGAAATTGTGAATTATGGAATATATTTTAATAATATGTCATCCCGGCCTCCTGCCTTAATTTACGCTATGTTTTAGCTAGCCGGCGTCAGACGAATTCCCGGCCCAACTTTTTATATGCCTCACCTTTGATTTTTTTTCCCAGGTATTACCAGCTACTGCAGCTAGTTTAATGGGGAAGCTAATTTTTTTATAATCATTTCTGGAATATTATGCACTTCATCTTATCCTGCCATGTCATATTTCAAGTGTTCCTATCTCGTACTCAGTCCTGTTAGGCATAAGAATATACAGACTGCACCTCTGCAGAGGGTTAAGGCCCCCTGCCAAATGGAGCCACCTGTTGACCGTGGGTGCGACCCCGTGATACTTAAGGACAGAATCCTGGTGGATGAGCAATCCATGACATCCAACACTCCACTTTAGCCCTTACTTAGGCTAGATGGGCAGTCAAAGAGGCCCCCTCTGATCAATCGGCTGGTCACGTTAAGCTCTAGCACCTATATGATTGTCCCTACTATATTGCTCTTATGGTAAAACTGAATCTTGTCCTGACCCTATTGCCCTTATGGCAAGCCCCAGCCCTTTTTATCATATAGGTGCTAGAAGGCGGTGGCTGAGGCTCTTCATATCCTGGGAATGACATTAAACTATCTGATGGTGAGGTTGCAGGTCTGGAGGTCTGGGGAATGTAGAGCACCCCTTCATCACCATTTCTCTGACCTGGAGTGGTAATACCTATTAGGGTCCCATCTATGGGTTAAATATATGGGTTAAATAGAAACAAATGTGTTTAGGACAAATTGAGTACCCATCAAGAATGAATAAAACCAAAACATCTTTGGCATAAAATGACCCAACAAGGGCTGACATGACAGAAACAACCAACCAACCTATCTAGAGTACTAATTATTTATACACAAGGTATCAAGTAACTATTCCACTTTAATAATAATAATAATAATAATAATAATAACTAGTAGGACCTGTGGATATACCACAGTATTATAATTTAATTATTACAATGTTTGATATATTTACTTACGAACTACTGCAAAATAGTTCAATATGTAAAAAGTATAATAATCTTGATTTAACCCTCTCTCACTCTTTCTTAAAGGAGGGGTTGTAAAATATTTACATTGATTTGCTGATAAAAATCTGTGGGCAGGTATTTAAAATATTTACATTAATTTGCTGACAAAAAAGTGACAAAAACACGACTTGGAAAATATCTAAATTGGGCCGGAAATTCACCTGACGCTGGCTTGCTAAAACATAACATAAATCAAAGCTGGAGGCTGGGACGACATAAGATCAAAATTACTTTTGATTTTTGCCCAATGAAACCAAAATTGCTAACAAAGAAGTTTTAAAGTCAATCAATTTTAAGTTATTAATGATTTCTGATTTTTTTCATAGCAAGATCAATATTCCAATGTGGCCCTGCATCTATGACAAAGATTTTTTCTATTATTATTTCACATATATTGAACATTATTTGTACCAAAAAGATATTTTGGTTTTTGCTCAGAACTGAAGCTACAACATCAGTTAGAATTTTGCAAATCAGAAATCATTAATAATTTAAAATTGGTTAAATTTAAGACTTTTTTGATAGCATTTTTGGAATCCTTGGGCCAAAATCCTTTTATAAACCAATTCTTAGGAGTCGGGTAGCTCAAGAACTCATTTTACAGTCAAAATTAGATTACAAAAAGTTTCGCCAAACAAAAGTTTTTCGCGACCTCCACTCAAATTTGGAGAGCTAAAAATCAACATAACTCCACCAATTTTTGGAATTGGAAGCTCAAATTTTGGGGATTGCCTAACTTTAACATACTCCACATCTGGACAAAATTTCAGAAAAATTGAAGGGGGTGAGTGACATGGCCTGGATTATTTGACATGGAATTACTCCAATTTAGTAATACACATAAAGTTAATGAAAATTATTTCTACCAGTTTAGTAATACACATAAAGTTAATGAAAATTATTTCTACCAGTTTAGTAATACACATGAAGTTAATGAAAATTATTTCTTAAAAAAATCATAATTAAAAGAAATAAGATTTGGATTTAAATAACCCACAAGAGTTTATATGCCATTAAGCCAAACAATCAACTAACCATTTAATTTGAAGAGTACACAATGCTCATTATATATTTAAAAAATCTTGCAACTTATATTTAACTCTTTGCCTACTTTAAGCCTCTCACATCAGCTCTCCCACCATAAACCACTGGCAGTGGCTCTCACACGTGTCACTTGTTTACACTGAAAAAACTCGGATTACAATAATAATAGGACTTTATTTGAATAAAATGAGTTCTGAGGTGAATATCCCATCATAGAGGTAAAAAATAACAAGAAAATTGTGTATGGCCATGGGAGAAATTTTGTAGGCTACTCATGTAGTATTAAAAAATTCATCTTTTTATATCCATGCATCCCAGTATTTTTCTTTTTTCTTCTCTCACTATATCAACCTAACTGTAAATACATTTCAATCGTTTCTTAGAAATGAATTACACAGGATAGGTTATTAGAGTTAGACGGCTTCAGTTGTTTACCCAGATCATAAATAAAAACCCTACAATTTAAGAAACTTTAGTTGGGACCTGTTCTATCCTTGAGGTGGAAAAAGATACACAGAGAACACAGGGTTTCGTGAATATGTATTTTATTCATCACTTTTAACATAGAACAAGAAGTAGTACAATCACAAGACAAAACGTACAAAATTAGGAGGTTCAAATGTCTAGAGTTGACTCAGTAAATTTTGTTCGAAAATTTTTTCCCGATCTCTGTCACTGCTGCATCGACTCTTATATGGCTCTGGGTCAGTCCATCTTATAGGGGTGTTAACTCCTCTACAACAGGACCCATTAATTTTCCCGGAGTCTCATTCAATGCAAATATGTACACCCCAGGATGCACTAAATCAAAAAGCTATCAGCATCACTGCCCTGACCCTCAGCCACTGCCTTCTAGCACATATATGATAAAAAGGGTTGGGGGGATTTGCCATAAGAGCAATACAGTCAGGACAATCATATAGGCGCTAAGGCTTGATGTAATCAGCCACCCATCTAATCCAAGTATGGGCCAAAATGGAGTGTTGCATGTCATGGACTGCTCTGCCCCTTACACTGTTAAACACTTCCTCATAGAATATGGAGCATCAGAAAATGCATTTTTAACGCAAATGATATGAAAGATCTATTTGAAGAAGTCAACATAGATGACATTCTATCATTTTTGAGAGAAATAAAATTATACCAAAAAATATAAATTTAAACCTGATCAGTACTAATGCAGAATAGTGTGCAAGAGATAATATCATTAAATTACATATAAAAAGCATTATATTTCATGGAAATACTAAAAACCTTTGAGATGCTAGGATTAGGGTAAGTGTTAGGGTACCTCGCGAGTTTCCGTAATCTAATGATATTTATAAATAAAATGCAATTCTAATGATACTGTCTCTTGTGCGCTATTCTCTATTTGTACCATCTGATCACTATCATACAAAAGTAACCCCTTAACACAATCCCTGATGATCCTTAAATATTGTTAAAACAATTTACAAAAGTGTAAATATGGACGTACAACATATATTATTAGCCCTGTTGGCCAGGGCTTTAGAATTCACCGACTGCACCTCTGCAGAGGGGTAAGACCTTCCCAATGTGGCCACCTGTTGGTTGTGTGGTGACCCGTGATGCTTAAGGACGGAATCCTGGTGGATGTGCAGTTCATGACATGCAACACTCAACTTAGATCTTTACTTAGTCTAGATGGGCAATCGGAGAGGCCCCCTCCGATCAATCATCTGGTCAGGTCAATCTCTAGCACATGTATGATTTTCTCAACCCTATTGGCCTTATGGCAAGCCCCAACCCTTTTTATCATATATATGCTAGAAGGTGGTGACCGAGGGTCTTCATGTCCTGGGAATGACGTTAAACTCTATCTGATGGCGAGGTTCCAGTTCTGGATGTCTGGGGAATGTGGAGCTCCCTGGTCCACTCTGACCTGGAGTGGTAGTACCTGTTAGGGTCCCATCTATGAGTTAAATAGAAAAATGTGTTTATAAAAAAGTTGAGTATCTATTAATAATAATAATAATAATGTAATTTATTGTGTACAGTGCTCAGGCGCACCACAACTCATCAAAGTCTCATGTCAGGTACACAGAATAATGTTGTGCCAGGAACATGAACAGTTCACAGTAGTAATATGGATGTATGTGTGTGCATGTGTATGTGGAGAGTGGCATCAAGTATAGTGTTGGCGGACTACAGGAAGCATGGAGGCTTTGAAAGTTTCAGTGCTCCGGCAGCCTACAACAGATGCAGGCAGTTTATTCCATGTCTCCGCAATTCTGAGCGTGAAAAAATGTTTCCGAAAGTCACGTGAACAGTGATGTTTTCTGACTTTGTAGGCATGCCCGCGTGTATTGGAGAGATGGAGATCAAAAGGTGCTCAAGGTTGCTGTTGTTAAGATGATTAATGACCTTATGAGCATTTAACAGGTCAGTTGCCAGACGCCGAAGTTTCAACGAATCCATTCCCAGGGCTGCGAGACGTTCAGAGTATGGCAGATTCCTGGTGGAGCGTACTCGCCTGGTTGCACGTCTCTGTACAGTTTCTAGGAGGTTAATATTCTGAGAAAGGTAGGGGTTCCAGACTGGTGATGCAAACTCCAAGTGTGGCCGTACCATAGCTTTGTACAGCTTCAAATAGATAGCCAGTGAGCGGCTGACAAAGGTCTTGCTGAGTGACGCCAGGACGCCCTCGGCCTTTTTGGCAATTTTGGAGATGTGTTTCGTCCAGCGTAAATCATTGCTGACAGTAATACCCGGATCACGTTCGCAAGAAGATTCCTTGATATTAGTGTTGTGGAGGGAGTATATGTATGATGGATTTTTCCTCTCAAAATGCATGGTGGTGCATTTGTCCACAGCCAGCTTCAGTTGCCAGTCAGTGATCCATTGTTGCACTGTGTCCAGGTCTGATTATAGTAAAGATCTGCAGCATTCAGGATCTGTCTTTTTTATCTCAAGGTACAACTTGATGTCATCGGCATACTTCAGGACTATGGTATTCCTTAAGTTAGCATCTATATCATTGATATACGCAACAAACAAAAGGGGGCCAAGAACTGAGCCCTGTGGTACCCCAGATGACATCTCATATGGTGGGGAGTGTTGCCCAAGAACTGTAACTACCTCTCTCCTGTTGAGTATGAAGGACTTTAACCAGTCAAAAAGATCATCCTTCACACCCATTGCAGAGAGTTTTGCCAAAAGTCTTTTGTGCGGCACAGAGTTGAAGGCCTTAGCAAAATTCAAGGTAGACAACATCTACCCATGAGCCCCCATCAGTGATCCGGGTGATGTCCTCTAGGAACTCTACAAGTTGATCACAACAGCTAGATTTTGGGACAAATCCAAACTGGGATGGTCGGATAAGACTGAGAGTTCCAGAAATTCCAAAGTCTTTCTCTGATGCAGGACTCCATCAACTTAGCAATGAATTTATTTAAAAAACTTTGTCAGTATTAAAGGACCTACTGAGGTTGATCTGCTGTAAACCAAACCAAATCAACATATATTATTCCCTAACCTCTAGGCATAAGGTAGCCCCAGACAGATTGATATGCCTGATATGCTGTTAAAATTCATCAACAAACCAACCAAGAAACCAGAATATAAAATGACATTAAAAAAACATTTTTTTTTAATATAAGGGAGGTAATTCAGTTTTTGGCATGTGAAATTTGTTTGGGCTGTTAAATGATAATACCTTAACTAAAAAATCTGCTACTGAATCTTTTTGGTGTAACCAAAACTATGTTGCTACTTATGTTACCATACCCTCAGGAATTGCTTAAGTTTATCAATGAGTGTTTAATTTATAGTCAAAATCATTAATTACATAGAATAAATCTTATTCATTAACAATGTTTCTATGAAAATCTGAGTTGGATTTGCCTTAAATCAATCCATGTTTAAATTCCTGAAATAAAGGTTTACATAATATATGGTGTGGTTAATTTGCATACTAGTTTTAACAAAACCAGGTTTAATAAATAATTACTTGGTGTTATTGATCTCTAATATTATTGCTTTATTCTCCAACATTAAAATCAATCCTATGAGTGATATTATATAGAAACCAATAAAAATATAATTAAGATAAATGTAATCTTTTTATATGCATTCTTATTTCATTTTGTTAATCTTTCTAATTTAATATATTTCATTGCATCAAAACTAAAATATTTATGCCTGGAGGGCACATATTCTCGCTAGTTGGTATAAATAATTTTCATTGGTTTGGTTTATGGTATAATAACCCTGTGGGTTATTCAATGCCGAAAATTGTTAGAATGTGAGATAAAAGTTGGTACTCAAGCAGTGATGCTGATAGCTTTTTGATTTAGTGTGTCCTGGGATGCGCATATTTGCTTTGAATGAGTCCCCGGGAAAATTTATGGGTCCCAACTAAAGCCTACCTTGTACTCTATCTTGTATCTATCCTGTGTAATTCATTTCTAAGTAACTATTGAAATGTATTTACAGTTAGCTTGAAATGGTAAGGGAATAAAAAAGAAAACACTGGGATGCATGGATATGATTTTAATGCGTTCTTTTAGATTTTTGTGCGTCAGGGACGCAGGACGCCTACCTATCGGCATCTCTACACAAGTTTCCTTTACAGGTGTATTTTTATATCATTTTTATAAGAAAATGAATTAATTGAAAATTTTGTTTTTGCAGGTGAATCTTTGTGTTTGACTCTCAGCCTTGGACTGGCACCGGACTGGCTCAGAAGACCTCAACCTTCAGGGAAAAAGACCAGTTTTGCAGAACAACTGCCTCATCCTATTTTGTTTTGATTTTTGAATTAAAACAAAGTCAACTGGTAGAGAAATCTTCCCGGAATGAAGAAATAAATTAGTACCTTGAAAAAAAAAAAAGTTTTGAAAAAAGGAGAAATTAAATTTTCTTTCTTTGCAATTTCTATGCAAACTTTGATCTCTATGTAGAAAGACAGTGTACAAAGTAGAAGCAAGTTGAACAGACCATTTCCATTGCTTCCACAGTAATTTAAGAAATGGATATTCCACGAGATGACGACTTTCTGAAGTCTAAGACTGTGATGTCACTTGGGGATGAGTTGCTGAAAACCCGATTCCTTATTTCTCAGCAAGAAGGTCTCCTGAAATCTCGCTGTGGTATCTTATCCCCCGATGAAGAATTGTTGCGATCAAAGAATTCTATGATGCCAGACAATGACATTCTCCGCACCCAGAACAATATAATGGTACCAGAAAGTGATATGGTTCGATCACGGGGTTGCATGATGAATCCAGACAACGATATGTTTCGTGTTCGGGGTAGCATGATCAGTTCAGACAATGACCTTTTTCGTTCGCGGACGAATATGATGGTCTCTCCAGATAACGACCTGCTCAGGGCTCGGAACTTGATGGTCAGCCAGGAAAACGAAATGTTACGGTCCAAAAGTCTAATGGCCCCCACTGGGGACCTAAGTCGACATAAGACCATGATGCCACATGAGAACAATATGCTCAGAGCCAAAGGGCAGATGTTCTCTGAAGAAACGAATGAGATGATGCGGCCGAAGGAATCGGAGACGGAAAATTGCAACAACCAAATCTTGCGGATGAAAGGAATGATGCAGCATGACCCCAATGAATTCATGCGCTCCAAAAATTTGATGCACCTTGATTCCTCTGAGCTTTTACGTTCCAAAAATCTTGCTGGATCTGGAAACAACATGATGTGCTCCAAGAACCAAGTGCAACAACAACAACAACAGCAACAGCAGCAGCAACCTCATCACCCCCAAGATAATGAACTGCAAAGATTTAAGGGTTTGTTACAACCCCACGAAGCTGATGCAATGAGGACTGCTAAAAGTGTCATGTCAACTGAGAATGAATTGTTAGGTTCAGACGATAACAATCTACTAGGGTCAAAAGATTTGGTGGGTCAGACTTCGGAAAATATCCAAGACATGATGAGATCGACTCCTTTACCGACGCCAGTGGCTTCGTCAAGCATCACATCCATGTCAAACACAGCAACTACAAAATGCCGTTTTTCAACGTCAGACAGCAATTCACTTGGCTCAAAAATTGGCCAAGACGAACTTACAAAATCCCGGTTTATATTTGCAACTTCTGCCAACCAGCATACCACTGAAAATAAAACCAGTGGTGAGAACAATAGTAGTGGCAGTGGGGGAAGTACCCTTGGGGGTAAGTGTATGAGTAACCTGTTCATGGCCTCCAGGGGAGACGGCAGTTATTCTATGAACTCTGAATCAAGTAATACCAATCCAGAAAATCCAACCCTTGGTTCTAGTCTCACTGCGGGCAGAGAGTCAAACACCGGATTGGGCTTAAATAATGGAAACTTTGCCACACCCTTAGGCAAGAAGACTTCGTCAAAAGGGCCCTACCAGTGTGACTCGTGCCATAAACAATTCACAACCTCCAGCAACCTGTCTGTACACAAAAGGGTTCATTCAGGAGAGCAACCGTACAAGTGTGGTATCTGCTTCAAGGCTTTCTCAACATCCAGCAACCTCACTGAACATCTTACGACCCACTCTGGCGAGAAACCATTTGAATGTGAGGTCTGCCAAAAACGGTTCTCTCGGTCAAGTAACCGCAAGGTGCACATGCGTATTCACTCCGGGGAGCACCCATTCAAATGTTCTATGTGTCCAAAAGCTTTCACAACGTCTAGTAATCGAACTGTCCACATGCGGACACACGCCGGGCAGCATCGAGAATTTCAGTGCGACATATGCCCGAAAGCATTTTCTCAAGCACGGTACCTATCTGAACACCTGAAAATCCACTCTATCGAACGCACATTTGAGTGCGACTACTGCAGTGAAACTTTTCCCAAGTACTTTGATCTGACTCGTCATCTCCGCAAACACACTGGCGACAAACCTTTTCAGTGTGATGTCTGTCACAAACCATTCTCACGTTCAAGCCATTTGACAGTCCACATGCGTTCGCATACAGATGAACGCCCTTATAGCTGCGATGTGTGCGCCAAGACCTTTTCAACATCTAGTAACCTTTCAGTACACAAGCGTGTGCACTCTGGGGAACAGCCGTATAAGTGCGAAGTGTGTGCAAAGGCATTTTCTACATCAGGCAATCTTACGGAACACATGACCATCCATTCAGGAGAAAAGCCTTACGAATGTGACATATGTGAGAAGGCTTTCTCCACATCGAGCAATCGAACTGTACACATGAGAACTCACTCTGGGGAGCAGCCTTTTGAGTGCGAGATTTGCTTCAAGGCATTCACCACCTCGAGCAACCTGAGGGTGCACAAGAGAACACACTCGGGGGAGAGGCCTTACAAGTGTGACCAGTGCCCAAAAGCATTCTCACAGTCGGGACCGCTCAATGCCCATAAGAGAACTCATTTACAGATATCGTTAGTATGAAACGAAAATTTCATACCATCCTTTTTATTTAAAATTTAAAAAGAAAATAATAATTTTATATAAGAAACTGGATAAAAAGCTAATAAGATGTTCAAACATTAATTTAAATATGTTTTTAACGGAAAATATTTATTTATTTATTCTCTTTTATTTATTTATTTTTTTTTTTTTTACTCTCTTAAGATATGCAGTGATGCTGATAGCTTTTTGATTTAGTGCATCCTGGGATGCACAGATTTGCTTTGAATGAGTCCCCAAGAAAATTTATAGGTCCCAACTAAAGTTTCTTAATAAATTGTAGGTTTTTATTTATGATCTGGGTAAACAACTAAAGCCATCTAACCCCTACCTTCTAACCTATCCTGTGTAATTCATTTCTAAGAAACTATTGAAATGTATTTACAGTTGGCTTGAAATGGTGAGGGAAGAAAAAAGAAAAACACTGGGACACATGGATATGATTTTACTGCATCCTTTTAGATTTTTTTGCGTCAGGGACGCAGGACGCCTACCTATCAGCATCTCTGGATATGTGTTACTTCCCAAGACCTGTATATAATAAGCTATACTAGGATAATAATGTATTTTTAAGTCTTATAGATTTTAACACATTTAAAAAAAAAAAAAAAAATTTTAACCCTTTATCTACTACTGCCGTCCACAATACCGTGGTAAAATGATTGACAAGCTGATATCATATTGCTGATTCTTTACTACTGAATAGAAATGTATTCATTTAATTCATTTCTCTTTTTCTAATATTAACTCTAAACCATTCCCTAAGAGCTGACAATCTTGGGTGGTCTGGCATTTTGATTGTCGGGCGGTTAGGGGCGCTCTGGTAGATAAAGGGTTAATCAAATACTACCCATCAAAACATTTTTATTTGACACTGTAAATCTGGAAGGGGGACATTTTACATTTTTGTGGGGTCCAGTATTTTGATTGTTAGGTGGCTAGGGTCACTCTGGTAAATAAAGGGTTAAAAGATTATTTCAACATTATTCTTTCATGATCAGACAAGATGAAAAAAGAAGCTTGTCTCAACATTTTTTAATCATTAAGTCAGATTTTCAAACCTGAACACATTAATATAATCTAGTCCGATAAAATATTCAATTAATACAAATAATATATAAACCAGTGACTAAATTACTAATTTTTTTTTTTTTTGTTTTTAAAATTTTTTATTTAAAAAATTTTTTTTTTTATGTGTGATAAGTGATAATAATATACGAGGACGTGTCAAAAAGTAATGCCATTTTGTTTAGGACAGGTATAATTACCAACACAGGAACATGTATCATACATCAAAATGAAGCTGGTCCTCTGTGGATCACATCCCTACTTCTCCATATAGGTGAGTCAAAAAGTAATGCCATTTTGTTTTGGACATGTATAATTACCAACACAGGAACATGTATCATACATCAAAATGAAGCTGGTCCTCTGTGGATCACATCCCTATTTCTCCACATAGTCACCATTTCTCTCAATAGCAATGTTCCACCTTCGAATGAGAGCATGTATCCCTGCCCCGTAAAATTCTGTTGACTGTTCTTTGAACCACTTCTTCACTACAGATTTCACTTCCTCGTCACTGGAATAATGTTTTCCTCTCAAACCCTCTTTCCTGGAACTGAAGAGATGATAGTCTGATGACAGCACTAAATATGGTGAGTATGGAGGATGCAGTAAAGTTGTCCACCTGAATGAGGCGATTTTCTCCCTTCTGATGCTTGTGTGTGTTTGAGCATTGTCATGCAGAAGGAGGACATTGTCGATTGGCAAGTTGGGTCTTACTTGTCGGATTCTTGCTCTGAGCCTCATTAAGGTTTCAATGTAATTCATTTTTATTTCAACTAAGTATAGAATCAACATCATACTCTCCTTCACAGGAAGGTTGGGGCTAGCGCCCAGTCACCAGACAAGAAAAAAAAGACAGGCAGTAACCGAATACAAGCTCTGTACAAACTACCAGAACACAGTCAAGTGTTAGGTATATATGGATAAAAATATCCACACTAAAACTACTTGCCAATGAGGATCCTTGGACTTGCTACACAGTAAAATAGCCGAACCTGCTATTTAAACCACCTACCAAGCCTGGATTCTCAGAAACAACTTGCAAGCCAATGAATACTAGACACTCAAACCCAAATTTCTACAGTGACAATATGATAAAGTTGATGATGAATTTGTCTACTTTTAAGAAAAATTCTAATTTTAAACAGCTTGATTTAGCCAAGTGTTATTAAATTTTAAATATTGTATTTGCCAATTTCAGTAAGAAACAAAGAAAAAAATAATATAAGCCTTAGTTTTATAAAAAAAGAAATTTCACTTGAAATAAAGAAAATGGCATTACTTTTTGACTCACCCTCGTATTTAATTTCAATTTGAATTTTTAATTAAAGAATTATTTAAAAAATCACAATTAATTTCCATCCTCTTCTCCCTCCAAAATCCAACATTTTAAAAAATATTTTAATCCCAAGTCATTTTTAATTGTTCGGCTGCTTATTTTGATCATTTTTATGCAAAAAAAAAAATGTCAAATTTATTTAGAGAAAAAAACACAAAAAAACAAAACGAAAAAAACAAACAAAAAAAAAACAAGGCTTCCAAAAGGTTCAAAATTTTTTTACTTTAATTTATCTTCTCCAATCAAACAGAATAATAATTAATTTTTTATTTATTTAAAAGATTTTATAGCCAAATAAAAGTCTCATCTTTATTTCTGTGAATCTTTAAGATGAGGTTTGATAATTTGGATTATTTGTATCATTTGTCCTCATCTTTATTGTTATCTACACAACATTTCAGCCAAAAATTCACTCTGAATTGTCCAACTGGACACATGGTGCAACGGATATAGGCGTTGAGTTAATACGATTTTAAGTGACAGTTATCTCTGGGCTGCAGGTTCAACTCTGGCCAAGAGTGACAGTAACAGAATAATTAACACAGCTTCACACTTGTACCCAGTCATGGTTATCTACACAACGTTTCGACCAATATGCCCTCTGGCCTTCAGGTATTTCTTGTCGGACTCAATAAGGAGATACCCAAGTTCGAAAAGGTTTCTGAGTTCAACAAGAAATACCTGAAGAAGGGCATCAGCCAAAATGTAGTGCAGATAACAATAAAGATGAGGACAATAGTCTGAATAATCTAAATAATACAAGTCTGAACTATTTTTTTTTTTTTTTTTTTTCAATTTGTTCTTTATTTATTTATTTATTTATTTATTTATCTTTTCGTATTAAGAATTATTTTGACTTGAAGGTCATCCTATTTAGATTTCCTTTTAGCATTACTTGTGTTGCCAACAAGTGCTTTATCTTATATAAAAAATAATTGATGTTTTTCTTTTAAGACCAAATCCTTTTACCAACCAGAATATTGTTGGTCAAGATGGCTGACTTGGTGATAAAATCAAAGAATTACCATATTGGGTTCATGTTGAAAGACAACCAATCAGAATTTGGGTGGCTTTTTCAAAATTATTCTATGTGACTATAGTTAGGATGGACGTCTTGGTTGTTCTATCAAAGCTGCCCTATTAGTTTTGCCATGACCGGCTATATTAGGTTAATGTTGAAAGACAACCAAGCAAAACTTATACTTGTCTGTATTTATGAGATGAGCCTTAATATGAATAATTTTGATATTTCAAACTGTTGTCCTCATCTTTATTGTATATAAACACACATGTTGATTATGACTTATTTTAAGGTAACCTAAAAAAAAACAAAAAAACACCTGAGGTTACTGTGTCCTGAAAGTTGTGTTCATACACAATAAAGATGAGGACAACAGTTTGAAATATCAAAATTATTCAACCAATCAGAATTCAGGCAGCTTTTTCAAAATTGTTCCAGAGAAATTTAGTCAGGGTGAATGTCTTGATGGTTCTAGAAAAGCTACCCTGTTGGTTTTGCCATTACCAACTATATTAGGTTAATTTTAAAGGACAATCAATCAGAATTGGGGCGGCTTTTTCAAAATTGTTCTATGCAACTTTAGTCAAAATGGATGTGTTCATTATTATAAAAATGCTGCCCTATTATTTGTTTTACTGTGTTATGAATCCTTCTATTATGTATCACAGATCCCCCGTGAGTATTACAGATTTTATAAGACTGGTTAATGGCAAGAAAAGTCATTTAAAATTAAATTAAAATTTCTATTCACCCAAAGAGATTTAAAGTAATGAGTCATCATCTGTATAATTCTGACAATAGAAACTAAAATCTTGTGGTTTGAAGTTCTATGATCAATCATGAGTAATGCTCACTAGTAAAAATCATTTCAACTTTTTAGGATCATTCCTTTAAAATCATTCCCAATATCAGTGTTAAAAACAAATGTAAGGGTAAAATTTGCAATACTTTTTTTCAGTTTTGGGACTGGCAGCTTCTTTGCAAGATGGACAAATCTGTCAAAGGTTAAATTTTGGAAATTTAAGTTAAAAAAAACAAAAAACAAAACATACAACTAATCATAAGAACCACATGTCTTTTTCTTTTTTTCTTTTTTTTTCTTTTTTTCTTTATTTTTCTTTTTTTAATATTTTAGAATTTTTAAAATTATTTTTCTTCTAAATTCTTTTTTAAATTTAAACAAAATTTAAAAAAAAAAAATTTTTTTCACATTTTTTTTGTTTTTTTTTGTTTCTTAATTCAAAAGAAATTTACATGCTAATCAAAATTAACAGCTACTTTACAATATGGACAAATCTATGTCAAAGGTTAAATTTTGGAAATTAAATTAGATAAAAATAAACAAACTAATAAGAACCACATGTCGCTTTTTTTGAAAAAATTTTCTTTTAATTTAAAAAATCTTTAAAAAAATTTAATTTAAAAAAATCTTTTTTTTTTTTTTTTTTTTTTTTTTTTTTAAATTAAAAAAAAGAAATTTTACAAGCTAACCAAGATGGCTACTTTTCTACAGGTACTAGCTGTTCCATTAATCCCATTAATGGTATTGTGAGTTGACCTTTAAAATTTTCTAGTTGGGGACTACCAAAATTATTTAACCCAAGAGACACATAATATTCCAAGTATTTGAAAATTGAAAAACAGTGACAATTTCTGTTTTTCTTTCATTTAAAGAAGAAAAGTTTAGTCACTTTTATTTGACATCAAATAGACATTTGGCTTTTAAGCTCCTCCATGCTGACTAAAAAAAAAAAACACTCTACATTTGTGTGCTTATAAAATATGCTGTACTCAGATGGGGGGTGGGGGTGATCAACGTTGAACCAAAAATGCAAAATTATTTTTTTATAAGTCTCCTCATCTTAGGACTGGTTCCTCTTTCTTCCCCACCCCCACCACTTATTTAAAAAAAAAGATTTTTCTTACCCCCCACCCTGCTCATCTATACAGCATTTTTTTCTTTTTCAATAGATATTATGGATGAAATATATGCAACATTGACTGTAAAAATGATGAAAAAGAATTTTTTTTTTTTTAAATAGAAAATGAAAAAAAAAATATGAATAAACCAGTTTTACCAAAGGTTCAGATGAATTATTTGAGATTTAGATTTTTTGTTTTGGCGGGGGAGGGAGCAAATTACTAATTAAAATATTTTCAATTGCATATAAAAAGATGAATTATTTGAGATTTAGATGTTTTTATTGTTTTTTTTTTATTTATTTATTTTTATTTTTTTTTTTTTTTGGTAAATTACCGTTAAAATATTTTTTGACTATAAAAAGATTAAAAAATCAAAATAAATAACTTGCATATAAAAAGAAAAAAATTAATTATTTAGATTTTTTTTTTTTTTTTTTTCTTTTTTGGTAAATTACTGGTTTAAATATTTTGAATTGCATATAAAAAGATAATTAAAAACAAAAAAAAAACAAGATGACTTTATAAGGACATTGTAAATGAAATTGATATGTATGCTGCTGATATAAATAAATAAAAAAAAAAATACAAAAGAGAACATTCACTTGATGGTTGGTGCCGTAGTGAGACCGAGGACGTGCAAGGACTTCATTTCTCCCCACCAAATAGGGGGACGATCTGACCCTTCCTATTGTCATTGACAAAATAAAGTAGCTTAGTCCTCATATATTTTTTATTATTTTTTCTATTATCATTATAACGAAACAAAATTGAGATTTGTTGTACCATACTTTCCTGAGATAACATTATAAAAATATTTAATGAAATAATCATTGTAAAGCAAACTTAATAAAAAGTATTACATGTGATGAATAATTGATTTTATTATTATTTTAAATCTTTGTATGTATGTATATATGTATGTGTATATGTATGTGTATATATATAATTTATTTTTACCAACCCATTTGCACAAGCAGGATGTGACACATGATCAGTTTCTGAACCGGAGTCAAATTGGACATGGATGTAATGCCAATAAAGAGGTACTCCACACTCCCCAGAGTTCCAGAATTAGAGCCTCACCACTGGATTCAGGTTAGCATCATACAAAGTACATCCCATTTGGAGGTGTGTTATTCCTTTGTAGAGGATGTGGTAAGCATATTCTGAGCCCCACCAACAAACTGAGACTAAGCAAGTTAAGTGGTAGTATATATATATATATATATATATATATATATATATATTTAACAAACCCCTATGCATGAGCAGGAGGTGACACTAGGTCAGTTTCTTAAGCGGATTCTAAGAGTTTTGAATTCACAGGTTTCCTTCTCTTAGACTGGTTACCTAGCCATGGTTAAAGACCCCAATCTACCCTACTATTTACTCATAGTTGGAGGGAGAGTTATTGGATGCACACCTTTCCCAAGGGTATTAGCTCTAAGTGAAATACAAATAATCTCGTCCAACATTTGAACTCTGGTCGATATATATATATATATATATATATATATAAACTCTTCCGCATGTGAATTTCTCAAGTGGAGTTTGAGAGATTTGAATTCAGAGTTTTCCTTCTCAATTGCTCACATAGCCAAGGTTAAAGAACCCTATCTGCCCTATTATTTACCCATAGCTGGAGAGAGAGTAGTTGAATGTATACCTTTCCCCCAAGAGTATTTGAACTCGGTTTTATGTGTCCATTTCCTACAATGATAACCATTACACTATGGGCGCCTCCTTTTTCCCTTGTGTGTGTGTCTACCCCACATAAATTGGCCCATGAGTGATCTGGTTGGTTGGATTTTATAGCATGTTAACCCTTTCATGCCAAACGTGTTTTAACCTTTGGTAGTTGAAGCAGTCCCATGACATACAACACTCCATTTTGCCACTTACTTAGGCTAGATAGACTGTTGGAGAGACCCCCTATGATCAATCGGCTGATCACATTAAGCTCTAGCACCTATATGATTGTCCCAATCTTATCCCTATGGCTAGCCCCAACCCATTTTATCATATATAGAAGGCGGTGGCTGAGAGATGGGTGTCTTGAGTGTGATGTTAAACTGCATCTAATGGTGAAGTTCCAATTTTGTAACTCTGGAGAATGTGGAATACCCCTTCATCATCATTACTCCCAGGTCCACTCTGACCCAGAGTAGTAATACCTGTTAGGATCCCATCTATAGGTTTAGAAAAAAATGATTTAAAAAAAAATGTCGGTTAAATCCTACTTAACGGTTTGTTTTATTCGTTCTTGTTGGGTATTCATTTAAAAAAAAAACTCATTTTTGATCTATTTAACCCATAGATGATGTCCTAACAGGTACTACCACTCCAGGTCAGAGTGGACCTAGGAGTAATGGCAATGAATGGGTACTCCACATTCCCCAGAGCACCAGAATTGGAACCTCACCACTAGATGCAGTTTAATGTCATACCCTGACACTAAGACCCTTCAGCCACTGCCTTCTAGCACATATATGATAAAAAGGGTTGGGGGATTTTCCATAAGAGCAATACAGTCAGGACAATCATATAGGTGCTAGGGCTTGATATGATCAGCCATCCAAGTAAGGGTCAAAATGGAGTGTTGCAGTCATGGACTGCTCAGCCACCAGGATTCTGTTCTTAAGCATCACAGGTCACCATCCATAGCCAACAGGTAACCCCATTGGCCGGGGATGGGGTGGGGAGTTTTACCTCTCTACAGAGGTGCAATCAGCTTATTCTATACGCCCTAGTCTACAGGGCTGATTTTACCTGGATGAAAATGGTTTACATAACAAAAGATAAAAAAAGTAATTTTTTGTAGATTATTATATAATAAAATTATTGTGTTAGCTCAATTGGTAGAGTATTGATTTAGGAATCAAGGATTAATACTGGCCCTTGCCAAATCTGCACAAGAATAGCACAGCTTGGGTAATGTTACTGGGAGCTGATGGTAGGTATAGTGCTCCACCTAAAAAAGAAAATCACCCTGGTCTAGCTTTAGCGATCAGGGGATAGACTCCTTCATTGTTCAGCTGATACTGGCAATAGGCCACTCTCTTAATCAATAGTAATAATCTTCATACAATGACTGCTATTTACACAGTAGCATTGCAACCAGCAAAGCCTTCATCAGATGATGACTCTGGGTTAAGGTATGGTTTCGGGGCCGAAGCATCATTACCACTAACCAAGAGTGCTCCAGCAGTATCTCACGATACCACCAGACTTTGTCGGTTTGATGTCACATTGTAGGATTGCCATATCCACGCTGATGCAGTTAGAGCTTTATCCTGGATCTTTTTTATGTATTTCCTGGATATATATATATATATATAAAAGGGGTTTTATAATTTGCTTAAAGCATTGTGTTTTTATTGGTTTGTTTGTTGGTTTTGAAGGCTATCACAATGCAAGTGTAAAGAAAAAGAAGGTAACTATGGTGTTGTTTGATAACCTGAGATTTATTCTTAATATTCCGAAATATTAAGAATAAATGACAGGTTAACAAAAAACAACACCATAGTTACCTTCTTTTTTCTTTACACTTACATTGTGATAGCCTTCAAAACCAACCACCAACCAATATATATATATATATATATATATATATCATTATAATGGAGATTGTGTGTTTTTCTGTCTGTAACCGAAACTATATTACTATACAAATCACAATTCCTTTTGTTATTTACATCACATTCTCCATGATTTTTATTTTTATTTAAACCTGGATTATTAATAAAATTATTTTACATCATTAAGACTGTTGACCATATCTACATGATATTTTCCACGTACCCCACTTGTCCCTATTAACGTGGGACCACCCAAAAACCGAAGCTCATGGGGTGGCGGGTGAAAAATTGCGTCGATCCCGTCGGCATTCCCCCTCAAGGGGGGCGCCTCAGGCGCTGGGCAATAAACCCAGCCCTGCCCCTTTAAATCGAGGGGTAGGTGTTGCCTGGGGGGATGGCCCCCTGGGATCGACGCCGTTAATTATAGCAATGGTCCAGAGGCTGAAGCCACTGTTGACCATATCTACTGTATTTACCACGTACCC
Source organism: Doryteuthis pealeii (assembly GCA_023376005.1). Lineage (NCBI taxonomy): Eukaryota > Metazoa > Mollusca > Cephalopoda > Myopsida > Loliginidae > Doryteuthis > Doryteuthis pealeii. The sequence continues at coordinate 57,893,269 of CM042147.1, read as the reverse complement.
CACTTGTACGGGTCAGGCACAAAGTCCCTATTAACGTGGGACCACCCACAAGCCGAAGCTCATGGAGTGGCAGGTGAAAAATTGCGTCGATCCCGTCGGCATTCCCCCTCAAGGGGGGCGCCTCAGGCACTGGGCAATAAACCCAGCCCTGCCCCTTTAAATCGAGGGGGCAGGTGTTGCCTGGGGGGATGGCCCCCTGGGATCGACGCCATTAATTATGTCAATGGTCCAGAGGCCGAAGCCACTGTTGACCATATCTACATACTAATAACATGTAATTGTATTTAAATATACAACAAAAGAGTGGTTTACAGTATGAATGGGAAGGCTAATTTGCATATTGATATTAAAAAAATTGGTTTTAATAAATATATGCTTATTATTATTGATTTCAAATTGTTTGGGTTTTTTTTCTTATTGAATATGAGCAACAATCTTGGGGATAAATCTTAAAAGAAATTCATTAACAAGAAGAAATAACTGTCATTTTATTCTTTACTTCCTATTTTAACTAAATAGTTAAATTAGGAAAATTTACCAATGAAAGACGGGAGTAAGGGAAAATGATGGAAGAGTTAGTTTCAAAGTTGTTCTATTTTTTGATTATACCCCCTCTGTTCCAAATGTTTTTATCTGCATTCTTATTCATTTTCATTAGCCTTTCTAATTTAATATGATATTTTATTATATTTAAACTTAAATACTTGCACCCAGAGGGTGCATATATTTACTAGTACACATTAATATAGTAATACTACCTATGTGTGTCATGCCCTGTCATCACCTCAGATAAATAATGAATCCTATTGTTGTTCTCTCTGGCATATATTCCTCTATCCAAGTGTCAACTGCCATGGTCTCCCAAATACTGAGCTTAGACAACTCTCTCTAACTGCCTTCCTCAAGGTGGCTGTTGATTGGTCAACGCAAACTATCTTCTCCAAACAGGCAATTTATTAAGGGTAGATAACTTAGTTATCCTAACTCATATGGTCATTTTTCAGAAAGAAAATAAAGAAAAAGAATGTGCTATATGTCAGAGGTAAAAAGAAAGCAAATGAAAGGACATAGTGGCTTCAAATGAGGAAGGACTGAATGCTGCTGTAGGATGTTCCATACTACAACAATGGCAGAGTACAGTAAATCAAGAGTTATGTCCCTTTTTATTTTCTTTATTTACATCTTATGTCTCTTTTTGCTTGTCAATCAGTAACTCTTTTGTAGTAAATTAGTCTTATTATAACTAGCAAAATAAAAATCGCTCGCCGGGCGGTGTAAAATAAATTTTTGAAAGATATTTTCAGAGAGGGGTGGGAGTTAAAAATCATCATAAGTAAGTAAAATAATCAAATTTAATAAAGGAATAAAAAAAATAAAACAATTTGAAATGAAAACTTAGTTTTGTCTCCCCTCAAATAAAATGTTGCGTGCATCTATTAATTATTAATTAAATAATTATTTTGAATATTTTACACATAAAATTTTACACAAAATTTTTGGTATTTATTTATTTGTAAATGTTTTAATTAACTTCTTGTTACTGAAAAAAGGGCGAGAGAAAAAAATAATTTTCAAAATTGATTACAAATTTCACAAATAATTTTCCATTTAAAGTAATAATACAATTTTTTAATTATTTCATAGTTTATATAGTTCATTTATTTAAATAATATATCATTTACTTATTACAATGGGAAGGATTCAAACGTTTAATCATAAGGAATAGCTTTTATTTATTTTATTAGTAATAATTGTTTTGGTAATTGTAATGTAAGCAATGACGTAGTTTTTGTTACAGACAAATAGAGACCTAATCTCCATTATTAATAAAGATGAAGATTCAGTATCTGTCTGTAACTGAAACTATCACTGCTTAGATCACAATAGGCCCCAGTTAGCTCAGTCTGTAGAGCATTCGGCTAGGAACCACAAGGTTCCTAGTTCGATACCGGCCCTCGCCAAGTCAGCGTATGAGTAGCACAGGGACCTGTGCGATGAAGTAAGGAGCTGGTGGTAGGTGTGGTGCTCCACCTCAGACGTTAAAATAATCTCCTTGGTCTAGCATGAGTGAAAAGGGGATAGACTCCCTCGCTGATTGGCTGATACCAACTTTAGGCTACCCCAACGACTTTACTTACTTACATGACAATACCCTCAGGAATTACATAAGTTTATCAAGCAGTATTTAATTTATAGTGAGATCATTAATATATAGTGTATATCTTATTTATCAAAGAGAAAATCTGTTTGATTTGCCTCATTTACCTCACATCCAACATATGCATGTATGACACAAGGTCTTTTAATGTGGGACCACCCACGAGCCAAAGCTGATGGAATGGCGGGTGCAAAAAAAGGTGTAAGTCCCATCGGCATTCTCCCTCAAGGGGTGCACCTCAATCACTGGGCAATAAACCATACCCTACCCTTTTGAATCAAGGGTGCAGGTGTTGCTTGGGAGGATGGCCTCCTGGGATCACGCCATAATTTAACACAGTGGCCGAAGCCACTGGACCCACAGGCCCTGAAGAGCCCATGTATGTTTAAAATCCTGTAATGTGTCTTATATATCACTAAGAAATAAAGGTTTACATAATATATGGAGTGGTTAATTTGCATACTGGCTTTAACAAAACCCAGTTTAATAAATAATTACTTGGTATTATTGATCTCTAATATTATTTTTATTCTCCAGCATATCCTGTGAATGATTTTATATAGAAACCAATTAAAATAAGTGTAATCTTTTTATATGGCTTCTTATTTAAAAATCATTAGTCTTTTTAATTTAATATATTTCATTGCATTAAAGCTTAAATACTTACATCCGGAGGGTGCATATTCTTGCTAGTACAAATAAAAAAAAATGTAGCAAAGTTTAATACTTCAGTGTTTGTTTATGTTGTAATAAAACAAGTAAACTCACCAGACTGGGCTATTGTCGGTATCATCCGGGCAACATAGTCTCTCCCCTTTTCCCTAGTGCTAGACTAGGGAGATTGTTTTTGCATCTAAGGTGGAGCACCATACTTACCATCAGCATTCCACTTTACTGCACAGATCAAAGCTGTGCTACTCATGTGCTGAGTTGGCGAGGGCCAGTATCGAACCCAGAACCTTGTGATTCCAAGAAGGACGCTCTGCTGATTGGGTAAAAACAAATCCTGAAGATAATGTGAGATATTTACAAAATCAACTGTTTTCTTATTTGTTATTAAAACTAGCAAACCCCCCCCCCCCCAAAAAAAAAACGCCCTCTGGGCAATGTAAAAATTAATTTTTGCTACGCTCTTTCATAAAAAAATGTGAACAGATCTTTGAAATTCATCTAGAACTATTAATAAATATTTAAGGAAAAAATAAGAATAAATAATAACAGCAAAAGAAGGAAAAAATAGTTAAATAAGATAAATAATTGAAACAAGACACTATGCCTTTTGTAATTTAAATATTTGATTTATAATATTTAATCTATTTGAAATTTAAAAGGAAAATACTCATAATACATGGTTTGTTTTGTTGTTTTGAATTTTGCATTAATCCTAATATGTAATTATTATATAATATTTTAATATATAATTAATATAATATTTAATCTATTTAAATTTTAAAAGAAAAAGAGAGAAAAGTACTCATAAAAGATATTTTCTTAAAATTGTTCTATCAATACTAATACATAATTTAAGATAATCTTTTATTTACTTATTTACTAAAAAAAAAAAAAATTTTAATTAGAGAACAAAGGAAAAAAAAAAAGAAAAACACCCCCCCCAAAAAAAAAAGAAAAGAGGGAGAAAGGAAAAAGAAAAAAAAGGGAAAGCGAAACAAAAGCTAGGTATATAAATTTTTCTATTGATGGTTTTTATTTATTTTTTTTTTTTTTTTTATTTTGAATTTTGACATGGCAACAAACTTAGAACATTTGACCGGATGACAGACAATATTAGAACATTTGTTCTCAACAAACATTTAAAAAAAAAAAGAGAGAAATAAGAAATTACAGTTATTCACCCATTTCATTCATAAAGGAGGAAAAGGAAATAAGAAGAGAAATTATAACCACACAAATAAAAACATAAGCACATCCATTTCTGAAAATAAACTCTGATGAAGTTCATGCTTCGAAATCGATAAGACAAAAATAACATCTTTTTGTTTTTATTTTTCATACGCATTGTATTGGCCTTCAAAATATTAATATATTATAACATACTTAACAATGCCTCAAGCAAATTACCAATTGCTTTTAAAACAAACTATATATAAATCAATAATACTGGGCATGTATTTATCAAAATTTGTTTTAACAATGTGGACTGTTTAATGTTGCATACTTAATTTCTGAGTATATATAACACAGAGTTGTTCATTCTGTACATTAATGATTTTGACTATAAATTAAATACTTACGCAATTCCTGAGGGTATTGGGATGTAAACAGTGACGTAGTTTCGGTTACAGATAGAGACCGATTCTCCATTTATTAGTAAAAAAAGATACACTCACACAGAAGTTAAGTACCATTTAATTTATCATCTAGTACATATATGATAAAAATGTTGGTTTTTATGGCATATCAACCTTGGTGGGTCATTTAATGCTGACAAAGTTTTGAAATAAATTCATTCTTAATGGATAATCAAATTTTGTTTATAAACTCATGTTTTTCTATTTAACCCATTGATGGGACCCTAACAGGTACTACCACTCCGGGTCAGAGTGGACAAGGGAGCAATGGTGATGAAGGAGTGCTCTACATTCCCCAAAACCTCCAAAACTGGAACCTCACCATCAGATAGAGTTTAACGTCATTCCCAGTACATGTAGACCCTTAGCCACCGCCTTCTAGAACCAATATGATAAAAAGGGTTGGGGCTTGCCATAAGGGCAATAGGGTCGGGGCAATCATATAGGTCCTAGGGCTTGACGTGACCAGCCGATTGATCCGAGGGGGCCTCTCAAGTAAGTGTCCAAGTGGAGTGTTGCAGGTCATGGACTGCACATATACCTGGGTTCCTTTCTTAAGCATCACGGGTCGCCACCCACGAGCCAACTGTGTGAAGGCCAAAGTGGAATGTTGTATATCATGGACTGCCCAACCAGTAGTAGTCCTGTCGGTGGGGCTTTAGAGTACACTGATTGCACCTCTGCAGAGTAGTAAGACCCCCACCCCCATCACCACAACGGAGCCACCCGTTGGCCGTGGGTGGCGACCCGTGACGCTTAAAGACAAAATCCTGATGGATGAGCAGTCTATGACATGGAAAACTCTACTTAGACCCTTACTTAGGCTAGACGGGCGATCAGAGAGGCCCACTCCGATCAATCAGTTGGTCATGTCAAGCCCTGGCACTTATATGATTGCCCCAACAGCTTGTTTTATCACAACGGTGCTAGAAGGCGGTGACTGAGGGTCTTCATGTCCTGGGATTGACATTAAACTCTGATGGTGAGGTTCCAGTTTTGAAGATTTGGGGAATGTAGAGCACCCCTTCATCACCATTGCTCCTAGGCCCACTCTAACCCGGAGTGGTAGTACCTGTTAGGGCCCCATCTATGGGTTAAATGGAAACAATTGTTTATAAAAATTGTTTAAAAAAACTTTCCCCCAAACTATCGCTTTTAACAAACTTGAACTTTACCTTATAAACTTATTCGTTAAACTGATTTCCAATCTACTTAGCAACAAACAACTGCAAACAACCCACTGTCAATTTCAATAAAAATCCTTGAAAATAGACATAACAATAAATTTGACCATCACTCACAACTTACCGCTTTGCATAAAATAATCTTGGATGGGTTGACATGCCGTTAATATCAATCAACCAATCAATCAACCAGCAGTTAGCATATTCTACAGCCCCAGCCTATGGGGCTAACGTGTGGAGGGGTTAGTAAATATATATGATGCTATTTTCTTAAGCAAGTGTGCAAATACAAGATCTAGTTTTTGGTATCAATACTCATTATATCAACACACAGCTTTTGTTGTTTGAGAGAATTTGATATTTTAAACAAAGTGAAAAATCAACCTACCCTACTGGACATATCGAAAGGGGGGGGGTGATCCCTTAGGGAAAAATGTGATGGGATAAGTACCCATTACCTATTACTTGAGTATAACATTTATCGATTTTTTCCTATAACTCCAACATAAACAATGGGGAACCACTCTTGACGGAAGAATTATTTATTTATTTTCCCATTAAACTAACCCTAAACCCTAACCCTAAACCCTAACATCGTTTTCTTTTTTCCTAGTAGATAAAAAAATAAATAAATAATTTATCAGTCAAGAGTGGTTCCCCTTTGTTTATGTTTGAGTTATAAGAAATAACCCATTTATCATCTAGATGTAGATATAATCTAATTATAATGGAGATTGTGTGTTTGTCTGTCTGTAACCGAAACTATATTACTATACAAGTCACAATTCCCTTTTGTTATTTACGTCACTCTATGGTTTTATTTATATTTAAACCTCAATTATCAATAAAACTGACTCACTTCATTAATACTGTTGGTCTTATCTTCATACTAATAACATGCAATTGTGTTTATATATCCAACAACATAGCGGTTTACAGTTTGAACAGGAAGGCTAATTTGCATATTAATATTAAAAATTTGATTTTAATAAATAAATGCTAAGTATTATTGATTTCTAATTGTTTGGTTTTATTTTAATAAACATGAATAAAAATCTCGGAGATAAATCTTAAAATAAATTCATTAACAAGATGAAATAACTGCCATTTTATTATTTACTTCCTATTTAATAGGAAAATTTCTAATTTAATATAAAATTTTATTAAATTAAAACTTAAATACTTGCACCCAGAGGGTGCATATATTTGCTAGTATAAATAATTCATTTTTATATCTTTATAATAAATTAAAATATTTATAATAAATTATTTCAAATGTTGTTTAAATGCAAGTCATCATGCCATTTTTTTCTGTTAACTTTAACTTTTAATTTAACTAATCAAGTCATACTAGAATTTAATAAAGATAGACAGCTCATTCAACTCAGACATATTAAAATCTAATAGATCGCACTGGAGTTATCTGAACAATAATTAATTAGAATAATTTTATTTTTTTATTGTCTAAAATAACTATAATGGTTAAATTACAAAAATACTAATAGTACTGGGTATTTTCTTGGTTACCTCATTTTAAAAATGACCCCCACACTCTTTAGAGGTACTGGATACTTTTTTTAATAATATCACAATTTTTTCTAAAGAGACCCCTCATTTCAGCATACATGTCAAGTACCTAAATTTTGACCCCCTGAATACACGCATCCCAAATAAATTAAGTGCACAATATATTCCATAAAAAAGAATCTAATAAAGGCATCGAATTGTTAGAGAAGCGTTAGAATCAGTGTATCACCATAGAAGGAGACTATGTTGAGGAATAAAGTCAAATTTTGTCCAAAAGTTGTTTTATTAGTTAGGTCCGAAATTTATTGAGTGATGTGTTTATAACAAATAATTAACAATCAAGTAAAAGATAGAAATAAAGAAAAACACAGACAGAAAAACTGCAATTGCCGAAACCTGGATATATGACCAGTAAAAGGGAAGTATTTGACCAAAGGTGTAATTTATCTTGCATCGATAACGTCTACACAGAAACCAGACCTTATTAAATTTTACGTGGATTGTACAAAATCAGAATTTAAAAGTAGGTTTGCAAACCATAAACACTCAATTTCAAATATTAAACTAAAAAATGTAACAACCTTAGCTAGCTATGTCTGGAACTTAAAGAATCAAAATATAACACTAATTATTAAATGGGAAATTTTTAAAAAGATCCAATATCTGCCGAAGTTTGATTGATCCGTGTTTCTTGTGTTTACAAGAAAAGTTTGTATTAATTAGATTCCCGGATAAGAAAAAGATGAATAAAAAAGATGAATTTCTGGGGAAATGCTTTCATAAAATTCATAATTCATTAATGTATTATTAATATTAACCCCTCCCATAAGATATATATTAATCATTAAAAAACCCAAACAAAACAACAAAAACACCGCCCAAAACAAAACAATTACAACTAAATAGATTTACTTGAATACTTTAACTCTAGTAGTATACACAAATAAGATATAAAGGAACAAAATAGATGACAGAATTACAAATCATTTTTGCCTGAATAAAGGAGACATATACGTTTATGGAAAACTTATCTTTAATTTCAGAGAAAAACGGTCTAGATTTAGAAACTAAAATTCATACAAACTAATTAAAAGACAGAAAAAGAAAAAAAAATAATTCCAAGACATGTATATATAAAATGTAGCTACCTATATTTTTTAGTTCTCCCGAGGAACGTGTACCTTAAACACCGAAACCGTGGTAGAGAGAAATTTTTTTCTACAACTATATATATATATATATATATATAAACGCAACGCTATTCTCTGTAAGGAATGGAGCACTCCGTGACGGCCTTTACACACAAAGCGATGTGTGTATTAAAACAGTTAAAATCCCATTCCCATTCTGTAAGTGAAGACAGCCTAATGGTTAAGGTGCCGGACTGACACCCAATCTCTCTCCATCCATTCCGGCCGTAGGTAGCTTACAAAATGTCTAGCCACACTGAAGAGACTTGATAAGTCGAAACACGTGTCTGTGGATGACCATATATATATATATATATATATATATATAAAGGGAATGACTTACCGGTAAAAGATATTGAGTTAATCCCAATACTTGGTTGATTCAAGTATTAATCGGATAATAAAGGAGACATCATACGTAAAAAATTACATAGCCTATTTCCCGAAATTTGGTTTTAAAATCGAAATCCAAACAAACCTAAAAATTACCAACTTCTTGGACATCTCTTTAAACATTAACGATGGATCTATATCCCCTTTTAAAAAACCTAACCAAATACCTTGTTATATTAACACAGGTTCTAACCATCCAAAACAATTATTTAAGCAAATACCTATCAACTAGGTTATCAAATAATTCCTCAAATAACACCATATTTAACAAGATAAAAAGTACATATGAACAAGCCCGTAGAGTCAGTGGTTTTAAAACAAACATTCAACTTAGATATGAAACTTAACTTAGGAAGTATCTTCTTCAAAATTTTAAATAAACGCTTCCCCCCTGAAAACAAATTACATAAGATATTTGATAAAAACAATGTAAAATTATCTTATAGTTGCATGCCAAATGTTGATCGATATATAAACAAATCTAATATCAAACAATTAAATAAAAATAAAAATAATTGTGGTATCGAATTAGAGTTCGTTAGATTCAAAATTAGAGGGAGGTGTGGTAGCTTCATCTACTGGACTGTTAGAGAAATTAACGGCGTGATCCCAGAGGGCTATCCTCCAAGGCAACATTTATCCCCTTTATTTGAAGGGGCTGAATTTATTACTCAATGCCCGAGGCACCCCGCCCTTGCAATGGGTACCCACGCATATTTTGTGCCTACCATCCCATGGGCTTTGGTTCGTGGGTGCTCCCACATTAATATGACCTTGTGTCTGACCCGCATAAGTGGGATGCGTGGTAATTTACCACACATCCCACTTATTACCACTGGTAAATAATGCACTAATAACATGGGTTGTTTTGAGGCAGATCTAACTCAGATTTTCATAGAGACATCGTTAATAAATAAGATTTATTATATTCTATATATTAATGGTTTTGACTATAAATTGAATACGCATTGATAAACTTACGCAATTCCTGAGGATATTATGACATAGTTTCAGTTATCATCATCATCATGTCGCGCTGTTAGCACGGATATCCATGACAATCTCTCTCCATCCATCCCTATCACTCATCATTCTCGGGAGGTCCTCTATGCAGCATCCCGTATCCGTACAGAGCTGGTCAATGTACGTCTTTGCTGGTCGGCCCACACTGACGTGTCCATGTGCTGGCTTCCACTGGAAGACGTCACTTATGAGTTCGTCCTTGCTTCTCCAGCAGTGTCCTGCATGTCTTGTCCGTCTTACTCGGATGGTTTGGGTGATATGTAGCAGGTGGCCGTACAGCTGTTTTCTCGTGGGTCGTTGTTTCCACGTCTTGTTCAGGATTATACGCAGCATTCTTGTGCAGATCCCATCTAGTTTATTCTCTAGTCGCTTCATTAGAGTCCAGGTGGTGCAGCCGTACAGCAGTACTGACACGACAACGGCCTGGAAGAATTGTCTCTTTAACTTGTCTGTGAGTTTGGATTTCCATATAACTGATAATTTATTTATAGCGGCTCATGTATTTCCTATGCCTGCATTAACATCGTTTTCTGTGGATGAGATATTACTGCCCAAGTACCTAAATTGTTCTACCGAGTTTAGGAGTTTGCCATCGATAGTTGAGATGTCTCTGTTGTTTTTAAAAGACATGAACTCAGTTTTATCAGAGTTTACGTATAAGCCGACGTTTCCTGCTGCCTTTTCTAGGCTGTGTAGCAAGGATTCGGCTTGTGCAGGTGTATTTGCGTGTAGTGCTAGGTCATCAGCATAGTCCGCATCCGTAATATATAGAATATTTTGAATCAGAGTTCGTTAGATTCAAAATTGGAAGGAGTTAAGTCGGAAATTTCCATAACCGGAAGAGTTATGATTGATTAGTGATGATCCCGACTTGACCCCCCCCCCCCAGGAAGCACGCGATTAGACGCGTGAGACGTTTTAGTTTAGATGCGACTAGTCACTTGCCGAGAACGGACCCTATCGTCGGCTCTCGAGATGTCGATTCTCGATCCACGCGGAATCCTGCGCTGGGGTTGTTGTTAATAAAAGTATATAGAAAAACAACAAAGTCTTGTTGATTCATTTAAACTAGAAATGACCAGCCCGAAAAAGAAAGAGTAATTAGCCCGAGAAATCAGCCCCGAAGAATATGACACCCGAATTAGCAGCAATTAGCAAGCAGAAAAGTTAACAAGGACCCTCATCTCATCCTATCTCTCAGTATATGTCTGTCTGTCTGTCTGTCTCTCTCTCTCACCGATTATATACCCGAGATGAACAATATTTTAGAAGGGTATATAGGGTATGAAGAAGTTTTGAGGTAGGATGAGGTTTGGGTATTTTAAGGTTTAATATAGCTGGATATTCTTGGTGCGTGTTCCTCGGGTTTTCTTTTTACCCTATCTCATTTGGTGGTTGCGCTAAAAAGAAGGAATTTAAGGAACAAAAAGAAAGAGACAAAGGTAAGAGGTAGTTTTATGACTTAGGCTTTATTGACCAGGTCATAGTCGCCTGTAGCAAGGGAATATCTCCCTGACTAGTAGGAGCGACTAGACCTCAGTTACGGCCTAAGTTCGAATGGCCGAGAGATTCTTTTGGGGGTCAGGGGAGGGTCTTTTTTGTCGGACATGCGCGGAGGGTTCTCCCGGTGAAGGCCCATGGGAGTTTTTTATTTTATTTATTTTTTTGTTTTTTTTTAATTTAAATTTTATTTTTTAATTCTAATTTTATTTTCGTTTTATTTTAATCCCCACATGTATATAACACAGGCAGACACTGAATTTCTATTATAATAAGATATGAATTCTGATTTTTATACATCAGAAACAGCTTGTTTGTTTTGTTTAATCAAGATTAAAAGCAATTCTAATCAAGCAAAATCTTTCCTCGTCACCTGACAGCCCACCTGCGGGCAAACGTCAATCGGTATCCAATCAATCAGAAACTGAAAGTAATTAAAGGTGAGATTTTCACGATTCTTCCCGTCTAACCTGTTGGGGCAGTACGAACGGAAACGGCAACCTGTCAGAACCATAAACTCGTTGTGATGTTATGCTGCTTGTATCACCGACTTTTCAGCGGTAGATCACGTGACTTCACGGTGCAATGTACGACGTTCAAATAACTGTGCCTACAGAAAAAAAAAACTTAATAGGGAAAATATGACAAAACAAGTAGAAACAAAAAAGGGTGCACCCTATTTACCAGACAAAATGCCAATACCGTATTAAATTTCACGAAAACATTGTTTGTTTGTTTGGTTGGTGGGATTTTACGGCATGTCAACCTTCGTTTTATGCCGAAGACGTTTTTGTTTTATTCATTCTTGTTGAGTATTTAATTTTTTTAAAACTCATTTTTAACGCAAGTTTTTAACTCATTTTAAAAAATCTAATTAACCTATACACATGACCCTAACAGGTACTACCACCCTAGGTCACAGTATATTTAGAAGTAATATCAATTGATGTACATCCTTCAATTTAAACGGACCAGCCTTGTGACGTAATCTATAAGGCGTCGGTCACCGGAACCAAAGATTATGGGTTCGAGTCCATCAAGGTCGTGATATTTTATGCTACATTTCCAAAATTGTCTCAATAAATCATACTCAGATCTTAGGCCTACAATCTTTAATTACTCTAACGCATTTAGTACAAAAAGTACGGCAATTGGTGTACTTCCTTCAATTTAATCACACCAGGCCTTGTGGCCTAATGGATAAGGCGTCGGTCTCCGAAACTGAAGATTATGGGTTCGAGTCCCATTTAGGTTGTTAAATTTTATACTTCTTTTCTTATTGCCCTAATAATACACGTTCCAGAATTCTATTCAACTATATGCAGTTTAACGTCATACCCAGGACTCTAAGACCATCAGCCACTGCCTGCTAGCACATATATGATAAAAAGGGTTGGGGGTTTGCCATAAGACCAACACAGTCGGGACAACCATATAGGTGCTAGGGCTTGACGGAACCAGCTGATTGATCAGAGAGGGCCTTTCCAACCACCCGTCTAATCTAAGTAAGGGCCAAAGTGGAGTATTGCATATCCTAGACTCCTCAGCCACCAGGATTCCGTCCTTAAATTTAAAGAGTTGCCACCCACGGCCAACAGGCGGTCCCATTAGGGGAAGGGTCTTACCCCTTTGCAGAAGTGCAGGCCCAGCCCACAGTGTGGAAGAAAAAAAGGCAAGATGTTTATGTTTATTCTTGTCGGGTATCCTGAGTATGACGTTAAACTGCATCTAATGGTGAAGTTCGCATTTTGGAGCTCTGGGGAGTGTGGAGTACTCCTTCATCGCCATTACTCCCAGGTCCACTCTGAACCGGAGTGGCGGTACCTGTTAGGGTCCCATCTATCGGTTAAATAGAAAAGAGTGAGTTTAAAAAATGGATTAGAACGAAAAACTGAGTTAAGAAAAAATTGAATATCCATCAAGCATGAATAGAACAAAACGTCTTCGACATGAAATAACCCAACAAGGGTTGACATGACATAAAATCCAACAAACCAAACCAATATTGTTGGGTCAATTCATGATGCGTCCCTTGCGCAGGATATTAAATGTTAAATGGTGACAGTATGTTTCAAACAGAACCCGTCATGGAGAGAATTGTAATCTCGGGTATGTATGACATACTTGTCCAACGCAACCTGAGATGGACAGGCCACTTGAACAGACTTGGGGATGACAGACTGCCAAAGCGGATTCTGTACTCTCAACTGAGAGAGGGATCACGTGGAATCGATAGACCAAAGCTTAGGTACAAAACAACATCAAGAGAAAAAACCTTGAGGATGAACATCCCCTTAGGCAGTTGAAAAGATTCGCATTGTGTCATCATCGGATACGATGGACAGTAAATAATGATATGTATATATATATATATATATATATATATATATATATATGTGTGTGTGTGTGTGTGTGTGTGTGTGTGTGTTTTGTTAAACTCCACTGACGATTCTTGTCGGACGAGTTTTTGTTCGGTCCTTTCTAACTGTCTGGCCATCTTTTTAATGTCAGGGTGGAATTGGTGTAGCAATCCACCAAAGGTTTCTTCACGGGGACTTTCGGCATGTCTTTGTGCCATCTTCAGGTGTGAACCTGTTGGAATGTTTCTGTTGTCTCGCTTTTAAAACGAGCAGTAGCTGTAGGAATTAGTAGTAGGAGGAGTTCACAAGTTCCGTTTAAACGAACAGTGGTAGTAGAGATTTGTAGGAGGGGGGGGCTCACAAGTTTGTAAGAAGGTAAGGGAAATGGTGGAAGGAGGAATTGTAGGAAATTATAGACATCTGAGGACATGTTGACTAGTTTCAAAGTTTATTTTGTTTAACGTGTGTTTGTTTTGTTTGATATATAGGGCTTCGATTATTTGAAGTTTTTTTTCTTTGTGCAGTGTGAGTGTATTTTCAGTTAAAATTTTTCGGTAGGTAGAGGGGGGGGCATGAATGTGATTTCATGTGTTGCATTATAGAGCTTGTATCAGTTAGGTGTAGCGTTAATCTGCGTGATAATGTGGTCGTCATGTGACCAATATACTTGCTTTTAACTATATATATATATATATATATATATATATATAGTTAAAAGCAAGTATATGTGTGACTCGAAACCTCGACTGCCTAATTAATTTTCAAAATTAGGTATGACTTCAATTAAGCACATATCCTCCAAAAATTGTCGGCTAAAGGCCATATAAAAAATAAACACATTGTTTACTTACTTTCATACTGTCGTGCGACAAGTCACCAAAAAGTGGTATATAATTATGTTCAAAACGAACGAAAAATCTGGAACGGCCAGCTGGTGTAATGGTTAGAATCCCCGCCTGTCAGCTTGGCAGTCGAGGTTTCGAATCACACACGGAGCAGTCTCCCATGTCTATAACCTTGCTGATGAGACCTAATAGGTAGAAATGTACATACAAGGATTGACATTTTCTCGATTTGTTTAGCCTTACATTTGAACATATATGCCCGCCTAAATTTATTAATTATTAACTGATTAATTTTCAAAATTAGGTATGACTTCAATTAAGCACATATCCTCCAAATATATATATATATATATATATATATATATATATATATATATGGATATTCAAAATGCTGAATACACTGCCTTCTGATATCTTCAACTCCTCTGCTATCTTACGCAACTTCCATTTACGATCGCCGAAAAGGAGTTTGTGGAGATTTTTGGTGTTTTTCGGGACAACTGGCGAATTTGGGTGACCTGAGCGTTCAGCATCATTTATGTCTGTACGACCAAGTTTAAAGTTAGCATACAACATCTTAACCGTTGTTTCCAACGGAGCAGAGTCCGAAGAACACTTATCAAAAACATTGCTTTGCTTGAACTGTATTTTTTCCATCAGAAAGCAATGCTTTATCAACACACGAAATTCAGATTTTTTTAATTAATGGCGCCATCTATATGTCAGGCTCAGGACTTATTGAGCGATGTGTTAGCTAGTTTTTCTTCTATGCAGATAATATAGAATTTATCACTCGCCTTACAGTTACAATTTCCAACTTTATGAGAGGCTCCATGTCATATTTGTTTATATATATATATATATATATATATATATATATATATATATATGAATTCGAAATTTTTAGAAAAAAACAAATGATGTTATTAGTTTGCTGACAGATCTGTTTCGACCTTTTTAATAAAGCGGTCTTCTTCAAGAGCAACATATTTATGAACATATTTACCTTCATGAATATGTTGCTCCTGAAGAAGACCGCTTTATTACAAAGCTCGTAACAGATCTGTCAGCAAACTAATAACATCATTTGTTTTTTCTAAAAAATTTCAATTCATACTGTCGGATTTACTTCATTATATATATATATATATATATATATATATATATATACATATATATATATATATATGTGTGTGTGTGTGTGTGTGTGCATGAATAGTTTATATCTATATAGTATACTAGCAAATATCTGCAAGTATTTAAGTTTTAATGTAATAAAATATTAGATTAGATTAGAAAGGCTAATGAAACTAAATAAGAATGCAGATAAAAAGATTTGAAACAAAGAGGGATATAATCAAAAACAACTCTTCCATCATTTTTCATCAATTCTGTCTTTCATTGGTAAATTTTCCTAATTTAACTATTTAGTTAAAATAGAAAGTAAAGAATAAAATTCCAGTTATTTCTTCTTGTTAGTGGATTTAATTTAAGATTTATCTACATTTTTGCTCCTATTCATTAAACCAAACAATTAGAAATTATTAATAGTAAGCACATATTTATTAAAATCAAATTTTTAATATTAATATTAATATTAATATTAGGGGTGGAGGTCGAATTTTTGGGACGAGTGTTTTCTCTGGCCATTTTTGCTGCTGATTACGAATTCGCTGATTTTTTTTGGATATGACGTCATTTTAGGTTGGTTCCGTGACGATTTTCCAAATGGCGACTGGAAACCGCTATTTTTTTTAAAGAAAATTAACAATTTTAGGAGTTACAGTGGTGTAATATGTCTAATTATATGTTTTCTGGGTCACAGAATCTGAAAATATATTGATTTTAGTGATTTAACCAGCTCTTTTATTTTTATTAGGTATTCTAAGTGAAAATTATTCAATTATGTTCAGCTTTTTATGCTA
The DNA here is from genome assembly GCA_023376005.1 of Doryteuthis pealeii. Taxonomy (NCBI): domain Eukaryota; kingdom Metazoa; phylum Mollusca; class Cephalopoda; order Myopsida; family Loliginidae; genus Doryteuthis; species Doryteuthis pealeii. The sequence continues at coordinate 57,876,855 of CM042147.1, read as the reverse complement.
TTTTATACTGGAGGATCATAAATTGCAAATAGTCATTTTAATATGTCATTTATATCTGTTCAATATGATGAAGTCAGATATGACATAGCCAGAGTCATACTATGAACGTAATTTAGTTCCCAAAAGAAGTAACCAAGTCTAAAATGGCAGAAAAAAAATTAAGAAGTGAAAGCATAAAATAATATTTTGGCTCTACATACACGGAAATTAAGGAATTCAAACCCATATGAGAATAATCTCCTGAGCATGTGGTGTATTTGTTTAAATGATAGAAGGGGAAACATTCATTGAGCAGGCATCAAGCCATTAATATTGTTGTAAATGAACTATGGCCTGACTGGATAGACAAAAATGTGTGTACTCACTAAATCAAAAAGCAGTTGCTACAAGAGTGAAAGATGATTATGAATGGTTCAAAGTTTTACTGAAAGCTTAAAACAGCAGAGCTAAATCCAAATGCTAGGTTTGGTATACAAAAGGAATGGAATTTAATTCAGCTCTTACTTAATATGCCTTATTTAATATTTTCTATAAGGATCCATCCTATCAAATCCAAAGGAAGAAGACTTTAGTGTCAAAATGACACCTGACGATGAGGCATTTATGAAGATAACTGTTTCAGAGCTTACAAAGCAGTTTGCACTAACACAGTTCCTAATGATTGGAAAAGGATGAAGAAGAGAATAGGGTGTCAAGAATGTTCTGCAAAGAAGTGTCTTACAATAGAAGAAAAGAAAAATAAACAGTAAGAACTAGATAAATTGATGATGAAAGACACATTGGTATCTTTTTTTGATAAAAACTGTGAAAGTAGATTTTCCAGGACAGTGAGCAACCTACATAAAAAAGAACTCTATTTACGGATAGAAAACTGTTCTCCACAGGTTGGCGAAAAATGACACCGCCACTAGTTGTACTCTTGCATTCTCTGGATGTGAAGGTTAGGAATGGACACAGACCATTCAATGAGCCTATAATTCGTTGTTTGGTCCCGTTTTTGACAGAATTCACAGCTTCCTCAAATGAAGTTTGTAGAATATTTGCCAATGTAGCCAATATGAATTTGGTTAACGGTGGACATTCATTCATGATGACATAAATGTAGGCAGTGAATTAGATCACTAACTGTATAGTAGTGACAGTAGGGATGAATAATTTGATATTTATGGCCTTAATATTCATAGAGGTTTGATCTATATGCTCTCTATTTGTCGAAAAATCAGGCGTTGTCTGGAAGATGCATCTTACCTGAATCTTGAACATTGTGCAACAAACTGGTCGAAGACATTACAACAGAGCTTGATGACACCACAAAGGCAGCTGTACATCGTCACTACGATGTCAAAATGGACCATATAGAAATAACACAAAGTTCTGGTGTGAGAATGTCACTCTGATGATGATATTAAAAGTAAAATTGAATTTTGGATGCCTGATAAAGCAATTAACTACAAAGTCTTGCTTGATAACATGGGAGAAGATCATGATAAGCAGCTAAAATGTTGTACTCATATCATATTGTGTGTATACCACCCCATAGACAAAATCTATAAAGACACTGAGCAGAAGTTTGGGATTCAAAAATTGTTCTTGATCACTCTGGTGAGAAAGCCTTTAGTTTTGCTGGAACTTCTGTTTATTGGACTAAGTTACTTTCCCCAAGTTAGGCTGCACATTTTCATTATACAATGATTATAGACAGCATGAAACAATGTTCAACATGAGGGATTCAAAAGCTTTGTATCAAACAGATTTGGATGTATTGCAAAATTGGTTTTCTTTGATGACATAGTTGATATCAACAGCAACAAGTTAGTGCTTGCAATTTCTACATACATTCAGAATGAGTGGTTTGTCCTGTGCCCAGAATTCTACAGGACGATGTGAGACATCCTCATATTCCCTCTGATGCACTTTCTGGGATTGATGAAATAGCCACCAGTGATGTGCTACTTGACAGAAACTGGACTGGAGAGGGGAACATTTTCTTTGAACCCAAATTGATTGTTCTCAAGGAATTAAAGGATGTAAAATAAGAGGGTGAACCAAATGGGATTGAAAAGCTGGAAGCTGCAGTAATAGTGAAAGTTATTGATGTTGTTAAGAAGCGACTTTTGGGGGTAGAACGCTTCTAGCAAGATGATAATGCTGACAGAGAGGCACTACAGTATGCATCTCTCACAAACTTAAATGCGAATGAAGTGACTAACTGATATGAAAAATTCTTATGTTTGGAAGTTAACTATTGCAAAAACGTCACTAATCTTATAATAATTTTCATTTTTTTCATGATAAAGAAATTAGAGCTGTTTAAATTAATAAAATGAATGTATTTTCATATTCTGTGACTAAGAAAACCTATGATTAGACATATTACACCACTATTAAGACATATATTGTCCCTTTCTTTAACAAAAACAAGTATTTCCAGGCGCCATTTTGAAAATCCTCACGGAACCAACCTAAATTGACATCCTAGGTCAAGGATTTCATCAGAATCGTAATCAGCAGCAAAAATGGCCATAGAAAACACCTGTCTTATTCAATTTATAGGAAAAAAACGTATTCATTTGCCCACCCCCTATTAATATGCAAATTAGCATTCCCGTTCACTCTGTAAACCGCTTTGTTGTATATATAAATACAATTGCATGTTATTAGTATGTTGATATGGTCAACAGTGGCTTCGGCCTCTGGACCATTGATATAATTAACGGCGTCGATCCCAGGGGGCCATCCCCCCAGGCAACACCTGCCCCCTTGATTTAAAGGGACAGGGCTGGGTTTATTGGTTTTTATATTATATGCCACTCCACGAGCTTCGGCCGTGGGTGGTCCCACGTTAATAGGGACTTTGTGCCTGACCCGTACATGTGGGGTACGCGGTAAATATCATGTTGATATGGTCAACAGTGGCTTCGGCCTCTGGACCATTGATATAATTAACAGCGTCGATCCCAGGGGGCCATCCCCCCAGGCAACACCTGCCCCCTCGATTTAAAGGGGCAGGGCTGGGTTTATTGCCCAGTGCCTGAGGCGCCCCCCTTGAGGGGGAATGCCGACGGGATCGACGCAATTTTTCACCTGCCACTCCACGAGCTTCGGCCGTGGGTGGTCCCACGTTAATAGGGACTTTGTGCCTGACCCGTACATGTGGGGTACCCGGTAAATATCATGTTGATATGGTCAACAGTGGCTTCGGCCTCTGGACCATTGATATAATTAACGGCGTCGATCCCAGGGGGCCATCCCCCCAGGCAACACCTGCCCCCTTGATTTAAAGGGGCAGGGTTGGGTTTATTGCCCAGTGCCTGAGGCGCCCTCCTTGAGGGGGAATGGCGACGGGATCGACGCAATTTTTCACCTGCCACTCAATGAGCTTCGGTTTGTGTGTGGTCCCACGTTAATAGGGACTTTGTGCCTGACCCGTACAAGTGGGGTACGCGGTAAATATCATGTTGATATGGTCAACAGTGGCTTCGGCCTCTGGACCATTGATATAATTAAAGGCGTCGATCCCAGGGGGCCATCCCCCCAGGCAACACCTGCCCCCTCGATTTAAAGGGGCAGGGCTGGGTTTATTGCCCAGTGCCTGAGGCGCCCCCCTTGAGGGGAATGCCGACGGGATCGACGCAATTTTTCACCTGCCACTCCATGAGCTTCGGCTTGTGGGTGGTCCCACGTTAATAGGGACTTTGTGCCTGACCCGTACAAGTGGGGTACGTGGAAAATATCATGTAGATATGTTCCACATATCTAACACCGGTTTCGAACGGGGGTCCAGTGAGCTTCGGCCTCTGGACTTTACAAGTTAATAGCGTCGACCCCAGGGGCTATCCCCCAGGCAATACCTATCCCCTTGGGGGCAGGGCTGTGTTTATTGCCCAGGGCCTGAGGCGCCCCCCTTGCGGCGGAATGCCGAAGGGATCGACGCAATTTTTGTTCTTTCCCACCCATGAACTTCGGCTTGTGGGTGGGCCCACATTAAAACGTGGCCTTATGCCCAGCCCATACAATTGGGATATGAGGCAAATACCTCTAACACCGGTTTCGACCAGGGTCCAGTGAGCTTCGGCCGCTGGACCTTACAAGTTAATAGCGTTAATCCCAGGGGGCTATCCCCCTAGGTAACACCTGCCCCCTCAATTTAAAGGGGCATGGCTGGGTTTATTGCCCAGCGCCTGAGGCGCCCCCTTTGAGGGGGAATGCCGACGGGATCGACTCAATTTTTGTTTGCCCACATAAAAATGAGACCTTTTGTCCAGCCCATACAAGTGGGGTAGAGGTAATTACCTATCAAACTCCGGTTTCGACCGGGGGTCCAGTGAGCTTCGGTCGCTGAACCTTACAAGTTAATAGCGTTGATTCCAGGGGGGCTATACCCCCAGGCAACACCTGCCCCCTCAATTTAAAGGGGCAGGGCTGGGTTTATTGCCCAGTGCCTGAGGCGCCACCCTTGAGGGGTAATGCCGACGGGATTAACGCATTTTTTGTGCCTACCACCCATGAGCTTCGGCTTGTGGGTAGGCCCATATTAAAATGTCCTTGTGTCACGCCGTCATAAGTGGGATGAGAGGCAAATACCTCTAACGCTGGACCTTACAAGTTAATAGCGTTGATCCCAGGGGGGGGCTATCCCCCCAGGCAACACCTGCCCCCTCAATTTTAGGGGAATGCCGTCGAAATCAACGCATTTCGACGGCTCGTTTCGTGGGTGATCCCACATTAATAGGACCTTGTGCCTAACCCGTACACGTGGGGTACGTGGTCAATATCTAGCATGTAGATATGGTCAACAGTATTAATAATGCACATTTAAAACAATTAATAATTGAGGTTTAAATAAAAAAATCATGAAGAATGTGATGTAAATAACTAAGTGAATTGTGAATTGAGTTGTAATATAGTTTCGGTTACAGACAGATAAGCTCACAATCTCCATTATAATAAGATATACAGGGTGTTCGGGACAAATTTGACAGTTTTGTAAGGAAAAAGAAAAAGTGCTCGGTAACTACAAAATTTAATGGATTGTTAAGAAATTCAACAGCAACGGAAATTACACGAATGTCAACAAGTTTCACTCAAAATAACCACCATTAGCATCGATCACAGCCTCAATCCTGCCCCGGAACCTGGAGCAAGCTGATGTTACAGTTTCATTGGGAAGTGTCTCAAAAACTACCTTAATTCTGTCGATTATCTGCCATTATCGACATTTTTCGTGACCCCCTCAAATTTGGAGAGCTAAAAATCGACATAACTCCGACAATTCTTGGAATTGGAAGCTCAAATTTTGGGGATTGTCTAACTTTAACATAATCCACACCTGACAGAATTTCAGAAAAAATTGAAGAGGATGGGTGACATGGCCTGGATTATTTGACATGGAATTACCCATATATATATATATATATATATATATATATATATATATATATAAGGTAATCCAAATGACTGGTAAGTATGCTCTTAGAAGTGCAAACATATATCCTCATACAATAATTCTTATAAATCCCTAAAAAGAGCTCAATGTATAATAATCAATAAATTAAATTATACACAGAGCAATATTCAACTTTCAAAGAAAGAAAAATATTTTAATTTTAATATTTTAAAAATTAGCATGTTATATTATTAATACATTAAGCTCATTAAGTTTAATCTAACAATGTTTTATTTTAGGGAAATGGATTATATCATAATCATTGTGAACAAATCATGCTAGGTATTATTTTGCAGGTAGGTCTTATTTGCCATGAAACCCGGTACCTATGAAGTTAGAAAGGTCATGTCGTGGTGTTAGCAAGTTAGTCCCGCAGATCCATTGTTACTGAACCCTTTATTTGATATTCTAAGAATTTGGTTGTTTGGTTGGATTTTACGGCATGTCAACCCTTGTTGTGTTATTTTATGCGAAAGACGTTCTTATTTTATTCATTATTGTAGTTCATTCAATTTAAAAAAGAACTCATTTTTTAATCAATTTAATCCATAGAGCAGATCCTAATAGGTACTTCCACTCCGGGTCAAAGGGACCATGAAATAATGTCAAGAAAGAAGTACTCCACACTCCCCAGAGCTTCAAAATTGGAACGTCACCATTAGATGTAGTTTAACATCAGGCCCAGGATACTGAGACGCTCAGCTATCGCCCTCTAGCACATATATGATAAGGTTTGGGAGAGTTGCCATAAGAGCAATGGGATCGGGACAATCATATAGGTGCTAGGGCTTGACGTGACCAGCCGACTAATCATAGAGAGCCTCTAACCTAGTAAGGGGCAAAATGGTGTGAAATGGAGTGAAAATATACAACTCTTAATGAATCCCACAGTCACATTTTGTGAATCGGATTTAGTCGGCTTTTACGTTAAAAAAAGAAAAGAAAAAAAAACTGAAAAAAAACCCTCAAAGTCCCAGAGAATTCTATGCATTTCATTCTCAAGAACAGATTCTGGTTTATGCATATACCATTTTGTTGAATGGTCAAAATTTAATTTTTTGCATAATTCCCAGTGGATCACCTTCCCAATCCAGTCGTGCCTAGCTTTATATTCCCGTTGTGATAGTTTGCTACATTCGCTTAGTACATGGTTTACAGTCTCATCTCTGTCTCCGCATAGTCTACAATTACTATTTTGTTGGGTCTTATCAATTTTTGCTTTTATATTATTTGTCCTTATGGCATTATTTTGTGCAGCAATTATTAGTGATTCAGTTTCTCTTTGAGGTTTCCTCTTCTTAATCCTGTCCAAGTCTTTTCATGTGCAAACTCTCCGATTTGTCGTTTGAAGTGTCCATATAATTGTTTTTCTTCCCATTTTTGTTTTCTAGTTTTTGTTGTTTTTCTGTTTGTCCATATATTACATCTGCTATTTTTGGCTGCCATAATGAAATCTGTCTCTGCTCTTTTTTGTATAGTCTTCGATTTGTTGGATTGTGGCCTCTACGCAGTCATCTATATTGGCAAGATCTCTTCCACCTTCCTTTCTTGATACATATAGTCTATCTCTATCGTCTCTAGTGTGGAGAGCCTTGTGCAGTACTTTGCCATTTATCTTTTAGTCTTTTGGTCAATCTGTCTGAGTTGTTCTTTTTTCCATTTTAAGAATGGCACAGAATATCTTATAATGGGGACGGCTCAGGTATTTATTACTTTGACAAGATTTCTGCTGTTGAGTTTGGTTTCTAGGAGTTTTCTTGTTCTCCTGAGATATTCTTTTTTAAAAAACTTTTCCTTACATTTCTGCTTGATATTATCCGCTTCTAAAATTCCTAAGTATTTGTAACTTTCGTTTTCATCAAGTGATTTTATAGTGTCCTGATTTGGCAGTTGAATTCCGTCCATTAATTTTCTTTCGCCCTGTTTTATTACTAGCATAGCACATTTTTCGATTCCGAATTACATCCCTATATCTTGGCTTTATATTCTAATGGTTTGTACCAGGGTTTCTAATTCTAATTGCTAGTGTTTATGCCATCCAGGTGGTTTATTTTTTCTTGTGAGTTAGTGAATTTGTACCCCCCCCCGTACATTTTCTAAGTATATGATTGAGTGGCATCATTGCTATAATATATAGTAGTTGTGATAACGAGTCTCCTTGGAAAATACCTCTTAGGATTTTTACTCCTGCCAGGGGTTGTCCTCCCACTTTTAATTGGACTCGCCAGTTTTTCATAGCCTTTTTTAATGAAATTTAAGACGTTATTGGATATTTTGTACATTTTTAAACATTCTAAAATCCATGTATGTGGGACCATGTCATAGGCCTTTCTGTAGTCGATCTATGCCACTGCAATATTTTTCCGCCTATTTTTAACTTCTTTAAGGATGTGTTGATCTATATAAAGTAAGTCCTCTTTTTCCTCTGCGGCATTCTTTCTGTTCTTCTGGAAAAATTTTACGCCAATTAAGTGAAAAGTATATTTCTTTTTTTTTATTACTGCAGTCAATATTTCCACATCATGGGTAGACAAGTTATTGGTCTATAATTTCTAGGGATATTTCTTTTTTGTGGGTCTTTCTGGTTTAGGGTAGTTATTCCTTTTGTCATCCATTTGGGTACTTCTGTTTCATGTAGGCATCTGTTCAGTTGTTGGTCCATTCTCTCGTAGATAGAAGTAACATTTTTGAACCAGGATCCATGTATGTCATCTGGCTGTTCATCAGTGTTTGTTTTGATTCACCAATGTTTCATTAAATTTATTTTCATTGTTTTGGAAGGTCCTATTTTGTTTGCACTGTTTAGTTTTATCTCGGTATCTTTTAAGTCTTCCTTCTATAGCTGATATATTTTGATTTATTTCTTCCATCTTAAATTGCTGTTCTCTTTTCAACTTTTTAGTTGAATGTGTATTTATTTGTGTTTTTTTTTTATGTATTTTTTTGTTAGCGTAGTTTTTTATTCGTCCTTCCAATCTCCCACCCAGCTTTTGTGTTTCTGCTTGTGTTTGTGTTTCTGCTTGTGTTTCTGTTTCTATCGCTGACTAATTTTGCTCCTGCATAACTAAGGTTATTCTGTTGGGATGTTCACTAATATTTTGTTTATCTTTTCAGTTTATATTTTGACTTTTTTCCGTTCTATGTTTCTTAGGGAAGGTAATGTTCTCTTCTTATCAGTCATGATTTGTTTTATCAGCTCTATATCCTTTCTCTGTTCTTGTGTTAGTCCCTGTGCTGGTGTGTTGTAGTTCATTTTGTTTAGGTGTTTCCTCATTGGCTTGTATTCCTCGGATTTCCTTTCCACATATCTCTATTATCTCGAGACCAGAAAAACATTTCCTATTCAAGATCATTCCTGCTTGGTCTGTCAATCTTTGGCTGGCTGTGTTGAAATTATTATTCTCATTCCAAATCTGAATCATTCTTTTCCTATAACCTCTCTGTGTTGGGTTGCTCTTAAAATAACAGTGGAGTATTGTAAGTTATTTTTTCTAGTCCACACTTTTCTTCGGTTGGTCCGTTGCTGAGTCGCTTTTCGGCTGGCCCGTCGCTGAGTCGCCTTTCGGCTGGCCTGTCGCCAGGTCATATCGGCTGGCCCGTCTCTCGCTTGGTCCGTCGCTGGGTCGTCTCGACTGGCCCGTCTCTCGGCTGGTCCGTCGCTGGGTCGCCTTTCGGCTGGTCCGTCGCTAGGTCATATCGGCTGGCCCGTCTCCGGGTCGTCTCGACTGGCTCGTCTCTCGGCTGGCCCGTGGCTGGGTCGTCTCTCGGCTGAGCTTCCATTTTCCTTGTATATCTGAAAGAATAAAAGGGGCAACAGCAGCCTACATTCATAGATCAGTTGATCAGCTTCCCCGTGATGATTACAATGGGTATACTGATTATTTATTCTTCTTTCCGGGGATGTTTAATATTGTTTTGTCTAACTGAAAGGAAAAGTTGAGCCAACTATTATGATTATTATTATTACCTCTTTTGAGTTTTTCACATCAGCGTTAGCTGATGATATTTCACTGGAGTGAGTGACAACAAGTCTCTTCAGGTCTCCAGGACTCTTCTGAGTATTCTAGCCGATTGCAGCAATGCAGTATTCTGAATGGTCTCAATTCTTCCTCTGATTTCCAGATTTTCCAGTCTTTTTTCCAAGTTTATTGGGACTGTTCCAAGTGCACCAACTACAATTGGTATCACTTTGACTTTTTCAGTTCTCTGGCAATGTCCAGGTATTTGTCCATCTTTTCGTTTTCCTTCATCTTCACCCTGGGATCTGCTGGAACGGCAAAATCCACCAGTTGACAAGTCCTTTCTTTTTTGTTAATCAACATTATTATTATTATTATTATTATTGTTATTATTATTATTATAACATCTCAATATAATTATGTTTTATATCTCAATTAGGAAACAAAACCAACTAGTTATTGATAGATTTGCGCACCCACCCACCCACAGGGTAAACACCCTAAATCTCGCACCTGTCAATCCTCGCAATACAATAAACCATTTTGCTGCAATTCCGTTTCTCTTCTTGTCCCACGGCACAATTCCAATCTGACACTAGATGGCGCCTCATGACATCAAAGATGCTGACCTTACTTTGACCCGTCTTATATCAATTAAATTCTGACATATTTCTCATCCTTTTTTTCTAGAGTTTTGGTTCTTATCAAAGACATAATCAAACCTGGCGGCTACGAAAATGCGATCGACCACCTCCCCACTATTTTTGGGGTGGGTGAGGGTGGGTGAGGTTCTCATCCACCATTCCCTTCCAGACAAAAAAACATTGGTAAAGATTTATTTTCGTGCTGACGACAATCGGTATAAAGTGAATCGCAATTTGGTTTGGTTTGAGACTGTTCAGTTGAAATAAGAGAGATAACATCAAAATCAACGGTAAGAGAATCATCACTTATAATCTATCTATCTATCTATCTATCTTCATATCTATCTATCTATCTATCTATATATCTATCTTCATATCTATCTATATATATATCTATGAGAAGTAAATACACAAACGATGTGTTTTTGATATGGCTTTTTTTTAGCCGACAATTTTTGGGAGAATATGTGCTTAATTGAAGTCGTACCTAATTTTGGAAGTTAATTAATTAATAATTAATTAATTAGGCGGGCATACCTATTCAAATGTAAGGCTAAACAAATCGAGAAAAATCAATCTGTATGTACATTTCGGCCTATTAGGCCTCATCAGCAGAGCTATAGATAGGAAGACCGCCTTGTGCGTGATTCGATCCCTGACTGTCAAGCTGACAGGCGAGGACCGTAACCCCTACACCAACCGGACTTTCGTTTTGTTTAGAAGTAGGTATTATTCCTATATCTATATATATTTACCAACCCCTCCGCACGAGCAGGGTGTGACACAAGGTCAATTTCTTAAGCGGAAAATGTTTGAATTCAGAGTTTCCTTCTCCTAGACTGGTTACCTAGCCATGGTTAAAGAGCCCAGTCTGCCCTGCTATTTGCCCATAGCTAGAGGGAGAATTGGATTCATAAATTTCCCAAGGGTATTAATGCTATGTGAAATGCAAAAAACTTCGTCCAGGAATTGAACTCGGGTCGACGAGTTCATTTCCTACGACTCTAATCATTTGACCACGCGCCTCCATCCATCTATCTACCTGTCTATCTATCTGTCTCTTCATATCTATCTATCTATCTATCTATCTATCTATCTATCTCAGTCCAGATCTATCTATCTGCTTATTTATTCGTTTAACTGGGTCTCTTTATATTAATCAATCAATCAATCAATCAGTCAATCTATCTATCTATCTATCTATCTATCTATCTATCTAAGTCTCTTCATATCTATCTATCTATTTATCTATGTATGCTTTGAACTGAATCTCTTCATATATATCTAGCTATTATTTTAAGTAACACCCTTCATATATATCTATATGTCTGTCTGTCTATGTATGTATGTTTGTTTGTATCTATCTATCTATCTATTCTATCTATTCTATTCTATTCTATTAACTAAGTCTTCACATATCCATCTATCTATTTATCAATTTCTCATTTAACTAAATGTCTTCATATCTATCTATCTACTAATTTAACTAAGTGTCTTCCTATATATATATATATATATATATATATATATATATATATATATATATATATATATACAAAAAGTGATAAAACAAAAAGGAATATTTCTTTTATGTTCTTTCATTTTAAATTGCTCTCAACTAGTTTCGACCTGAGATCATCGTCAGGAGAAAAAGTGTTGGCGAAAAAAAATGTACTTGTTAAGTGACATGTCCATTTGTTGAGTGAAAACATATTATGGTTAAATTCTCTTGGATTTTTAAAAAAATATATGAATATATACGATGACGCTTCCAAAATTGTATGCGCTCCTAGCAGCATAAAATGTCAGAGGACGTATGGACAGAAATATGATTAATATATTGGTTATAGAAAAATGTCTGGTGGCGTTTTACAAGGTGTGTCAAAAAAGTATTGAGATTGAAGTTGTAATTAACGTTTCATTCATCGTCCACTGCGAGTTCTTGCCACTGGGCCAGACGATCAACCAGCATATCTACAAAGAGGTACTACGGCGTTTGCTTCGTTCAGTGCGCGAGAAGAGGCAAGAGATATGGCCGGACAACTCGTGGGTGTTTCATCATGACAACTGACCTGCCCACACTTCCCTGAGTATCCAAGAATTCCTGGCCCAGAAGAACATCACTGGAGCAACCTCCCTACTCACCCGACCTGGCTCCATGTGATATTTCCTCTTCTCCAAGCTCAAGGGGGTCATCAATGGAACCTGTTTTGAGGATCTGCACGACATCAAAAAGGCTGTGACGACAGAGCTACGGAGAATCCTGGAAGAATCCGCCGCAAGCATAGCAGAGAAGGATGGGAAAGTGAATTAGACTCTAGGGGGATTACTTTGAAGGGGATAACTTGTAGTTTGTAGTTTGGATTTGAAATAATTTTTTTGTGAAACCAGTCCTTGAACTTTTCTGACATACCTCGTATACTGCGTGGAACATCTTGAACTACTGATAACGATATTTAAGCTCCGGAACTACGCTTGAACTCAAGATTATCGTCTGAGGATAACTTTATTCAAAGGTAAATAAGAAACACCTAAAAAGGGCCCCAAGATACAACGGTCTGAATGTTGTGTTTATACATATCACAATAAAAATAAGGACAACAGTCCGAAATATCAAAATTGTTCATAAAAATTGTTTGTTTTACAGTTTTTAAAACGAGAGAATTTTATAAGTTAAAATCTATATAAGTCAAAATGGCACATTTTTGCCGTTTATTTTTATCTCTTGAAAAGGTGCACTTTTTAACATGATTTATTTCATTGTTATGATTAAAAAATTCATAGAAAATTTATTTATCTGTAAGTTTAGCCTATGTTCTTAAAAAAGAGATTAAAATAAGTGACAATTTACAATTTTTTTTATAAAGATGGATGCGTTATCACACCGAAACTTTGGCCGTTCATTATATTACATTCGCATATAAATTTCATACACTAAATGTAACAACTATTATGGGAGAGATTGTAAAATAATATCCTCTTTGTCCCATAAATGTTGGTACATTTGAATATAAATTTTATACACTAAATGTAAAATTTCTTATGGGACATAAGTTCTATCATAGCTAGTTTTATATGGCAAATAGTTTCCTTACATATATATTTACCAAGCCCTCCGCACGAGCAAGGTGTGACACAATGTCAGTTTCTTAAGCGGAGTTTAAAAGGTTTGAATTCAGAGTTTTCCTTCTTCTAGACTGGTTACCTAACTATGGTTAAAGAGCCCAGTCTTCCCTGCAATTTACCCATAGCTGGAGGGATAATTGGATTCATACCTTTCCCAAGGGGATTAGCGCCATGTGAAATGCAAACAACTTCGTCCAGGAATTGAACTCGGGTTGACGAGTCCATTTCCTACGACTCTAACCATTGCACCACCCGCCTCCATTTTCTTTATATATGTATTTACCAACACTTCCACTCAAGCAGGGTGTGACATAAGGTCAATTTTTAAACGTGTTTGAATTTCGAGTTTTCCTTCTAGAGCAGTTGCCATGCCAAGGTTAAAGATCCTAGTCTGTCCTCTCTAAAAAATAGTAAACCTGTTCACATACCTAAGTAGTAAAATCTCATCGACAGAAAGCGATGTTAATGCATGCAGAGGAAAGGGTAGACAGACTATCCATTATATGGAAATCCAATCTAACTAATAAGATAAAACGAGAATTTTTCCAAGCCGTAACCGTATCAATGCTGCAGTACAGCTGCATCACCTGGACTCTTACAGAGCGCGTAGAGAAAAAGTTATATGGAAGCTGCACAATGATGTTGTGCGCTGTCTTAAATGATTCTTGGAAGCATCATCCCACAAGAAAACAGCTGTATGGACACCTGCTTCCTATCACAGGCACCATCCAAGTGAGACTAACAAGACATGATGGACACTGTTAAAGCAATAACGAACTCATAAGTGGCGTTCTCCTATGGACACACACATGGATACACCAGTGTATGAAAACCAGCAAAATGCTACATCAATCAGCATCGTGCGGATTCTGAATGCCACGTGGAAGGCCTACCAGGGGCGATGATCGATAGGGACGGTTGGTAAGAAAGAGTCTTGGGAATCTGTGCTGACAGCGCGATCTGTTGCTGCTGCTGCTGATGATGATGATGGTGATTATGTATTTTACTAAACAGGTCATCTTCTTCTCTACTTTAGTCAGACTTTCTTAAGCCCTGTCGACTGGAGTATTAGAATAAACCGACTGCACCTCTGCAGAGGAGTAAGACACCCCCACAACGAACCCACCTGTTGGCCGTGGGTGGCGACCTGTGATGCTTGTTTAAGGGTGGAACGCGAGTGACTGAGCAGTACATGACATGCAACACTCCACTGTGTCCCCTACTTAGGCTAGACGGACGGTTGGAAAGGTACCCCCTCGATCAATCGGCTGGTCACGTCTAGCATCTATATGATTGTGCTAACCCTATTGTCCCTATAGCAAGCCCCAACCTTTTTTATCACATATGTGCTAGAAGGCGGTGACTGAGGGCCTTAGTGCCCTGGGTATGACGTTGTTTGATGGTGAAGTTCCAATTCTGGAGCCCTGGAGTATCTCTTCATCACCATTACTCCCAGATCCACTCTGACCCGGAATGGTATTACCTGTCATGGTCCTATCTGTGGATTAGATAGAAAAAATGAGTTAAAAAAATGTGTTAAGAAATGAGTTTAAAAATAAAAATTGAGTAATGAAGAATGAATAAAACAAAATGTCTTCGGCATAAAATAACCCAATAGGGGATGACATGCCATAATATCCAACCATTTTCTTTCTTATTGATGTTCTTATGGCAGATATTCTTTTCATTTTTTTAGGTGCAAATTTAGTAAAAATGAAGAATCTTTCCTGTCTTTTCGTTATCTACTTGGCAGCCGGTAAGTAAAAACATTTCATTAAATCTATTCATTTTTAAAATTGTGTAGAAGAATGATAGCTAAGTATCGTTTCCTTGTACGGTGTAAATATATATGAGAACAATTCACAACAAAATAATAACTAGTAGACTTTGTTACCGGACAAAGCTTAATAGAATACAACAAGATAGAAGAATACAAAGAAGATCTTATACAATATAATAAAAATAAGTTTAATCTTTTTATATGGTTACTTAGTTAATTAGTTTAATATTTCTAATTCAGTCCGCCCTGTCGGCTGAGGCGTTAGAATGCACCGACTGCACCTCTGCAGAGGGGTAAGACTCCCCCAATGGGGCCACCTGTTGGCCGTGGGTGGCGACCCGTGATGCTTAAGGATAGAGCCCAGGTGGATGAGCAGTTCATGACATGTAATACTCCTCTTTGGCCCTATCTTGGGCTAGACGGGCGGTCGGAGAGGCCCCCTCTGATCAATCGGCTGGTCACGTCAAGCCTTAGCACCTATATTATTTTCCCAACCCTATTGCCCTTATGGCAAGCCCCAATCCCTTTTTATCATATGGGTGCTAGAAGGCGGTGACTGAGGGTCTACATGTCCTGAGAATGACGTTAAACTCTATCTGATGGTGAGGTTCCAGTTTTGGAGGTTTGGGGAATGTGGAGCGCCCCTTTATCACCATTGCTCCCTGGTCCACTTTGGCCCGGAGTGGTAGTACCTGTTAGGGTCCCATCTATGGGTTAAATAGAAAAATGTATTTATAAAAAAAATTGTATTATCCATTAAGAATTGATTTATTTCAAAACTTTATCGGTATTAAATGACCCACTAAGGTTGATATGCCGCAAAACAAAACAAACCAAACCAAACCAATCTAATTCAGTACATTTCATTAGATTAAAACTTAAATACTTACGCCCGTTGGATGCATATTCTTACAAGTATGATAAGTATATAAAAACAATTCACAACAAAATAATAACAAGTTGACTTTATTGACTGAGCAAACTGAATAGAAGTAGAATACAAAACCGGATAGAAGAATACAAAGAAGAGCCTAGAGATATTTGTATATAAGAAGTGTACTAATAGGATAAGAGTCTTTTATAGGTAAAGTCTTTGTAGTTGGTTGGTTGGATTTTACAGCATGTCAACCCTGTTGGGTTATTTCATGCTGAAGATATTTTCTTTCATTCATTCTTTAATTTCTTCTTTTAAAGGCAATTTTTTAATACGGATTTTAAACACATTTTTCTATTTAACTGTTTATTTGCGATCTACTTAACAATATTTAAGTATCATTTCCTCGTACAGAGTAAATATATATAGAAACAAATCACAACAAAATAATAACTAGTAGACTTTATTGCCTGAGAAAACTTAATAGAAATAATACAAAACAAGCTTATACAAATGTCTACAGAATAAATTTCCTAATAAGATAAGAGTCTTTTATAGGTAAAAGTTTGAGTGTTATTGGTAATAGAGAAAGACATTGGTACACGTGTCTGTGGATGACCCTATATATATATATATATATATATATATATATATATAGGGTCATCCACAGACACGTTTATATATATACCAATATATATATATATATATAGGGTCATCCACAGACACGTGTTTCGACTTATCAAGTCTCTTCAGTGTGGCTAGACATTTTGTAAGCTACCAATCCGATCGGTTGGGTGTCTGTCCGACACCTTAACCATTAGGCTGTCATCACTTACATAATGGGAAGGGGATTTTAATCGTTTTAATACACACATCGCTTTGTATGTAAAGGCCGTCATAGAGTGCTCCATTCCTTATATATAGAAGAGCGTCGCGAAGAGAGAATAGTGAAAAAAGCAAGTACTAACAAAGAAAATGATAAAAACACTTTTTTTCAAGAAAACTAATAAAAAAAAATCAGTTGACTGTATTTGTAGTGGATTGAAAAATATTTGAAAACCCCAGAAACATGAAGAAAATGATTTAACACAGAAATGTGATGACATTGAAAATTGATATAACTGAAATTAAGAAAAAAAAATTCAACTGTTAAAAATGTTCCGAAATGATTGATAATCATTCAATAAAATGTTTTACTTTCTGTTCTTTTTTTATGTAGACGATGTTCTTGCGTGTGATTCAATTAAATCAAGAATATTATACATTTTACACATTGAACAATTTAGCAAATATTCAATCTTCTTCTATACCATATGAAAATTACATGACACCGTTGTTATTATTGCTATCAACTTATTCAGTTTCAGGTGTATAGTTCAATGTAGTATGTACATGTCATTCTTTCTCCTAGTGGCATAACCATATATTTATACCACTTTTTGATATGCAAATTACATACAATCACTGTCCAATATCACAATACAAGTGTCTTTTTTACTTATTTTTAATTTACAGGAATGGTGGCTTTGGCACATGGTAAGAATAAACTTTTTTACTTTCATTTTGGTATTTGATAGTTCTTTCTATAGAATTGAAATAACTTTATGATGTGATGTTTTATATATCTAAGCTAGAATAGTGTGAACACGAAGTCAAGGGCTTCAATGCTACTGACAATCTCTCGCCTATGTGATTCTCAAATCTAGGGTGTGGTTTCAGACTCGCATAGCCGAGAAACTGTCAATAACCAAGCGCAGTTGACTTCATGTCCATGCCGCCCTCTCTCTCTCTCTCTCTCTCTCTCTCTCTCTATATATATATATATATATATATATATATATATATATATATATATATATATATATATTAACAATGGAAAGGAGTAACCTACTAAAGTTAAGTCCCATTCCAACGGGCATGTTTATAACACCTAAGATTAATCGAAAACTCGATTAATTTAAAGTAACCCTGAAGAATCAATCAATGAAACTCGAGTAGGTTACTCCTTTCCATTGTTAAAATAAATTTATGCTCTACATTGTATTGAGCACTTTGTATTTGTTTTTTCTCAACCTTAACCTCTGGATATTGTGCGCTTCCAACGATCGTACTTATACCCACCGGTAAGTTAATACTTATATATATATATATATATATATATATATATATAAATTTCTGGTACAGGCAAATTTAAATAATACTTTAAGGGTAATCATTATGATCACCTATATAGGTGGATACGAAGGAAAAGAGAAAAAAATTGTTTTATTTGATAAAAACAAGGGCCCTTTCGTCCGGTTGCTCATCAAGGTTTATACAGCCGGAGACGACTAAAAGTCAAATTGTAAATACATATGGGTATATATATGAGGGGGGTTTAGGGAAAGAAAAAAAAATTTACTTTCTTCTTTTAAGTCCCCATTAAGTGACACCAGGCCCCAGACACTCACCCAATAAAATAAGAGAGTGCCTAGGTCTGATTTGTTTGCACAAGGTAGGACGAAAAAAATTTATAATTACGGCCTCAAGGACCTGTAAATGGTGTTTCGTCCTAGCCTTGTGCAAAATAGAGAATTGGTGATCATTATAACTAGACCGGCAAGCGCTCATGTTGATTAGATGTTCGCAAATCGAAGACTCGCTGCTCTGCGATAACCCGGATGTTATGGGTTTGTGTTCGCGTATTACTCGGGGTATGTGCTGGTTAATTCTGACAGCCAATCTTTGAACCGTACGGCCAATATAAGTGGCTTCACACGCACACGTATATTTATAAACAAGTAAACTTTGATTGAGTATTGGCAGTACGTCCTTACTAGCAGAGCGAAAAGCGGCCCTGGTAGAAAATATTGTTCTAACTTTGGCTGCGGGATAGCAACGGCCCACCGAGAAAGTAATTTTGTCAGCTAAAGTCTGACTAACCGGTCCAACCCAAGGTAGACGAATATACACTGGGCATTTGGATGGACCAAAAGGTCCATCACGATAGAATTTTGCCACAGTAATTCTAATTATGTCTGTGATGACATATATATATATATATATATATATATATATATATATATATATATATATATATATATATATAATCTAGCCATATAGAGTTCAGTAACCGGAAATATCCACTCAGTGCCCCTGATGAAGGTGTAATAGTAGCACCGAAACTGCGGTCGGGATATAACCTTTTCTACAACTATATATATATATATATATATATATATATATATATATAGGTTATTTCCTATAACTCCAACCTAAAAAAGGGGAACCACTCTGAATTAATTTTATCTGCTAATTAATCTACCCATTATTTTCCCATTAAACTAATCCTAAACCCTAAACCAAACCCTAAACCCTAACCCTAACCTTAACCCCGTCTTCTTTTTTCCTAGTAGATCAATAAATAAATAAATAATTTATAAAATTCTTTCAGAGTAGTTCCCCTTTTTTAAGTTGGAGTTATAGGAAATAACCTATATATATATATATATGTATGTATATGTGTGTGATTGAAATTTGAGGAAATAGGGATAAAACACAAAACAACTTCGTTCAAATGATATTTCGCCTTGGTGTGGAACGAAATTCGTCAGATTTATAAATCTGACGAAGCGTCGTTACACCCCGGAACGAAATATCATTTGGACGAAGTTGTTTTGTGTTTTATCCCTATTTCCTCAAATTTCAATCATATTTGTCGGATTTGCCCAATCTGTTACTCTTTACACACACACGCACACACGCACGCACGCATATATATATATATGTGTGTGTGTGTGTGTGTGTGTGTGTGTGTGTGTGTGTTTGCGTGTGTGTGTGTGTGTGTTTGTGTGTGTGTGTCTGTGTGTTTGTGTGTAATAGATGACGGGAATCTTTGTTGGTTGTATTAGAAGCATGGATAAGTAAAAAATAGATAATAATAATAATAATAATAATAATAATAATAATAATAAATTCAAAATAAAGAATATTTTATATCTTATTTTTAACGTTTAAAAACGGTAAAATAAGGTAAAATATTGCTCCTCTTGGCATTTTGTTTTTTACTTTATTTGTTTTCGTAGCTTAATATTCTGAGGTTTTTCTCCTGTGTTCTGAGGATAAAAAAGGAAAACAAATGTGAAAATTGCATTTTCACATTCTTTCTTTGTTTTTTATTATACGAATTATATTTTCCCGCCATAAAAGTGCGTGTACTTTGTACAAGTGCCAGTTTAGGTCAGTCGGTAGAGCGCCCCCTAGAAACCACCAGGATCCTGGTTCGATACTGGCCCTCGCCAACTCAGCGTATGAGTAGTACAGGGATCTGTGTGGTAAAGTGAGGAGCTGATGGTAGGTGTTGCACTCTGCCTCAGACGCTAAAAAACAATCTCATCGGTCTAGCGCTAGTGAAAAGGGGATAGACTCCCTCGCTGTCTGGCTGATACCAACCTTAGGCCGCCCCAACGACTTTACTATACTTTGTACATATCTACTGTTTTTGGTTTCGTTTTTTTTATATTTGTTTTTTTATTTTTTTATTTTTATATCCTTGTTTTTTTTTTATATCGTCTTTTTTTCACATCTCTTGCATATATTTTTTTCATACTTTTGTGGGGGTTGGGAATAATGGGTTGATTAATTAACAGATAAAATTCATTCAGAGTGGTTCCCCTTGTTTTAGGTTGGAGTTATAGGAAATAATCTTTATTTATTTATGTTATCTATCAGCCATGTGATGGGTTATGAAATGTTTGTTAATAAAAAATCGACGTCTACCTTTGAAACATTTCCTTTTCTCTTTTGTTTAGGATGCGACAAATTGGCTGATGACGAGAACACACGTATTTTTCACACCATTGTCCATGGTAAACACTACACGATGACATGTGCACAAGGAACTGTATTTAACCAAGATAAATGCGACTGCGACTATTTTACCGCTCCAAAAATACCAAAAGGTAATAAACTCAATTAACCGCTGTTAAAACTGATTTACACTAGTTAAATTAATTCTATCTTCGTCACAAACCATGAAGATATTCAAGAAGTGGTGGAGAAAAATCTTCCCACGTCCCGGATCTAACACTAGGCCGACATTGGTTACTCCCCCTTTCTTCATGAACAACTAATTTCTCCCATTTTTCAGAAATCATCCAATATCTCCACACAACATTTCACCTACCTCAAGTCCTGATGAAGGTTGCAAAAACCGAAACGTTATAACGTCGTCTTCCCCATCAAGAATAAACTCATCTATCTTTTAGAATATATCTTTTCTGTGTTCTACACACTGTCGTATTTAATTCACTATTTTACTCCCATATATATATATATATATATATATATATATATATATATATATATATATTACTTGCTATCCATTGTATCCGATGATGACACCACGCGAATCCTTTTCCTCTAATTTATTCGGTCTCTGGTTGCGTCTTGCCAACTGCCTATGGAGATGTTAAAGTACTTCAGGTTTCTCTTGATGTTGTCTTTGTACATGAGCTTTGGTCTACCGATTCCACGTGACCCATCTCTCAGTTGAGAGTACAGAATCTGCTTTGGCAGCCTGTTATCCCCAAGTTTGTTCAAGTGGCCTGTACATCTCAGGTTGCGCTTGCCATGTCATGCAAGCCAGGGAGTCCAGTTCTCTTCAGGATGGTCCTGTTTGAAACATTCTGCCACTACTTGACATTTAATATACTGCGCAAGGGACGCATGTAGTAGACATGTAGTCTGTGGACATCTGCTTTGTATACCGTCCAGGCTTCCGCATTGCACAGGAGGGTTGAGAGAACCATGGCGTGATATACTGCACATTTAGTTCTCAAGGAAATGTCTCTGTTGGACCAGACTCGCCTCTTCAACAGCTTTGGCATATCACGTCTCATCATTGCGGCTAAATTTTGTGAACTACCTATCGTCTTATTCAAACAGGAAGGGAATTTTTACTGATAAATACATACATATGTATATACCCACTAAAATGAGTTCGAAATATATGTATATATATAACTTATGGTATAGTGTATATACCCACTATCTGAGTTCGAAAAATACTATCCGATTTTCGTATAAACTGTTTATGATATGTTCTAACTAAAAAAATAAAAAATAAAAAAACGAAAACATTCCTAATGATTAAAGTGTCCTTTTTTATTATTTTTAAAAATAAATTCCTCGGTGTCCCTTAGTGTTGGGTAGAATCCTTTGGTTGTTCCTCGGTGTCCCTTAGTGTAGGGTAGAATCCTTTGATTGTTCCTCGGTGTTCCTTAGTGTTGGGTAGAATCCTATGGTTGTCTCTCGGTATTCCTTAGTGTTGGGTAGAATCATTTGGTTGTTCCTCGGTGTTCCTTAGTGTTGGGTAGAATCCTATGGTTGTCTCTCGGTATTCCTTAGTGTTGGGTAGAATCATTTGGTTGTTCCTCGGTATTCCTTATTGTTGGGTGGAATCATTTGGTTGTTCCTCGGTGTTCCTTAGTGTTGGGTAGAATCCTATGGTTGTCTCTCGGTATTCCTTAGTGTTGGGTAGAATCATTTGGTTGTTCCTCGGTGTTCCTTAATGTTGGGTAGAATCATTTAGTTGATCAGAGTCCTTGGTTGCAGATCCGTTCGTCTATGTCGAATACGTGCAAATGAACGGCTTTCAAGACCCGCGATTAAATAGTTAACTAACCACCTATTCGAGCGTGTTGATTGGCTGGCTTTAATCCACGCGCCTATGCAGAGTCTATAAGTTTAAATGGTGGACTTCAGCACACCTTATATACCCAAAATATTCCAACATGATGCTTGGTTATGTTGCAAGAAGGGCACTGTAGAAGCTCACTGATTTGGAATATGAGACTTTGTCACATCTACCATTGTGACAATACTGGCTCTGCACTCGTGCACCTTCGTTGCACAATGCTGATGAACCCACGTTGTAATAATCTGTGCTGGCCGGTTCGAAAGGCCCGAGCTACAGACAGGTTCACAAGCTGATGCCGAAAGGCCCGAGCTACAGACAGGTTCACAAGCTGATGAACCCACGTTGTAATAATCTGTGCTGGCCGGCTCGAAAGGCCCGAGCTACAGACAGGTTCACAAGGGTAAAAATGAATGAATGAATAAATAAATAAAAACATAGTTTGATGACAGGACGGTAACGGAGGAAGAAGGTGTGATACTTTGTGCAGTTTGTGATGGGACAGAGGGCACTTAAATCGATGTCGTCAGCTGGCAAGAAAGTTCGCTTAACTATAAGTCGACTGCTGGCTTTGTTCCCCTAGGGACACACACCTACCCATAGACGTACTCATTGACCTGACATTCTATTTTCCTTCTTTTTTTTCTTCTCTGACACTATTTTCACTCAACTATTGTCTCACACCATATTCTCCTGGTCTCTCACATACTGATTTTACCATTTTTTTCAAACATCTGGATACTTTTTTTTTACACCAAAAAACATACCTTTCCAAAGGAGAAGTAGAAACTGCATTTAAAGCATTCAATACCGGTCTTCGCCAACTCAGCGCATTAGTAACACAAATTGGGCTGATATATCTGATATAGTAATATAACAGAGATGCTGATAGGTATGAGTCCTGCGTCTCTGACGCACAAAAATTTGAAAGGACATAGTGAAATCGTATCCATGCGTCCCAGTGTTTTTCTTTTTTCTTCTCTCACCATTTCAAGCTAACTGTAAATACATTTCAATAGTTGCTAAGAAACGAATTACACAGAATAGGTTACAAGGTAGGAGTTAGATAGTTTTAGTTGTTTCTCCAGATCATAAATAAAAATCCTACAATTTATTAAGAAACTTTAGTTGGGGCCTATAATTTTTCCCGGGGACTCATTCAAAGCAAATATGTGTATCCCAGGACGCACTAAACCAAAAAGCTCCCCGCATCACAGCATAATAAGGCGAAAAAAAATCCAAGAAGTTACGTGTAGATAATAGTGAAAAGATTTTTAGATGAGTGTGGCGCTCTACATCAGATGCAAAAAAAATCTCCCTGGTCTCGCGTCAGCGAAAAGGGGATAGACTCCCTCGCTGTCCTGTTGATACCGACAATAGACCACTCCGCCAACTTGATTTACTTTATAAGTAAAGAATGCTCAGTATAAGTGATTGAACACACACACACACATACACATACACACACACACACACATATATATATATATATATATATATATATATATATAATTTCATAATCTCTTGCCTATGCGATTTTCAAACCAAACTTAGCTTGAATGACGCATAGGCGAAAAACTGTCGGTACCAATCGTTTTTGACTTCGGTGTGTGTGTGTGTGTGTGTGTGTATGTGTGTGTGTGTGTGTGTGTGTGTGTGTGTGAGAGAGAGAGAGAGAGAGAGAGAGAGAGAGAGAGAGAGAGAGAGAGAGAGAGAGAGAGAGAGAGCGTTTGTATGTATATATATGAGTGTATGTGTGTAATTTGTTTTAGAATCAAATCGCCTTTTCCTTGTCGTTTATTATTATTATTATTATTATTATTATTATTATTATTATTCTCAGAATGCCATAAAAAAGGTGACCCTGAAAAGAATACTGTATTCATTGTCAATGTCCATGGTGTCGAGACAAAAATGGAATGTGCCCCTGGCACTGTCTACATACCACATTTGTGCGATTGTGGCTACCTCGGTTAACCACCAAAACTCTAAAGGTGAGACTTTTCGGCATTTTCATTTTTAATTACGTTTTATCGAGACAATAAGTAATTACCTATCAAGATGTGTTTCTTTTTAAACCCAAAAAACAAACAAACAAAACAAAACAAAACAAAAAACAGGTTTTAGAAACAAGTTTTGTTTTAACGAGGGTAATCAAAAAATATTTAGAAATGACAGAAACGTTTATTTATTGTCAACGATGTTTACATCATTTTAAGGTTTCAGCGTGTGTTCTATATTGATGGTACCGTCGTTTTTAGACGGTTTGTGTTGAGACAGATTTTGAATCCAGGTGTTGTTGGGTAAAGATCTGAGCTGTTAGGTGATTGATGTTTCGTAACCTCGATCTGACCCGACTCCCCCTTCCGGTTACGAAAACGTTAGGAACGGAAGGTTCAGTTAACTGACATTCAGTTAAGCCCATAGCGGTCTTAATGTAAGCACGGATTAGCCTCGCTCCTCGCAAGAATTTGAGAGTTCTGGTTTTGAAATTAATAAATTAATATGTCTTAGTCGAAAAATATTTACAAATTGGCTAAGCATCGGTTTGACACCACGGGAATGGGTTGAAAATACAGTCCATGGTGTGGAAAACCCACTGACAATCCGGTAAATAAATAGTTCCAGGAGCAGCGTTAAGTAAACAGGCTCGTGCTGAAGGTCTTCTGGGAGAGGAAAAAGCATATCACTATTGATTTTCTTGAAAAAGGTACAATTGTAAACAGTGCTTCCTATTGCCAACTCCTTAGGTAAAATTCACCTTATTTATTGAATAACACTTGTATATTGAAGACCCTGGTAAACTGAGTTCGAAATAATGTAAGGGGACATCCAGGGTAATAACAACACAGGGAAATGTCTTATTTCGTATTGACAGAAAAGACAATGTCAGCCCAAAGCAGCAAAACCAAATTTGAGGAATTTAAAGTGACAAGTTTATTGTAATTTGCTTTTTGAGTTTTAAGAAATCGAAAATACCAATTCTAAAATTGTCTAAAACAATAAAAGTACCGGCGGTCAGTAAAAAAAGGTCATGCTTGTAGTCTTCTGGGACATGAAAAGACCCATCACTTTTTATTTCCTTGAAAAATGTACAACTATAAACAGTGCTTCATATTGTCAACTCCTTATGCAAAATTCATCTTCTTTATTGAATGGCCCTCTTCTAAAATATGAAAGGACCCATCACTATTGATTTCCTTGAAAAATGTGCAAATGTAAACAATGCTTTCTATTGTCAACACCTTACACAGAAATTCATCTTCTTTATTGAATGACCCTTTTCTAAAATATGAAAGGACCCATCACTATTGATTTCCTTGAAAAAGGTGCAAATGTAAACAATGCTTCCTATTGCTAACTCCTGATGCAAAATTTACCTTATTTATTGAATAACCCTCTTCTGGAGCATCACTATTAATTTCCTTGAAAGGGGTGCAACTGTAAACAGTACTTCCAAATGCAAACTCCTTAAGCAAAATTAACCGCGTACGAAATAGCTTTGTAGGGATTAGAACTCTCCTGTGCCTTCGGGGTCAGGAAGTAGAAAAGGTAACGTCCCTTGTCAGGTTGGGGAAGAACCCTCTTTACGGTTTTGGTACCCGTAGAAACGAGCTCTTGTCTCAGTCTCTTGTGACTGAAGGAACTTTCCCCTCAGTGAGGGAGTAACTACTGCAGACCCAACCTGACACTCCCCTCAACGAGGGAGATATATGAACTGTAAGTACTGCCCCTAAGTAATTCGTTATATTAACTGTTGTTGAGTTTATATGTGAATAAATAAGGTTAAAAGTATATGTGCTTTCTCTTTCGTCTTTACATTCTGTGAACTTATCTTTTTCCTCATAGACTGTAGGCAGCTATTCCTACAGCTTGAAATATTGCAAATGTTTTGGTCCAGCTCCTTTTAGTAACAAAATTATGAGCTTCTATTGTATTATCTAATCTGTTTTTCTTTTCTTATTTTTCAGAGAGCAAGTTTTGACGAGTTGGCATGTTGATGTACCTATTACTTATTTGTTTTATAAATAAAATAAAAATAGAATAAAAGATACATAACCGGTTCTCGTTATTCAAATTGCAACAGTGACTACATATTTCGACCAACACTCAAAGATTTTCTTATATACTTCCGGATTTTGACCAACACTATCTTAGGTGTGTTTTGTTGTTGCTTATTTTTGAGGTGGGGTTAAAGGTCTTGTTTTTGTTTGTTTTTTAAACAAGATGAAAGAGGAAATTTATTCTTGTTCCGCACCAAATAGCTCACTAAATGTGTATATTTAGTTTTCAAATAAATTGATTAAAAAAAAAAATCAAACAACAAAACAAATGGAAATAATCGTTTTTCACTGTTTTTAATTTTACACCGTTTGTATGTATTTATAAGATGTAAAGTTCTTATATTAAAGTTGGAGTAACCTCCGAACGTGGGTACATGTGTGTACATGAAATACTTCGACAAAGTTATAAGATAATAACAGACTTTATTCCGTGAGCACAAATGTACTCAAGGCAGGATTATATATACAAAACATATACATAAAAGCATTATAAAGGAAGTAGACGTGGGACTTACGTCATAAGGAATGTCACTTACTGATAGCTGGTTGGGGGACAAAGCCCCCCCCCACTTAAGGGTAAGAGGCACAAGCGTCTAAACCACGTTAAGTGTTTGCCTGTCTCAGAGTAAGAGAATTCAGAATTCCCGGGCTGCTGCCTACATACCCTAGCCACCTATCGGCGAACAACTGCAGCAAGGGAAGATAACCCCATTGGACTCATGTCCACCCGGAATTAACATTTTACTGACCCAACATATTTATGTTTTGTAATTTCACACCGTTTGTATGTATTATGTTTTGTTTTCGATTGCAATATGAAAAGAGTTTTCACCTACTAAATTCAGCAGAGTATATAAACAATAGTAAATTTAATTGAAACTTTAATGATTAAATTAATTTCGTCTCTGTAATTCACAACACATAGTTAAGACAGCGAGAAAGTTAAGATATATATTTCTCTTACTCTAAACTCTATCGTTCGTGATGTTTAAAATAAATTAAAGCCTCATTTTCTTAAATTAAACTTTTCGATATAAATTCATTCGTAAAGTAATATTTCACACACACACACACACACACACACACACACACACATATATATATATATGTATATATATATATATATATATATATATATATATACACAGAGTTTTGTTTCAAAACTTTCTGATTTTTTCAGGTCACTTAACATTGACCCCCCCACCTTATTTTGGGGGGCGCAAAATATCGGTGGGGTTATATATGATTGATACTTTTTTTCTACATAAATAAAAATACAAAAGACCGAAGATGTGAATAGAAGGGAAAAAATTAAGGAATCTGCTCTGGAAGTAAATAAGTACCGAAAATCAGAAAATAAAATGAAAATAAAAACTAAAAAAGTAATTCTTGGAGATCTTTGTTTACTAATTTTGATAATTATTCAATTGGCTATTATCTTATAAAAGAAAAAAAAATACATCAATATTTTTTCCGTTTAAAGGGGTGGGGGCGCTAAATTTCCAATACAGTTTTCGACAAAAAATCATTGATACTAAAGTAAAGTAGTTATTAAAAAAATGTTTTCAGAATCTAATTATATGACATTTTAAACTTAAGATCATACTGCTCATATTTTAAATGAATTTTATATATTAATTTATCATAGCAGAAATACCTAATTAAATCAGAAAGTTTTGAAATAAAATAACTGATGCATTATAAAATTCATTAATTGATAAATCAATACTGAAAATTTCATTAAAATCGGATTGTTACCTGATTTTTGGTAAATTTTTTTCAATCGCTTGAGTTAAATTTATTTTATAAACACGGATTTTACGGCATTCACGGCGGTCATCTTAAGATATATTTGATCAAAATTAACCAAAAAAATAGTTTTAAATATATTAAAAATAAATCACGTGTGTAATATTATTGTTTTTATTTTATTTTATTTATTTTTTTATTTTTTTACTGATGCTCATTATGTTATTACTTTTCGATTTAAAAAAAAATTTGACATTAAATATTCGATTTAATTAATTTTAATTCATTTTTAAAATGAAAAGCAGATGAAAAAAATAGGTATAAAATTTAATGGATCGTAATGAAATTCAACATGCACGGAAATTACATTACTGTCAACAAATTTCGCTTAAAATAACCGCCATTACCGTCGAACAGTGCCTCAATCCTGCTTCGGAACCTGGAGCAATCTGATGTTACAGTTTCGCTGGGAAGGATCTTAAAAACTACCTTAATTCTATCGATTAACTGGGCTTTTGTAGTATTTGCACGGCGATTGGTATCTTTCTAAACAGCGCCCCATACATGGGGTTAAGATCTGGGGAGTTCGGAGGCCAAAAATTGGGATTGGTTTAGTTGTAAGAGTTTAACGACAACCATTTTTGACATTTCCTAGATGTGTGGTAGGGGTCCGAATCCTGCTGCCATACATATGACGTGCCATTGGCTACCTTTGTTATTCAGGGCTTGACTACAGTGTTTAGCAACTCCACGTAGGCATCCGGGAGTCTTCCAACACTTTTTCTAGAGATTTTCGATCAATTCTGCTGTACGAACGCAGTCATATCGTCTGTTATGCTGCTTTTTTTTTTTTAGTCACAGCCTCGTAGTCTCCATTGCAATTCTCCAGTTCATGCCTGATTGTTTTTACAGTGTTCAGGGAGCATTCCTTATTTATTCAAGTTATTTTCTTCCATGATTCACGTGGGTTCCAGTCATCCATTTTATCTGTCATCACGTATATGAATGAAGAAGGGTCCAAGCTTTTAAATGATGCGTAATTGTGCGTCAATTGCCCCAACCTACGGAGAAAAATAACCAAATATAAATATGTCAAATTTATCCTGAACACCATATATATATATATATATATATATATATATATTATATATGTGTGTGTGTGTGTGTGTGTGTGTGTGTGTGTGTGTGTGTGCAGGTGTGTGTGTGCTTAATTGAAGTCGTACCTAATTTTGAAAATTAATTAATTAATAATTAATGAATTAGGCGGACATACCTTAATTCCTTAATTATTAATTAATTAATTTTCAAAATTAGGTACGACTTCAATTAAGCACATATTCTCCCAAAAATTGTCGGCTTAAAAAGCCATATCAAAACACATTGTTTATTTGTTTACTTTTCATATATATATATATATATATATATATATATATATATATATATATATATATATATTAAATTTGATAGAGGAATTATATATAATTGATAATTGAATCATATTACCACGACCAGACAACTCGGCAAACACTATTGAGTCCCCGCTCTTCACGCTGTGGTCCGCTGGTCCAATCTCTATTGGCGGAAATTGTGGTATGCACTGCTGGTGAGACCAAAGGAGGTCGAAACAGCTGTCCAGTGCTCCGGATGTCGCAAATGGTGTTTGCCGAGTTGTCTGGTCGTGGTAATATGATACAATTATCAATTATATATATATATATATATATATATATATATATATATCCTATTAAAAATACTGGGTTTTTACTTATAAATATCTGAAAACTACTGTTGACTTACTAATTGTGTCCGAATTAATATGTAGGTCATACTGCAATATGGAGATATTTATACTATTTGTTGTAAAATAGCTCGATGTAAATTTTTTGAAGTTAATGGATTTTTATTGGAATATAGTGTGTATGCTACTGGTATGTCAACACTATTTCTTAAATAATAGTCTATTCATGCTAAAAAAACAGCATTTTCATTAAAAAAAAATTTTATGACACAGATATGCGAAGCATAAGCGAAAACTCTCACAACAACAAAACAATCTTATATATATATATATATATATATATATATATATATATATATATATGAATAGAAAATAAAAAGATGTTATTAGTTTGCTGACAGATATGTTTCGACCTTTTAATAAATATAGTTTCTTTGAAAAAGACCGCTTTATTAAAAGGTCGAAACAGATCAGTCAGCAAACTAATAACATCTTTTGTTTTTTTCTAAATATTTTCTATTCATACTGTCGGATTCACTTCCATTTACTTCATATATATATATATATATATATATATATATATATATATATATATAGAGAGAGAGAGAGAGAGAGAGAGATGTAAAACGAGAAAAAGAACGTACTACACGTCAGTGGAAAGAAAGAAAGAAAAACTGTGAGATAGGAAGCAATAGCACTTATCGTCTGTTTCAGGGAAATAGAAAAAAAGCAGCAAAGAAAGAAAGGAAGAAAGAAAGAAAAAGAAAGCTAAAAAAATGAAGGAAAAGAGAGAAAAGAAAGAAAGAATTTCGCCTAAGATTATTATACTTTTTACATTCTAAACTAATTGTAATAGCTCTTAATTAAACATATCAAATGTTATAATAGTTATCATCATACCATGGTATATCTATTCGGCACACAGACCATCTAGGTAAGACGAAGAAAACATGTTGAACACTGCTGGGAAAACATTGACAAGCTTATAGTAGTTACATCTATACATATATAAAGAGTAGTTGGTGTGTATGTATGTATGTTTTATGTCCAGAGGTCATCTTGTTCGACTTGATGACTCTAGACTAACAAAACAGCTTTTTCATGGTGAGCTTCTTTTTGGCAAAAGACCACATCACAAGCCAAAAGAAAGGTTTCGTGATAGTGTGAAGTAGTGTCTAGTGTGCTTTGATATTCCCGTCGATAATTGGGAGTCCCTGACATCTGATCGTGGACAATGGAGGGCTGCGATATACAGGGGTGCAGAAATGTTTGAAGCTGCAAGGGTGGGCCGAGCAAAACTCAGGAGAGCGTGCCAAAACGAGAAACTCTGCCAGGCAATTCTGGTGATGTGTGGATTTGTGATGAGTGTGACCGGGCCCTGCTTGTCAATGGCGGGCTTGGTCAATCACATGAAATCACATGAGAGCTACCCGACTGCAATTGTTGTCTCTACCATGCCACACTCTAAGACCCAGTATGATCCCCGACATGAGGACAATGATGAGTATACAACACCTGTCGACGCAGTCAACACCAATCGTTATGTGTGCCAGATATGTTCTAGGATATGCAGGACTTTGGCGGGATTAAAAAGTTATGAACGAGCCCACAAACGGACAATGGATGAAGGAATGGCAGTCGTATGACAAGACGTTGCGATCCAGAGGAAACTACGAAAATAAAACAATTAAAAACAGTGTACACATTAAATATCACCAGTTCTAACTTTTTATGCAAATATTACGGAGATGTTATTTATATTTGCGAAGATATCTAAAAATTAAAATATACATAATGATAAAGGATTGCTAACCATTACACAACGTTTTTTTTTATCCCCCTCTACCCAGGTGATGCTGGGTAGCCACTTCTAATAGTTGGATAAAGATTACTTGGCTGTTAAAATAACCAATATTAAAATTAATAGAATAAGATAATTCCCAATCCAATTTGCAACTGAATTATAATTATGTGTGTGTGTGGGGGGGGGGGGCTATGATCATTGGCAAGAAGCAGAAATCTAATCTACTACATAAATAGCAATTTCTGTCTGTCTATTTATTACCAACAGGCACCTATACCAGTGATCCGATCATCATGAAACATGAGCTAATATTCAGAAACAGGACTCACGAATTGGATTTCAATAAAAGTCAATAATGAAACCCCTGGGAGACATATTTACAATAGAAGAGGAAAGCGAAGATGTTTCAGTGTGTATGTGTGTGTGTGTGTGTGTGAGAGAGAGAGAGAGAGAGAGAGAGAGAGAGGAGGGGGGAGGATAGTAGTACATTGAAATCAAGTAGCACGTCATCTACGCTTAATCTAAACAATTTTAAAATACTTTTACAATATAAGATAAAATAATCAAACGGTTTATCGTAAAAATATAATATAATAATGTTGTTAATAGACAGCCAATATTTAAAGGAATTCTTAAAAAAAAAATTAAAATGAGTTTTTAGTGAAAAACGTATACATGAAATGTTCATGCACCTTCTGGGAACAGCGAACCACCACTTTTCTCGGGTATTATCGGATATTGCTGCTAGTTCTAAAATATATTAAACGGTGACTTGTTTTTTTTTTTTTTTTTTTTTTTTTTGCTTTTAAAATATACATACGGTCAAAACCATAATGTCAAACCAAACATGACAAATTACAAGGGTGTATAAAAAGTGATACCATTTTGTTTAGGACAGGTATAATTACCAACACAGGAACATGTATCATACATCAAGATGAAGCTGGTCTTCTGTGGATCACATCCCTACTTCTCCACATAGTCACCATTTCTCTCAATAGCAATGTTCCACCTTCGAATAAGAGCATGTATCCCTTGCACTGTAAAATTCTGTTGACTGTTCTTTGAGCCACTTCTTCACTACAGATTTCACTTTCTCGTCACTGGAATAATGTTTGCCCCTCAAACCCTCTTTCATGGGGCTAAAGAGATTAAAATCAAAACGGTCTGTCAAAAAAAAAAAAAAAAAAAAAAAAAAAAAAAAGAAGAAAAATCACGAATTGTTTTCAAGTAAGTGTATTCTCGCTTCTATTTGGCAATTTATTATTCAAACTAGCAAGAATATGCACCCTCTAGGTGTAAGTATTTTAGTTTTAATGCCATGAAATATATTAAATTAGAAAAAAAATTAAATAAGAACGCATATAATATGATTACACTCATTTTAATTATATCTTAATTGGTTTCTGTATAAAATCATTGATAGGATTGATTTTAATACGTTGAGGAATAAATCAAAAGTATTAGAAATCAATAGCACCAAGTAATTATTTATCAAACACGGTTTTGTTAAAACCAGTATGCAAATTAACCACACCATATATTATGTAAACCTTTATTTCTTTGTGCTATATAAAACACATTTCAGGAGTTTAAATGCACTAATAACATGGGCTGTTTTCAGGAAAATCTCACTCAGATTCTCATAGACATCGTTAATGAGGCCTAATAGGCCGAAATGTACATACAGAGATTGATTTTTCTCGATTTGTTTAGCTATACATTTAATAGGTATTCCCGCCTAATTCATTATTGATTAATTAATTTTCAAAATTAGGTACGACTCCAATTAAGCACTTATTCTCCAAAAAATTATCGGCAAAAAGCCATTCTAAACAAACCTTGTTTATATTTAATAATATTTAATCTATTTATAAATGATTTTGACTATAAATTAAATACTCATTGATAAACCTACGGAATTCTAGGGGGTATTGTAGCGTAAGCAGTGACGTAGTTTCGGTTACAGATAGATAGACACCGAATCTCCATTATAATAATATATAGAATTTTACCCATCTCGTAAAAAATGATGGCATGGTTGATTGGTTTGGTTTGTTGGGTCATTTTATGTTAAAGACGTTTTTTCTTTTGTTCATTCTTGTTGGGTATTCAATTAAAAAAATTCTTAACGCAGTTTAAAAAAATCAATCTAACTTATAGAGGGGACCCTAACAGTTACTACTACTACGGGTCAGAGTGGACCTGGATGTAATGGCAATGAAGGTGTATTCCAAACTCCCTGGAGAGCTCCAGAATTGGGACCTCACCACTAGATGCAGTTTAACGTCATACCCAAGACACTAAGACCCTCAGCAACCACCTTCTAGCACCTATATGATAAAAAGGGCTGGAATTTTTTTCCATAAGAGCAACACGGCTGGGGCAATCATATAGATGCTTGGGCTTGATGAGACCAGGCGATTGATCGGAGTGGACCTCTCCAACAGCCTGTCTAGTCTAAGTAAGGGCCAAAGTGGAGTGTTGAATGTCATGGACTACCCAGCCACTGTGATTTGGTATTGTAGAAGAACGATAGTTGGTTGAATATCGTTTACTCGTTCGGATTAAAAGGGGGTTCCCTGAGTGTTTTTAGGGAGTTTATATTCCCTCGCTGACGGGGTTCCTTGGATGTGCTTGGGGGGTATGCTCCCTCACTGAGGGGTTTAATTTGTGGCTCTTAACGGCTTGCATCAGGAGCCGAGACCTTTCGGTCTTACCACACAGGTTAGAATGGCCAAATTTTTCCAGCCCGCTAAGGGGGCTAATCTTTAATTTCCAATGTCCCCTGACACAGGAGGGTGCCTACCAAACCCTAAAGATGCAAAGAAGAGCTTATACAGAGTTGTATGATCGAAATGTCCTAATAAGAAACGGAGTCTTTAAAGAGAGAAAGTCTTGAGTCCTTGATATGTTGCTGGTAGAAAAGGAAAGTGTAAAGGTTTATTAAACAAGTTGTCGTGTACCATGCGACACAAACATGTTGGGACACGCAGCAGTTCCCTGTCCGTACACAGGAAACGCAACAGGTGTGTGTTGCTTCTATCGGGGCTAGAAGGTAAAAAAGGGTTTTCACTTTGTCGCTTCTGGTTTTATAATGCTGCTCGTTACGCCACGTCTAGCCTAAGTAAAGGCTGAAGTTGAATGTTGTATGTCATGGACTGCTCAGCCACCAAGATTCCCTCCTTAAGCATCACGGATCGTCACCCACGGCCAACAAGTGGCTCCATTGAGGGTCTTACCCTTCTACAGAAGTGCATTTGGCATATTCTACAGATCCAGTTGACAGGGCGGATTTAACTTGTTTTGGGACATGTGTGTATTTACCAATCCCTCCGCACAATCAGGATGCGACACAAGGTCAATTTCTTAAGCAGAGTTTAACAGGTTTGAATTCAGATTTTTATTTTCCAGGGACTGGTTACCTAGCCATGGTTAAAGAGCCCAGTTTGCCCTGCTATTTACCCATAGCAGGAGAGAGAAATGGATTCATACCTTTTCCAAGGGTATTAGCGCCATGTGAAATCCAAACAGCCTCGTCCAGGAATTGAACTCGGGTCGACGAGTCGATTTCCTACAACTCTAACCATTAGACCACGCGCCTCCATAGTTTCGGACATGTGTATCCTGTTATTACATGTTATATTAATTATACATTTTTATGTGCATTGATGATATGAGTTAATTGTCTGTTTTTACTGACCGAATATTCAGTGTTTGGTTATCCATGGATGCCCTAATGCATTATAAAGACTTACAAACTAATAAACACTAATTCTGATGTTTGTATTGTTGTTTTATTTCCTTACCAAATGTTTAGTGTTAGTTTATCTATGGATGCCCTAAACGAAATAAAGGTTTATATAATATATGTTGTGGTTAATTTGCATACTGGTTTTAACAAAACCGGGTTTAATGGATAATTGCTTGGTTTTATTGATCTCTAATATTATTGTTTTATTCTCCAACGTATTAAAATCAATCCTATGATTGATTTGATCTAGAAACCAATTAAAATATAATTAGAATAAGTGTAATCTTTTTATATGTGTTCTTATTTAATTTCGTTAGTTTTCTAATATAGTCTTTTTTAAAAATATATTTCATTATATCAAAACTTAAATACTTACGCCCGTCAAATGCATATTCTTGTTAAGTAAAAACAAATAGAATACATGAAACCAGATAAAATAAAAATAAAAAAAACAAAAATAAAAAAACACAAAACATAACAATCTCCCAGGAGGCCTAAAAAGGGAGTACCTTCTAGGCATGCTCAGAGAATAAGAGTATAAGAATAAGATAATAAGGCCCAGAGTAATCTCCCAACGTAGGTATATATATGTACATAAAATAATCCGAACAAAGAGATACATATAATAACAAATACAGACTTTATTGCTTGAGCACATGGACGAATGACATACATAGATAGATACAGAAACAGATAGGACTAAAGTCCTCTCGAAGTAAGAAAGAGTTCATGAAGAAATAAGTGAGTCATTTACTGGTAGTTGGGGGGGGGGGGCAAAGCACTCCACTTAATGGACAGAGTCACCAAGCGTCTAGCCCGTGTTCTGTGGATTCTCGAAACAAGAGAAATAGGATGAGAATTCCGGGCTGCTGTTTAAATACCCAGCCACCCATTGGCGAAACCCTCGCAGTAAAGGAAGATAACCCTTTTGGACCCAAGTCCATCCCAGCAGACAATCGCCACAAGGGCTTTCTGGTGTCAAAATGGTCCCTCAGTCTTTTAGAGAAAAAAAGTTCCTATCCAAGAAATAAATGTGTGCCTAGAAATAAAGTTTAAACCTTAAAGGTACTAGCAAATATATGCACCCTCCGGGTGCAAGTATTTAAGTTTTAATGTAATGAAATATCGTATTAAATTAGAAAGTCTAATAAGAAGGCAGATAAAAAGATATGTAACAGAGTGGGGTATAAATAGAAAAATAGAAAGGAAACTTACTCTTCCATCACTCCCGTCTTTCATTGCTGAATTTTACTTATTTAACTATTTAGTTAAATTAGGAAATAAAGAATAAAATTACACTTATTTTTTCTTGTTAATGGATTTCATTTAAGATTCATTGAAGAGATTTTTGCTTATATTCATGAAAATAAAACCAAACAGTTAGAAATCAATAATACTAAGCACATATTTAATAAAATCACATTTTTAATATCAATATGCAAATTAGCCTTCCCGTTCACACTGTAAACCGCTATTTGTTGTATATATAAATACAATTGCATGTTATTAGTATGTAGATATGGACAACACTAATAAAAAGGTGAGGCAATTTTATTAATAATTGAGGTTTAAATATAAATAAAATCATGGAGAATGTGATGTAAATAACGAAGAGAATTGTGACTTGAGTAGTAATATAGTTTCGGTTACAGACAGAAAAAACACACAATCTCCATTATAATAAGATATTTTGTCTCTTCCTTCATTCCTTTTCAGCTCGAAGCCCAACAGAAGGAAGAACCACGTTTTGGAGGGTTTGTTTGGTTTGGTTTGTTTTACGGTATATCAACTTCAGTGGGTCATTTAATGCCGATGAAGTTTTGAAATAAATTAATTCTTAACGGATACTCAATTTTTTTATAAACACATTTTTCTATTTAATCCATAGATGGGACCTTAACAGGTACTACCACTCCGGGTCAGAGTGAACCAGGGAGCAATGGTGATGTAGGGGTGCTCCACATTCCCCAGACCTCCAGAACTGGAACCTCACCATCAGATAGAGTTTAACGTCAATCCCGGGGGATGAACACCCTCAGCCACAGCCTTCTAGCACTCATATGATGAAAAGTGTTGGGAGTTGCTATAAGGGCAATAGGCTTGGTGCAACCATATAGGTACTAAAGCTTGACATGACCAGCCGATTGATCAGAGGGGGGCTTTTCGACCGTCCGTCTAGCCTAAGTAAGGGCCACGTTTTGGGGGTTTAAGAAAAGAAACTAGCAACACAACAATATTCACAACAAAAGGTCCAACCCGATACACATGAACATTTTCTCATACAAATTTATCTCTCATTAAACAACCTTTTTTTCCAACGCAAACAATATGATTTTGGTTGGTTGGTTGGTTGGATTTTACGGCATTTCAACCCTTGTTGGGTTATTTTATGCCAAATACGTTTTTTTTTATTCAATCTTGATGGCTACTCAATTCTTTAAAACCTCAATTTCTAAAAAGATTTTTTTTTCTATTCAACATTTAGATGGGACCCTAAAAGGTACTACCACTGCGTAGTAAATGAGTTTGAAGTCCAGTCAGGCTATGATGCTCACTTTTTGATTAACACCCTTAGGTAATGTATGAACCCTCATCTCCTAGCAATGAGTTAAACAAAACCCCCAAAACCTGACCCTTACTTAGCTAGACGGGGCGGTCGAGAAGACCCTCCGATCAATCAGCTGGTCACGTTAAGCCCTAGCACCTATATGATTTTCCCAACCCTATCCCCTTATGGCAAGCCCAACCCTTTTTATCATATGGGTACTAGAAGGCGTGGCCTGAGGGTGTTCATCCCCCGGATTGACGTTAAACTCTCTGATGGCGAGGTCCAGTTTTGGAGGTTTGCCATAAGGGGAATAGGGTTTGGAAAATCAATATAGCGTGCTCACGGCGCTTAACGTGACGCAGGCTGATTTGATCGGAGGGTTCTCCGACCGCCCGTTCTAAGCCTAAGTAAGGGTCAAGGTTTTGGGGGTTTGTTTTAAACTCATTGGTAGAGATGAGGGGTCATACATTACCTAAGGGTGTTAATCAAAGTGAGCATTATAGCTGAACTGGACTTCAAACTCATTACTACGCCAGTGGTAGTACCTTTTAGGGTCCCATCTAAATGTTGATAGAAAAAAAATCTTTTTAGAAATTGAGGTTTTAAGAATTGAGTAGCCATCCAGATTGAATAAAAAAAACGTATTTGGCATAAAATAACCCAACAAGGGTTGAAAATGCCGTAAAATCCAACCAACCAACCAACCCAAAATCATATTGTTTGCGTTGGGAAAAAAGGTTGTTTAATGAGAGATAAATTTGTATGAGAAAATGTTCATGTGTATCGGGTTGGACTTTTTGTTGTGAATATTTGTTGTGTTGCTAGTTTCTTTTCTTAAACCCCCAAAACGGGCCTTACTTTAGGCTAGACGGACGGTCCGAAAAGCCCCCTCTGATCAATCGGCTGTCATGTCAAGCTTTAGTACCTATATGGTGCACCAAGCCTATTGCCCTTATAGCACTCCAACACTTTTCATCATATGAGTGCTAGAAGGCTGTGGCTGAGGGTGTTCTCCCCCGGGATTGACGTTAAAACTCTATTGATGGTGAGGTTCCAGTTCTGGAGTCTGGGGAATGTGGAGCACCCCTACATCACCATGCTCCCTGGTTCACTCTGACCCGGAGGTGGTAGTACCTTTAAGGTCCCATCTATGGATTAAATAGAAAAATGGTGTTTATAACAAAAATTGAAGTATCCGTTAAGAATTAATTTTTATTTCCAAAACTTCATCGGCATTAAATGACCCACTGAAGTTGAATATACCGTAAAACAAAACCAAACCAAACAAACCCTCCAAAACGTGTTCTTCCTTCTGTTGGGCTTCGAGCTGAAAGGAATGAAGGAAGAGACAAAATATCTATTATAATGGAGATTGTGTGTTTTTTCTGTCTGTAACCGAAACTATATTACTACTCAAGTCACAATTCTCTTCGTTATTTACATCACATTCTCCATGATTTTATTTATATTTAAACCTCAATTATTAATAAAATTGCCTCACCTTTTTATTAGTGTTGTCCATATCTAACATACTAATAACATGCAATTGTAATTATATAATACAACAAAATAGCGGTTTAACAGTGGAACGGAAGGCTAATTTGCATATTGATATTAAAAATGTGAATTTTTATTAAATTGTGCTTAGTATTATTGATTTCTAACTGTTTTGGTTTTATTTTCATGAATATAAGCAAAAATCTCTTCAAATGATCTTAAATGAAATCCATTAACAAGAAAAAAATAAGTGTAATTTTATTCTTTATTTCCTAATTTAACTAAAATGTTAAATAAGTAAAATTCAGCAATGAAAGACGGGAGTGATGGAAGAGTAAGTTCCTTTTCTATTTTTCTAATTAACCCCCACTCTGTTACATATCTTTTTTATCTGCCTTCTTATTAGACTTTCTAATTAATACG
Organism: Doryteuthis pealeii; assembly: GCA_023376005.1. NCBI lineage: Eukaryota > Metazoa > Mollusca > Cephalopoda > Myopsida > Loliginidae > Doryteuthis > Doryteuthis pealeii. Next base: position 57,836,773 of record CM042147.1, on the reverse strand, counting down.
ATATTTTCATTACATTAAAACTTAAATACTTGCACCCGGAGGGTGCATATATTTGCTAGTACCTTTAAGGTTTAAACTTTATTTTTCTAGGCACACATTTATTTCTTGGATAGGAACTTTTTTCTCTAAAGACTGAGGGAACCATTTTGACACCAGAAAGCCCTTGTGCGATTGTCTGCTGGGATGGACTTGGGTCCAAAGGGTTATCTTCCTTTACTGCGAGGGTTTCGCCATGGGTGGCTGGGTTTTAAACAGCAGCCCGGGAATTCTCATCCTATTTCTCTTGTTTCGAGAATCCACAGAACACGGGCTAGACGCTTGTGACTCTGTCCATTAAGTGGAGTGCTTTGCCCCCCCCCAACTACCAGTAAATGACTCACTTATTTCTTCATGAACTCTTCTTACTTCGAGAGGACTTTAGTCCTATCTGTTTCTGTATCTATCTTGTATGTCATTCGTCCATGTGCTCAAGCAATAAAGTCTGTATTTGTATTATATGTATCTCTTTGTTCGGATTATTTTATGTACATATATATTACCTACGTTGGGAGATTACTCTGGGCCTTATTATCTTATTCTTATACTCTTATTCTCTGAGCATGCCTAGAAGGTACTCCCTTTTTTAGGCTCCTGGGAGATTGTTATGTTTTGGTTTTTTTTATTTTTGTTTTATTTATTTTATTTTATCTGGTTTCATGTATTCTATTTGTTTTTACCTTAACAGAATATGCATTTGACGGGCGTAAGTATTTAAGTTTTGATATAATGAAATATATTTTTAAAAAAGACTATATTAGAAACTAACGAAATTAAATAAGAACACATATAAAAGATTACACTTATTCTAATTATATTTTAATTGGTTTCTAGATCAAATCAATCATAGGATTGATTTTAATACGTTGGAGAATAAAACAATAATTTAGAGATCAATAAAACCAAGCAATTATCCATTAAACCCGGTTTTGTTAAAACCAGTATGCAAATTAACCACAACATATATTATATAAACCTTTATTTCGTTTAGGGCATCCATAGATAAACTAACACAAACATTTGGTAAGGAAATAAAACAAACAATACAAACATCAGAATTAGTGTTTATTAGTTTGTAAGTCTTTATAATGCATTAGGGCATCCATGGATAACAAACACTGATATTCGGTCAGTAAAAACAGACAATTAACTCATATCATCAATGCAATAAAAATGTAATAATTATAATATAACCATGTAATAACGGATACACATGTCCAGAACTATGGAGGCGCGTGGTCTAATGGTTAGAGTTGTAGGAATCGACTCGTCGACCCGAGTTCAATTCCTGGACGAGCTGTTTGGATTCACATGGCGCTAATACCCTTGGAAAAGGTATGAATCATTTCTCTCGTCCTGCTATGGGTAAATAGGAGGGCAAACTGGCTCTTTAACCATGGCTAGGTAACCAGTCCCTGGAAAATAAAAATCTGAATCAAACCTGTTAAACTCTGCTTAAGAAATTGACCTTGTGTCGCATCCTGATTGTGCGGAGGGATTGGTAAATACACACATGTCCCAAACAAGTTTAATCCGCCCTGTCAACTGGATCTGTAAATATGCCAAATGCACTTCTGTAGAAGGGTAAGACCCTCAATGGAGCCACTTGTTGGCCGTGGGTGACGATCCGTGATGCTAAGGAGGGAATCTTGGTGGCTGAGCAGTCCATGACATACAACATTCAACTTCAGCCTTTACTTAGGCTAGACGTGGCGTAACGAGCAGCATTATAAAACCAGAAGCGACAAAGTGAAAACGCTTTTTTACCTTCTAGCCCCGATAGAAGCAACACAACACCTGTTGCGTTTCCTGTGTACGGACAGGGAACTGCTGCGTGTCCAACATGTTTGTGTCGCATGGTACCACGACAACTTGTTTAATAAACCTTTCACTTTCCTTTTCTACCAGCAACATATCAAGGACTCAAGACTTTCTCTCTTTAAAGACTCCGTTTCTTATTAGGACATTTCGATCATACAACTCTGTATAAGCTCTTCTTTGCATCTTTAGGGTTTGGTAGGCACCCTCCTGTGTCAGGGGACATTGGAATTAAAGATTAGCCCCCTTAGCGGCTGGAAAATTTGGCCATTCTAACCTGTGTGGTAAGACGAAAGGTCTCGGCTCCTGATGCAAGCGTTAAGAGCCACAAATTAACCCCCTCAGTGAGGGAGCATAACCCCAAGCACATCCAAGGAACCCGTCAGCGAGGGAATATAAACCCCTAAAAACACTCAGGGAACCCCCTTTTAATCCGAACGAGTAAACGATATTCAACCAACTATCGTTCTTCTACAATACCAAATCACAGTGGCTGGGTAGTCCATGACATTCAACACTCCACTTTGGCCCTTACTTAGACTAGACAGGCTGTTGGAAGAGGTCCATCCGATAATCGCCTGGTCTCATCAAGCCAAGCATCTATATGATTGCCCAGCCGTGTTGCTCTTATGGAAAAAATTCCAGCCCTTTTTTATCATATAGGTGCTAGAAGGTGGTTGCTGAGGGTCTTAGTGTCTTGGGTATGACGTTAAACTGCATCTAGTGGTGAGGTCCCAATTCTGGAGCTCTCCAGGGAGTTTGGAATACACCTTCATTGCCATTACATCCAGGTCCACTCTGACCCGTAGTAGTAGTAACTGTTAGGGTCCCCTCTATAAGTTAGATTGATTTTTTAAACTGCGTTAAGAATTTTTTTAATTGAATACCCAACAAGAATGAACAAAAGAAAAAACGTCTTTAACATAAAATGACCCACAAACCAAACCAATCAACCATGCCATCATTTTTTACGAGATGGGTAAAATTCTATATATTATTATAATGGAGATTCGGTGTCTATCTATCTGTAACCGAAACTACGTCACTGCTTACGCTACAATACCCCCTAGAATTCGTAGGTTTATCAATGAGTATTTAATTTATAGTCAAAATCATTTATAAATAGATTAAATATTATTAATATAAACAAGGTTTGTTTAGAATGGCTTTTTGCCGATAATTTTTTGGAGAATAAGTGCTTAATTGGAGTCGTACCTAAATTTTGAAAATTAATTTAATCAATAATGAATTAGGCGGGAATACCTATTAAATGTATAGCTAAACAAATCGAGAAAAATCAATCTCTGTATGTACATTTCGGCCTATTAGGCCTCATTAACGATGTCTATGAGAATCTGAGTGAGATTTTCCTGAAAACAGCCCATGTTATTAGTGCATTTAAACTCCTGAAATGTGTTTTTATATAGCACAAAGAATAAAGGTTTACATAATATATGGTGTGGTTAATTTGCATACTGGTTTTAACAAAACCGTGTTTGATAAATAATTACTTGGTGCTATTGATTTCTAAATACTTTTGATTTATTCCTCAACGTATTAAAAATCAATCCTATCAATGATTTTATACAGAAACCAATTAAGATATAATTAAAATGAGTGTAATCATATTATATGCGTTCTTATTTAATTTTTTTCTAATTTAATATATTTCATGGCATTAAAACTAAAATACTTACACCTAGAGGGTGCATATTCTTGCTAGTTTGAATAATAAATTGCCAAATAGAAGCGAGAATACACTTACTTGAAAACAATTCGTGATTTTTCTTCTTTTTTTTTTTTTTTTTTTTTTTTTTTTTTTTTTTTTTGACAGACCGTTTTGATTTTAATCTCTTTAGCCCCATGAAAGAGGGTTTGAGGGGCAAACATTATTCCAGTGACGAGAAAGTGAAATCTGTAGTGAAGAAGTGGCTCAAAGAACAGTCAACAGAATTTTACAGTGCAAGGGATACATGCTCTTATTCGAAGGTGGAACATTGCTATTGAGAGAAATGGTGACTATGTGGAGAAGTAGGGATGTGATCCACAGAAGACCAGCTTCATCTTGATGTATGATACATGTTCCTGTGTTGGTAATTATACCTGTCCTAAACAAAATGGTATCACTTTTTTATACACCCTTGTAATTTGTCATGTTTGGTTTGACATTATGGTTTTGACCGTATGTATATTTTAAGCAAAAAAAAAAAAAAAAAAAAAAACAAGTCACCGTTTAATATATTTTAGAACTAGCAGCAATATCCGATAATACCCGAGAAAGTAGTGTGGTTCGCTGTTCCCAGAAGGTGCATGAACATTTCATGTATACGTTTTTCACTAAAAACTCATTTTAATTTTTTTTTAAGAATTCCTTTAAATATTGGCTGTCTATTAACAACATTATTATATTATATTTTTACGATAAACCGTTTGATTATTTTATCTTATATTGTAAAAGTATTTTAAAAATTGTTTAGATTAAGCGTAGATGACGTGCTACTTGATTTCAATGTACTACTATCCTCCCCCCTCCTCTCTCTCTCTCTCTCTCTCTCTCTCTCTCACACACACACACACACACATACACACTGAAACATCTTCGCTTTCCTCTTCTATTGTAAATATGTCTCCCAGGGGTTTCATTATTGACTTTTATTGAAATCCAATTCGTGAGTCCTGTTTCTGAATATTAGCTCATGTTTCATGATGATCGGATCACTGGTATAGGTGCCTGTTGGTAATAAATAGACAGACAGAAATTGCTATTTATGTAGTAGATTAGATTTCTGCTTCTTGCAATGATCATAGCCCCCCCCCCACACACACACATAATTATAATTCAGTTGCAAATTGGATTGGGAATTATCTTATTCTATTAATTTAATATTGGTTATTTTAACAGCCAAGTAATCTTTATCCAACTATTAGAAGTGGCTACCAGCATCACCTGGGTAGAGGGGGATAAAAAAAAACGTTGTGTAATGGTTAGCAAATCCTTTATCATTATGTATATTTTAATTTTTAGATATCTTCGCAAATATAAATAACATCTCCGTAATATTTGCATAAAAAGTTAGAACTGGTGATATTTTAATGTGTACACTGTTTTTAATTGTTTTATTTTCGTAGTTTCCTCTGGATCGCAACGTCTTGTCATACGACTGCCATTCCTTCATCCATTGTCCGTTTGTGGGTCGTTCATAACTTTTTAATCCGCCAAGTCCTGCATATCTAGAACATATCTGGCACACATAACGATTGGTGTTGACTGCGTCGACAGGTGTTGTATACTGCATCATTGTCCTCATGTCGGGGATCATACTGGGGTCTTAGAGTGTGGCATGGTAGAGACAACAATTGCAGTCGGGTAGCTCTCATGTGATTTCATGTGATTGACAAGCCCGCCATTGACAAGCAGGGCCCGGTCACACTCATCACAAATCCACACATCACCAGAATTGCCTGGCAGAGTTTCTCGTTTTGGCACGCTCTCCTGAGTTTTGCTCGGCCCAACCTTGCAGCTTTCAAACATTTCTGCACCCCTGTATATCGCAGCCCTCCATTGTCCACGATCAGATGTCAGGGACTCCCAATTATCGACGGGAATATCAAAGCACACTAGACACTACTTCACACTATCACGAAATCTTTCTTTTGGCTTGTGATGTGGTCTTTTGCCAAAAAGAAGCTCACCATGAAAAAGCTGTTTTGTTAGTCTAGAGTCATCAAGTCGAACAAGATGACCTCTGGACATAAAACATACATACATACAACACCAACTACTCTTTATATATGTATAGATGTAACTACTATAAGCTTGTCAATGTTTTCCCAGCAGTGTTCAACATGTTTTTCTCGTCTTACCTAGATGGTCTGTGTGCCGAATAGATATACCATGGTATGATGATAACTATTATAACATTTGATATGTTTAATTAAGAGCTATTACAATTAGTTTAGAATGTAAAAAGTATAATAATCTTAGGCGAATTCTTTCTTTCTTTTCTCTCTTTCCTTCATTTTTTTTAGCTTTTCTTCTTTTTCTTTCTTTATTTCCTTTCTTTCTTTGCTGCTTTTTTTCTATTTCCCTGAAACAGACGATAAGTGCTATTGCTTCCTATCTCACAGTTTTTTCTTTCTTTCTTTCCACTGACGTGTAGTACGTTCTTTTTCTCGTTTTACATCTCTCTCTCTCTCTCTCTCTCTCTATATATATATATATATATATATATATAGATATAATATATATGAAGTAAATGGAAGTGAATCCGACAGTATGAATAGAAAATATTTAGAAAAAAACAAAAGATGTTATTAGTTTGCTGACTGAATCTGTTTCGACCTTTTAATAAAGCGTCTTTTTTCAAAGAAACTATATTTATTAAAAGGTCGAAACATATCTGTCAGCAAACTAATACATCTTTTTTTTTATTTTCCTATTCATATATATATATATATATATATATATATATATATAAATATATAAAGATTGTTTTGTTGTTGTGAGAGTTTTCGCTTATGCTTCGCATATCTGTGTCATAAAAATTTTTTTTAATGAAAATGCTGTTTTTTAGCATGAATAGACTATTATTTAAGAAATAGTGTTGACATACCAGTAGCATACACACTATATTCCAATAAAATCCATTAACTTCAAAAAATTTACATCGAGCTATTTTACAACAAAATAGTATAAATATCTCCCATATTGCAGTATGACCTACATATTAATTCGGACACAATTAGTAAGTCAACAGTAGTTTTCAGATATTTATAAGTAAAAACCCAGTATTTTTAATAGGATATATATATAATATATATTATATATATATATATATATATAATATATAATTGATAATTGTATCATATTACCACGACCAGACAACTCGGCAAACACCATTTGCGACATCCGGAGCACTGGACAGCTGTTTCGACCTCCTTTGGTCTCACCAGCAGTGCATACCAATTTCCGCCAATAGAGATTGGACCAGCGGACACAGCGTGAAGAGCGGGGACTCAATAGTGTTTGCCGAGTTGTCTGGTCGTGGTAATATGATTCAATTATCAATTATATATAATTCCTCTATCAAAATTAATATATATATATATATATTATATATAATATATATATATATATATATATATATGAAAAGTAAACAAATAAACAATGTGTTTTGATATGGCTTTTTAAGCCGACAATTTGGGAGAATATGTGCTTAATTGAAGTCGTACCTAATTTTTGAAAATTAATTAATTAATAATTAAGGAATTAAGGTATGTCCGCCTAATTCATTAATTATTAATTAATTAATTTTCAAAATTAGGTACGACTTCAATTAAGCACACACACACCTGCACACACACACACACACAACACACAACACACACACACACACATATATATATATATATATATATATATATATATATATATATATGGTGTTCAGGATAAATTTGACATATTTATATTTGGTTATATTTTCTCCGTAGGTTGGGCAATTGACGCACAATTACGCATCATTTAAAAGCTTGGACCCTTCTTCATTCATATACGTGATGACAGATAAAATGGATGACTGGAACCCACGTGAATCATGGAAGAAAATAACTTGAATAAATAAGGAATGCTCCCTGAACACTGTAAAACAATCAGGCATGAACTGGAGAATTGCAATGGAGACTACGGGCTGTGACTAAAAAAAAAAAAGCAGCATAACAGACGATATGACTGCGTTCGTAAAGCAGAATTGATCGAAAATCTCTAGAAAAAAGTGTTGGAAGACTCCCGATGCCTACGTGGAGTTGCTAAACACTGTAGTCAAGCCCTGAAATAACAAAGGTAGCCAATGGAGTTCATATGTATGGCAGCAGGATTCGGACCCCTACCACACATCTAGAGAAATGTCAAAAAATGGTTGTCGTTAAACTCTTACAACTAAACCAACCCAATTTTTGGGCCTCCGAACTCCCCAGATCTTAACCCCATGTATGGGGCGCTGTTTAGAAAGATACCAATCGCCGTGCAAATACTACAAAAGCCCAGTTAATCGATAGAATTAAGGTAGTTTTTAAGATCCTTCCCAGGAAACTGTAACATCAGATTGCTCCAGGTTCCGAAGCAGGATTGAGGCACTGTTCGACGGTAATGGCGTTATTTTAAAGCGAAATTGTTGACAGTCTGTAATTTCCGTGCATGTTGTTGAATTTCATTACGATCCATTAAATTTTATACCTATTTTTTTTCATCTGCTTTTCCATTTTAAAATGAATTAAATTAATTAAATCGAATATTTAATGTCAAATTTTTTTTTAAATCGAAAAGTAATAAATAATGACATCAGTAAAAAATAAAAAATAAATAAAATAAAATAAAAACAATAATATTACACACGTGATTTATTTTTATATATTTAAAACTATTTTTTTGGTTAATTTGATCAAATATATCTTAAGATGACCGCCGTGAATGCCGTAAAATCCGTGTTATAAATAAATTTAACTCAAGCGATTGAAAAAAATTTAACAAAATCAGGTAACATCCGATTTTAATGAAATTCAGTAATTGATTTTATCAATTAATGAATTTTATAATGCATCAGTTATTTTTATTTCAAACTTTCTGATTTAATTAGGTATTCTGGCTATGATAAATTTAATATATAAAATTCATTTAAAATATGAAGGCAGTATATCTTAAGTTAACATGTCATAATAATTAGATTCTGAAAACATTTTTTAATAACTAACTTTAATCTTTAGTATCAATGATTTTTGTCGAAAGTATTAGGAAATTAGCGCCCCACCCCTTTAAACGGAAAAAAATTTGGGAATGTATTTTTTTTTCTTTTATAAGATAATAGCCAATTGAATAATTACAAAATTAGTAAACAAAGATCTCCAAGAATTTACTTTTTTAGTTTTTATTTCATTTTATTCTGTTTCGTACTTTATTTACTTCCAGAGCAGATTCCTTAATTTTTTTCCCTCTATTCACCATCTTCGGTCTTTGTATTTTTATTTATGAGAAAAAAAAGTAATAATCATATATAACCCCACCGATTATTTTGCGCCCCCAAATAGGTGGGGGGGTCCAATGTTTAGTGACCTGAAAAAATTCAGAAGTTTTGAACAAACTCTGTGTATATATATAAATAAATTAATATATAATACATAATATATATATGTGTGTGTGTGTGTTGTGTGTGTGTGTGTGTGTGAAATATACTTTACGAATGAAATTTATATCGAAAGTTTAATTTAAAAAATGAGCTTTAATTTATTTTAAAACATCACGAACGATAGGTTTAGAGTAAGGAAATATATATCTTAACTTTCTCGCTGCTTAACTAATGTGTTGTGGAATTAACAGAGACGAAATTAATTTAATCAATTAGTTTCAATTAAATTTTAACTATTGTTTATAATACTCTGCTGAATTTGTAGGTGAAAATCTTTTCATATTGCAATCGAAAACTAAACATAATACATACAAACGGTGTGAAATTACAAAAACATAAATATGTGGGGTCAGTTAAAATGTTAATTCCGGTGGAAAGGGAGAAACAGGGCAGAGGTGTCAGGC
>CM042147.1:57808213-57827237 GCA_023376005.1 Doryteuthis pealeii | reverse complement strand
TATTTAACAAAAAAACTATACAAAAACAAATTAAGTACTAAAACATTAAAAAGAAACCAAGACCCCTCCACCCCAAAAATAAAACAACTAATACTGCAGCAATAGAAGAAAAAGAAAGAAAAATATGTTATCCAATCAGATTGCGGCGAGGTGAGTGCCGGCGGTCTGCGGTTATGCCCGAAGCGAGAATAGAAAAATATTGAACGACGAAATGAAAAAAAAAAAAATAAAAAAATGAAGTTAAAAAAAAATACAGAAAAGTAAAAAAAAAAGAAAAGATTTCTAAAAATTAAAAATGGAAATAAATAAAAATGGAAATAAATAAAAATTGGAAACGTTCCTTATCATTATATCAATCATCACCTTTAGTATTTGGGTCGCGTTCTCGTGTTCCCCTGTCGGCAAATTGAACGGGGTTTCACCACCCCCTCTCAACACACACACACACTCACAAATCCACACCACCTATTGCAGACTATACAGGTGATTTCCCCCTTTTTTTTAAAAAAATCATTGTCCAGGGTTCGGAAACTATACTATCCACTAATTATATACTATACTATATATATATTCTTTTCTAACCTCTCCGCACTGAGCACCGGGATGTGACAATAATTGTCGATTTCTTTAGCGCCGACTTTAACAAGTTTTGAATTCAGGAGTTTTCTTTTCTCTTAGACTGGTTACCTAGCCAAGTTAAAAAAAAACCAGTCTGCCCCTATTATTTACCCCATAGGTGGAGGGATAGTATGTTGGATGCATACTTTTCCCAAAGTATATTAGCGCTTGTGAAGTGCCAAATAGCCTTGTCCAGGATTTGAACTCGGAGGACGAGTCCATTCCTAAGACTCCAAACATTACAACAAGCGCATCACTGTCAGTATTACGTTCACTTTAGACAAATACCCCGGTAAGTATGAATCTCTTTATCCCCTTAACTATGGGTTAAATAACCACTGTTCTCTACAAGAAAGGCTTTCGCATTAAATAACCCTCGAAGCTTGATATGGAATTAAACAAAGAAACCAAAGCTAATTCAATTTCCGTTCATTTGTTTTGTGTGGTTTTTTTTTTATTCATTCATTTTGGATTTTACGGATGTCAACCATCATAGTTATTATTATGCCAAATAGATATTTTAGGATAACAGTAATATGATTATCAGTATCCTATCTCTAATACAAATAATTGGCACACAGTTTTATGGTTTCAAGCTATTCCTATCTATACATAATTGTACACAGTTGTATAGCTTTCAAGTATTCCATCTAATACAAAAATTGCACACAGTTTATGGTTGCAAGTATTCGCTATCTAATACAATAATTGGCATACAGCTAATATGTTGGTTTCAAAGCATTCCTATCTAATACAAATAATTGGCACACAGTATATGGTTTCAAGTATTCCTATCTAATACAGATAATCGGCACACAGTTATATTGGTTTCGGTATTCCTATCTAATACCAAATAATTGGCACCACAGTTGTATGGTTTCAGGTATTCCTATCTATACAAATAATGGCAGAAAGTTATATGGTTTCAAGTATTCCATCTAATACAAATAATGGACACATTTATATGCGTTTCAATGTATTCCTATCAATACAAATTAATTCGTACACAGTTGTATGGTTTCAAGTATTCCAATCTAATACATATAATTGCACACAGTGTATGGTTTCAAGCTATTCCTATTTAATATAAATTAATTGGACACACAGTTGTATGGTTTTCAAGATTCCTAATCTAATACAAATAATTGCACACAGTTGTATCGTTTCAAGATTCCTATCTAATTACAACTAAATAGCAAACAGTTATATGTCCGTTTCAAAGTATTCCCCTATCTAATACAAATTAATGGCACACAGTTATATGGTTTCAAGTATATCCTATCTAATACAAATAATTGGCACACCAGTTATATGGTTTCAGGTATTCCTATCTTAATACAAATACTTTATGCACAATTATATAGCTTCAAGTAATTATTTCTATTTAATAATAATCATTTCTCTCTCAGCCTACCAGGATTCCGTCCTTAAAGCAATCACGGCTCACCAACTACGGACCGACAGGGTGGCCTCATTGGGGCTCTTACCCCTCTGCAGAGTTGCAGTCGTTGTATCTAGTCCCAGTCGACAGGCCAATTTGCGTGATATTCTTCTTACGATTCTGAGTAACAGGTTCATCTTCATGCTTGGTCGTTAACTGTCTACCCTCTCAACTGACTAGTTGTCTTTTTCTTAGATGTTGTCGAAGCGTCCTGTGTTAGTTATTTTTTATTAACAAACTCAAGGCATTTATTTTGTGAATTTCACACTTATGTTCTTTTTCTGTAGGTCCTGACCTCAACGGCGGCCAGAGATAAACTAACTGTTTTTCATATGTCGGTGGCGAACTAGAAACTGACTGGTTGGCAGCCTTCCGTCTTCGAGAGACGATGGAGCAGTGACAAAGTTGTTTTTTTTTACTGCATAGCCTTGGCATGGGTTCGCATGGGTATAAGCTGTTTCCGTGCTAGCAAATCTCCCCTCTCCAAACTGCCGCTGTGATCAAAGGAAAAAGGTAAGCCCCCGGACATGCAGTTTGGCCACGGTATGTCGCAGGAGTAATGGGTAGGCACTGGATTCAGCATCACACCACCTTAGGACTCTGGCTCCTGATTTGTTTTCGGGGTTTACTTCCCTAGCCATTCCGTGAAAAAGCAGCAGAGGTTTTGTTTTGGACTTTCCTTGACTTGATGTGCTTTGCCGACCAGGCTAAAGAGCCCTTTAAACCATTTGGGATCCATGCGATAAGCAGTATCGCATTCTTACTGCTATTGGTGTCCTGAGAAAAAATGAGATTTAGGGATTCGGTATATTTTGCATTTTGTTGTATCAGATAAAAAAGAAGCAAAGGTCAACGAAACGTCCATCAAATCTGTAACCGTGCCCTAACGGTTAGTTTGAAGCAAATTATATTCTTTCATACTAAACTGTTGCAAAATTGATAATGCGCCATTAAATTGCACAGTAACATAACCAAGGATTCGACATGCCATAAAACCAACCAACCAACCAATAATAATAATAATAGTATTACAGCTTCAAGCTAACTAATTTTTATAGTTGTAAGTCTCGAAACTTTTTGGCAGACTTAAACGCCGTGACGTAATGGTTATTCTTCGTAGGAATTGGACCACGGCGAACGGGTTCAAATACTGGACAAAGTTGTTTGGTATTTTTACGTAGCGCTAATACCTCTGGAAAAAGTATGCACCCAACCTATTCTTTCCTCCAACTAAGATTAAATAGTATTGACCAGACTTTGGGCCTTGGTACCGACAACCGGTCTAGGAGAAGGAAAAACGCTGAATTCAAACCCTGTTAAACTCCGCTTAAGATTAAACTTGTGTCGCATTCTGCTCGCGTGGATCTCGTCCGTGGCGGGGAGAATCTAAGCTCGTGTGGAGTATGTCAACTAGGTAGAGTATAAGCTTTACAAAATTCTATAGATAATTGTGTTGCGAGCGGAAAAAGAACATTTCACTCTGTTTAAAAGAAAGAAAAAGAATAGAAGAAAAGAAATTCTATTTTCCAATCTGTTATAGACAGGAAAGAGAGAATCGTCTCATCGTTTAATACTATCTCACTACTAAACGGATGATTTTAACCCCTCCCGTTCCACTATCCGGAAATGGCATACGCAAATATCTACTATATTGACCTAAGTATGACGGCCATGACTAGAGTTGTAAAAGTGCTTGCGACCCCTGGATTTTCGTGCCCCTTAAAAGAGACAGCAGTTTAGCCTGTTACCATGGTGACCAACCTTGTAGATTCTCCGCCACGAACGAGATCCACACAGGTTGGGAGCAAGCAGGGCGGGGGCGGCTCTCTTATATCTTTGGGAGCAGGACGTGGATCTTTCGTTCGTGGCGGGAAATCTAAGTCGGTCACCATTGGTGTAACAGGCCTAAACTGCTGTCTCTTTTAGGGCACGAAATCCAGGCGGTCGCAAGCACTTTTACAACTCTAGTCATGTGCGTCCATACTTAGGTCATATAGGTAAGATATATTTGCGATTTATTGCCATTTTCGATAGTGGAACGGGAGGGTAAAATTATCGTTTAGCTTAATTTTCCATATTTTGTCGTCACCCAAGACGAGTGATGAGATGGATTTCGATACTCTGAGAATGCAGCGTTGTCAAAAATCATTATTATTTTCAACAATAACTAAAGAAAAACGTTTTATTGTGAATGTTGAACAAGAATTAAAGCGAAAGAAAAAACATTGTGAAAATGCATACGCCACCGCGAAAATTACAATAAACTTCATTTGTTTGAATCATCCCAAGGACTTTAATGAATGTTCTTGCCAACATATTTAAAAAAGCAAACAGAAATACATTCTCTTTCCCCACAGTGCGTATCACAGTGGTTTAATCCTCTCCCTTATTCTATATACGTCTTTTTAAGATTAATTTACCTTGTGAATGTTTTGAACTGCTCGTTCATAACATATATGATAAAATAGATACTTATTCAAACTCTTCGTTCACTAATTCACTATATTTGTTTGTTGTGTTGCTTTCCTTTTTTATTCCTTTATTGTCTTATCTGCGTAAATAAATGTCGTCGTCACTGAAGCCCTGCTAATGTTCTTTCGTTGTCTGGCAGAAGTGTTCTGTATTACCTTTCGTTATATATTATCGTAGTATGAGAAGGAGAATGCCATTCCCTTGTGTTTATTTTATTTATATTTTTTTGACACTCAGGATCTCTTGCTTTTACATTTTTTTTATGTATTATTCGTACGCCAGAACAAGCGCGTGCACGTAACATTGTGAATATTCTCAAAGCCAGAAAAGCCCTGTCGGTTGGCCGGCTTGGGTGGTGACCGGACACTTTATAGGATGGAATCCTGCGCTGGCATGAGCTGCTCCATGACATGCAACACTCACTTCGGTCATTACTTGGGCTCGGAGAGCCTCATCGATCAATCGCTGGTCATGTCAAGCCTAGCACCTATATGATTGCCCCAACCCTATGGCCCTGTATAAACAAGTCTCAACCCTTTCTATAATAAGGTGGTAGGAAAAGAATTTTTTTATAAAAAAGTGTTTTAAAAAAACTTCCCTACCAAATATCGCTTATTAACAAACTGAATTTTATCTATAAACTTATCCCTTAAACTTGATTTCCATCCCACTTAGCAACAAACAACTGCAAACAACCGACTGCAATTTAAAAAAAAAATCCTTGGAAAAAGGCATACAATAAACTTTGACAGTCGGTTGTTTGCAGTTGTTTGTTGCTAAGTGGATGGAAATCAGTAAGGGATACAGTTTATAGGATAAAATTCAAGTTGTTATAAGCGATAGTTTGGTGGAAGTTTTTTTTAAAACACTTTTATAAAAAATTCTTTCCTAGCACCCTTAGTATAAAGGTGAGACGATCTTATAAGGGGCAATAGGGTTGGGGCAATCATATAGTGCTAGGGCTTGACATGACCAGCGTTGATCGGATGAGGCCTCTCATCGACCGCCCAAGTAATGACCGAAGTGGAGTGTTGCATGTCATGGACAGCTCATCCACAGGATTCCATCCTTAAGTGTCACGGGTCACCACCCAAGCCCCAACCGACAGGGGCTTTCTGCTTGAGAAATTCACAATGTTACGTGCACGCGCCTTGTTCTAGGCGTAAACGATAATAATAAAAAAAAATGTAAAAGCAAGAGATCCTGAGTGTCAAAAAATATAAATAAAATAAAACACAAGGGACATGGGCAATTCTCCTTCTCATACTACGATATATATATACGAAAGCAGTAATACAGAACACTTTCTGCCAGGACAACGAAAGACATTAAGACAGGCTTCAGTGACGACGACAATTTTATTTACCAAGATACAGACAATAAAGAATAAAAAAAGGAAGCAACAAACAAACAAAATATAGTGAATAGGGAACGAAAGATATTGAATAAGTATCGATTTTTTATCATATATGTATGAACGAGCAGTTCAAAAACATTCACAAAGGTTAATTAATCTTAAAAAGACGTTATATAGAAAAGGGAGAGATTAACTCACTGTGATACCACTGGTGGGGAAAAGAGAATGTATTTCTGTTTCTTTTTTTTAAATATGTGCCAGACATCATTAAAGTCCTTGGATGATTCAAACAAAATGAAGTTATTGTATTTCGTGTGGCGTATGCATTTTCACAATTGTTTTTCTTTTCTTTAATTCTTGTTCAACATTCAACAATAAAACGTTTTTCTTAGTTATTGTTGAAAATATAGATTTTTGACAACGCTGCATTCTCAGAGTATCGAAATCCATCCATACACTTCGTCTTGGGTGACGACAAAATATGGAAAATTAAAGCTAAACGATAATTTTACCCTCCCGTTCCACTATCGGAAATGGCCATACGCAAATATCTACCTATATTGACCTTAGTATGACGGCACATGACTAGAGTTGTAAAAGTGCTTGCGACCCCTGGATTTCGTGCCCCTAAAAAGAGACAGCAGTTTAGCCTGTTACCATGGTGACCGACCTTAGATCTCCCGCCACGAGACGAGATCCACGTCTGCTCCAAAGATAGACCTGCTCAACTGTGTGGATCTCGTTCTCTGGCGGAGAATCTAAGGTCGGTCACCATGGTAACAGGCTAAACGCTGTCTCTTTTAGGGGCACGAAAATCCAGGGTCGCAAGCACTTTACAACTCTAGTCAATGTGCCGTCATACTTAGGTTCAATATAGGTAGATATTTGCGTTATGCCATTCCGATAGTGGAAACGGGAGGGTTAAAATCATGTTTAGTAGTGAGATAGTATTTAATACGATGAGGACGATCCTCTTCCTGTCTATAACAGATTGGAAAAATAGAATTTCTTTTCTTCTATTTTTTTCTTCTTTTAAACAGAGTGAATGTTCTTTTCGCTCGCAACACATATATATAGAATTTTGTAAAGGCTTATATCTACTAGTTGACATACTCCACACGAGCTTAGATTCTCTCCGCCACGAGACGAGATCCACGCGAGCAGAATGCCGACACAAGTTTAATCTTTAAGCGAGTTTAACAGGTTTGAATTCAGCGTTTTTCCTTCTCCTAGACCGGTTGTCGTACAAGAGCCAGTCTGTCATACTATTTAATCTTAGTTGGAGAAGAATAGTTAGGATGCATATTTTCCAGAGGTATTAGCGGCTACGGTAAAATACAAACAACTTTGTCCAGGTATTTGAACCCGGTTCGCCGTGTCCAATTCCTACGAGAATAACCATTACGTCACGGGCGTTTTAAGTCTCCAAAAAGTTTCGAGACTTACACTTAAAAATAGTTACTTGGAGCTGTAATTACTATTATTATTATTATTGGTTGGTTGGTTGGATTTTATGGCATGTCAATCCTTTGGGTTATGTTACTGTTGCAAAATTAATGGGCGCATTATCAATTTTGCACAGTTAGTATGAAGATATAATTTGAATTCAAACTAACCGTTAGCACGGTTACAGATTTGATGGACGTTTCGTTTGACCCTTTGCTTCCTTTTTTATCTGATACACAAATGCAAAATTATACGAATCCCTAATCTCATTTCTTTCTCAGGAACACCAATAGCAGTAAGAATGCGATACCTGCTTATCGCATGGATCCCCAATGGTTTAAAAGGGGCTCTTTAGCCTTGGTCGGCAACACATCAAAGTCAAGGAAAAAGTCCAAAAACAAACCTCTGCTGCTTTCAACGAATGGCTAGGGAAGTAAACCCGAAAACAAATCAGAGCCAGAGTCCCTAAGGTGGTGTGATGCTGAAATCCAGTGCTACCCATTAACTCCTGCGACACTACCGTCGCCAAACTGCATTGGTCCCTTACCTTTCCTTTGGATCACAGGCGCAGTTTGGAGAGGGGAGATTGCTACACGGGGAACAGCTGTTGATACCCCATGCGAACCCATCCAAGCTATGCAGTTAAAAAAAAACAACTTTGTCACTGCTCCATCGTTCTCTCGAAGACGGAAGGCTGCCAACAGTCAGTTTCTAGTTCGCCACCGACATATGAAAACAGTTAGTTAATCTCTGGCCGCCGTTGAGGTCAGGACCTAAGAAAAGAAATAAAGTGTGAATTCACAAAATAAATGCCTTGAGTTGTAATAAAAAATAAACTAAAACAGGACGCTTCGACAACATTTAAGAAAAAAGACAGACTAGTCAGATTGAGAGGGTAGACAGTTAAAGACCAAGCCATGAAGATGCCCTGTTACTCAAATCGTAAGAAGAAATATCAGCGCAAATTGGCCCTGTCGACTGGGACTAGAATACAACGACTGCAACTCTGCAGAGGGGTAAGAGCCCCAATGAGGCCACCTGTCGGTCGTAGTTGGTGAGCCGTGATGCTTAAGGACGGGAATCTGGTAGCTGAGCAGAGAAATGATTATTATTAAATAGAAATAATTACTTGAAGCTATATAATTGTGCATAAAGTATTTTGTATTTAGATAGGAATACCTGAAACCATATAACTGTGTTGCCAATTATTTGTATTAGATAGGAATACTTGAAACCATATAACTGTGTGCCAATTATTTGTATTAGATAGGAATACTTGAAACCATACTGTTGCATTTAGTTGTATAGATAGGAATACTTGAAACGATACAACTGTGTGCCAATTATTGTATTAGATAGGAATACTTGAAACCATACAAACTGGTGCCAATTATTATATATTAAATTGGAATACTTAAAACCATACAACTGTGTGCCTGTATTAGATTGGATACTTGAAACCATACAACTGTGTACGAATATTTGTATTAGATAGGAATACTTGAAACCATATAAATGTGTGCCAATATATTGTATTAGATAGGAATACTTGAAACCATATAACTTTTCTGCAATTATTTGTATTAGATAGGAATACCTGAAACCATACAACTGTGTGCCAATTATTTGTATTAGATAGGAATACCTGAAACCATATAACTGTGTGCCGATTATCTGTATTAGATAGGAATACTTGAAACCATATAACTGTGTGCCAATTATTTGTATTAGATAGGAATGCTTGAAACCATATTACTGTATGCCAATTATTTGTATTAGATAGGAATACTTGAAACCATAAAACTGTGTGCCAATTATTTGTATTAGATAGGAATACTTGAAACTATACAACTGTGTATCAATTATTTGTATTAGATAGGAATACTTGAAACCATAAAACTGTGTGCCAATTATTTGTATTAGATAGGAATACTTGATATCATATTACTGTATACTAAAAATATCTATTTGCATAAAATAACTAGATGGGTTGACATGCCGTTAAAATCCAAAATGGAAATGAATAAAAAAAAAACCACACAAAACAAATGACGGAATTGAATTAGCTTTGGTTTCTTTGTTTAATTCCATATCAACCTTCGAGGGTTATTTAATGCGAAAGCCTTTCTTGTAGAAGAAACAGTGGTACTATTTAACCCATAGTTAGGGGATAAAGAGATTCATAACTTACCCGAGGGTATTTGTCTAAAGTGAACGTAATACTGACAGTGGATGCGCTTGTTGTAATGTTTTGGAGTCTTAGGAAATGGACTCGTCCTCCCGAGTTCAAATCCTGGACAAGGCTATTTGCACTTCACATAGCGCTAATATATTTGGGAAAAGTATGCATCCAACTACTATCCCTCCACCTATGGGTAAATAATAGGGCAGACTGGTTTTTTTTTTAACCTTGGCTAGGTAACCAGTCTAAGAGAAAGAAAACTCTGAATTCAAACTTGTTAAAGTCCGCTAAGAAATCGACATTTGTCACATCCTGCTCGTGCGGAGAGGTTAGAAAAGATATATATATATTATATATATAATAGTGATAGTATAGTTCGAACCCTGGACAATTTGATATTTTAAAAAAAGGGGGAAATCAACCTGTATAGTCTGCATAGGTGTGTGGATTTGTGAGTGTGTGTGTGTGTTGAGAGGGGGTGGGTGAAACCCCGTTCAATTTTGCCGACAGGGACACGAGAACGCGACCCAAATACTAAAGGTGATGATTGATATAATGATGGGAACGTTTCCATTTTATTTTATTTCCATTTTTATTTTATTTTCCATTTTTATTTTAAGAAATCTTTTCTTTTTTTTTTTTACTTTTCTGTATTTTTATTTTACTTCATTTTTTTATTTTTATTTTTTTTCATTCGTACGTTCAATATTTTTCTATTCTCCTTCGGCATAACCGCAGACGCCCGCACTCACCTCCCGCAATTCTGATTGATAGACATATTTTTCTTTCTTTTTCTTTCTATTCCTGCAGTATAGTTGTTTTATTTTTGGGGTGGAGGGGTCTGGTTTCTTTTTAATGTTTTAGTACTTATTTTTGTTTTTGTATTAGTTTTTGTTTAAATACAATTTCCTCTCCGTCCAACTGAACTGATCTTCCTTACGAATGTGCATGGCATAGATTGATTAATTATCCCTCCCCCCCAGGCTTTGCCGAATTTCTACTATGACTAATACGGACCCCCCCCCACACACACACACACCAGTCTCTTTCTAATACCCTCCTTTTGCTCTATAAAAGGAGCAGACGCAGAGGTGGCACTTCACCGAGGACGAAGACATCTCTTGAGACAGACCAAAAACGAACCAGGTAAGATTCAGTGTTTCTTTTCATATGTACTAGCAAATATATGCACCCTCCGCCGGGTGTACGTATTCAAGTTTTAATGCAACAAAATATTAAATTAGAAAAGCTAATGAAACTATGAAACTATTCTTATGAATGTAGATAAAAAGATTTGAAACAGAGGGGGGTATAATCGAAAAATCGAACAACTGAAACTTACTCTTCCACCACTCCCGTCTTACATTGCTAAATTTTTCTAATTTAACTATTTAGTTAAAATAGGAAGTAAATAATAAAATCACCGTTATTTCTTATTGTTAATGGATTTCTTTTGAGATTTATCCCCGAGATATTTGCTAATATTCATTAAGATAAAACCAAACAATTAGAAATCAATAATACTAAACACATATTTATTAAAATCATTTTTTTAAAATATCAATAAGCAAATTAGCCTTCCCGTTCACACTGTAAACCGTTACTTAATTGTAGATATAAATACACTTGCATCTTATTAGTATGTAGGTATTCAATAGTATCAATAATGTCAAACCATTTTTATTAATAATTGAGGTTTAAAAAAAATACAATCCTGGAGAACGAGGCGTAAATAACTAAGGGAATTGTGACTCAAGTAGTAATATAGTTTTGGTTACAGACAAACACTCTATCTCCATTATAATAAGATTTGGTTTTCACTCTGATCAGTTTTATATTAGGTTGGTACAGTTACCTCCCTTACTTGTTATAGTTCTTCTGTTATGCGCTAGGTGGCATTACAAGCAACCATATAAAAGCGGGGAGGGGGCTAAAGTCCCTTTTCCATCTTCTATTCTCAAGAGAACACGCACTAGTTGCATCTCCTATCCACATAAAAGGGGGAACTTTGAGTCCCCCAACCTCGTGTCGCATGGTGCGTGAGAACATGGTTTACACACACACACACACACACACACATATATATTATATATATATATATTATATATACTACCACTCGAGGTCAGAGTGGACCAAGAAGTAACGGTGGTGAAGGGGTACTTCACATTCTCCAGAGCTCCAGAATTGGATCCTCACCATCAGGTAGAGTTTAACGTCATACCCAGGAATAACATTAAGACCCTTAGCCACCACCCCTAGCACATATATGATAAAAAGGGTTGGGGCTTTGCCAATGGGGTTGGAACAATCATATAGTACTAGGGCTTGATATGCTCAGCCGATTGATCGAAAGGAGCTCTCTGACCGCACGTCAAGCCTAAGTAAGGACCCAAAATGGAGTGTTGCAAGTCATGGACTGCTCAGCCACCAGGTTTCCATAAACAAACATCACGAGTCGCCACCCATGGCCAACAGGTAGCCATATTGGGTGGAGTCTTACTTTTCTGTAGAAATGCAGTCAGTATATTCTAAATTCGACAGGGCTGATTACTGTTATGAAACAAATTAAAAAAACCGACAATTTTATTGTTTTTGTTGAATAAAGTTTGTTGGGAAAAAAAAGC
Organism: Doryteuthis pealeii; assembly: GCA_023376005.1. Lineage (NCBI taxonomy): Eukaryota > Metazoa > Mollusca > Cephalopoda > Myopsida > Loliginidae > Doryteuthis > Doryteuthis pealeii. Next base: position 57,815,097 of record CM042147.1, on the reverse strand, counting down.
CGCAATAATTATGCATCAACCTAATATAAGCTCTTCTTTGTAGTTTTCTATCTTCTTTTGTATTCTACTTCTATTAAGTTGCTCAGGCAATAAAATCTACTTGTTATTATTTAGTTGTGAATTGTTCTTATATATATTTACTCCATACGGGGAAACGATATTTAACTATTGTTCTTCAATACAACTTTAATAATAAATCCAATTAAATGTTTTACTTACCGGCTACTAAGTAGATAACAAATAAACAGTTACATAGAAAAACTGAGTTTATAAATACGTGTTAAAAAAACTGAGTTTAAAAGAAGAAATTCAAGAATGAATGAAACGAAACGTCTTCAGCATAAATAACCTAAAAGGGTTGACATGCTGCATACCTGACGCACAAACATCTAAATGAACGCAGTAAAATCATATCCATGCGTCCCAGTGTTTTCCTTTTTTCTTCCCTCACCATTTCAAGCTAACTGTAAATACATTTCAATCGTTTCTTAGAAACGAATTACACAGGATAGGTTACAAGGTAGGAGTTAGACGGCCTTAGTTGTTTCCTCAGATCATAAATAAAAACCCAACAATTTATTAAGAAACTTTAGTTGCGACCCCATACATTTTCCCAGGGACTCATTTAAAGCAAATATGTGCGTCCCTGGACGAACTAAATCAAAAAGCTATCAGCATCACTGTTCACTATGTACGAGAAAAAAAATAGTCAACCAACGTCTACAGGTTGTTCGGAAAATACTGTCCGATTTTTGCTTAAACCGTTTAAATTATCTCCTAGCATATCTATTAATAATGGAGATTCGTGTCTATCTGTCTGTAACCGAAACCACATTTCTGCTTACGTCACAATATCCCCAAATCGTTAATACATAGAATAAAGAACAACCCTGTATTATAGGTATGCTCAATTTGCGAACTTTTCATACTTGCGGAAATTGTTAAAAAATATTTTAAAACGTCAATAAAAAAATGGAAAATTAACTTTTTAATGTTTTCTTTTACGTTTAATATAAAGAATGATTCCAAATTTATGTGTTAAAAAAAAAAAAAATTCTGTTACATATAACGTAAATGTTTGTATTTATGATGGAGTGGCCTATCATCAGTATCAGTCGGACAGCATGGGAGTCTATCCCTTTTCGCTAGCGCTAGACTAGGGAAAATGTTTTTTTTTGCCGAGTATTTAATGATATTTCTATTTCAGAGTAACCTAAAAAAGATTTTTTTGAAAATTAAAAATAGTCCACTTTTGCAGTTCTGAGGTGAAAAAGTTTATAACTGAATCACTACGCAATAACTTTAAATCTATTCAACATCAATTCTTTAATTAAAATAAATAAATAAATGAATTAACGTATAAAGTTATGTCTTCTTTAGAATTTCATTTTTATTAAAAGTATTATTCCCAGTTAAGAGATTAAAAATATTGAACTTCATTTCATATTCCACTAACATCTGTCCGGTGGACTATGGTAAAACTTTACGCCTCTGAATTCACAGTCAACCCATGTTCAGTTAGTATTATTGAATATTTCAGTTTAAGAATGTTTTCTTTTTCCGCATATCAATTATTCTAACGCATTTTCCTTTTCTTTCTTCGGCCATTTTAAATGTTTCTGTCCTTCATTTTCAGACACTACTAAAGAATCATGGGAAAAGTTGCTCTTATCTGCGCTTTTATGCTCGTCTGTATGGCAGCAGCTGGTAAGTTTATCACATGCTTTCTATTCATTACACTAACAAAATTATTTACTTTTTATGTACTAATGCAGAATAGCGAGCAAGAGATAATATCATTCGATTACGTATAAAAAAGCATTACATTCTATTACATTTTACGGAAATACCCGAAACCTTTGAGACGTTAGGGTTAGTTTAGGCTACTTCGGGACTTTCTTTATACGTAAAATGCGATTCTAATGATATTATCTCTTGTACGCTATTCTGCATTTGTACCACTTATTCTTATTCCTGGATTGAAAATGTTATTTCACAATTACTTATACCAAATGAAAATAAAAAAAAAAGACCTACTTGTAACTTTAAACTTTGCTTTTGTGACTTAGGTAATGGAATTTTCAAATTCATCCATTTCCAGAACATTCCAGATAGACTCAGTGCTGAGTAGCTAGTAAATAATTTCAAGAAGTTACTGATTCAATCAGGGCGGTGGAGTTGGAACACAAAAACCTCCGACTCCGACTCCTCTATTTTTGCACCTCCGACCCCGACTCCGATTCCACTTTATGTAATTAAAAGATTATGCACTAGAATAGATATAAAACCGTGATTTTTTTAAAAATAATCTAATTATAAGGTGAGCGCACTGTATAACTTTACAAGCTAAACTAGGGCCATCTAATGTATAAATTCAAATGGAGTGGAATTCGGTATAGTTTTTACCGACCCGGACTCAGACAAGAAATAAATGTTTATCTAGTATATGATGTGACCATTTAATTGCTTCCGACTCCCTAAACTCCGACACAGCCCTGGATTCTGTGCTGAGTAGTAGGTAGAGATTTTTTTTTTTTGGAAAGTTTCAGAACATTTTTGTTCCTTTTTGTATGACGTTCATGTAAATACACGTGAAATTTGAACAATATATTGTTTTATTCAAACCTCACATCTTATTATAATGGATATTGTGTGTGTGTCCGTCTGTAAACGAAATACCTCATCACCAAATATCACAATTCCCTAGTTATTACGTAATATTCTCAATGGTCGTTAAATAATCATTATTTATTAACAATATCTATTAAGGGGTAGCTGAGATAGATTTGCTTCAGAACAGCCCATATTATTAATGTGTTTAAAATCCTGCGATGTGTGTTATATATCATTAAGAAATAAATTTTATCTAGTATATGGCATGGATAATTTTGCATACCGGTTTTAATAAAACCGTGTTTAATAAAAATCATTTCATGTCATTGATTTCTAATATCATTGTTTTATTCTCAAACGTATTAAAATAAATCCTTTGTATAATTTTATATTGAAATCAATTAGTATAAGTAAAAATAAATATAATCTTTTTGTGTTTGTATTTAATTTCATTAGTCTTTCTCATTCAATATATTATCTAATTATATTAACACTTAAACTAGCAGGACCTGTGGATATATCACAATATGATCATTTAATTATTGCAACGTTTGATATGTTTACTTAAAAGCTATTGCGAAATAGTACAATATGTAAAAACGTATAATAATTTTGATTTAACTATCTCTCACTCTTTTTTTCTTCTTTCTTTCTTTCTTTTCATTAGTTCGATTGAAACAAATTAGTGCATCATCCCCTCTCGCTATCTTTCTCCTACTTTCTTTCTTTCTTTCTTATTATATTTTTCTTCATTTTCTTTCTTTCTAATAAATACGGAATGGTCTATTATTTAGCTGAGGTAACGAGTCATAAAAAAAATAAGAGTTATGCAGATAAGCAATACCAGATTCTCAGGATTTACACTTATGCATTTCATCTTGGACGATTTGGATGGCCTGATTTTTAACCACGGGGTGTTGCAAAATGATAACGGTTGGAAGATTAAAGAACAAGCGTATACAAGATTATAACGCGTATTAATATATATATATGTTGTATGTTGGTTGGGGGTAATTCTTAGGTGAAATGCATCACATAAAGAAACAAGCAAAGCACTACAAATAATAACAAAGAAGTTTGAGTCGTAATAAAATTGTCCTTTATATGAGTACTAGCAGCGGCTACCCGGCGTCGCCTGGGTAGAGGGTTTTTTAAAAAGTTAATCCCGCAGATCCATTATTACTGAATCATGAGTTGAAACCCCATCGGATGTCCCATTTAAATCCCTATGTAAAAAAATAGACCTTGCATTGATCCAGCTACTCTGAAAAGAAATATTAATGTCTACTATCTAAAATATTAAATGGAAAAAAATCCATTCTGTTATCATTTAAATTTTATTTTTTAATTATCTTCACGAATATAAATCAAATCTCTATTATTTTTGCTCAAAAACCAAGCCCTGTTGATATTTACTGTGTATATATATATATATACTTTGTCGTCAATTGTTTTATTTTCGAAGTTTCCCCCGGACATTTAGATTCACTTAACTGCAATTTATATATGTACTATCGAGGCTACTGGCGAGGCCCGGGGTAGATGAGATCAAAACATGGTTTAATAATCGTTTGCAGATATATTACTACTGAATAGCGAGTTGGATCTTCGATAAAAATCACCACGTAAAAAAGTTCTTATTTTAATCCGGCCTGGTGGGAGGTCGGGGAATTTTTTTTTTCGTCAGAGTAAAGGGAATGACATTACATAATGATATAGTAATTTTTTTTAATTCAATGATTAACTATATTTTATAGATAAAATATGAATGGCACGATTTGCTAAATTTCAAATTAATATTTTGAAGAAAAAACAAAAACAAAAAACAAACAAAAAATTTTTTAAATAAAGTAATCAAATTAACGTAAAACAATAAATAATCTAAAAAAAACCCCCTTAAACTAACATTATTAATTCAAAGCGTAGCCGATCGAATGTCAAATTATTATAGTATACTATACTATAAATTTGATAACAATTTGATAAAAATAATATACTATACTAAGTATAGTATATCATTCTTAAATCGAAAAGTGCACTGACTTGAAATCATTACGAAAAGAAAAGAAAACTAAATGAAAAAAAAAGTGATACATACTTTTTAAAAAAGAATTTTGAATGTGCTTAAAAGTTAGATATCAAATTACAGTTCTGATTTTGGTACAAATACAGAATAGCGCGCAATACATAATACTAGCTACTGGCAAAATGAGCCTAAAATGCGTTTTTGACAAAAAGACTTTAGCCCCACCTATAGAAAATAATTTACCAAAAATCAGGGAATTCTCAGATTTTAATGAAATTTTCATTGTTTATTTATCACTAAATGATCTTTATAATGCATTATTTATTTTATTTCAAAACATTCTCATTTTTTTCAGGTCACTTAATTTTTACCCACCCCCTTATGTTGGGGCGTAACATTTTTGCGAGTTGGTCATTTTCGATACTAATTACAGTATAAATAATGAGATAAAAGACCGAAGTTATGAATAGAAACAAAAACAAAATTTTGACGGTGGCTTTTTGATGAGAAAATAAGTACTAAAAATTGAAAAATAAAATGTAAAAAAAATAATAAATAATTAATTTTTGGAGATTTCTTTTTTACTCATTTCGATAATTATTTAATTGGCTATTATCTTATAAAAGAAAAAAATATACATTGATATTTTTTATGCTTAAAAGGGGGGGGGGGGTACATTTTCAATAGAGTTTTTCTTCAAAACTTATTACTTTATCTGTCTAAAATAAGGTTTGCATTAAATAGATATTTATATCTAGAATCTAAAACTATAACATTTTAAACTTAACATCAGACTTTTCATATTTTAAATGAATTTTATATATTAATTTTTCATAGCAAAAATACTAAATTAAAGTTTTGAAATAAAATAACTGATGCATTATAAAATTCATTAATTGATAAATCAACACTGAAAATTTCATTAAAATTGGATAATTACCTGATTTTTAGTAAATTCTTTTGCAATCGCGAATGTTACATAAAATTGTAAACAAGCGCGTAAAACCATTGAAAAATAGACAAAATGGCGGATCGCGTCGAAATTGACCAAAACAAATCGTTTTAAATCTATTAAAAATAAACTGCATATGTAATGATATTTGTCTTTTTTTTAATGATGGTTATTATGTTACTACTTATCGATTTTGACAAAGTTTGACCTTAAATAATAGATTTAATTATTTTCAATTCGCTTTTAAAATTTGTAGCAGATGACAAAATAGCCAATGCCTATAATACCATTAAAATCGTATTTTACGAATAAATAACATTAGATTACGGAAACTCCCGAAGGAGCCTAATTCTAACCCACTTACTCGAGTATCTCAAATTTTTCATGTATTTCCGTGAAATGTATTAGGTAATCTAATGGTATTATCTCTTGCGCACTATTCTGCATTAGTATCATTATTTTGTTTGTATTTCTAATATTAGAATAAATAAACATGAAAAAAAAGAAGGTTTGTTTACATTGACCAACGACGGAAAATCGACCTTACATATTACATAACTATGTAAATTTTAATTTTTGTATAAAAGAATAATGCTCAGGCATAAAACCTCTGTGGAAAATTAATGTTTCCTATTAAAAATATTAAATGCAAAAAAAAAAAAAAATCTAAAAAACTCACATCTTTTTGGAAAGAATTTTGTATTTGTTTCTTTAATGTTTAAAAGTTAAATATCAATTCACCGTAATAATTATTTCGATATCAAAAGTGTAACTAAGTGATTAATTCTTAAACTGTCCATAAAAATTGTATTAAAAAAAATAGATTAGATAAACGATTATTTATCCTGTTCAATTAAATATTTACTACAACTTTGAATCGCCGACAATTGCCGAGTAAAATTTTAATGTTATTCTATAATGTTATTTATTTTTTAAATGTATTCGATAATATAAATCAAATCTTCATTATCTTTGCTCAAAAACCAAAACCTGGTGATATTTGATGTGCATATATATATATATTTACTTTATCGTTAATTGTTTTATTTTCGAAGTTTCCTCCGGACATACACATATACACAACTGCCCTTTATATATGTATAGATAGATTATAAATTGTGTCAAATGAACGACAAGTATATAGATGTGGTTTGGTTTCTCCTTTTCACAGAGTCTTGTTAGTATTAAAGCTTGTCTTTGTTCACCTGGTTCGTGACTTGCCTGTTCACTGACCGCTACCTTTCTACTCTCTACTACTATAAATCTTCCCGTCCCCGCTCTCAGAATGTCGGT
>CM042147.1:57793213-57805713 GCA_023376005.1 Doryteuthis pealeii | reverse complement strand
ACAAACAAACAAACAAAGAATAACAAACATAAAAGTTGATTAAAAATTGAGTAATTTTATTTAATGAATCCACCACTAACATTAATAACTCTATACGAAGTCGAAGTCGTTTGCAAACTCTGATTAACTGGTCTTTATTCATGTTGGACATTACTTGAACTATGGCAGTCTTTAAAAGAGTCTTTGGTGTTATGGGAATGTTCATTAACTTCTTTCTCAACAATGCGCTACACATAATAGTCCAATAGATTGAGGTCTGGAGAGTTAGCGAGCCAAATGTTGGGGGGTAATATGATCGTACATATTATAAACCATTCATTCTTGTGTGTGCGTACGCCCAACCTTGTAAAATTAACAGTTTAACTTGAGTAACCAACGAGTTAACAGCTAGTGTGTCAGGACGATCAATATACTACGGCTACTATGTGACCCATTACTACCGGTTTCATAGTCTGCCGTCGGCTGGGGCGTTAGAATGCACCGACTATAACTCCGCAGAGGGGTAAGACTCTCCCAATGAGACCACCGGTTGGCCGTGGGTGGCGATCCGTGATGCTTAAGGATAGAACCCAAGTGGTTGAGCAGTCCATGACATGCAATATTCGACTTTGGTCCTTACTTGGGCTAGATGGGCGGTCGGAGAGGCCCTCTCTGATCAATCGGCTGGTTACGTCAAGCCTTAGCACCAATATGATTTTTCCAACCCTATTGCCCTTATGGGAAGCCCAAAGCCTTTTTATCATATGGGTGCTAGAAGGCGGTGGCTGAGGGTCTACATGTCTTGGGAATGACGTTAAACTCTATCTGATTGTGAGGTTCCGATTTTGAAGGTTTGGGGAATATGGAGCACCCCTTCGTAACCATTGCTCCCTGGTCCACTCTGACCCCGGAGTGGTAGTACCTGTTAGGGTCCCATCTATGGGTAAAATAGTAAAACATGTTTATAAACAAAACTGATTATCCATTAAGAATTGATTTATTTCAAAACTTTATCGGCATTAAATGACCCACCGAGGTTGATATGCCGTAAAACAAAACAACCAGCCAACCGGTTTCATAGTCGAATCATCGGTGACTAAACCGGTAATCCTACTGATTTTGTCCGGTGAGGAGGGTGGCTAGACACCCTGCAGAATGAAAAAAACAAGATCTGTAAAAAGGTGAAGGAAGCTCTTTGGTCAACGGCCGTCTAGCACATTATTTCTAAAATTCAATCTCTCCTCATCGCGGCAGAGTATTGTAAACTTGGTAGTGTCAGAGCCATGACGTCGGGAACATAAGTTACTGGTAGGGTTACCCAAGTTGGACAGGTCTTTCACCAAGACAATGCACACGTCGAGCGCAACAATGGCAAAACTACATGAATTGCACTTTGAATTGCTTCTGCACCCACCCTATTCTCCAGATCTGTCCCCCAGCGACTACTGGCTGTTTGCAAAACTCAAAAGTATGATCCAGGGAAAAAGATTTGGCTCCAATGAAGAAGTGATAACGGAAACTGAGGTGTATTTTGAGGCCAAAGACAAATCTTTCTACAAAAAAAAGGCATTGAATTCTTAGAGAAGCATTGGAATCAGTGTATCACCTTAGAAGTAGACTATGTTGATGAAAAAAGTCGGATTTTGCCTAAACGTTGTTTTATTAGTTAGGCCCGGGACTCATTGAGTGATGTGTTAGGATCACAAACTGGTCAAAAGGGCTCTAGGGTAAATCCAAAAAGTATCTCAATCATTGTCAGGAATCAACGTCATTTGGCGTCCATGTTACTGCGTCTGTGGAAAATCTGCGGCAAACAAGGGCACCTTTTTCCCCTGACCAGGATATGCATGCAGGGTTTGGGGACTGCTTATGAATTTCCTATTCGCTTGTTACTTCTTCTCATGAATTCATTACAGGTGATTTCGTTGGATGGAGCCGGCTCAACTGACCCAGGGTGAATGTCGTAACAGTAGTAGTAGTAGTCCCCAAATAAGAAGGGTCTCCTTAGCTTTGGTCAGCAACCCATCTAAGTCAAGGAAAAGACCGACACAAAACATCTGCTGCCCAGCGGCTTTGCCTCATCCCAAGGAAAGGCTAGGGGAGTAAACCCCGAAAATAAATCAGGAGCTGGAGTCCCTAAGGTGATGTAACGCTAAAATCCAATGCTACCCAGCATCTCCTACGACACTACTACTGCCAAACTGCATTGGTTCCTTACCTTTCCTTTGGATCACAACGGCAGTGTGGAGAGGGGGTTTGCTGTTTGGGCAACAGCTCATCCTCCATATGAACCCGCCCAGACCACGTAGTTTTAAAAAATTGGCCACTATTCCATTGTCTCTCGTAGACGGAAGGATGCCAACCAATAGTAGTAGTAGTAGTAGTAGTAGTAGTAGTAACAAAAATAAAGAGAAGCGCTCAAGGGGGTTAAACGTTTTTCTTTTATTTCTTTACACACTATCCCAAGCAAATATAGTCTCATCAAATCTAATGAGATCTACAACAATAAAAAAGTGGTGTCGAGGAGAAATTAAATCACCCGTTTCTTGATTCAACAAAAATAGAAACGCGGTGGTGGTACTGATTAGAGTCGTGGGAAATGGACTCGTCAAACCCGAGTTCAATTCCTGGACGAAGCCACAGTTCACATAGCGCTAATACCCTTGGCAAAGGTATGAATCCGACTATTCTCCCTCCATCTATGGTTAACTAGTAGGGGAGTCTGGGCTATTCAACCTTGGTTAGGCAACCAGTCTAGGAGAAGGAAAACTCTGAATTAAAACCTGAATTAAAACAACTATTATACAAGAGCATAGATTCCATTTACCCACCTCCCCAAATCGAACATCCATCCAGGTAAGTGTAAAATTACGACAGTCCATTATTCACCTGTGTGTATGTTGACATTGCTTTCAGTTGATGGGATATTACTACCGAAATATATGATCATTTATAGATTAATAATAATAATAATAATAATAATAATAATAATAATAATTTTGAGGTTTCCTTTTCTTAAAGACTTGTACATAGTTAAGAAAAGGAAACCTCAAAAGAGAAACTGACTCATTAATAATTGCTGCACAAAATAATGCCATAAGGACAAACTATATCCAAGCGAAAATTGATAAGACCCAACAAAATAGTAAATGTAGATTTTGCGGTAATAGAGATGAGACTGTAAACCATGTACTATGCGAATGTAGCAAACTAGCACAACGGGAGTACAAAACTAGACATGACTGGGTTGGGAAGGTGATCCACTGGGAATTATGCAAAAAATTAAATTTTGACCATACAACAAAATGGTATATGCATAAACCAGAATTTGTTCTTGAGAACGAAACACGGGAAATTCTCTGGGACTTTGAAATAAAAACGGATCACCTTATCCCAGCAAGAAGACCAGAAAAGAAAGAACTTGTCAATTGGTGGATTTTGCAGTTCCAGCAGATCACAGGGTGAAGCTAAAGAAAAATGAAAAAATGGACAAATATCTGGACCTTGCCAGAGAACTGAAAAAGTTATGGAATATGAGCGTGAAAGTGATACCAATTGTAGTTGGTGCAATTGGAACGGTCCCAAAAGGATTGGAAAAGGGTTTGGAAAGTCTGGAAATCAGAGGAAGGATTGAAACCATTCAGAATACTGCACTGCTGCTATCTGCCAGAATACTCAGAAGAGTCCTGGAGACCTGAGGAGACTTGCTGTTACTCAGACTCCAGTGAAAGACCATCAGCTAATGCTGATGTGAAAACTCAAAAGGAATAATAATAATAATAATAATAATAATAATAATAATAATAATAATAATAAGCGAAAATCGATAAGACCCAACAAATAATAAATGTAGACTTTGCGGTAATAGAGATGAAACTGTAAACCATATACTCTGCGAATGTAGCAAACTAGCACAACGAGAATACAAAACTAGACATGACTGGGTTGGGAAGGTGATCCACTGGGAATTATGCAAACAATTAAATTTTGACCATACAACAAATGGTATATGCATAAACCAGAATCTGTTTTGAGAACGAAACGCATAAAATTCTCTGGGACTTTGAAATAAAAACAGATCACCTTATCCCAGCAAGAAAGCCAGACCTAGTATTGATAAAACAAAAAGAAAGAACTTGTCAACTGGTGGATTTTGCAGTTCCAGCAGATCACAGGGTGAAGCTAAAGGAAAATGAAAAAATGGACAAAATATCTGGACCTTGCCAGAGAACTGAAAAAGTTATGGAATATGAAAGTCAAAGTGATACCAATTGTAGTTGGTGCACTTGAAACAAAAGGATTAGAAAAAGGTTTGGAAAGTTTGAAATCAGAGGAAGGATTGAAACCATTCAGAACACTGCACTGCCTGCAATCTGTCAGAATACTCAGAAGAGTCCTGGAGACCTGAGGAGACTTGCTGTCACTCAGACTCCAGTGAAAGGCCATCAGCTAATGCTGATGTGAAAACTCAAAAGGAGTAAATAATAATACGTCTTCCGTCCGTTATCCTCTACAAACCCCCTGATTAAACATGAGACCGGTCCAAATTGTCCCAAGATGCAATGCAAAAATGTGAAAACAGATTATCTGGTGTAGCTTAATCGCAGATATCTTATTATCACATTCTATTTCACCCAATTTGAAAAATAAAACTTCCAAATTGCGTCACATAACGTAAAAATTAGAATTAATTTTTTTAAAATTACATGTTTCTTTAGTTGTAATATTGATATTGGTAATTAGGGAATATATTTTGTAATTTGATTTTATGTCGTCCAGGCTCCTGCCCTAATTTACGCTATGTTTTAGCGAGTCAGGCGAAATGTCAACCCCGACTGTTGTTTTTTTTTTCAAGTCGTGTTTTTGTTACTTTTATTTTGTATTATTATTACAAAGACGACAGTAGGATTTATATGTAATGAAATTGCAAATCATCGTTTCTGGCTTAATAGCTCTACTTAGTTTTTTGTTTTATGTTCGTGGAAATTCTACGTGTCTCGCTACTTAATAAGAATCTTTTCTTTTCTGTTCCTTTCCCCTTTTTTCCTTTTATTTTCTTTCTGTAGTGTTGCACAACGTTCCTGATTTGCACGATCCCGTGTTTACTACGTGCTGGATCATGGCGTCCCCAGAGGATGTACTGCGCCCCGGGCACTCTCTACTCCCCCAATCACCTGCGCATGCGGAGTTAATGTGTTGCTGGTTCCGCTCCTTTCAAGGCCAAGGCATAAGGAATATGTACCAAGGAAGTGCTAGTACCCATCGTCTAAATTTTCTTTCACAAGAGAGAAAATAAAGTCGACTCTACTAACAATGGACGTCTATTGGTTTTTTGGGAATCGGCAGAAACAGTAACAAAATCACAAATAAAATTGTTTTCAAATATATTTTCTGTTCCTATTTATCATTGATCCTTCATTGTTGCTATGGACATTCAGAGCGTATAAGGGAGATAAATGCGTAAAAATTAACAAGATTTTTTTTTTATGCGGGTTTAGGTGAAAATTATATAATGTATTTTGTCGAACGGGTTATCGGGGGAGATAACATTTTTTTAGGTTTTCGTGATCCGTACACAAAAAATAAGATTGGTAGTAATATTTTTTTTTTTATATATAAAAATCTCGGAAAATTTGTTGCGCAAAATGGTGCATTTTAAACTGACATTTTTAGATAGATAAATTAAAGCTTTTCTCGGTGTTTCAATCAACTTCAACATTGATGATTCCAGACGTTTAAATTCACTATTAGATTTTAAGTAAATAAAAATTGGCCAATTAATTCAGAAAAAATACTTTTTTTCTTTGCATAAATTCAAGAAAAATATTGCTTTTAAACTATGAAAAACAAAAACGTACTACATAGATTATTTTTGAGCTTTAAGAAAATAACTTTTAAGTTTCAAATCACTTTTTTCAAGTATTGAATTTTTATTTAATTTTTTTATATGATTTAGGATTTTATCTCTTTAGAAATGTAAAATTAGTAACGCGGATTTTTTCCTCAAATGAACAAAGATCAACCCCACCGAGAATCTGAATGGGATTAAAATACTTTTTCATTTTAAAAAAGAATAGAATAAGCTATTCATTATTAAAAATTAACTCATTAACAAATAATTTGTTTGAAAATTTCATTTAAATCGGACAATTTCCTGATTTTTGTAATAGGTTGAAAATTTAATAACAAAAATTTATCACTTCGCTTTGTGATCTCTGCACATATCTATTGTTCTATAGGTTTATAGGTTTATAAATATCACTTTTGAGGCGTGCAACCAAACGAAATACCCTCCATCAAGTATCTGCCATATTCTGAACGTCTTACTGCACTGGGAATGGATTTCGTTGAAACTCCAGCATCTGGCAACTGACTTGGTAAACACTCATAAGGTATTAACCATCAATACCCAACAGACAAACTTAGCACCTTTTTTGATTTCCATGTTTTTAACACACATGCGCATGTTTACAAAACCAGAAAACACATAGAGCACACAACTTTCGGAAACAGTTTTTTCGCGCTCAGAGTTGCTGAAGCATGGAAGAATCTGCCTGCATCCGTTGTTGGCTATCGAGGCACTGCATCTTTCAAACCCCACATGCCTCTTGTATTCGACAACACTGTACCTGAAATCCCCCTATACATATATGGCACGCTCGCACACATGCATGTAATGCTGTATACTATTTTCCTGACATTATTACATTATTCTATCTACTATACATGGGCGCTTTGATGAGTTTGGTGTACGCAATAAATGTAATTATCATTTTAATAAAAAGCTTTCTAAAAATACTTCTTCATTAGAAATACACGGTGGATAATGCACAAACTAATCGAGTAGGATATGACACAAGGTCACATGCATGGGGCATCTAGTGAGGATCGAACTCACTATTCAGTATAATGAATATACGAGATTTAGTTTGCTAATAATTACACCACGATGGGACACCTATTACCCCAGAAAAGTATGGTTTGGTTTGGTTTGTTTTGTTTATGGCAAATATCAACCTCTAGTGGTCATTTATGCCGATAAAGTTTTGAAATAAATCAATTCTTAATGGATAATACAATTTTTTTATGAATTACATTTTTCTATTTAACCCATAGATGGGACCCTAACAGGTACTACCGACTGGCCGGGTCAGAGTGGAACCAGGGAGCAAATGGTGAATAAGATAGGGGTGCTCCAACATTCCCCAAACCTCCAAAAACTGGAACTCACCCATTCAGATAGAGTTTACGTCATTCCAAGGACATGTAGAACCCGCAGCCACCGCCTTCCACTAGCACGCCAAATATGATAAAAAGGTGTTGGGGCTTTGCATAAAGGGGCAATTAGGGTTGGAAATAAAATCATATAGGTGCTAGGGTCTTGACGTTAACCAGCCGATTGATCGGCGGGGGCGTCTTCTGACAGCCGTCGTAGCCCAAGATAGAGCCCGAGTGGAGTAAATTGCCAGGTCATGAACTGCTCAATACCACTCTGGGCTCTATCCTTAAGCATCACGGGTCGCCACATTCACACGGCCAATCGAGGTGGGCCCCATATGGGGGAGTCTTACCCTCTGCAGAGGTGCAGTCCGGTGCTCTAACGGCCCCAGCCGACAAGGGCGGAGAAATATGATCATACACGAAGGGAATTATAGTATTGTGTTTTTAATTTATATATAAATTTTAAATGAAACAAGAATACAAATAAAATATGTTACAGTAAAAATCTAAGACTAGGGAAGACCAATCAGCATCAACCAAGCTATAAAACGCGCCTAAACTACACATAAAGCCAATCCTAGATTATCTTGACAAAGGAGGTCGAACTTCCGAAAATATAGAATGGAATAAAATGAAACTTAACATTTACACAGATTGAAGTTTCTTATTCATTTCACAACCCATGTTTCATACATAATCCCCAAAATAAAATTATAGGTATTTAAGAATACATGTACACAAATATACTATATTCAACACTGACAACTAGACTCACCAGATTATACCCAACAAGTAGCATACATGGACTTCACAACGGCAACACAGTATAGAGAATTAAAAATCATGTACACAAATATATATATTCAACACTGACAAACTAGACTCACCAGATATACCAACAAAGTAGCATACATGGACTTCACAACGCAACTACAGTATAGGAGATTTATAAACATGTACAAACAAATATATATATTCACACTGACAACTAGACTCACAGATAACCAACAAGTAGCATACATGGACTTCACAACGGCAACACAGTAATAGAAGATTTATAAAATACATGTACACAAATATACTATTTCAACACTGACAACTAGACTCAACCAGATTATACCAAAACAAGTAGCATACATGGACTTCACAACGGCAACCAGTATAGAGATTTAATAAAATACATGTACACAATATATACACTATATTCACACTGACAACTAGATCACAGATATACAAACAAAGTAGCATAACATGGACTCACAACGGCAACACAGTATAGAGATTTATAAAATACATGTACACAAATATACTATATTCACAACTGAACAACTAGACTCACCAAGATATACCAACAAAGTAGCCATACATGGACTTCACAACGGCACCAGTATAGAGATTTATAAAAATACTGTACACAAATATACTATTTCACACTGACAACTAGACTCACCAGAATATACCCAAGTAGCACATACATGGACTTCACAACGGCCAGAGATTTATAAAATACATGTACACAAATATACTATATTCACACTGACAACTAGACTCACCAGATATACCAACAAAGTAGCATACATGGACTTTCACAACGCAACACAGTATAGAGATTTATAAAATACATGTACACAAATATACTATATTCACACTGACAACTAGACTCACCAGATATACCAACAAAGTAGCATACATGGACTTCACAACGGCAACACAGTATAGAGATTTATAAAATACATGTACACAAATATACTATATTCAACACTGACAACTAGACTCACCAGATATACCAACAAAGTAGCATACATGGACTTCACAACGGCACACAGTATAGAGATTTATAAAATACATGCTAATATTTCACACTGACAACTAGACTCACCAGATATACCAACAAAGTAGCATACATGGACTTCACACGGCAACACAGTATAGAGATTTATAAAATACATGTACACAAATATACTATATATTCACACTGACAACTAGACTCACCATATATACCAACAAAGTAGCATACATGGACTTCACAACGGCAACACAGTATAGAGATTTATAAAATACATGTACACAAATATACTATATTCACACTGACAACTAGACTCACCAGATATACCAACAAAGTAGCATACATGGACTTCACAACGGCAACACAGTATAGAGATTTATAAAATACATGTACACAAATATACTATATTTCACACTGACAACTAGACTCACCAGATATACCAATCAAAGTAGCATACATGGACTTCACAACGGCAACACAGTAATAGAGATTTATAAAATACATGTACACAAAATATACTATTCAACACTGACAACTAGACTCACCAGATATACCAACAAAGTAGCATACATGGACTTCACAACGGCAACACAGTATAGAGATTTATAAAATACATGTACACAAATATACTATATTCACACTGACAACTAGACTCACCAGATATACCAACAAAGTAGCATACATGGACTTCACAACGGCAACACAGTATAAGAGATTTATAAAATACATGTACACAAATATACTATATTCACACTGACAACTAGACTCACCAGATATACCAACAAAGTAGCATACATGGACTTCACAACGGCACACAGTATAGAGATTTATAAAATACATGTACACAAATATAACTATATTCACACTGACAACTAGACTCACCAGATATACAACAAAGTAGCATACATGGACTTCACAACGGCAACACAGTATAGAGATTTATAAAATACATGTACACAAATATACTATATTCACACTGACAACTAGACTCACCAGATATACCAACAAAGTAGCATACATGGACTTCACAACGGCAACACAGTATAGAGATTTATAAAATACATGTACACAAATATACTATATTCACACTGACAACTAGACTCACCAGATATACCACAAAGTAGCATACATGGACTTCACAACGGCAACACAGTATAGAGATTTATAAATACATGTACACAAATATACTATATTCACACTGACAACTAGACTCACCAGATATACAACAAAGTAGCATACATGGACTTCACAACGGCAACACAGTATAGAGATTTATAAAATACATGTACACAAATATACTATATTCACACTGACAACTAGACTCACCAGATATACCAACAAAGTAGCATACATGGACTTCACAACGGCAACAACAGTATAGAGATTATAAAATACATGTACACAAATATACTATAATTCACACTGACAACTAGACTCACCAGATATACCAACAAAGTAGCATACATGGACTTCACAACGGCAACACAGTATAGAGATTTATAAAATACATGTACACAAATATACTATATTCACACTGACAACTAGACTCACCAGATATACCAACAAAGTAGCATACATGGACTTCACAACGGCAAACACCAGTATATAGATATTTATAAAATACATGTACACAAATATACTATATTCACACTGACAACTAGACTCACCAGATATACCAAACAAGTAGCATACATGGACTTCACAACGGCAACACAGTATAGAGATTTATAAAATACATGTACACAAAATATACTATATTCACACTGACAACTAGACTCACCAGATATACCAACAAAGTAGCATACATGGACTTCACAACGGCAACACAGTATAGAGATTTATAAAATACATGTACACAAATATACTATATTCACACTGACAACTAGACTCACCAGATATACCAACAAAGTAGCATACATGGACTTCACAACGGCAACACAGTATAGAGATTTATAAAATACATGTACACAAAATATACTATATTCACACTGACAACTAGACTCACCAGATATACCAACAAAGTAGCATACATGGACTTCAACAACGGCAACACAGTATAGAGATTTATAAAATACATGTACACAAATATACTATATATTCACACTGACAACTAGACTCACCAGATATACCAACAAGTAGCATACATGGACTTCACAACGGCAAACACAGTATAGAGATTTATAAAATACATGTACACAAATATACTTAATTCACACTGACAACTAGACTCACCAGATATACCAACAAAGTAGCATACATGGACTTCACAACGGCAACACAGTATAGAGATTTATAAAATACATGTACACAAATATACTATATTCACACTGACAACTAGACTCACCAGATATTACCAACAAAGTAGCATACTGGACTTTACAACGGCAACACAGTATGAGATTTATAAAATACATGTACACAAATATACTATATTCACACTGACAACTAGACTCACCAGATATACCAACAAAGTAGCATACATGGACTTCACAACGGCAACACAGTATAGAGATTTATAAAATACATGTACACAAATATACTATATTCACACTGACAACTAGACTCACCAGATATACCAACAAGTAGCATACATGGACTTCACAACGGCAAACAGTATAAGATTTATAAATACATGTACACAAATAACTATATTTTCACACTGACAACTAGACTCACCAGATATACCAACAAAGTAGCATACATGGACTTCACAACGGCAACACAGTATAGAGATTTTAAAAATACATGTACACAAATATACTATATTCACACTGACAACTAGACTCACCAGAATATACCAACAAAGTAGCATACATGGACTTCACAACGGCAACACAGTATAGAGATTTATAAAATACATGACAACAAATATACTATATTCACACTGACACTAGACTCATCCGATATACCACAAGTAGCATACATGGCTTCAAACGGCAACAGTATAGAGATTTATAAAAATACTGTACACAAATAACATATTCACATGACAACTAGACTCACCAGATATAAGTAGCATTACTGGACTTTACACGTTAAGAGATTTATTAAATACATGTACACAAATATACTATTATTCACACTGACAACTAGACTCACCAGATATACCAACAAAGTAGGCATACATGGACTTCACAAACGCAACACAGTATATGAGATTTTAAAAATACATGTACCAAATACATATTCACACACTGACAACTAGACTCACCAGATATACCAACAAAGTAGCATACATGGACTTCACAACGGCAACCAGTATAGAGATTTATAAAATAACAATGTACACAAATATACTATATTCACCTGACAACTAGACTCACCAGATATATCAACAAAGTAGCATACATGGACTTCACAACGGCAACACAGTATAGAGATTTATAAAATACATGTACACAAATATACTATATTCACACTGACAACTATAGACTCACCAGATATACCAACAAGTAGCAACCTACATGGACTTTCACAACGGCACACAGTATAGAGATTTATAAATACATGTCGT